>CM035848.1:167268095-167990595 GCA_020510985.1 Pholidichthys leucotaenia | reverse complement strand
AACCTGGAAGGCGCCAGGAGGACGTCGCGAGGGCTCGACGGGTGGAGGCCCATGGATCGGACCGACCTGCGCGCCTATGTGGGGCTGCTGATCCTCGCGGGCGTGTACAGGTCGCGAGGCGAGGCGTGCGAGAGCCTCTGGGACGCCGAGAGCGGACGCCCCGTCTTCCCGTCCGTCATGTCCCTCAAGACCTTCCGCTCGTACTCGAGCGTCCTGCGTTTCGACGATCGCAACACCAGAGAGGCCAGACGCTATTCCTCTTCTCCTTCCTCTTCTTCTTGTTCCTCATCAGGAGACAAGCTGGCGCCCATCAGGCGCATGTGGGACGCGTGGCAGAGGAGGCTGTCGCTCCTGTACGAGCCCGGACCCGAGGTCACCGTGGACGAACGACTGGTTCCCTTTAGGGGTAAGTAGCCGTGGTGTTGGGTGTAAAAAACAAAAATAAAAACAAAACAAAAAATATAGAAATCTAACTGCGTGTCTCTCTCTCTCTCTCTCTCTCTCTCTCTCTCTCTCTCTCTCTCTCTCTCTCTCTCTCTCTCTCTCGTGCGCATGCGTGGGCGTTTGTGGGAGCAGGGGTGTGGAGTGGTGTCGAGTGAGTACTTTAAACTTTGTATTTTCTAACTTTTTCTCTATCTTGTGTGTTTGAGGTGTGTGTGTTTAATATAGTGGGTTGAGTGTGTGTGTGCTGGGGTGTGAGTGTTGGAGTGAGTGTGTTGGGGAACGGTAGCTTCTGCTGCCGGTTTTTCCCGGCCGGCATCATGCCGGTGATTGATGGTGGTGTGGAGTTTGAGCGCTTAACCCGGCGTCATGGTGTGAGAATCCTCCCGACAGTTCCCTGTTCTGTGGAGGAGGCCAGCCTCGCTGTAGGACAGGTGGTTGGGCATGGCAGCATAAAATCAGCATCGAGGATGAACAGCGCAATTGTGATCTTTCTGGATTCGACTGAGAAAGCTGATCAGGTGGTGGCACAGGGAGTGGTCATAGGTGACACTTTTACTCCCGTTTTACCGCTGGCGAATCCGTCTAGGAGGATCACCATCTCAAACGCTCCTCCTTTCGTTAAAAATGATCAGCTGATTAGAGAGTTGTCCCGTTTTGGCCAGGTTGTGTCCCCTATCAGAATGGTCTCTCTGGGTAGTAAATCACCCCTGCTGAAGCATGTTGTATGTCATAGGAGGCAGTGTTTCATGGTGTTGAAAGACAGCTCTGCTGAACTGAATGCGTCTTTTAATTTCAGGATTGACGGCTTTAGCTACTTGGTGTTTGCAACATCTGAAACCATGAAGTGTTTTGCGTGTGGCGCAGAAGGCCATCTTATTAGGTCATGTCCTGAAAAGGCGAACACAAAGAGCACTGGCGGTAAGAAAGGTGACGCCGCTGTTTCTGGTGGTCCGGAGGGTAGCGCTACATGTGGTGCGACGAATGCCGCTGCGGCGCCCGCTTCTGCTGGGGCGGTCGTGGCCGCGACTGCGGCCGCATCCGCGTCCGCGGCCGCGTCCGCTTCTACTTCTGCGGGGGCGTCCGCGTCCGCGTCCGCGTCCGCGTCCGCGTCCGCGTCCGCGTCCGCTTGTGCTGGGGCGGCCGCGGCCGCCTCTGCTGGGGTGGCCGCGGCAGTTGTCCCCCCAAACAGTGATGGTGGGGAATTTCTGTCTGGCGGCAGCTCTGATCATTGTGACGAGCCTGTCGCCCGGGGTAAACAGGTGGAGGGTGTAAGTAAAAGTGCAGTTAAACAAAGGAACGTGAATGAACAGACTTTGCAGGCGGGGGAGGAGCGGTTTGACGCTGTAGCGGACACACAGAGCAAACACTGCATGACAAACGTTGCGTTTCATGAAGAAATGCAGGAATGTAGTTTTGTTGAAGAGGATCCTTTTAAAGCTGCACAAAAAAGGAAAAGTGCGGAAAACTTGCAGAGCTCTGCTAAATCTAGTAGGGTTGGGAATTTAGATTTAGTGAATGAGAGCGCTTCTGACGAAAGTGGAGATGAGTCTGAACTGATGCAGACGCAGACGCAGGAGGAGCAAAGCTCCTATTGTTTTACTAAAATTAGACAATTTCTCCAGGTGACTAAGGGGAGCAGAGCTGTGAAAGTGGAAAATTACTTTCCAGATCTGGAGTTATTTGTGGCATCAGCTCGCAAGCTGATGAAACCGAATGATGGGAATGAGACTTTTACTGATCAGGAAATTTTTCGTTTAAAGAAACTGGTTGTCAAACTGAAATCACAAATTTCTAACAGTCATGTTGACTCTTAGTTTGTTTCTTCCCTTTTATGCTATGTGTGTGTTTTTTTACTGTACCTTATTTTTATCCTTTTTAATGCCCCACCTTAGAATTGGCACTCTTAATATAAACGGGGCCAGGGATGATGTAAAAAGGGCCTCTTTATACAAGCTTTTTAATTTAAAGGCACTTGACGTGCTGATGGTCCAGGAGACTCACAACACTGTAGACATTGAGTGCCAGTGGAGAAAAGAGTGGGATGGCTGCATTTTTTTTAGCCACAAATCCAATAATAGTGGAGGGGTGGCTGTACTTTTCTCTCGGGGTTGTGTGCCTGTCTCTTATGAGGTAGAAGAGGTGGTGAAAGGACATGTACTCTTGCTAAAGGTACAGCTTGAAAACGTAAACTTGGTTCTTATAAACGTGTATGTGCCAACCCAGAGAGCAGAAAGGATCAGGGTCTTTAATATGCTATCAGATACGGTTAGATCCTGTAATCCAAATAGTTTTTTATTTCTGGGGGGTGATTTTAACTGTACATTAAACCACAGACTGGACAGGAACCATCAGGAACCTCACCCTGCTTCTGCCAATAGGCTGAGGGAACTAGTGAAGGCACATGAAATGGCCGATGTGTGGAGATCACATCATGGGGACCAGAGGCAGTACACCTGGAGCCATGCTAAAGATAACCTCTTATCTATGGCCAGGTTAGACCGTTTCTATGGTTTTAAACACCAAATGAGTGTTTTTAAAAATAGTTGTATCTGTCCTGTTGGTTTCACTGATCACTGCCTGCTGATTTGTTCTGTTTTCATTGAAAATGTAAAGTGTAAGAGTGCTTTTTGGCATTTTAATAATACACTTTTAAATGATGTGTTTTTTAAGGGAGTTTTTCATGATGTATGGAAGTCACACAGGGAACAAAAATCTTCTTTTAGTTCTCTCCAAATGTGGTGGGATTTTGGTAAGGCACAGATAAAACAATTCTGCCAACAGTACACTCAAAATGTCACTCGTAGCTTGACCCAATCCTTGAAAGTTCTGGAGACTGAGGTGGTAGAGCTAGAGGAGTTACTCAGTTCTACCGGAAAACAGGAGCACTTAGAGGCTCTTAAGTCAAAAAGGTCAGCCTTGGCTAGCTTGCTAGGGGTCACCGCACAGGGTGCTCTGGTCCGCTCGCGCTACATGGATGTAGCTCTGATGGACTCGCCCTCCCAGTACTTTTTTGGACTGGAGGGGAAAAATGGACAGAGAAAGCTCATTCACTCCTTGTTGGGCGATGACGGGAGAACAATCTCCACAGCAGCAGAGATCAGGAAACAAGCTGCTAGCTTTTACAGTGAATTGTTTAGAGCAGAGTGGAGGGAGGACACGTCACTGGGCCAGGTTTTCCTTGATGGTCTTCCAGTGCTCTCAGAGGACCTTGTTGCCGGCTTGGATGCTCCACTGTCTCTGTCTGAGCTGCATATGGCGCTAATGAGCCTCCAGAATGGAAAATCACCAGGCATAGATGGTCTCTCTGTGGACTTTTTTAAGGAATTCTGGCCCCTGCTTGGTCCAGACCTGCTGGAGGTTCTCCAAGATAGCTTGGAAAGGGGGACCCTACCCACGACCTGCAGGAGGGCCATCATCACACTGTTGCCGAAAAAGGGGGACCTCCAGAGCCTAAAGAACTGGAGGCCAGTCTCTCTGCTCTGCACAGACTATAAGATTCTCTCAAAAGCTCTGGCCCGAAGACTGAGAAAGGTGATGAGCGAGCTCATTCATGTAGACCAGACTTACTGTGTGCCTGGCAGGCTGATTAGTGACAACGTCACTTTAATTCGGGATATTTTGGAGGTCTCTGGTTCATTGGCGGTAGAAACTGGTTTGATTTCAATTGACCAGGAAAAGGCGTTTGATCGGGTTGAACACCAATATTTATGGACAGTTTTAACAGCTTTTGGGTTCAGCCCAGGCTTCATAGCCAGGATACGGGTCTTGTACAGTGACATTGAGAGTGTACTGAAGATAAATGGGGGCCTGTCTGCCCCTTTAAAAGTCCAGAGGGGGGTTCGGCAGGGCTGCCCTCTCTCAGGGATGCTGTACTCCCTCGCCATAGAGCCTTTGCTTCACTGCCTGAGAAGGGACCTATCAGGAGTCACTTTTCCTGGCTGTGACACCACGTTCAAGCTGTCGGCCTATGCAGATGATGTAGTCATTCTGCTAAATAAGCAGAGTGACATTGACGTTCTGGTTAGGAGTGTCAATCTTTTTGGCCAACTTTCCTCTGCAAAAATAAACTGGGGAAAAAGCGAGGCTCTGATGGTGGGGGAGAAACTAGAAAATCAGCTTACGCTGCCTGGTGGGTTGATTTGGAAAAAAGGAGGTTTTAAGTATCTTGGTGTCTTTATTGGAAATCAGCAGTTTGAGCAAAAAAATTGGGATGGGGTCATAGAGAAAATTAACGGGAGACTAAACAAATGGAAGTGGCTAATGCCAAGAATGTCTTTTAGAGGAAGAGTGCTCATTTTAAATAATCTTGTTTCCTCATCCCTGTGGCACCGCCTCATGTGCATGGACCCCCCTGCTGGTTTGTTGTCCAAAATTCAGTCTGTTTTGGTGGACTTTTTTTGGGGGGGTGGACTCCACTGGGTTCCTCAAGCCCTGTTATTTCTTCCCAAAGAGGAGGGGGGGCAAGGAGTGATTCATTTAGCTAGTAGAGGTGCTGCTTTTAGACTGACTTTCATACAGAGACTGCTGACGGGCCCCCAGGACCTGGTATGGAGGCCTTTGGCCTGTGTTATTTTACAGAGAGTCCTTGGGCTTGGGCTAGACCTCCCTGTGTTTTTAATGGATTTTAAGAACTCTAATGCACTGTCTTTACCCAGTTTTTACCGCAGTCTCTTTTCAGTGTGGACTCTTTTTAAAAAACAAAGAGGGCCATGCGATTCCCTCTACTGGTTGTTGAGGGAGCCGCTGGTTTTTGGTGGTCGCCTTGGTGTCCTGCCGGGAGTTGGAAGGACCTTCCTTGATAGGCTGTGTTCCAGGAACGTTCTCACTTTGAAGCAAGTGGTGGAACTGTCTGGTCCTGGCCTCAACAACGCCTCAGCTTTAGCAGCTCATCTTGGTGTCAGGTCGAATCGTTTCATCGATGGTCTTCTTGCACACTGGAAACAGGAGCTTCATGGACTTGAGCACTCCCTACTCTTGGACTTTAGCAATGGCACGCTGCAGCCGGAAAGCACTGACCCCTTTCCCTCTCTCACGCTCTATATGGACTTTGACGTCGCTCCTTGCTCCTTACTGGCATTCTGTGCTCCCACTGGTGTGGACTTTGGAGGAGCCAGTGGTAAGGCTCTCTACAGACTGGTGGTGATGGCACTCAACAAGGACAGATTGAACACCTGTGTGGACACTCCTTGGAGAGCCTATTTTAAACTAGGAAAAGGGCATCGGCCTGCCTGGAGGGCTCTTTATAAAGCCCCTCTCCCTAAGAGGCATGGAGACTTACAGTGGAGGGTCTTGCATGGTATTATAGCAGTCAATGCTTTTGTTTCTGTGATTAACAGCAGTGTCAGTGATCAGTGTGTTTTTTGTTCCTCTAGGGAGACTGTTTTTCATTGTTTTATTGAATGTCAGCGCCTGAGTGGCCTCTTTGAACTTCTCACAGAACTTTTTCATATTTTTAAGGAAGTTTTCTCTAAGCAGGTTTTCATTTGTGGTTTTATGTACAATCGTCGTTTTAAGCAGAAGTGTCAACTACTGAACTTTGTTTTAGGGCAGGCAAAGTTGGCTATCTATGTAAGCCGGAGAAGAAAACTTGAGAATGTTGAGAGTGATGTTGATGTCAAAATTTTATTTGTGAGGCTACTTAAAGCCAGAATCAGGCTGGACTTTCAGTTTTTTATGGGGAATGGGGATGTGGAAGGTTTCAGGACCCTCTGGTCCCTGGAGAATGTCCTCTGTTCAGTTCATGATGGACAGCTTTTTTTGGGGCGTTTTTTGGGGGATTAATTTTCTGTGTAACATAGCATGATATAGAAATTGTATTGACTGATGGACAAGTGTGTTTATTAAAGATCTTTTAAAAATCAAAATCAAATCTCTCTCTCTCTCTCTCTCTCTCTCTCTCTCCCCCCCCCAAAAAAAAATTAATCCACCTTCTCTTGTTCGTTTGTTTGTTTTCTTTTCCTTTGTGTAACCCCCCACCCCACCCCTTCCCCAGGTCGCTGTCCCTTCAGACAGTACATGCCCAGCAAGCCCGCCAAGTACGGCATCAAGCTGTGGGTGACGTGCGACGCCCGCTCCAGCTACGCGTGGAAGATGCAGGTCTACACCGGCAAACCCGAAAGGGGAGGTCTCCCCGAAAAGAACCTGGCCACCCGAGTCGTCCTCGAGCTCACTGAGGGACTGGGACCCGGGCGGAACGTCACCTGCGACAACTTCTTCACGTCCCACGAGCTCGCGCGCAGGCTCCTCGCCGAACGGGGCCTGACCCTGCTGGGGATCCTGCGCGCCAACAGGCCCGAGATCCCGCGAGAGCTGCTCGACGTCAGGGGCAGGGCAGTCGGCTCCTCGTCCTTCGCGTTCTCCTCGTCCGGGGCTCCCGACGTCGCCCTGGTGTCCTACCTCGCCAAGAGGAACAAGAACGTGCTGCTCCTCGCCACCGCCGACAGGTACCTGCGAGGCCCACTGCTGAGCGACCGCGCCGATCGCAAACCCCTCGCGGTGCTCCACTACAATCGCACCAAGGGAGGCGTCGACAACCTAGACAAGGTCGCGGCCACGTACAGCTGCAGGAGAAAAACCTGCCGCTGGCCCCTGGTCCTGTTCCACAACATGGTGGATGTTTCTGCGTACAACGCCTTCGTCCTGTGGCGGGAGCTCAATCCCGCGTGGATGGCCGGCAGACGCAACAGGCGCAGGTTGTTCACGGAACAGCTGGGCAAGGCGCTCGTGGCCCCGCTCGTGATCAGGAAGAGGAGGAGAGAGAGGGTGAGGGAGAGGGCGAGGGAGAGGGAGAGGATCCCCTGCTGTGGCGACGACGACGACGACGATGACGACCCCGAGGCCGCCTCGCGAGGAGGAGTACCCCCGCGGTCTTTGGAAGAAAAGAGGAAGAGGTGTCGCGTGTGACCCAGGAGCAAGGACATCAAGACCAAAACGGTGTGCCGCGGGTGTCGCTTGCACGTGTGCGGAAGATGCGCGCTCAAGTACTGCCCCGCCTGCGCTCCCGCCTGCACTCCCGCCAGCCGCGGTCCTCTCGCCTCCTCCTCCTCCTCCTCGGTCAAATAGCAAGTCCTCCACAAACCACCGGGTGGGTAGATTGACTGTCTATTCCTTGGAAAAAAAAAACACAAAAGGGGTCCATATGACCCCCTCCGAGGTGGGGGGTCTAGTCGACCCCCACCCCCATCCCCAAGTCCTCAACACAAAACCACCTGGAGATCAACTATCTATTCTTCGACAGTAACACCCCACCCCCACCCCCCAAGTCCTCAACACAAAACCACCCGGAGATCAACTATCTATTCCTTGGAGAGAAAAAAAAAGCAAGCGGGGGGTCGATATGACCCCCTCAGAAAAATACAAAGGGGGTCTATATGACCCCCTCCGAGGTGGGGGGTCTAGTCGACCCCCACCCCTCACCCCTAGTCCTCAACACAAAACCACCCGGAGATCAACTATCTATTCCTTGGAGAGAGAGAGAGAGGAAAAAAAAAAGCAAGCGGGGGGTCGATATGACCCCCTCAGAAAAATACAAAGGGGGTCGATATGACCCCCTCTCATCCAAAGTCTCAAGGTTGGGGGGTCTAGTCGACCCCGAGACCACCCCCCTCCTTCCTCGACGAACCACTGGGGAGATCAGCCATCTATTCCATGGAAAGGAAACAGTGGGGTCGATATGACCCCCTTGAAATATCCAAAAGGGGGGTTGAGACGACCCCCTCCCTCGGAAAATACTCAGGGGGGGTCGACATGACCCCTTTCACCCAAAACCCCGAGGTGGGACCCCCCCCCCCAAAAAACACTGGCAGATAAACTATCCATTCTGGAAAAAAAACAAAAACAAAAAAAACTAGGGGTCCATATGACCCCCACCCCACCACCATCGTTATGTGGCACGTGGAAACACAAGGGTTAATCGAAAGCTATATTAAAAAGGAAGGATTTTACCCTGTTCTTAAAAACAGAGACCGAGTCTGACTCCCGGACCCAGAGTGGTAACTGGTTCCAGAGAAAAGGAGCTTGATAGCAGAAGGCTCTATCCCACTGTACTTTTGGAGATTCTGGGCACCACAAGTAAGCCAGCATTTTGGGAGCGTAATGCTCTATTAGGATGGTAAGGTAATATCAGATCTTTTATATATTGGGAGGCCAGATTGTTAAGAGCTTTGAAAGTAAGAAGAAGGATTTTAAAATTGATTCTGAATTCAATGGGAAGCCAATGGAGGGAGGACAGAACTGGGGAAATATGATCTCTTTTTCTAGAACCAGTTAAAACTCTAGCAGCAGCATCTTGAATCAACTGAAGATTTTTCAAAGATACTTTAGGACAACCAGATAATAGTGAATTACAATAATCTAATCGCGAACTGACAAAGGCGTGAATCGGTTTCTCAGCATCACCCAGAGACAAGATGCTCCTGATCTTGGCAATATTGCGCAGATGATAGAAGGCGGTCCTAGAAACAGTTTTAATATGTGAATTAAAAGACAAATCCTGGTCAAAAATCACTCCAAGGTTCCTCACACAACTGTTCAGAGTGAGAGTGGCCGCATCTAAAATAAGGGCATAGTCTGAAAAGGAATTTCTAAGATGTTTTGGGCCAACAACAATGACTTCAGTCTTATCAGAGTTCAATAGTAAAAAATTACAAGTCATCCAAGCTTTGATGTCCTTAAGACAGCCATCTAACTTGGCCAACTGATCACAATCATCAGTCTTCATTGACAGGTATAGTTGTGTGTCATCTGCGTAACAGTGAAAATGTATACAGTGCTTTCTGATGATATTGCCCAACGGGAGCATATATAGACTAATAAGAGTAGGGCCCAACACAGATCCCTGTGGAACTCCGTGACTGAGCTTAGAGCTGGAAGAAAATCCATCATTAACATGGACAAACTGAAATCTATCAGACAAATAAGATCTAAACCACTGCAACGGAGTTCCACTGAGTCCAGCAAAGTGTTCCAATCTATCAAGTAGAATGGCATGATCGATAGTGTCAAAGGCTGCACTGAGATCTAAAAGAACAAGAACAGAGACAAGACCATTATCAGATGCAGTCAGGAGGTCATTAGAGACCTTCACTAAGGCAGTTCCAGTGCTGTGATGAGCTCTGAAGCCAGATTGAAACACCTCAAACAAACTAACTCCCTGCAAATGGTCAGATAATTGCACAGCAACAACTCTTTCCAAGATTTTAGAAATGAAAGGCAAATTAGAGATTGGTTGATAATTGGCCAAAACTCCAGGATCGAGCGTCTGCTTTTTAAGTAAAGGTTTAATTACAGCAGTTTTAAAAGCCAGTGGAACATAACCCAGAGTTAAAGAAGAATTAATGATAAGAAGAATATAGCTACCAATAATTGGGAAAATAATTTTAAATAACCTGGAAGGAATAGGGTCCATAAGGCAAGATGAAGGCTTAGAAGAGGAAGTTATTTTATCCAACTCTAAGAGGTCAATTGGAGTAAATTTATCTAAGCAGATATCAGTTCAGGGAGTTGCAATAGTTAATGTACTAGAGTTTACGGTAGGAAGAATCTGACTGATTTCATCTCTGATAGATAAAATTTTAAGATTGAAGTAGTTCAGAAAGTCCTGACTAGAAAGCTCAGGGGGGATGCAAGGATTGACCGAGTCATGGCTCTTTGTAAGCCTGGCTATAGTGTTGAAGAGAAACCTGGGGTTATTCCTGTTTGCTTCTATTAATGCAGAATAATAGCTTGATCTAGCTTTTCTAAGAGATTTTTTATAGATTAAGAGATGATTTCTCCACGCCAAGTAGAATTCATCTGAATTAGTTGAGCGCCATTTTCTTTCCAATTGACGAGTCTTCTGTTTTAAGCCACGAGTTTCTGAATTAAACCAAGGGGTAAGAAATCGCTGGTTAGACTTTTTCTTTTTTAAAGGAGCTACCAAATCTAGAGTCCGATGCAGAGAGGCAGTGACACCATCAACCATGCTATCAATCATGAATGGAGCAGACTCTCCATCACTTATTTCAGGTGTTTCTGTTGTGTTGACCCATGGCATAGAGGAGACAATCTGCAAAAATTTAGCAACAACGTCATCAGAAACACATCTGCTGTAGTAGTATTTTTCTTTAGGAAATAAGTGATCAGAGATAATGAAATCAAAAATTAACAGACAATGGTCAGACAATACAGGATTATGAGGAAACACAACCAGATTTTCAATATCTATACCATAAGTCAAAACAAGGTCCAATGTATGACGGAAATAATGGGTAGAATTTGGGAAAACCCCATTGAGTCTAAAATTGAATTGAAAGCCTTATTAAGACAGTCACTCTCAACATCAACATGTATATATTAAAGTCCCCTACAATAATTATTCTATCGGTTTTCAGCACTAAATCAGCTAAAAACTCGGCAAATTCCAACTATGGCAAAGAGAAGTGGGTTCATGCCAAGATTGCCAACAGGCCCCACACTGAGGACCAAACCTTCAAAGGAATTAAAACATAATTTCTGCTTAACATTAACTAGTAACTTAGAATGGAAAATTGCCGCCACTCCACCACCACGACCAGAACCTCTGGGGTTATGACAGTTTAAATACCCAGAGGGAGTTGATTCATTCAAACCAACATAATCATCAAGCTCGAGCCAGGTCTCTGAGGGATAGTAGATCGATCTGGTGATCGATTAATAGATCATGGATCAGAAGAGACTTAGAAGATAGAGACCTAATGTTTAATAAGCCACATTTAATTTTTAAACTTTGGGGGGGAACAGAGGCCAAATTATTAATTTTAGAGACTTGAGGCTGGATTAGAATTTTACCAACATTTTGTTTAATCAATCTGGGAAGTTTATGCATTCTATTTTTTTTTTTAAACTTTTTTACTAACTTTAAAGGGAGCAGAAAAAGGTTCTCTAAGGGAGGAGACGGGCAAAGTTGAAAGGTGGTGGATGAGGAGGAGCTGCAGAAGTGCAAGTGTTTTTCAGGTTGTGTTGTATTTGTCCTGGGTTACAATATCTAGGGCAACGGGAGACAGACTCAGTCTCTGAAGGATTATAAAACAAAGGCTGATCCAAACGGTAAAGACCACCCGAGTTAATGGGATCGAAACAATACGTGGGAACAGGACCAAAAAAGGGCAGTTTGGCAAACCCAGAAACTTCAGAGTGAGTAAACACACCAAACTTCAGTCACTGTACCAGAAAACACCGAATAAAATAGAGAAGATTGTCTGTTAAAACACATGCACCAAGTCTATTTGGGTGGATGCCATCAGGCCTCATAAGTGATGGGCGGTTCCAAAATAAGTTAAAATTGTCAACAAAACCAATGTTAAAAATAGGACAAGTAAAACACAGCCAAGAATTAAGACCGTGTTCTGCTAAAATGATTACAGCCTCGCCTGAGAGGTGCCAAAGGCCTAGAGATGAGCGCACATCTGCCACAGTTCATAAGAGTGGACAGAAGACTCCTGAAGTCACTCTTTAAAATCTCAGATGCTTCATCTGGGATGTTATTGCATCCTACATGCACAACGACAGTATGAACATGAGGGAATTCATTCAGCAGGTCAGGGATAAGAGCCTCAATGTCAGAGACTCTAGCCCCGGGAAAAAAATCGAGTCACACAGTACCTGCTTCTGACGTTCCTCACGATCGAGTCACCAATTACCAGCATCGTCTGGGGGGGGGGTTGTCGGTGGATTCTGATGAGGAGAGGAATTGTGAAGAGGAGGACGATGTTGTTGCGAAGGCTGGGAGATGTGGTCTTTTCTTCTATCTGGAGCAGGTGTGTAATTTGACACACCCTGGGTGGTCTTTATCCGGGGTTTGCGGACATGAGCCGCCGCTGAAGGAGAGGAGGTTAGGATGAAGGGCATCCACGGGCAGGCGTCCAGCATCCAGGTGGGGAAAATCCTCCAGGGAAAGGATATCAAATCTGTTATCCAAGGACAGCGGAAGAGAAGAGGCGCAGCCTATTCCGGTCGAACGACGATGGCCATTAGCTGGTCGAACCAAGGTCCAGGGCGCAGATGGAGGATGAGAGGGACCAAGCGAAGCTTTTGGTTTAGCCCCGAGACAAAACCAGTGTTTGTTGCTGAGGCCATGGCCAGCTGCGCAGGCTGGAGCATGTGTGGAGGTAGGTGCAGACGCGCTGAGCTCACCCAAATAAGTAGCAGTATCCACCAGCTGCGAGGCAGTAGCCGGAGCTGATGATCGCCCGAGAATGATGGTGTCGATGTGGTCTTTGGCCTCCTGAATCTTGTAAAGACTGGAGAGCCTCGTTTCCAGCTCAGAGACCTTATCGCGGAGCGTTAAACAGCAGGAACAAGATGGAGAAGGAGCCATGGTGTTCCAGGCACTCATTAGAAATGAGTATATCAGAGGGACAGCTCAGGCTGAGCAGTTTGGAGACAAAATAAGAGACTGAGATGATTTGGACATGTGCAAAGGAGGGATAATGGATATAAAAGATAGATGTACGCTATTGATCCAAAACTGGGAAATTACAGTGTAACAGCAGCATGACAGTAGACGACCAAAACGACAAACACACACAGCATAATAGACAAAGGGATTACCCATGGAAAGTAAAACTGCCTAAATAACTTATATACAGTACATCCAAGATGAATAGATTGTGACCCGTATAGCTACATGAATCGTACCTGCTGTACAATGCAGGACTATCAGGTGCAGGATGCAATGTGAGGTACCAATTAGACTGCAAGTATGGCAGCATAGTTATGACCAGAATTCAACATCAGAGTGAGTTATTGTACAGTGAAATGGCTTGTGGCAGGAAAGATTTCCTTTACCTGACAATTCGGCATTGAAGCTGTAGCAGTCTGCTGGATACAGTCCTCCACTGTCTGTCCAGAGTATGGTGGAGGGGGTGATCAGGATCGTCCATGATGGATTACAGTTTGTTCAGTGTCCTCCTCTCCACCACAGTCTCAAAGGTCTCCGGCCTGAGACCAGTTACAGATCAATCCCTCTTGATGATCTTGTCAAGTCTGTTGGTGTCGCTCACTCTGATACTGCTACCCCAACAGACAGCAGCAAAGAAGACTGCACTGGCAACAACGGCCTGTAGAAAAGCTCCAGCATCCTGTTGCACATGTTGAAGGATCTCAGCTTCCTCAGAAAGCAGAGTCTGCTCATCCCCTTCTTGAACACAGCATCGATGTTAGATTTCCAGTCCATTCCATTGCTGATCCTGACACCCAGGTATTTGTAGCCCTCCACTACCTTCACATCCCCCCCCCCTAATCTGCAATGGCTGTGAAGGTGTCCTCTTCTTCCTGAAGTCAAGCACAGTCTCTCTGGTCTTGCTGACGTTCAACCTCGGGTGATTCTGCTCGGTCCACTCCACAAATCTGTCTACCAGTGCTCTGTACTCTCTCTCTCCTCTCCCCTTCTTATACACCCAACAACAGTTGAGTCATCAGAGAATTTCTGCAGCTGGCATAACTTGGTGTTGTACTGAAAGTCAGTAGTGTATAAGGAGAAGAGAAAAGGAGAAAGCACAGTTCCCTGTGGAGCTTCTGTATCACTTACCACCACATCAGACAAGACACTGCCCAGCCGGACAAACTGTGGCCTGCCTGTCAGGTAGTAGGTAATCCAGAAGATCACAGAGCTGTCGAGCCCCATCCCCAGCAGCTTCTCACCCAACAGCAGTGGCTGGATGGTGCTAAACGCACTGGAGAAATCAAAAAAATGTGATTGTCAAATGGGCTCGTTGCAGCGGGTAGCTGACAGCGTCTTCAACTCCTAAATGGGGCTGATATCCAGTAAAGAACTGGAGAAAACCAAAGATAACATTAAAAATACATGGACAATACTATTCTTATATTCTTGGAAATAAATATTCTTGGAAATAAAAACAGAAATATAAGCTACCCAACCAATCTTTCAAAAACAAAAAAACAAACCGACTCAGAGTGTGAATGCAATCTCACCTGCAGATGAATTTAAGAAATTTTTTGTTAACATTGGTCCTAATTTGGCTTGAGAAATACCCATTATGGCATCTACAGGTGATACAATAAGTAAAAACATTGCTATTAAAGACTCCATTTTCATAAAGAACACAGACGAGAGAGGTCATTGAAATTGTTAAATCGTTTAAAAGTAAAACATCTACGGATTGTGACGGTATTGACATGCTTTTAGTCAAAACTATCATTGAATGCTTAGTGAAGCCACTGATGTATATTGTGTAACCTGTCTCTCCAAACAGGTATATTTCCCAGTGCAATGAAAATAGCTAAAGTAATTCCGATATACAAGACGGGTGACAGAGGGGAATTTTCAAACTATAGACCAATTTCACTATTGCCGCAATTTTCCAAGATACTTGGAAAAAATATTCTGTGAGAGAACTGACAACTTCATAATGAAGAATAATTTATTGTGTGAGCAGCAATATGGGTTCAGACACAAGAGGACAACTGCATTTGCTCTAATGGAATTTATAGAAAAAATATCAACTGCCGTTGAAAATAAAGAGTATTCAGTTGGGGGTATTCCTGGATCTTAAAAAAGCATTTGATACAATGGATCATAAATTATTATTAAAGAAACTACAAAATTATGGTATTGGGGGGGGGGGGTAGCACTGTCCTGGTTATGTAGCTACTTAACCACTTGCGCTCCGTTGTTCCGCGGGCGGGCAAGTCTCTGCGTCCTAGGGCGCACGAGAGCGCACTCGTGCGCGTTCGGACGCATGACGCATGATATACTGATGATGGTGCAGATGGAGATGGTGCTGGCCTCCAAAAAAAAAGCTGCAGACACTGCTGCAAACAGATTAGTTCATCTGATTGACCTGTCTTTCGACTAATAAGAGCCTTGAATTGGGTTTCTGAAATCATGAAGAGCCAATGAATGAAAATCTAGCCAGAAGGACCCACCTACCAACGGCTGCGAGCCAGTTGAAGCACAGAAGTTCGCTGAGCTGTTGTCTAAAGCTGGGTGAAGAGAGACTGCTTCACAGCCACAAGCAATGGTTTATTTATTTATTTTATTTAATTCCAGCAGAATGTTTAGGATTCTCTTCCGTCATCATAGACCGACGGAGGCCGACGACGAAGGTCGTAAATCATTCACCAAAACGGAGCAGCGTCGCGTTCGTCTGACAATGGGGAAGAGAAGTTCGCCAGGACTCTGCTGCTGTGAAGAGGTAAGGTGTTATAAGCTAAATTATTATTTCTCCCTGAAAACTGTAATCCAAAAATGACTTTTGACCGATCGGTAAATTACAACTGTACGGCGCACGCACTTCGTACTTCGTGCGCCGCGATAAACTGTTCATTTGCCGTGTTCGGACCGTGAACGCCCCCCCCCCCCCCCCCCGCAGAAGAGGAGCGGGGGGAGGGGTTCACGGTCCGAACGCCCCCGGTCCGCAGGGGGAACCGCGCTGACTGCGCAGCGGTCGTCACATAGACATATGATGGCCGTCCTCTGTAGCGAGGGGAGGACAACCCCCCCCCACACACACACACACAGTAGCGAGGGGGGGGAAGCCGCTGTGACAGCGTTGCTGTGGGAACATGCAACAAGTGTAATCTGTCATGTAGCGAGGGCCGAACTCCGTCCTTGGTAGCGGGGGGGGGACGACCCCCCCCCCCACACACACACAGACACAGCCCTGAGTGTGACCTTTCATTAGAGCCTAAAATGAAGCTTCTACATTGAATCATTCAAAAGTTACAGACATTCTTCCAAACTGTGCCATTTGGCACAATTTGGCACAGTTCCAAAACGCCTGGGAACTACCTGAGAACAAAGCTGTGTAAAATATTCATTTTTTGTGGTATTGTTACCAAATTTGGACCTCAGCTGGATAACACTTGGTTCTACATTTCTGTTGCATTTTCCAGCCGGATCGGACAGCTGTGTGTTATTTGCAAGCATTTGTATCCAAAAAAACACCGTGGCCAAATTTATTTTCTTCAAGTTCAGTATGTTTAGATGACTGTAACTCAGTGGCCGGAGCACGTAGAGAGATTATGGTTTTTTTGCCAAAAAATTCAAAGTGTTTTCTTTTAAATGAGACCAACTCCATGAAGATGCTGCAAAGGGTTGAAGAACAGCTTTCGATTTACTTTGGGCACGTTATTTTTTGGCATTTTTAGGAAAATTGCCCCGAGTGCAAGGGGTTAAAGAACAGATATCAGTATGTATGCGTTGGTAGCAAAAACTCAGTTACTGAAGGTTATTTGCGGAGTCCCACAGGGTTCAGTTTTGGGGCCACTGTTATTCAATATGTATATAAATGACATATGTTAAGTTTTGGAAAAAATGGATTTAATATCGTTTGCAGATGACACTAATTTATTATGCAGTGGAAGCAATTTGGAACAACTCTTAGATGCACTCAGAAAGGAATTAGGAAAGCTTAAACTGTGGTTTGATTCAAACAAATTAACGCTCAATTTAAGTAAGACAAAATTTATAATTTTTAACAACCATCACAACAACTTAGCATCTAAACTCAGTGTAAATGGTGTAGAGATTGAAAGGGTATCCGAAATTAAATTTCTTGGAGTAATAATTGATAATAAACTGTGCTGGAAGTCACATATTAATTATATTAAAGGTAAAATATCCAAATCAATCGCAACACTACACAGAGTGAAATATTTGCTGAATCAACCCACACTATATACTTTGTATCATTCATTAATACTCCCATGCATGACATATTGTACTGAAGTATGGGGAAGTACATATAAAACAAACATATATCCAATCTTTATGCTTCAGAAGAGAGCTATTAGAATAATAAACAAAGCTGCTTACAAGGAACCAACAAACCCACTTTTTCTTAAATTAAAAGCTCTCAGGTTGAAAGATCTGGTTGACTTTAAAACTGCAGTAATAATGTTTAAAGTGAAGAATCTATCACTGCCTGCAAATATCCAAAAGTTGTTCCAAATAAGGGAGAAACAATATCATTTCAGAGGAACATGTATATTTCAAAAACCTTCAGTGAGAACTACTACCAAGCAACACTGTATCTCAGTGCAAGGAGTCAGATTGTGGAATGCTTTTGGACCTGAATTAAAATCATGTACAATGCTTGGACAATTTAAACAAAAACTAAAGGATGAAATACTCCAAACGTATATAAAAGATGACATGTAAAATCACATAAGAATTATCATATTCAGTCCGTGTTGTGCTGTTGCTTAGTTTGTTTGTTTTTTTTGTCATGTTTTGTCTTAGCTTTGTTCTGAATTATAATTGCTCCTGTTTTGTTTTTCTTTTGAATTCTTGGATGGAATATGGGTGGGCAATATAAGCTGCGGCTTCAGCCATCACCCATTTCGGATAACTTATGTTGAACTGTATAATCAGAGGAGTTATTGTTTAAGTTGACCTTGTTAGATTTTTTTTCCCCTTTCTTTTAATCTTTATTTTTAATCTTCCGAAATAAAGATTCATTCATTCATTCATTCATTAAGATTCATTCATTCATATGCAGACTCCAGGGGGTCCAGCCACCTCTTTACCTGCGGCCTCACACGAGCTAAGACCAGTCTCTCCAGGGCCTTCATCACATGAGATGTGAGGGCAACTGGTCGATTGTCATTTAGGTCACACGGAGACGACGTCTTGGGGACGGGAACCAGGCAGGACGTCTTCCACAGCACAGATACTCTCTCCAGACTCAGGCTCAGGTTGTACAGGTGTTTCAGTACAGGAGATAGCTGGTTGGCACAGGTTCTCAGGATCCTGGCAGAGATGCCATCAGGGCCCACGGCCTTCCGCTGATGGAGTCTCTCCAGCTGTTTTTTAACTTGATCCGTAGTCACAGTGATGCGACGGGGGCTGGTGCTGATGTCCCCAGAGGACGGTGAGGGGATGAGGGGGGAGAGAGAGAGAGGTGCTGCACAGGAGGGTGAGGGGGGACGGGTGTGTGGGGTCTGGCTGTGTTGAGGGGGTGACAGACAGTGAGTTGAACCCATTAAAAAACAGATTCAGCTCATCATCTCTCTCAAGGCTCCTTGATGTCTGTCTGTCCCTCACCTTACACCCAGTGATGTTTCATTGCCATCCACACATCCTTCACATTGCTTTGCCTGAGTTTATTCTCCAACTTCTTCCTGTAATTGTCTTTACACCTCCTCAGCATCTCTCTCAGGTCACAATGCACTCTCCTCAGTTCCTTCCTGTCTCCAGACCTAAAAGCTCTCTTCTTCTTGTTAAGAAGTGCTTTCAGGTCACTGGTGATCCATGGTTTGTTGTTGGGGAAACAGCGTACGGTCTGAGCTGGCATGGTTGTATTTTCACAGAATGTGATGTATTCTGTGATGCAGTCAATCATATTGTCTATTTCCACCTCATGTGGTTCACAGTTTATGCCCCAGTCTGTCGTCTCAAAGCAGTCCTGTAGTGCAGCAGCAGCCTCCTGTGTCCACTTCCTCACAGTCCACTTATACAGTCCACTTCCTCCGTGTATAAGCAGGCTGCCTTTGTACAAGGGGGATGTACTTGGGTGATAACAGGCCCAGGTTGAGGTCTGCTCTGCCGGGGGAAGGGGGGGCTGTGGCACTGTATGCATCTCTTGCATTGGCATACAGTAGATCCAGTGTTTTATTTTCTCTGGTGGGACGGTCAGCAAACTCGTGGAAGTTTGGTAGTGTTTTGCACAGTGAGACGTGGTTAAATAAATTAAATATATATACACTACTGTTCAAAAGTTTGGGGTCACCCAGACAATTATTTTGTGTTTTCCATGAAAAGTCACACTTATTTACCACCATGAGTTGTAAAATGAATAGAAAATATAGTCAAGACATTGACAAGGTTAGAAATAATGATTTGTATTTGAAATAATAATTTTTTCCTTCAAACTTTGCTTTCGTCAAAGAATCCTCCATTTGCAGCAATTGCAGCATTGCAGACCTAACATGATTGCACAAGGGTTTTCTAATCATCCATTAGCCTTCTGACGCAATGAGCAAACGCATTGTACCATTAGAACACTGGAGTGATAGTTGCTGGAAATGGGCCTCTATACGCCTATGTAGATATTGCACCAAAAACCAGACATTTGCAGCTAGAATAGTCATTTACCACATTAGCAATGTATAGAGTGTATTTCTGATTAGTTTAAAGTTATCTTCATTGAAAAAAAGTGATTTTCTTTCAAAAATAAGGAAATTTCTAAGTGACCCCAAACTTTTGAACGGTAGTGTATATATATGAGACAAAGAATGGATCATAATTTTGTCAGCTCCGACTGCACAACTTAAAAATTTCAGTGGGGGGGGGAAGGGGGTACTGAAACCATCAGATATTACAAGCACACAGTAACGGCATGTTTACTGGATGCTGCAAATTCCTTTTTCCCTGTAAACAGCACACCGTGAGTCCTGGCCGCTGTAATATCCCAAATGACTGTGGAGTGGAATGGCCAGATATGGGGATACAAGGACCCACAGTCAAGGAAAGGAGAGTCTCTGGCGGCTTCTCCTTCCTATGCGGGACCGGTGTTACGCCGCTGGTACTAGCTGTGCTGTTTATTTATTATTAACCTTATTTATACAGGTAATCCCATTGAGGGATTCTGTTAAAGCAGAGCTGATCACAGCAGTCATTTGGCATGTAGAGGAATGGAGCTGGTCTCATTTATCTTGTCCATAACCATTTCTGAATGATTTTACATTTTATTTTGCTGCGCTGCATCAAGGTGAAGTTCTGTCCCCCTCAATCGTTTGGGGCTCATATTTACTTCCGTAAACACAACGTTGTTTGACATTGCATTTTCTTCTGCGCATGTGGGTCACTTTAGAGCTGTAGATCGTTCACACTGGAGTCTGACGGGGGTTGCATTTAAATTATAATATGAATGCCCACACAAAAAAATCTAATCTCAGCAAAAAATCGGAATTGAGCATTAAGACATGCAGTGTGAATGTAGCCTAATAATTAGGCCCACCTACACCCCACCCACCAGGGCAAAGAAGTCTGCATACTGACAAATTTGAACAACCAGTCCTTAGTCCTGATTGGTTCATCTGTTAAGGCCCTGTCACACCTAGATGATTTGGGCAGTGTTTGCCAAACATATGAAAAATTTGGAGAATACACTGGCATACGTGAAATCAGTTATGGGTAAGTTTTGTATAAGTTAAGAGCACGCTGAAGAATGCTGAAGCATGCTGGTGTCTGCATTGTATCCCGAGCTCCTCTAAAAATTTTCAGCATGCTGAAAATTTTCTGATGTATCCAGCATATGGCTGAAACGTCACACATATCCGGAACATAAGTTGTCGGGAAGTTATGCGTTTGCTCACACACATTACTTGTAAGCAACTCATAAAATGGTATTTGGCATTCACTTATATAGCGCTTTTATTCTCATTTCTAGATGACCAAAGCACTTTACAAATCCTGCTATCCACCCATTCACACACACATTCACACACTGATGGCGGTATAGCTGCCCAACATAGCGCTGTCCAGACCCACCAGGAGCAATTGGGGGTAAAGTGTCTTGCCCAGGGACACAACAGCAGGATATCTGGGGAGTGCGGGATTTGAACCACCAACCATCTGGTTATTGGATGACCTGCTCTACCTCCTGAGCCACTGCCGCCCATAAGTAAGTCAAAATACGTCAAAATAAATGTCTAGCGTACCCAAAACTTATTTCTAAGATATGGGTAACGCTCTTTGAACCCATGTGCAACTTACTGAACAGGTTTCTAACTTACAGCTACTGTATAATGGCATATTGGCAGCATAGGCTCACAGGAGGAACCCGATAAACTGGTCTTGTTCTTCTACTCAGACAAAGTAAAGAGTTGTTTCATACCTTGACATGTTTTGACCATGATGGTCTCTGTGTAGACTAGGTGACACCTTTACCAATAAACTTTGAAACCATGTTTAACTTAGTGAACAGGCTTCTAACTAACAGCTACCATATAATGGCTTATTAGTAGCGTTGGTTCACAGGAGGAACCCGATAAACTGGTCTTGTTCTTCTATTCGGACAAAGTAGAGATGTTTCATACCTTGACATGTTTCAACTGTGATGGTCTCTGTGTAGACTAGGTGACACCTTTATTAATTAAGAGTTGACTTGATCCACCTGCTCTCTGTTCTGATCAGCTCAGTTGGTGCCTGCAGCGTGCGCGCGCGCACACACACACACACACACACACACACAGAGCTGTGTTCTGTGGAGAGCAATCAATAGTATGTTAACCGCAGACATGCGCCGGTGCTGAAGTACACGGTGGGGCAGAAGGTCTGGCTGTCCGCCGAACAGATCCCGCTCAAGACGGAGTCTCGGAAGCTCTTCTCCCATTATCTGGGCCTGTTCACCATCAAGCGGATCCTCAATGATGTCACTGTTCTGTTGGACCTGCCACCTTTGATGTGGATCCACCTGACTTTCCATGTCTCCCGCATCTAGCCCCTCTCCGCCAGCCTTCGCTGCCCTCCTCCGAATCCCCCACCTTCCCCCCGGGTCATCGATGGTCAGACCACGTACACTGTGGAGAGGATTCTGGACGTCAGTCGATGGGGTTGTGAGTGCCACTACCTCATTGACTGGAAAGGGTACAGTCCAGAGGAGAGGTCCTGGACTCCAGGGTCCTACATCCTGGACAAACAGATGGTGCGGGTGTTACATCGAGCCCATCCGTGCAAGCCCAGTGGAATGCTAAGAGGCACCCCTTGATTGGAGGGGGGCACTGTGATGATCAGGCAAGTGTGCTCCCCCTCCCCTCCTGTTCCTGCCTTCCCAGCTCCGGAGTATCAACTACACCTGCATGATTACACACCTGCTGCTTCCTAATTACCCAGCATATTTAAGAGCCAGCATGTGGAGAACTCATCACTGGATCATTAGGTTTGCTACCCTAGAGCCTAAGCCACAGTGCATTATTTTCCCTTGGTTGATCTGTGTTTTCACTCCCCGTGTCTTCCTCTCTTCTCAGGTTTGCTGCCACCTTAGCGGTGTACACTCCAGGGCTGATCATGCTCGCCTGACCAGAAGACAGCGGACATCCACCCAGGTCAACCGCCTTCCCCCCTGTTTCCCTGGACCCACGCAGGAGCTCCCCACCAGGCTTCTCTGCTCACAGCAGTAAGAGTGTTCTCCCATCTTATTCTCCTCTTGTGGAGATCCTGTCCCTAATAATCTCTTTTTGCTCTTTTTCCATAGGCTGCGTGCGCTCCAGCATCACCAATTTTTGTGTTAAATTTAAATGTGTGTTTTTGTTTTTCACTTTTCTTTATTTGTGCACCTTTATTTAGATTTGTGTGTTAGGTTTTATTTTTACAATAAACTGGTGAACTTTTACATCTGTGTCTGAGTGTTCATTCTGGCAGCTCTGTGTTTGAGCCTGACTTGCCCTGAATCATGACATATGGTTGGCAACAATAGTTTTTTTACTCATATTTGAGACGCAATGGCTTATGGGTAATCTTCCTGTCAACTTCCGGTGAAGTCCGGTTGTTCACTTCTTCCCTGCTCAGTTCTCAGTTCCATTTGAAGTGAAGACTGTTCGCTCCCTTCGGCTTGGAATCTCACTTAATATAGCAGAATACCCTGTGTAGTCCACTTCAGAGTACACCACTGGGCGATCAGAACACAGCTATTGTATATATTTTACCACAAATCCAATCCAAGCCAATCCAACTTTATTCATAAAGCACTTTAAAAATGACAGCTGACACAAAGTGCTGCACATCAATGATATAAAATATAAGAATATAAAAACAATAAAATACAGCTAAAATAGTACAAAACAGCACAAACAAAACAGTAGTCATACAATAAAGACAATAAGAACAAATAAAATGAATGTTTCAAACTGGGTCAAAAGCCAGAATAAAAATGGATTTTAAGATGAGTTTTAAAACTGGACAGTGAAGAGGCCTGTCTAATGGACAAAGGCAGGTTGTTCCACAGTTTAGGAGCAGCAACAGAAAAATAAAACATATGAATATTTCAAATAAAAAATGACATACATTCTGTTTGTTGCAGTTAAAAAGAATTTGACAATCATAGACATTTCTAATGCCATTCTTATTAAAGAAGCTTTCAGCTTTCTTGTCTGAACTATGAACACAAAGGAGTGAAAATGTTTGATGTCACAGAGGGCTAACACTGCTTCCAAATAATTAAAAAAAAAACCCAGCTATGTAACACACCTTTTCCTATGCACATTGGTAGATAAACCTTTTTTTTTAAAACTAGTGAAATATTTGACAACAGAAGCGGGGAGACGTTCCAGTGACAAGATCAGGTTTACATTATACATTTCTCGGCAGCTCGCAGTGATGACAGACTGGGAGGGAGGTGATGGAAAGTGGAATTCTTCTTGCAGCACCATTTGAACATCAGACTTTGTCTTCCAGATGTTCTGAAGCTCAAAGGAAAGAGAAAAACCTCACGGCACTGTAATGCTAATTCTCATGGTCCATAAATGGATCTGTATTTTTTTTTCTCTGTATGCCCTTCACTTTGTGTTGGAATCCTGTTAACTTTTTTAAAACTTGTTTTGTATGTGTTAAAAAATGCTTCTTTTAAATGGCAAAACAAGGATTTGAAAAATATTCTAAAAATATAAATTTCTTAATGGCTATTTGAGGTTAGCAACCCAGAAACTCCTTTTTTTAAAATGTTCATGGGTTAGAGAGAATCACTTACTTTACTTTGATTATAACAATAGACCCGCCTTACTAACTAAGCTTGGTAGCACTGTAACTGATGAAAAATATCTATAAAACTTCAAACAAAATAAATTAAATACATACTGTATCAATACAGAAAAAATGACCTAATGACCATGTTCATCACATTAAAACAGCTCTTCCAATTATAATGCAACAATAGTTTGTCTTCCCAATCTCTGAATACAGCTGTATGTACTGTGTCAAAGATGGTGATGTCGCTGTTTTTCATGGTGTTTCCCCAGTATAAAAATTCTTTAATAATCATATAGAGGTGAGAGGAGTATGCTGGAGAGAAATGAAAATGGCACTCCCACTCTGGAGTCCTGTGTTTGTGCCTCTGTCTTACCTTTTTGTCACTAGATAGATAGTTAGATGGATAGATGTACTTTGATTCCAAACTGTGAAATTACAATGTAATAGCAGCATGACACAGACAACCCAGCCAACAGAAATGCACACAGCATAATAGAAAAGAGGTTACCCAGGGAAGTAAAGTAAAAATGCTTAGATGCCATCGAAGCAGATACCATCCGTCTTCAATTTCACTTCCTTGCCCTCAACTCGCTTCCAGTTTATGCAGTAAATACACATTTGTAGATGGTTAAGGTCATGGTTAGTCACTAAAAATATTTGGTTAAGATTAGAGAAATGGTTAGTGTTAGGTTAGAAAAAGGTGAGGGTCTAGTTTACAGATTTTGTAGCTGTAATCCTCAACCATGTCTGTCCAGGTTGCTTAATGTCAAAATGTATATATAGGCCATAAGCCCTATATATATAATATATAGGCCATAAGCCCTTGGTTCCAAGGTTGTCATAGCCAGGAGCACTGGGGTTAAGCTCCCAGTGCTCATAAAATGCTCCTTATGGCGTGCGTCTCGAAAAGCCTCTGACAACTAAGTCCAACTCCTAGCCTACCCATGTGGTTTAGTCTCTAAGCCCGGCGGAACTGCTTTTACTAACAGGAGAAGGGGCAAGGGCGGATCTCTAGCGCCTTAAAACCAGATGCTTCGGGTAGATGGTGGCTCGTCAACCTGGGAAGGTAGCCCATCTAGGGGAAGGTAAACCCTGATTTCAACCCTCCGCTGCCTTGCGGCATACCCGGTCACGGAAAGGCTTCGGGAGTCAACCCTGAGGAAAAATCCGGAGTCGGAGCCCCTAAGGCAGTTCTCTGTTGTGCTCAACATCGTTCTGGCAGCTCCTGTGACGGCGCTGGTGCCAAACTGTAGCAGTCCTGCTGTTCCTTTGGATTCATCAGTGACGTGGAGAGGGGGGGACATGCTGCATGGGCAACATCTTGTCCTCCATATCTTCCTGCCCAGGCTTGAATCCTACCAACGCCCAACGCTGGAAGGTAGAACACCGGATCACTGGAGAGGACACTCCAGCTTCGCCTTTGGCGTAGACAAAACATGGGGAATGACAGTTACCGGTTATAAGCCACCGCTCAATTGGCGTAGAGCGCGGCGCCAGGGGTTGTTCCCGACGGTGGGAGGGATCATCGGATCTCACTGAACAGCTACCGCCCACCTCAAGCTGGGCAGCCCCCAGCCAATAAGGTGTTGTCCCACCACAGCTTGCTTTCCTCATTGGGTGCATGGGGATGAGGAGAAGTCCGAACAGCAGGCTGAGAACCTTCGCACCAGGCAAGACAAAAAAACAAAAGAGACCAACTCTAAAACTGGGAACTTGGAACGTCCACACTATGATGACAGGACTCGCTGCTAACCTCAAGGGCATCAACGACACCAGGAAGACTGCCATCATCAATAATGAGCTGAAGAGACTGGGAGTGGATATCGCCACTCTCCAGGAAACACGGTTGGCTGATGCAGGCACACTGAGAGAGAAGGACTACACGTTCTACTGGCAGGGAAAGGGCAGTGACGAACACAGGGAACACGGAGTGGGCTTCGCAGTGAAGAACACCTTGCTGAAGATGGTGGAACCGGGCAGCAATGGCTCTGCACGACTCCTCACCCTACGCCTCAACACCACTCAAGGCCCAGTCACCCTCATCAGTGTGTATGCCCCAACACTGACAGCCACACCAGAGGCAAAAGACAAGTTCTACAAGAATCTCGCAACAACTGTCAGGATCATCCCCAACTCTGAACAACTCATTCTCCTTGGAGACTTCAATGCCAGAGTGGGCGCTGACCACGACTCCTGGCCCTCCTGTCTTGGACCATTTGGCATGGGCAGAATGAACGACAACGGACAGCGGCTGCTCGAGTTCTGCACATATCACGATCTGTGCATCACAAACTCGTTCTTCAAGACCAAGCCCCAACACAAGGTTTCCTGGCGAAATCCACGCTCAAAGCACTGGCACCAGCTGGACTTGATCCTGACCAGGCACACCTCACTGAAGAACGTGCTGATCACCCGTTCGTTCCAGAGTGCAGATTGCGACACAGACCATTCATTGGTGTGTTGCAAGGTCAAGCTGCAGCTGAAGAAATTCCATCGTGCTAGACAGCCTGGAAAGGCACGGATTGACACCAGCAAGATGGCCCAACCAGAACTTGTTGAGCAGTTTGCCTCCACCTTTGAGAAGGAACTTGGTGTACCACAAGAAGGAGAATCTGCAAAGCAGAAGTGGGAAGAGTTGCAAAACACCATCCACCGCACAGCCTTGGCTACCTTTGGGAGGAAGACCACAAAGTCACAGGACTGGTTTGATGCCAAGTTGACCGAGATGACCCCCGTCATTGAAGCCAAGCACTCAGCACTTGCTGAGTACAAGAAGTACCCAAACGAGAAGAATCTCCAGATTCTCAGGGCTGCGAGAAGCAAAGTTCAGCAGACTGCTCGGCACTGTGCCAACGAGTACTGGACTCAGCTCAGCCAAGACATTCAAACCGCTGCCATAACAGGGAACATCCGTGGTATGTACGATGGCATCAAGAAAGCACTTGGTCCGGCTCAGAGCAAGACGGCCCCCCCTCAAATCCTCCATTGGGGAGATGATCACAGAAAAGAACAAGCAGATGGAGAGATGGGTGGAACACTACTCCGACCTCTACTCCAGACAGAACACCGTGACACCGTCAGCCCTTGATGCCATCCACTGCCTGCCATCCATGGACGAACTTGACGTTGAGCCAACCATCGACGAACTCAGCAAGGCCATTGATAGTTTGGCCACTGGCAAGGCACCAGGCAACGATGGCATACCCCCCGACCTGATCAAGCACTGCAAGACCACCCTACTGCTGCCATTGCATGACGTCCTCTGCCAGTGCTGCAAGGAAGGTGCCGTACCACAGGACATGAGGGACACCAAGATCATCACCCTCTACAAAAACAAAGGGGAGAGAAGCGACTGCAACAACTACAGGGGAATCTCCCTCCTCAGCGTTGTTGGCAAAGTCTACGCATGAGTTGTTCTCATTCGTCTACAGAAGCTTGCCGAACGTGTCTACCCTGACTCTCAGTGTGGCTTCCACGCTGAGCGATCGACGGTAGACATGATATTCTCCATCCGCCAACTCCAGGAGAAATGCAGACAACAGAACATGCCCCTGTACGTCGCCTTCATCGACCTCACCAAAGCGTTCGATCTGGTCAGCAGAGAGGGCCTTTTCAAGATCCTGCCAAAGATAGGATGCCCACCAAAGCTGCAAAGCCTCATCAAATCGTTTCACACCAACATGCAGGGGATAGTACAGCACGACGGCAGCGTCTCAGAGCCATTCAACATATGCAGCGGAGTGAAACAGGGCTGTGCATTTGCGCCAACCCTCTTTGGGATTTTCTTTGCTATGCTCCTGAGGCATGCCTTCAGCACAGCAACAGAGGGAATCTACCTGCACACAAGATCCGACTGCATGCTTTTCAACCTCGCCCGCCTGAAAGCCAGAACCAAAGTACGCGAGGCTCTAATCAGAGACATGCTGTTCGCAGACGACGCTGCAGTCGCAACCCACACACAGCAGGAGCTTCAGACCCTGATGGACCGCTTCTCCCAGGCATGCAAGGACTTCGGGCTTACCATCAGCCTGAAGAAGACTAACGTCTTGGCGCAAGGCACGGAATCACCACCAACCATCACCATCAACGACTACGAGCTGGAGGTCGTGAATCAGTTCACGTACCTGGGGTCCACGATCAGCAACAACCTCTCCCTTCAGGTTCAGGTTACTTTATTTGTACCCGTAGGTAGATTTGTTTTGCAGTCTGGTGACATCCATATCTACAAGCCACTAATTACATTCAACATAGACACAAACACAGGCACACATGAAGCTGACTATAAACATGATAAAAATACTCAAGGCTCCATCAATCAGGGTATAAAAAGACAAAGAGATGAGGGAGAAACCAGAGGTAAGAGAGAAGGGTCATATTAAAGGTTAAAAACTAGTCAAAGAGGTTAAAAAACTCAAAGGTCTAAAACCCAATAAAATATTTAGAACCCAAGTGACATCCTACAAAAATAAGTAAATATAAAATGAAGTTAATAAATAGGTACCTAAATTATGTACAGTATATTTTTACAGCTTGTTCAACTCTTTGACAGCAGCAGGGACAAAGCTGTTTTTGTAGCGCTGGGTTCTACTTTTTGGGACAGCAAACCTCCGTCTTGAGGGAAGAAGCTGAAAGTGGCAGTGCAAAGGGTGAGAGTCATCATTTAAAATGGAGGTAGCCATCCTCTGTACTTGTCTGGTGTACAGGGATGTCAGGCTCAGCTATGACTCACCAAGCAAACGACTGGACCATCTAACTACCTGATCCAAGGATTTCCTCTGTTTCAGTTTTATCTGACCAAACCATGACACTAAAGAAAAGGATAAAACAGATTCAATAAAAGCCCGATAAAACATTGTTATTATGGTTCGGTCAACTTGGAAGCGTGCAAGTTTTCTCAAGCAGTGCAAATGTTGCTGACCCTTTTTGCACACCCTTTCACAGTTCACTTCAAAGTTTAAATTACTATCAATAATCGTCCCAAGATATTTGTATGATTGTACACATTCGGTGGTCTAGCCTTTTAGTATGGTGACCTTGTGCCTGGGATTTTTCCTCTAAAGTCAATAATCATATCTTTAGTTTTTGTTGTATTCAGCTGCAGGTAGGAATCCTCACACCAGTGAACAAAATCATCAACTACTGGGCCGAGGCCACTCTCACCATCCTGGAGGAGACTGACAATAACTGAGTCATCAACATACTTTATAATGTGTCTGTTGTCATGTCTGCACTGACACATGTTTGTGTACAGGATGAAGAGTAGTGGTGACAACACACACCCCTGAGGAGAGCCAGTAGAAGAGCACTTTTGGTCAGACAATGTACCATTGACCCTTACTCTCTGCGTCCTGTTGGTTAAGAAATCCAGAATCCAACCCACCAGATTATTGCTCAAGTCAAATTGTTGCAGGAGCCTTTCAACTAAGCTATGAGGTTGGATTGTATTAAAGGCGGAAGAAAAGTCCACAAATAAAAGCCTGGCATGTGTCCCATTAAAATCCAGATGTTTAAAAAGCATGTTAAACAGAGTGACAGTGGCATCCTCCTCTCCTCTGTGAGGCCTATAGGCAAACTGCAGAGGATCCAATGCATGTTCAGTCTGCCTTAGGACCTCAAATCTGACCAGTTTTTCAAAAATTTTCATTAAAATTGAAGTCAAAGCAACAGGTCTAAAGTCATTTACCATTTTAGGACAGCTGGATTTTGGAACGGGAACAACCACGGCTTCTTTCCAGATCTTAGGCACATGTTGTGTCTGTAAGGACTTATTGAAAATGTAATGAAATATAGGACTCAGTTCATGTGCACAGGACCTTACCAAGCGCCCACATATATTATCAGGGCCCTGACTTTTGTTCACTTTTACAGCGCAGAACTCCCTTTTAACATCCTGCACCTCAATATTAAAGTGCTGATTGTCTTTGAGTTTCTGTTTCAAATCTTGGATTTCTGTGCTGAAATCAAAGGAGTCAAAATGACCATAAAAACAATTAAGAGCATTAGCCAGCTCTGTGTCTGAATTAAAACCATCTAAAAACACACGATTACTGCGCTTTGTGCTCTGAAGGCCTGCAATAGTTTTCATACAGGCCAAGGCTGAACCAAGTTTCTTTGTTGCCATCTTGCTTTCCAACTCTGATTTATAATTCTGTTTCGCTCTTAAAATTTCGGCCTTCAGCTCCTTTGTGGCAACCTGTAGCTCAGAAACAGACCCCTGTTTAAAGGCAAGTGCTTTCCTCTTTAAGCAGGATTTAACTGATTTTGTAACCCATGGTTTGTTGTTGGGATATATTTTGACACGTTTACGTGGAACAATCTTATTTTTACAGAAAGACATGTATGAGCATGTGACGTCAGCCAGAGAGTCCAAATCATCCCCGCAGGCCAGATTGAACATCTCCCAGTCTGTACAGTCAAAGCATTCCTGGAGGCTGTGCTCTGAATCTTCTGTCCACACATCAATGTCTCTCGTCTCCACCTTGCCTCTTCTGAGAGCAGTTTTATATGTGGGCAGCAAATGTACACAGTTGTGATCTGAGGATCCTACAGGAGGAAGGGGGAGTGATTTATAGGCCCTCTCTATGGATCCATAGCACAGGTCCAATGTCTTTTTCGCTTGGTTGGGCAGGAGACATACTGATAAAAGTTTTTAAGTGTCTTCTTTAAAGAAACATGGTTAAAATCCCCAAGAATGAAGTTTGGCGCCTCTGGAGAAATTGATTGCAGCTGCTGGATCACATCAAAGATTGTGATACAGATATCCCTTGATACAGAGATCGACAAGAGGACTGGAAAATCAGCCTTCACACTCGCTCGCCTCACCACACGAGTGTGGGAGAATCCCAAACTCTGTCAAGACGAAGATGGCAGTGTACAACGCCTGAGTCATCAGCACACTGCTCTATGGGAGTGAGACGTGGACAACATACGCCCGGCAGGAGAAGAGACTGAACTCCTTCCACTTGTGCTGCATTCGCCACATCCTGGACATATCCTGGCAGGACAAAGTGCCCAACACAGAAGTTCTGTCCCGCGCCAGCCTTCCCTCCATGTTCACTCTACTCAGGCAGCGCAGGCTCCGCTGGCTAGGCCACGTTCACCGTATGGAGGATGGCAGAATCCCCAAAGACGTCCTCTACGGAGAACTGGCGACTGGCAGGAGAGACGTTGGCCGCCCACAGCTGCGCTTTAGAGACGTCTGCAAGAGAGACATGAAGGCCCTGGAGATCAACACAGAGCGCTGGGAGGACCTTGCAACGGACCGCTCCAAATGGAGAGGCACCCTGACCAGACAGCTCAAGGCGGGTGAAGAGAGACTGACTGCTGCAGCAGATGAAAAAAGGACCCGCAGGAAGAACCGCCACAGACCCAGCAGCACGGAGACCACCCACAAGTGCGACCAGTGTGACAGGGACTGCCATTCGCGCATCGGCCTGTTCAGCCACAGGCGGTGCTGTTCCAGCAGAGTAGACGTTTAAGATAAGATAAGATAAGCCTTTATTAGTCCCACAATGGGGAAATTCCAGGATTGCACCAGCACAGGGATAGCAACACTCAGAGCAACAATCAGAAGGCAAGAGATAAAAAAAAGAAACAAGAGCAGCAAGTATACATATGTACACACATATATATACAGTATATAGGCCATAAGCCCTTCTGATAAAAACGGCCATAGTTCCTGTTGTGTCTGTAGAAATACCTTTGGAGTGATGAGGCCAGGTGAATGAATGAACTCAACTTTATTAAGGCTTGAGCCAGAATGGACAAACAACAGCCACCAGGCAGAGGGCACCAGTCAAAGAGACTGCCCAATGGATGCCCTCTGCCATTTATAGGGCAGCGCAGTGGTGGAACAGGAAGTAGTCGCCACTAGACCGCACTTCACAATAAGGTTGTAAAACCCCAACACCACATTTCCTCCTCCCCCTTAGAAAGCCCAAAACCACTCCCTCAATTAAGAGCCTCCCCAATCTGGGACCCGAATCACACACTAACAAATGAAAACTAATGTTTCTAAACGGCCTTACACATTCAGTTATCAAGCTCCTCTCCTGTGGAATCAGCTGCCAATCTGGATTCGGGAGTCAGACTCGATCTCTGTTTTTAAGAATAGGGCTAAAACCTACCTTTTTGATATAGCCTACAATTAGGGAGGAATCATGTGTTTCTGAAGCCTCCCTTAGTTATGCTGCTAATAGGTTTAGTCAGCCGGGGGACCTCCAGTAATGCACTGGGCCTCACTCCTTTTCTCACTCTCAATGAAATATTTTTTTTTTGCTGGTCATTAACATTTGTTTGTTCTCTCCCATAGATTGAGTCTCCATCGTGCTGTTTGCTCTCTACATGTCCTTTTCTTCTTCTCTATCCCCTCACCCCCCAGCCAGTCGCAGCAGATGACTGCCCCTCCCTGAGCCTGGTTCTGCTGGAGGTTTCTTCCTGTTAAAAGGGAGTTTTTCCTCTCCACCGTCGCCAAGTGCTTGCTCACAGGGGATCGCCTGATTGCTGGGGTCTTTCTGCAACTGTGGGGGTTCCCTCTACAGTTGATAGTGCTATGAGATGACTGTTGTTGTGAAATGGCGCTATATAAATAAAGTTGAATTGAATTCACACAACAGAACTTAAAATAGGGAGGATGGGTGGACGACCGTCCTGCCCACACGGCAAGGTGGATTATTCTGCCACCTACTAAAATAAATCAGTCCATTAATAAACCAAAATCATTGCCGTGTTCCTAAACTACTAAAAAGAAAATACAAACTGTGGAGGAAAGGAATCAGACGAGACACGACCTGATGAGACACAACTTCATTTCCTCCAACCAGCAGAACAGACTGCTTTATACATTTTCTTCCCACCTCTGGCACTCAGGGTAAACACATTTGCATACCAGTTACCAAGTGTGAACACACATCCACATACACATTAACACATTCGTGCCCCTGCATCCTCAGGTGTGAGCCTGGCACAGCGGGGGCGAAAGGCACATCTTTATTTACTACATACCCCCCGGTGCTCTGGCGCCCCTGGCTAGCACCCCCAACACTCAGAAGTACTGGGTGGAGTGTCATCTCCTTTGTGTCACCACACAGCCCCCTTCCCCCGAACACCCAGAAGGGGTCCTAACCCTCTGGACCTTTGGGCTTGAGCAAGCGCCCGTAGAGGTTGTAACATGGGCCGGTCAAAGCGCCTTCCTGTCAAGGCGGGTAGGAGAAAGGCTTGGTCTCTAGAGGGGGAAAGGGTGGGGAGGGGAAAAGTTAGTTTCCTGAAAACAGTCCTCTGTAGAGGGAACACTAACCTGCAGGCCCACTGTAGGAGGGCGCCCGCACCGGGGAGCTTGAGCCAACACCACCTGTTCTTCTGCCAATACATAAGCGGGCTTAAGCCTGTCTATGCAGACGGTTTCCTTACCCCCCCACCCCAAGTGTAACACAAAATGTTTCTCCCAGTTTCCAGCACTCTGAACGGGCCGTCATATGGCAGATGCAGTGGGGTTCTGTGGGCGTCGTGCCTGACAAACAAATTTGGTGTTCTCTAAGCTCTTTGGAACAAAAGTGCAGGGAAAGCAATGGTGGGCCGGGCCTGGAACACTGGCAGTCCCTGTACCGAGGGGAAAAAAGTATGTGGGCAGATCGGTACCCCAGCCGCGGGGCTCTCTGGCAAAAATTCCCCTGGGATCCGCAATGGCTGAGAAAAAACAAGTTCTGCCAGGGAAGCTGCCAAATCTTCCTTAGGTGCGGAGCGCAACCCCAATGGGACCCAAGGCAGGTGGTCAACCCACTTTGCATCCGTTAGCGAGGCTCTGAGCGCTGCTTTAAGCGACCTGTGAAAATGCTCACACAAACCATTAGCCTGTGGGTTGTATGTGGTGGTGTGGTGGATTTTGACCCCCAGGCTGTCAGCCATCATGGACCAAAGTTCTGAAACAAATTGTGGACCCCTGTCAGAAGTGATGTCAGATGGGGATTCAAACCGTGTGACCCAAGATGACAAAATTGCATGGGCTACCTCGGTCGACGTGGTGAAACTCAGCAGAACCACCTCTGGCCAACGTGTAGTGCGGTCCACGATTATTAAAAGGTCTGTGAACCCCTGCGACGGCAGAAGGGGACCCACTAAGTCCACGTGTACGTGGTCGAACCTCCTGGCTGGAATTTGAAAAGGCTTGAGGAGGGCTTTGGTGTGCTTGTGCACCTTAGCCCATTGGCATGCAATGCACGCTGCAACCCATTCTTTCACATCCCTGCATAAGTGAGGCCAAATTAATTTGGACCTCACTAGTTTAACTGAGGCTCGCACACTGGGATGTGAACTAATTTGGACCTCACTAGTTTAACTGAGGCTCGCACACCGGGATGTGAAAGGGAGTGGATGGACTCGAAAATGCGGCAGTGCCAGGAGCTTGGACATTACGCAGGTCAGTGGTTTATGATCGACAAATGCAGTAAACTCGTGACCCTTGAGCTAGAACTGAAAATGACGCATAGCGAGGTGGAGAGCCAACAACTTTCTGTCGAAAGCGCTATACTTACGCTCATTGTCACGCAAAGTACAGCTGAAAAAGGCGAGGGGCTGCCATGAACCGGAGACATACTGTTCCACTACGATTCCTACCGTGATGTCAGACGCGTTTGTGGTGAGCGCTATCCATGCTGACAGGGCTGGGTGGGCCTGCAAAGCTGCGCCAGCAAGCGTTGTTTTAGCATTTGTGAATGCCTGGACCCGCTCGAGGGTCCAGTCAATGCTATCCGTGGGCTTCTTTTTTTTGAGTGTGCCATAGAGAGGCTGCAGCAGCTGGGCTGCATGCGGGAGGAAGTGGTTGTCGTCATAATTGGCCCTTTCAGGGCAGAAATAAGGCACCGATCACCTGCTGTGAGTTTGCACATTTAATGATAAAGAACACAAATAATAGCCATGAAGGGCACTTACAAAAAGGCAATCAAGATGACCAAGAAAAGTCACTTACAGAAAAATGCAGTCAATGAAAACCACGAAGGGTTACTTAGTTATTCAGGCGAGGCTGAGTACAGCCATCAGTGTGTGAATGTGTGTGTGAATGGGTGGATAGCAGGATCTGTAAAGCGCTTTGGTCATCAAGAGATGAGAATAAAAGCGTTACATGGTCACACAATACTGACGCACTCTACAAGAAGGGACAGCGCAGGCTGTTCCTACTGAGGAGACTCAGGTCTTTTGGTGTACAAGGGGCGCTGCTGAAGACATTCTATGACACGGTGGTGGCATCAGCCATCACTTTTGGAGTGGTCTGCTGGGGCAGTGGCATTACTGCAGCCGATAGGAAGAGACTGAACAAACTGATCAAGAAAGCTAGCTCCGTCCTGGGGCAGCACCTTGATCCGGTGGAGGAGATAGGAGAGAGAAGGACGGTGGCTAAACTGTCATCTCTGCTGGAGTCCGAGTTCTACCCTATGCAGGACATACTGAATGCACTGAGGAGCTCATTTAGCAGCAGACTACATCATCCCAGGTGCACAACCGAGAGGTTTCGCAGGTCCTTCCTACCAACGGCTGTCAGACTGTACAACCTAAGCAGGGCTGCTCGCAGAGATAGCAAAAAGACGTAACAACCTAATAGTTTTTTGAATGCAAAAGATGCAATAGACTTACAGAATGGCCCCCTCCGGCATAAAACTAGGAAAATACCGGTAGCTACGGAGGGTGAGAATATGTATGGGCACATAATCATACCATGTAGGATAACTAAGTAGACAGTTGTGCTGTTTCATCCCATCTAGCAACAATGCTCTGCACTGTGTGTGTTTATACATTTACATATTTATTCCATCTAGCTACAATGCTCTGCACTGGGTGTGTTTATGTTTATATTTATATATCTATATATTCATTCCATCTAGCTACAATGCTCCGCACTGTGTGTTTATATATTTACATATTTTTTCCGCCTAGCTGCAATGCTCCGTACTGTGTGTCTATATATCTACATATTATTCCATCTAGCTACATTGCTCTGCACTGTGTGTTTATATATTTACATATTTATTCCATCTAGCTGCAATGCTCCGTACTGTGTGTTTATATACTCATATATTTATCCCATCCAGCTACAATGCTCTACACTGTGTCTGTGTGTATATATATATATATATATATATATATTTATAGTAATATGTACATATGTATATTAGCTGCTCTTGCTTGCTTTTTTTTTTTCTTGCCTTCTGATTGTTGCTCTGAGTGTTGCTATCCCTGTGCTGTTGCAATCCTGGAATTTCCCCGTTGTGGGACTAATAAAGGCTTATCTTATCTTATCTCATCTTATATAAGTGAATGCCATTTGCCATTTTACAGAGCAGAAAATAAAATGGAATCAGACGAGGGGATTCCTGTCTGCACAATGCGAGGTCACAGCGAGGAATGAACCCTGCAAGTGAGCTTAAATAGAGGGGAAAACCAAAGTGTGAATCGGGTGTGGATGCATGAGTGAGAAAGTAATTAGAGACAACTAAACAGCTATGACAACTCGCGAAAAGATTTGACAGGAGGAAGTGACAACGGAGCTGTCAAAATAAAAGCACAAACCATAATAGAAGAAAATCAAGAACAAATACATATACACAAAAAGAGTAGCAACCAAGAGACCCGAGCACGGCACTAACCCACGCTCGGCATCATGACAGTGCCCCTCCCTTAAGGGGTGGAGCCAAGACACCCCACCATAACATTAAAAAGGATGAAAGTACACCCACCGCCCCAAGAGGAATAACCTCAAAAACCGACCCCGGGAGGGTGGTGGTGGGGGATCCAGGCCTGGAGGGAGAGACACAAAAACAAACAAAACAAACCAAAACACACATGACCCACAATGTTGACAAAATAAGGTACTAAGAAGACTAAGCAATACTGGGTAAACAAGGGAACAGTTCTGGTAGCCTTCCAGAGTCCTGGCTCCACCCGACCATCGGGTGGCCTACCAGGTCTCCCGAGCCACCAAAATGGAGGAGAGAGTTCGTCAGGTGGCCTTCCAGAATTCTGAAGCCACCCAAGCAACCCAGAGAGTTTGTCGGGTGGTCTCCCCACATCTCATAGGCCAATGAGTCACGGAGCACCACACACCTCCCCCCGGAGGTGGCAGTTGGAATCTGTGCTTACCGCGGACCCCAGAGGCCAGGAGATGGGCACCCGATGAAGGGGATGACAGAGAACGAACTACAATGGGACCAGATATAGAGACAGGACCCGCAGTGACCTTGGGCATAGGCGTGGCACCCTTGGTGTCCCCGGACTGGGGAGTGGCAGCACCCTTGGAGGTCCCAGGCTGGGACAGAGCACCCGCGACAACCTCAACTAACTGAGAAGCAGCACCCTTGAAGGCCCCGGGCTGGAATGGTGTACCTGCGACGACCTCAGTGGGAGAAGCTGAACCCATGAAGACCTCAGGTGGTCAGCCCAAACCCACAGAGACCTCTGGCATTGCTGGATGATCCTCGGTGACCCTGAGGAAAGGATCAGATGGGAGAGGAAGAGGAACAGGGTCACAGTCACTGTCGACAGTGGAGTCTGGGGAGTTGAGCTCAGGCGCAGCTGACGGCTGCACCTGGCTCTCCCCAGCAAGCGCCAGATAAGATCTCTCCAACACAGAAACAACGAAAACAAAGGAGAGCACTTGCCTGAGCTCAAGCTCCAGTGCCGTCCAGGACTCTGTCAATCCAGCCCTCTGGAGGTCCAGCTCGGACTCTGCTTTGGCGGCCCCAGCAGCAGGCATGATGGTTAATGTAGTCCCCCGGACCCCCCAGCGATGTGACACACGCAGGTGGTTTGCTCGGCGTGGCGACAGGAGGTCTGCTCCCTGTTGGTGCTGACTCCTGCACAGCTGAAGCCTGGTGACTCACTCGTCGGCGCAGGCTCCAGATTGCAGGCAGCCCTCTTCCTCCATCCAGACCATGGCTGTGGGGCTGGAACCAGGTTCTCCAGGGCCGCAGGCTCCTCCTCCATCCAGCAGCTTAATCCTGGAACCGGCGGACACACGGTGCATAGGAGGAGACACGGAGAGAGCAGGTGAAGTCTTTATGGCTGCAGCAGGTGGTGAGGACTCAGTGGACTGCAATGACTGAGCCTCACCCCCGGGAATCAGGTAAGATAATTCATGTGGTAATGATGGAGAAGGAAAAAACACGTGCCTGTGTTCCTGGGACCCGATGTCTTCTGCTGCAGCTGGTCTGGAATCAGCCCTTGCCATCCCGGGACCCGATGTCTTCTGCTGCAGCCGGTCTGGAATCAACCCTCGCCATGACTACAGTTGTTGTGGGCCCCTCAGAGGAATGTTGAGGAGCCGCCCCTGCAGACACGGTGGCGGACGGAGCTGGGGAGGAGATGACTGGAATCTCAGCAGCGGGAAGAGATGCTGTGGTGGAGAGGGGAACATCGACGGCCCAGGAAGAGAAGGCTTACGAGACAGCCGGTGAGGAAAACTGAAAGAAGCTGCAGTGGTACCCTTTTGACATGGCAAAGAGGAAGCTGCAGAATGAGAGGCAGAGAAGTTCTGTGTGTCTGTGTGTGGTTGTATCTGTTCGTCTGTCTGCTACCAGCTTTTCAGCTCACCAAGTCAAAATGAAGTGCAACTAAAAGCTTGTATCATTGTATGGCCATATTTTCTCGACTTTTAATTTGCCAGAATATCAAGATAAGGCTTTGTTTTTAAATAAACACAAATTTAACTCACCTTTACCGTCAATGAAGCAAGGAAAAAGGTTTTGTAATAACTATGCTGGGCCACTAGAGGTGGCAGTGGGACTTTTTTTTTTTTAACAGAACATGGATGACTTCCTGTCACAGTTGATCTCTAGCTGAGAGATAAATGGTGATTATAAAGTAGAGGTTACTGGAAAAAACATGTATTCAGCAATTACACCATTTATTCATCATGTCGATTGTTTTCACATTGGTTTTGCTGTTTAGTTTTGCAGCGGAAGGACGAAGTATTTTCTTCTTGGAGATTTCAGTTTGCTAAATACTACAAGTCCCAGCATTCCTCGCCTCAAAACCATGGCGGATCACAGCAGACCACTGCAGCAAATGCCTGCACGGAGTAAGTTGTATTCTTAAATTGTGCAGTGATTTCAATATTAAAACACCAATAACTCCTACAACGGCAATGTTTGAATCTTAAAGCTTAAGTTACATCACTTTTTTTTCCCCAACATCTGATTTTTTTTTTTTTTCTGTGTGGGGACTGCTTGGTTCCATTACTATAATTTAACCTGTTAAATTGCTTTCTAAATTGTTTTCTCTAAAGTTAAGCTGATTTTTTTTAAGTCTTAATGCTAATGTCAGTCATATAAAAACAGCATGGTGTGACATGCTTCATTCACTCACTTTGAAATGATTCACTCATTAAACCAAGCAATTTATTAAGTTGAAGAGAAACATGACATCTGTATTTTTTGTATATGTCACATAATAGTCACATTTTTATGCTGTTTTTTTTTCTTCTTTGTCTCTCTGAGGTTCACGGTGGTGGACCTGAGGGTCAGCAGTCAGAGCAGCAGTGAAGATAACAGGCTGAAAGATAAATAAGAATATTACATCTTGACTGTTTATAACAAACTGCTACTGTAGTTTAATAAATTAGTTTGGACAAACTTAGTTTTTTCGCAAGATTATTTAAGAAACTCTCAATATTCATTACACAAAAGTGTGAAACATTCCAAACTGTTCTGATTTAATTTTCATAATTATGCTTTTACGTTTAGAAATTTTGATATGTTTACCTGCTATTGCATGCCATCGTATAACTATACATGCATTCAATTAATAAAATCTTTTACTCCAACATTTTTCTTTGTGCTCCTAATTTTATTCTTGTGTTTCCGTATTTTTATGCCTTGGCGCAAAGGCAACGTAGGCATATAGTAATCATTCCATGTGTCTGTCTGTTAGCAGCTTTTCAACGTACCCACTCAAACGCAACTGGACCTAAAGGCTTGTATCATTGTATCACCATATTTTCTTGACTTTTAATTTGCCACAATTTCCAGATAAAGCTTTGTTTTCAAAATAAACACAAATTTAACTCACCTTTACCATCAATGCAGCTGCGAAAAAAGGTAATAACTATGCCTGCCCACTAGAAGTGGCAGTGTGACTTTTTTACAGCCCCCCATGCTACCATGCCACAGGCACGGAGGCATCAGCACCTTGGTGCTTTCATTCTTTTGGTGTGTATCCTTATGGGGTGGGGAGGCCTGTCTTGTATTGGACATAAGCAGAGGGGCTCGGTGGACATAATGTTAGGAACCATTGATATTGGGCATTTTCTGCTGGAGGTCTTCTTTTAAAACAAACAAAATCTGTAGCTACTCTAAATCAATTGTTTCGCTGATGTTTGCCTTGGTAAAATAGCTTTGATATAAATCTGTGAATGACAAACCAAATACATTTGTTTACACAGTGACTGAAATACACACTTTGCTGTGCTCAAACACGCACACACCCGCACAATTCAAAATGAATTGAATGATTTGAGGTATTTAGTTTAATTGATGTGAATGAGCTTGATGAAGATTTTGTGTGTGTACATACACTATAACCTGAAAATGATCCAGCAGTTAATATTACAATAAATACATGGATACACAGTCTGCCAAAAGTTAAGCTGAAACAGAGATCTATGCCATAAGGCACCATTATATAAAGTACAGCAGTTTTAAAAGATATTAAGAAGAATGCATCATCTGTTTCTCAGTCCCACTATGTTGTGAGTCAGTCTAACGTTGGTGCATTTGTGTTTGATTTATGAGTGTTTGTCAGCTGTACAACATAATGGTTGCTCTTTGACAATGACACCCTAAAAAAAATCATAAATGTCCCCTGTATATATGTGTGCGTGTGTTTGGTCCCTAGTTTAAGTTGCGGCTCATTCCAGCTTAATGCCTCTGAACTTGTTGGGTGTTCTTTGTGTATGTGCTCATATTTTCATCTGTTTCAGTTTGTGCATGGCCTCACTTTTAGCAAGGCAATATTCGTGTGTGTGTGTCCACTGCACTTTCTCAGTATGTGGCTCTGTGCCCACATCTGCTCAATGCTGGAAAATTAGAATTATTTCTCTGCCTGCAGGTCTGCAACTAGTTAGTCAAGTGCAGAGTGTTGAAGTGAACGTCAACCTCAAACCAAACAAAAACAACATTGGCCACCACACATCACCGCAAGACCCAACCACACATCTCACACAGCCCTTTAAATGTCAGCATGATCAAAGGCAGACATTACCAAAATAGTTTGGGTGTAAACAAACACACTGCTGGGATAAATTCTCAGCAATTCATCCATCAAATTATGGTTATATATTATGAAATATATTGCGTGCACTACATCTTTTTAAATTGATCTAACAACGATAATGATGATCTCCAATGGTAAAAGTCACACTGAAACTTTCAGCCAAACGCAGTGTATTTCTTTAGTCATCAGATAAATTCCACTAGGCTATCATTGGAAAATATCTAATTATTTATACTTCCAATAGTGATTTGTGCTGTCATTTCCATGCACTCCTCCCTTCTTTGGAATGCTCCTCCTGTGCTCCTAAAACTTGCACAGCTGATTCTATGGATGCTTTTAATACAACTGTTTAAATTGGTTCACTGGTAAATACTGTATGTACGTTTATACACATGAAATTGTTGCACAGCTTTTAATTCATTTGTATCTGTTGAACTTTTATAGATTTATTTTCCTTTTCTTTTCTAGTACAGTAAACTTAAGAACGCTTCACTGAATCTTTCAAAATTTAGATTGCCTATACAAGGGGGGGCTGAAAAGTTCATAATGGTTAAATTTGACCAAATGTGGATTATTTTTCAACTGCAGGATCCAAGTGCTGCAACACTGATGGAAGAAGTGTCTGGACTGAAGGGTAGACTATGTTAAAAAAATAAACCACATTTGATCAAATTTGACCACTTTTCAGCTTCCCCCCCCCCCCCCCCCAACCAGTACACGCTACACTCAGTGGAACATACAGCTCTGGAAAAATTAAGAGACCTAAGACACCACTGCAAAATTATCACTTCATCTGGTTTGGTTATTTATGGTGTAGCCACACATGTGACCTACTTTATGACTTACATAATGCCTCACATCTTAGATAAGAACAAAGGCAGAGATTCCTTGGAGATAACAGGAAGCTGTGAAAGTGTTAGCTTTTGAATGCAGAGACGGCCTGGAGGATTCTTTGTGGCCCTAAGACTGTGGGGGTGATATTAAGGGATTAAAGAGGAGATGCATTGTTACTTGTGATTATAATGCAATGTGACTTGTGAGCTGTGAGAGTCCTGGGTATATAAGGGACGAGTTTTTTCTGTGATGTTCTCTTTTCTACTTTGCTCATGTTGGAGCGTGTAATAAACTGCCTTGAGATGAAACCTGCCTCATCATTACACACTCCACACTGGTGACCCAAGACGCAGCATGCAGCAAGAAGAGAATTCCCCGGGGCCAGCCTCGTTGGGAGCCCCCAGCCAAGCGTACACCGTTACAGTCCAGCTACCGGACTTTTGGCAGCACAGCCCGCGCTCCTGGTTCCACTTGGTTGAGGCACAGTTTGCCCTCCGGGGAATAGCGGTAGATGACACGAAATTCTACCATGTGATCGCAAAGCTCGATAACCACACGGCGCAACACGTGGAGAGCCTTCTGGAGCAGCCACCAGCCAGCGACAAATACGGCACATTGAAGGCTGCACTCATCCAGCACTACACCCTCTCGGTCGAGGAGAGAGCAGAGAGACTCCTGGCGCTGACCGAGTTGGGAGATGGCACGCCCATTGACCTGATGGAGAAGATGCTGAGGTTGAAAGGCTCGGACGATGACCACTTCATCTTTACCCACATTTTCCTCAGGACCCTACCGTCAGTGACGAGGGCGACCCTGGCCAGTTTGCCGTTGTTGGCCCAGCGGGACTTCCGCGCGCTGGCCCGGGAGGCGCATCGGATTCTCAACGCCAGTAGGCAGCGTGCGGCCACGGCGGCAGCGACAGAGCTCGGCGCGACGGCCGGAGATGGCAGGGAGCCAGGGACAGCGGTAGCAGAGCCACCGACGATGGCGGCGGCGGGGGCCAAGGAACGCGGAGGAGACACCCTTTGTTTCTACCACCGCCGCTTTGCAGAGAAGGCACGCAAATGTATACCACCGTGCCAGTTCAAGCACTCGGGAAACGCCAAGACCAGGGGGTCGGTAGCAGCTGCGACCCTCAGGGAGGAGAACAAGCTGCTCTACTTGACGGACGCACGCTTGGGGAGGCATTTCCTCGTGGACACAGGCGCCCAGCTGAGTTTCATCACGCCTTCCTCCGCTGACCGGCTGGCAGGTTCCAGCAGTCCCGAGATGGCAGCAGCGAACGGCTCGAGGATTAAGACCTTTGGTGAGAGGACTCTGCTTCTGTCTCTACGTGGCCGTACATTTGAGTGGACTTTTGTCGTAGCAGCATTGAATTTCAATATATTGGGGGCTGATTTTTTGTGCTCACATGGTTTGTTGGTTGATGTCGCTAACAGGCGCCTGGTTAATGCACTTTCTTTTGACTCAATCCCCTGTACAGCTCGAGCGGCCCGGCCAACAGCACAAGCCAACGTCACAGCTGCAAGCGGTAAGTTCCACACACTGCTCACTCAGTTCCCAGCACTCACGGTTCCCACATTTTCGGCAGCCGTCGCTAAGCACAGGGTGGAGCATTTTATTACCACCACCGGGCCACCCGTTTTTGCAAAACCTCGGCGCTTGGACGCAGCTAAATTGGCCGTAGCGCACGAGGAGTTCACCAACCTGGAGAGGTTGGGCATCATCAGGCGTTCGAACAGCCCATGGGCTTCCCCGCTACACATGGTCCCGAAAGCTGACGGCTCGTGGCGGCCTTGCGGGGATTTCCACAGGTTGAACAACGCCACAGCGCATGACCGCTACCCAATCCCTCATATCCAAGATTTTTCCGTTCATTTGGCAGGGGCGTGCGTTTTTTCTAAAATAGACTTGGTCCGCGGTTACCACCAAGTTCCAGTCCGCGCTGAGGACATACCCAAAACAGCGGTGGTAACTCCATTTGGCCTTTTCGAGTTTTTGCGCATGCCATTCGGGCTTAAAGGGGCGGCACAGACGTTCCAACGCATGATGGACGCGGTGCTGCGCGATCTCCCTTTCGTGTTCGTCTACTTGGATGATACCTTGGTAGCCAGCACGTCCGAAGACGAACACAAAAACCACCTCGCGGCAGTTTTCCGGAGGTTGGGAGATCACGGGTTAATAATCAACCCAGCGAAGTGTCAGTTCGGGGTGACGCAGATCGATTTTTTAGGACACCGCGTCTCCCCCGAAGGAGCAGTTCCGCTGCCTGACAAAGTGCGCTCGGTAGCAGATTTCCCCTGGCCGCAGACAGTCAGGGCGTTACAGGAGATTTTGGGAATGGTGAATTTTTATAACCGTTTCCTCCCCCGCACAGCGCAGCTCATGCAACCGCTGTATGCCGCGCTCAAAAAACAGAAACCCGCGAATAAGATCGAATGGTCCCCGGAGCGGGAGCGAGCGTTCTCGGAAGTCAAAGCAGCCCTGGCAAACGCTGCGTTGTTGGCACATCCAGACCCAACGGCCCGCATAGCGCTCACCACTGACGCGTCAGATGTGGCCATAGGGGCGGTCGTGGAGCAGCATGTAGCTGGGGCTTGGCAGCCGCTCGCCTTTTTCAGCGGGAGCTTACGCGATAGCGAACGTAAATACAGTGCATTTGACAGGGAGTTGCTAGCTCTCCATTTGGCCATTCGCCACTTTCAGTTCTGGCTAGAAGGGCGCTGTTTCACCGCATTCGTGGACCACAAGCCACTAACATTCGCGATGGCCAAAGTTTCAGAACTGTGGTCAGGGCGGCAGCAGAGGCAGCTGGCCGCGATCTCAGAGTTTACTACCGATATTCAGCACGTGTCGGGTAAACTGAATGTAGTGGCAGACTGCCTCTGGTGCGCGGTGGCTGCCCCCGTCCGCTTGGGGATAGATTACACAGCCATGGCCGCGGAGCAGGTTAGTGACGCAGATGTGCGTGCGCTCCAATCTGGACCAACAGGGTTAAGGCTGGAGAGCAGGGCGCTGCAAGACGGTATGCCCCCCCTAATCTGTGATGTCTCCACGGGGCGATCGCGTCCCGTGGTACCGGCAGCGTGGCGCCGCCGTGTTTTTGACTCGATTCATTCTTTGGCGCACCCGGGGGTGCGTGCGTCGGTCAAAATGGTAGCAGAAAAATTTGTGTGGCCGGGCCTCCGCAAACAAGTTAAGGACTGGCCGGCAGCCTGCATGGCGTGCCAACGAGCCAAGGTACACAGACACACGAGGGCTCCCTTGGAGCCATTTCACATTCCGGCTAAGAGGTTTGACCACGTTCACGTGGACCTCGTGGGTCCCCTCCCGGCATCGCAGGGGTGCACGCACCTTCTGACAATGGTAGACTGCACCACGCGTTGGCCGGAGGTGGTTCCTTTGGCGTCAACCACAGCCGAGGAGGTAGTGCGCGCGTTTGTAACTGCATGGGTGGCGCGTTTTGGAGTCCCGTCGGACATTACGAGGCTCTCAATTTGTTTCCAAACTTTGGTCAGCAATGGCCCGCAGCCTGGGAGTCACAATTCACCGCACAACCGCGTACAATCCTCAGGCTAATGGGTTATGCGAGCGTTTTCATAAGTCATTGAAAGCGGCTCTCAGGGCATCACTGACGGATGCAAATTGGGTAGACAAGCTTCCGTGGGTTTTATTAGGGTTGCGTTCTGCGCCTAAAGAAGACTTAGAAGCTTCCCCAGCTGAACTCGTTTTCGTGCAGCCACTTCGGCTACCCGGGGAGTTTCTCCCGGATAATCCTGCGCCAAGCAGCTCTCCGTCTCAGCTGTGGCAGCTTAGCATTGATGCAGGCACGCTGCCGGGCCCCGTTCATCACAGTTTTCCGTGCGTTTTTGTGCTTAAAACTTTGAAAAATGCGGAGTTTGTTTTTATCAGACATGACGCACATCGCACCCTACTGCGACCACCTTATGATGGGCCGTTCAGAGTGTTGGAAACAGGGGACAAGCATTTTTTGATAGATTTGGGGGGTAGGAGGGAAAAGGTTGGCATAAACAGACTCAAACCCGCTTTTGTGGTGAGGGACGAGCAAGTGCTGTTGGCAAGGGCCCCTCGGCGCGGCAGACCACCACGGGGTGCTTCCCAGAGTAATATTTCCCCAGATCACCCGCAGGGACTGACAAAAGGTTTGCACCCTCAGACAGCAGCTCCCCAGCATGATGGCGCCGCAGAAGCGGTGAGACCTGGTTACAGCAGATACGGGAGAAGACTGAAGCCCAAGCAGCATGTGGATTGATGTGCAATGATGTTATCACAGCATGTAAACTGTTATTCTGTTGTTCGATCTAAATGTTTGGGGGGGGGGGTGTAGCCACACATGTGACCTACTTTATGATTTACATAATGCCTCACATCTTAGATAAGAACAAAGGCAGAGTTTCCTTGGAGATAACAGGAAGCTGTGAAAGTGTTAGCTTTGGTATGCAGAGACGGCCTGGAGGATTCTTTGTGGCCCTAAGACTGTGGGGGTGATATTAAGGGATTAAAGAGGAGATGCATTGTTACTTGTGATTATAATGCAATGTGACTTGTGAGCTGTGAGAGTCCTGGGTATATAAGGGACGAGTTTTTTCTGTGATGTCCTCTTTTCTACTTTGCTCATGTTGGAGCGTGTAATAAACTGCCTTGAGATGAAACCTGCCTCATCATTACACACTCCACAATACATATGTTTGAGTAAAATGAACAATTTTGTTTCATTCACTAACCTTTGAAAACATGCCACCCAAATTCCAAGTCAAAATGTTGTCATTTGGATCATGTATTTACAGAAAGTGACAACTGGCCAAAAAACCAAAAAAGATGTTGCTTTTAGATATGCTTTTTGATGCATAAAGAAAACCCATTTATGATCATCCTTAAACACTACAATAAAGCTTTAACTTAGGAAGAACTCAGAAATCTGTACTTGTGGAATAACTCTGATTTTTATGCACAGTTTACATGCGTCTTACCATGCTTATATTATCAGCTAATCATTGCCTCCTTCAATAGACTGAGGTGTCCTTGTGTTGGAATTCAGTAGATACAGGTGCATCTCAATAAATTAGAATGTCCTCAAAAAGTAGATTTATTTCAATAATTCAGTCCAAAAAAAAGAAACTCATACAGTTGTGCTCATAAGTTTATATACCCTGGTGGAATTTGATTTTTTTTTGGGGGGGGGGGCATTTTTCTGAGATTATGAATGATAATACAAAAACTTTCACTCAGTTAGTCGTTAGGTAAAGCCATTTATTATCAAACAATTGTGCTTGCTCTTTTTAAATCATGATGACAACAGAAACTACCCAAATAAGATAAGATAAGATAAGCCTTTATTAGTCCCACAACGGGGAAATTCCAGGATTGCAACAGCACAGGGATAGCAACACTCAGAGCAACAATCAGAAGGCAAGAAAAAAAAACAAAAAAACAAGCAAGCGAGAGCAGCTAATATACATATGTACATATTACTATAAAATATATATATACACACACACACACAGACACACAGTGCAGAGCATTGTAGCTGGATGGAATAAATATATGAATATATGAACACACAGTGCAGAGCATTGTAGCTAGATGGAATAAATATGTAAATATATAAACACCCACAGTACGGAGCATTGCAGCTAGGTGGAATAAATATGCAAGTATATAAACACACACAGTGCGGAGCAATGTAGCTAGATGGAATAATATGTAGATATATAAAAACACAGTGCGGAGCATTGTAGCTAGATGGAATAAATATATAGATATATAAATATAAACACACCCAGTGCTGAGCATTGTAGCTAGATGGAATAAATATATAGATATATAAATATAAACACACCCAGTGCAGAGCATTGTAGCTAGATGGAATAAATATGTAAATATATAAACACACACAGTGCAGAGCATTGTTGCTAGGTGGGATGAAACAGCATAACCGTCTATTTAGTTATCCTACATGGTATGATTATGTGCCCATACATATTCTCACCCTCCATAGCGACCGGTATGTTCCTAGTTGTATGCCGGAGAGGACCATTGTGTAAGTCTATTGCATCTTTTGCATTCAAAAAAAACTATTAGTTTGTTACGTCTTTTTGCTATCTCTGCGAGCAGCCCTGCTTAGGTTGTACAGTCTGACAGCCGTTGGTAGGAAGGACCTACGAAACCTCTCGGTTGTGCACCTGGGATGATGTAGTCTGCTGCTAAATGAGCTCCTCAGTGCATCCAGTATGTCCTGCATAGGGTGGAACTCGGACTCCAGCAGAGATGACAGTTTAGCCACCGTCCTTCTCTCTCCTATCTCCTCCATCGGATCAAGGCGTTGCCCCAGGACAGAGCTAGCTTTCTTAATCAGTTTGTTCAGTCTCTTCCTATCGGCTGCAGTAATGCCACTGCCCCAGCAGACCACTCCAAAAGTGATGGCTGATGCCACCACCGTGTCATAGAATGTCTTCAGCAGCGCCCCTTGTACACCAAAAGACCTGAGTCTCCTCAGCAGGAACAGCCTGCGCTGTCCCTTCTTGTAGAGTGCGTCAGTATTGTGTGACCAGTCTAGTTTATTGTTCAGATGAATACCCAGGTACTTGTAGGATGTCACCATCTCGATGTCTGTTCCCTGTATATTTACTGGTGCTGTGAGGGGCTGCCCATGCCTGCGGCAGTCCACCACCAGCTCCTTAGTTTTCCTCGCGTTGATCTGGAGGCAGTTCCGATGGCACCAGTCCACAAAGTCCTGGATAAGCCCTCTGTACTCAGCTTCATCTCCGCTGGAGATGAGACCAACGATCGCAGAGTCATCAGAGAACTTCTGTAGATGGCAATGTGTTGTGTTGTGTGAGAAGTCCGCAGTATAAAGAGTGAACAGACAATGACCCTGATCAAAAATTTACATACCCTGATAACATACACGCAAGTTGACACACACGGGTTTAAATGGCTACTAAAGGTAACCATCTTCACCTATGATCTGTTTACTTGTAATAGAGAGCCTAAGTCACGCCCCCTCCACTTCCGGATATTCAATTCAATTCAATTCAACTTTATTTATATAGCGCCATTTCACAACAACAGTCATCTCATAGCACTATCAACTGTAGGGAGGACCCCCACAGTTGCAGAAAGACCCCAGCAATCAGGCGATCCCCTGTGAGCAAGCACTTGGCGACGGTGGAGAGGAAAAACTCCCTTTTAACAGGAAGAAACCTCCAGCAGAACCAGGCTCAGGGAGGGGCAGTCATCTGCTGCGACTGGCTGGGGGGTGAGGGGATAGAGAAGAAGAAAAGAACAGACATGTAGAGAGCAAACAGCACGATGGGGACTCAATCTATGGGAGAGAACAAACAAATGTTAATGACCAGCAAAAAAAAAAATATTTCATAGAGAGTGAGGAAAGGAGTGAGGCCCAGTGCATTACTGGAGGTCCCCCGGCTGACTAAACCTATTAGCAGCATAACTAAGGGAGGGTTCAGAAAACACATGATCCCTCCCTAATTGTAGGCTATATCAAAAAGGTAGGTTTTAGTCCTATTCTTAAAAACAGAGATCGAGTCTGACTCCCGAATCCAGATTGGCAGCTGATTCCACAGGAGAGGAGCTTGATAACTGAAGGCTCTGCCTCCCATTGTACTTTTGGAGATTCTAGGTATTACAAGTAAACCTGCATTTTGGGAGCGTAGTGCTCTGTTAGGATGATACGGTAGTATCAGATCTTTTAAATAAAAAGGAGCCTGATTGTTTAGAGCTTTGTAAGTAAGAAGAAGGATTTTAAACTTAATTCTAAACTCTATGGGAAGCCAATGAAGGGAGGCCAGAACCGGAGAGATATGATCTCTCTTTCTAGTACCTGTTAAAACTCTTGCTGCAGCATTTTGGATCAGCTGAAGACTTTTTAAAGATGTTTTAGGACAACCTGATAATAAAGAATTACAATAATCTAATCTCGAGCTAACAAAAGCGTGGATCAGCTTCTCAGCATCACTCTGAGACAAGATGCTCCTAATCTTGGCAATATTACGCAAATGATAGAAGGCAGTCTTAGAAACAAATTTAATATGTGAATTGAAGGACAAATCCTGATCAAAAATAACTCCAAGGTTCCTCACAGAGCTATTAAGAGAAAGAGTAACTGCATCCAAACTGAAAGTTTGATTTGGAAAGGAATTTCTAAGGTTTTTTGGACCAACAAGAATGACTTCAGTCTTATCTGAATTTAATAGCAGGAAATTACAAGTCATCCAAACTTTGATTTCCTTAAGACAGGCTTCTAACTTGGCTAATTGATTAGTATCATCTGGCTTCATTGACAGGTATAATTGTGTGTCATCTGCATAACAGTGAAAATGTATACAGTGCTTTCTAATAATGTTGCCTAACGGAAGCATATATAAACTAAAAAGAGTAGGGCCAAGCACAGATCCCTGTGGAACTCCATGACTAAGCTTTGAGCTGAGAGAAAACTCATCATTTACATGAACAAACTGGAACCTATCAGATAAATAAGATCTAAACCACTGCAACGAAGTTCCATTAAGTCCAACATAGTGTTCTAATCTATCAAGTAGAATATTATGATCAATAGTATCAAAAGCTGCACTAAGATCTAAAAGGACAAGTACAGAAACTAGTCCATTATCAGATGCAATGAGGAGGTCGTTAGTGACCTTCGCTAAGGCTGTTTCAGTGCTATGATGGATTCTAAACCCAGATTGAAACTCCTCAAATAAACCATTTCCCTGCAGGTGGTCAAATAATTGCATAGCAACAACTCTTTCTAAGATTTTTGAAATGAAAGGGAGATTAGAGATTGGTCTATAGTTAGCTAAAGCTCCTGGATCTAGCGTTGGCTTTTTGAGTAAGGGTTTAATTACAGCCGTTTTAAAAGCCTGCGGTACATGGCCTAAAGTTAATGAAGAATTGATTATATGAAGAATAAAGCTACCAATAAGTGGGAAGACTTCTTTAAATAACCTGGTAGGAATAGGGTCTAAAAGACAAGTTGAAGGTTTGGATGAGGAAACTATTTTGTCTAACTCACAAAGGTCGATTGGAGTAAACTCATCAAGACAGACATCAATAGAAGGAGTTGTAATAGTTACAGTATTTAAGTTAACTGTGGGAAGAATCTGATTGATTTTATCTCTGATGGATGAAATTTTATTATTGAAAAAGTTCATAAAGTCCTGACCAGTAAGCTCTAAGGGGATGCTAGGATTGACAGAGTCCTGACTCTTTGTCAACCTGGCTACAGTACTGAAAAGAAACCTGGGATTATTCTTGTTCTCTTCTATTAATGCAGAGTAATAACTCGTTCTAGCTTTTCTAAGAGATTTTTTATAAATTAAAAGATGATTTCTCCAAGCTAAATAGATTTCATCTAAATTAGTAGAGCGCCATTTTCTTTCTAATTGACGAGTCTTCTGTTTTAAGCTACGAGTTTCTGTGTTGAACCAAGGAGTTAAAAATCTCTGATTAGACTTTTTCTTTTTTAAGGGGGCCATCAAGTCTAGAGCCTGATGTAGAGAAGCTGAAACACTATCCACCATGTTATCAATTACAGAAGGAGCAAGCTGTCTATAGCTTATTTCCGTTGTGTTGACACATGGCATAGAGGAAACAATCTGCATAAATTTGGAAACAGCATCATCTGAGAGGCATCTACTGTGATAATATTTTTCTTTAGGAGCCAAATAGTCAGAAATAGTAAAATCAAAGGTTAACAGACAATGGTCTGACAGTACAGGGTTATGAGGAGACACTACCAGATTTTCTATTTCTATGCCATATGTCAGAACAAGGTCCAATGTATGGTGGAGGTAATGAGTAGAATTTCCTACTTTCTGAGAAAACCCAATCGAGTCTAATATTGAATTAAAAGCCACATTAAGGCAGTCACTATCTACATCCACATGTATATTAAAGTCCCCTACTATAATTATTCTATCAGATTTCAGCACTAAATCAGCTAAGAAATCAGGAAATTCGGATAAAAATTCTGAATAGGTTGATGGGGGACGATAAACTATGGCAAATAAAATTGGGTTTAACCTGGAATTGCTAAAGTGCCCAATACTGAGGACCAGGCCCTCAAAGGAATTATAACATGTTTTTTGCTTTACATTAACTAGTAATTTGGAATGGTAAATTGCTGCTACTCCTCCTCCACGACCAGAACTTCTGGGATTTTGACAGTTTAAATAACCAGAGGGAGTTGATTCATTTAAACCAACATAATCCTCTTGTCCTAACCAAGTCTCTGTAAGGGAAATTAAATCAATCTGATGATCAATTAACAGATCATGGACTAACAGAGACTTGGGAGTTAGAGACCTAATATTTAATAAACCACATTTAATTTTTAAATTATGAGGAGGAACAGAGGCCAAATCATTCAATTTAGAGGCTTTATGTTTAATTTGAGTTTTACCAATATTTTGCTTTATCACTTTGGGATGCTTATACATTATATTTTTATTTACTTTGGAGGGAGCAGACAACGATTCTCTGATGGGGAAGACAGGGGCTAAGCTGAGGGGTGGCGGATGAAGAGGAGCTGCAGAGAGGCGTGTAAGACTGCGACTCTGCTTCCTGGTCCCAACTCTGAGTAGTCATGGTTTTGGAAATTTGGATAAAAAAGATGCCAGATTGTTAGATAAATGAGAAGCACCATCCAAAGTGGGATGAATGCTGTCTCGTCTCATAAGACCAGGTTTTCCCCAAAAAGAGCTCCAATTGTCAATGTAGCCCACGTCATTTTTAGGACACCACACAGACAGCCAGCGGTTCAAGGATGACGAGCGACTAAACATGTCATCACTGGTCAGATTGGGGAGGGGTCCAGAGAATACTACAGTGGCAGACATCGTTTTTGCAAAGTCACACACCGATTCTACATTAAGTTTCGTGACTTCCGACTGCCGGAGACGGATGTCATTAATGCCGGCGTGAATAACAATTGTGGAATATTTACAGTTACTTTTAGCCAGCATTTTCAAATTTGACTCGATGTCGCCTGCTCTGGCCCCAGGAATGCATGTGACTATGGCCGCTGGAGTCTCTAGGTTCACGTTTCTGACTACAGAGTCGCCAATGATCAGAGTTTTTTCCTCAGCGGGTGTGTCGCTGAGCGGGGAAAAACGATTAGAAACGTGAACAGGTTGGTGGTGAACCGGGGCTTTGCGACTAGGCTTCCTTCTCACCGTCACCCACCCAGTCTCCTCGCTGCAGAGGAGAGCCGGGGAACCGGTGACAGGGGGACCTAAGCTAGCTAGCTCCGCTGCAGCTAAGGGGCGTCCGTCGAGATTAACTGGCGCAGACGGTGTTTCAATGCAGCGGAGCCGGGATTCCAAATCAGACAACCTCGCCTCGAGCGCCTCAAAAAGACAACATTTATTACATTTACCGTTATCACTAAAAGAGGCAGAGGTGTAGCTAAACATCTGACAGAGAGAGCACACCAGAGGAGGAGAGGAAAGAGAGCTAGTAGCCATAGCTAGTGGCTCGAGAGCTGGAGAGCAAACCACACAGGCAGACAGCAAAACAGGAAGTGACGATACGTTACCACAAGGAAGTGACGATCTCGAAAATGGGACCTTAAATGGGACCTTAAATCAAAAAAAAATCTCCATTGAAATGAATGGCAAGAACGAAATTATCTTTTGATCATGAACAAATTTTGCCACGAGTCACACTATGATGTTTATCAATTTAAAAAATTATTTTCCATGTAATTAAAGTTGTTGAGTGTGTTGTATAGAGGTTTTTAATGTGAAGTACGGCATGATGACGGCGCCTTCCTGTTGTGTAATCACACCGCCCTATATTAGGGGGGCAGCAACCATGAGGGCTTCCTCTTACCCTGGATGACTCTGCTACAGTGCCTCATGTGTCATGTGTTCACCGTTATCAATAAAGCCAACTTCAGTGCTACATCTTCGTCAGCCTCGTTTATCACTAGGTTTGTGGACTAACATTTGGCAACTGAGGATTAACGGATGGAGGCGTGTGTTAGACCAGTCTGGCCGTTCCTTGAGCTCCCCAGTGAGCCACCGGTGCCATGGCCTTGCTGGTTAGAGGCCTTTCAAACATACATCACGGTGCTGGACCTTGGGAAGCTTGATAAGGTGAGGTCACGTGTGCTCCTTGTCCACAACCTGGGTATTGAGGGCCAGAGGATTCTGTGAATGCTTGGCACGACTGACTCATACGAGGACGTCATGGAGCTGCTAGCTAACCATTTCACCACCCCGGACAACGTGACGGTTCAGAGAATCAGAATCAGAATGAACTTTATTGCCAAGCATGTTAAAAACATACGAGGAATTTGACTTGACATTAGGCGCGCTCGATAAGCGCTTCCTAATGACACGGCAGCCATGCAAGGCGCCTCATCAAACAGTGAGGGGTAAAGAGGGGGAGGGGGAGGGGGAGGGGATGACACATTGGGCAGAGAGAAAAAAACCATAGTTATCAGAATATCGCTCGAGTGAGCAAGATTATGATCACATAGGAAAAAAAAAACCCTCAGTGCACACTTAGCAGACAAGTTACAATACACACGTTGACAAAGCGCAAAAGAGAGAGACCAGTGTGTGTATCAGTCATGTGATATCAGTATGAATGCAGTGTGAATGTATCAGTTGCTGGTGCACAACAAAGGACATCTCCTAGGCAATGGCTGGATGTTATGTTCATGTATTCTAAACATAGATAAGCATGTCCACAGAGTCCATCTCTCTTCAGTGCATGCCAGATGGTAAAGTTCCATATTAGACACATGATCACGCTGTCCTTGAAGAGTTCAGGTTGCTGCACAACAGCAATTGTTTGTTAATTGTTTGGGTTAAGAGAAGCCAAACTCCCTTCTGCTTTATCTTTTCTCCTGGAGGAAGGACGCCGAATCAAGGCCTGATAAGCACAGTTCACTTAGAGCATAGAAATTTCCTCTCTTATGCGATTCTGTGCATCACAATTTACATACACAGGCTTTAAAATCATTCCCTGGAGAGCACTCAGCGCCTCCAAGATGTTTTCCACCTACCGAAACATGGATAAACATATCCACAGAGTCCATCTCTCTTCAGTGCATGCCAGATGGTAAATTCCATGTTAGTCATTTGCCGCTATCAGTGCTCTCCCCAGCTGGTCGAATTTGTTGAGGGAGCTACGCCGGGTCCGCATTTTGATTAGCTCATCCAACATCTATAATTTTCGATACACCAGGAAAACTTCAGAGCCAAACAGCAGAAATCCTGTGATCATGCCAAAACAGGTAGATGTCTTCTACATCTTCAGTCGAATCACGCAGACACATGAGTTCCAATTGTTCCATGAGTCTCTCCACTTGGGCTCCCCCTGGCCCGATTTTCTGTAAAAAAAAGTGGTGTCAATAGCATTAAAGCCCACAATTCCATAATTTCCGTTTGGATCGAGATGCAGCAGAAGAAGAGCGAGACACAGACAGGACACAGCAAGCTGGGATCAGTATCAAGGGAGGAGGAGAGGAGGAGAAATGCGTCTGCTCTCTCTGAAAGCCGGAAGAAGAAGAGAATCCGCTTTTGCCAGAGACACCAACATGTCGGTGAGCCAATTCATCAGTATGTTGCTGACCTTAGGCAGCTAGCTAGCGAGTGCCATTTTGGGCCGCTGGAAGACAAGATGGTGCGAGACCAATTGGCTGAGCACACGTGCAATGCTGGGCTATGTGCTAGGCTACTAACGGTGTCCAATGACTTGACGTTAGCTAGGGTTGTCGAACTAACTCTCCGGTTGGAGGCTGCCGATAAGCTAGCTTCAGAGCTAAACTGCCGCCAGTCACAGAAGCCACCGGAGCCGCCCGCCTCAGCTAATGTTATGGACCCTGACAGCGAAGATAGCTTGGACGAAGATTATGAGGCTAATGATACTAGCCGAAGGTCTGCCCCGGGAAACCCCGTTTGCAGGGGTTGTGGGTCCTCGATGCACCACTACAAAGTGAGAGTGTTGGGAGTGCCCGGCAAGAGGGAAACGATGCAGCAAGTGTGGGCGCTTGAATCATAGATAGATAGATACTTTATATCGAACAAAAAAGTAAAACAAAAACAAAACAAATGAAAAGTGCAATAAAATAACAGTATACAGTGTTCGAAAGGGAGAAGGAAGAAGTGAACACTTATTAATTCCAACTCCTCTTTTCCATAAATACAACCCATGTGAAATATATACAAATTACCACATTTAAGACCCCAAGTAAACAATTAACTATATTTTGTACATATCAACATTAACACCCATCCATCCCAACATACATACAGTCCATACATCAAAACCAGCCCCAAACAACACAGATATACACAGTGCTGTCCCACCCACCATTCCATAGTGTCCCAGAGTGAGCATAGTGTATCGTACATATAAATACTACCCTTCTAACATATATTCTTTCAGCAAATAATGTTTATACCTCTTTTTGAATTGATTTCTGTTTGTACATAGTTTCAGTTCCGGCTCCAGACTGTTCCATAAATCCACCCCACAGACAGATATGCACATACTTTTCTTAGTTGTTCGTATCTTGGGTTTTGTAAAGTTTAAGTCTCCTCTTAAATTATAATCATTGTCTCTTTTTTAAAATATTTTTTGTATATTAGTTGGGAGTTGATTATTAATTGCCCTGTACATGACTTGTGCTGTCTTAACTAAATCGATGAACTTTATGGCGTGACTTTAAAAACAACGAATTGGTATGGTCTCTGTATCCTACATTATTTATTATCCTTATAGCTCTTTTTTTGTAATGTGCATATTGACTGTAGGTTGGTCTTGTAGGTGTTTCCCCAGACTTCTACACAGTAGTTAAGGTAGAAACAGTGAATTGTACAGTAAGAACAATGATTTATAGTCCAAGATGTGTCTTGCCTTCCCCAGTATCCCTATACATTTTGCCAACTTGGCCTGGATGTGACTGATGTGAGGTTTCCAGCAGATTTTATCGTCTAGCGTCACCCCCAGAAACTTATTTTCTTGTACTGTTTCTATTCTGGTATCGTCTATCGTTACCATTATTTCATGATTTATTTTATAATTTCCAAACAACATAATCTTTGGGTTTTTTTTTTTTCAGATTTAGAGATAATTTATTTTTGTTGAACCACTGCATTAACCTTTTCATTTCACTTGTGACCACCTCTAAAACCTGCTGCAAATTCTCACCAGTGCAAAGGATATTTGTGTCATCCACAAACAAAATAAATTTCAGAATTTTTGATACTTGGCATATGTCATTTATATACAAGATAAAGAGTTTGGGTCCCAAAACTGACCCCTGGGGCACACCACAAATGATGTCCATGAAGGGTGATTTGTGCTCACCAATTTGTACAAATTGTTGTCTGTTACTTAAATAACTTTCCACCCAACTCAGTGTGACCCCTCTTATCCCATACCTTTCCAGTTTCCTTAGTAGAATTCTGTGGTCAATGGTGTCAAAAGCTTTCTTTAAATCTATAAATACTCCTACAGCAAACTTTTTTTTATCTATACAACTAGTAATTTCTTTTATAAGTTTGATCAGTGCCAAAGATGTAGATTTATCTGCTCTAAAACCATACTGGCTGTCTGTAAGGAGGTTGTGTTTTTCAATGAAATCATCCAGTCTCTTAGTGAAGATTTTTTCAAGTATTTTGGAGAATTGTGAGTAAAGAGACTGGCCTATAATTTGTGAAATAATGACTGTCTCCTGTTTTGTATAATGGTATTACTTTTACTATTTTCATTTTGTTTGGAAATTTACCAGTATGAAATGACAGGTTACAGATGTGGGTGAATAGTTTAACAATTCCTTCAATTACTTTTTTCACTATTGTCATGTCAATTTCATTCCAGTCCTTTGATTTTTTTTGTTCTTAAATTTACTCACAGTCTCGATAATTTCCTTTTCAGTAACTGCACCCAAAAAGATTGTGTTTGGATTTCTATCTTCTATTTCATTTACAGAACCACTGTTGTTTGTTTCTGGTGCCACTATTGATTTTGCTAATTCAGGACCAACGTTTACTAAAAATTTATTGAAACCACTGATCACATCCTCCATATTATTTATCAAATTGCCATTTTCAATAAAATATTCTGGATAATTAGCATTCTTAGGTTGATTACTAATAATCCCATTGAGTACTTGCCATATTCCTCTTAAGTTATTTTTTATTATCCTCTAATATTCTGTTATAATATTCTTTCTTACAAGTCCTCATTATATTAGTAAGCTTATTTTTATATCTTTTATATTTGATCTCAGCCTCCACCTTTCTGCACTTAATGAATTGTTTATATAATGTATTCTTCTTTTTACATGCATTTAGTAATCCCTTGATGACCCAAGGAATATTTTTGTTTTGTTGTCTGTCACTGTATTGTTTTATAGGACAGTTTTTATTGTACAATGATAACATTAAAATAAATTAAAATTAAAATATTTAATATTTATAATAAATATAAATATTTATATTTACAAATATTTATATTTATAATAAAATATTTGTAAAAATTTATCATATGCTTTATTTATATAATTTTCATCATAAACTATCTTCCAGTCTTGTATTAATAATTCCTTTGCCAGTAAATACATAGATTCTTCAGTTCTTATTCTTTTATATTTAATATTTTTGGTATACTTTTTCTTCCTATAATCACATTGATAGACAACAAAAATCGGCAGGTGGTCACTGATATCATTCAATAAAAGCCCACTCCTGATATTATTTTCTATAATGTTTGTGAATATGTTATCTATTAGTGTGGTACTGTGTGACGTGATTTTGCTAGGTCCGGTAATTGTTGAATGTAAGCCCATACTGTTCAGGTTCAGGTTCAGGTTACTTTATTTGTACCCGTAGGTAGATTTGTTTTGCAGTCTGGTGACATCCATATTTACAAACCACAATTACATTCAACATAAACACAAACACAGGCACACATGAAGCTGACTATAAACATGATAAAAATACTCAAGGCTCCATCAATCAGGATATAAAGACAAAGAGATGGGAGAAAAACCAGAGGTAAGAGAGAAGGGTCATATTAAAAAGTTAAAGACTAGTCAAAGAGGTTAAAAACTCAAAGGTCTAAAACCCAATAAAAGATTTAGAACCCAAATAAAAATCCTACAAAAATAAATAAATATAAAACAGAGTTAATAAATAGGTAACTAAATTATGTGCAATATATTGTTACAACTTGTTCAACTCTGACAGCAGCAGGAACAAAGCTGTTTTTGTAGCGCTGGGTTTTACTTTTTGGGACAGCAAACCTCTGTCTTGAGGGAAGAAGCTGAAAGTGGCAGTGCAAAGGGTGGGAGTCATCATTTAAAATGGAGGTAGCAATCCTCTGTACCTGTCTGGTGTACAAGGATGTCAGGCTCAGCTGTGACTCACCAAGCAAACAACTGGACCATCTAAGTACCTGATCCAAAGATTTCCTCTGTTTCAGTTTTATCTGACCAAACCATGACACTAAAGAAAAGGATAAAACAGATTCAATAAAAGCCCGATAAAACATTGTCATTATGGTTCAGTCAATTTCAAAGCGTGCAAGTTTCCTCAAACAATGCAAATGTTGCTGACCCTTTTTGCACACCCTTTCACAGTTCTCTTCAAAGTTTAAATTACTATCAATAATCGTCCCAAGATATTTGTAGGATTGTACACATTCAGTGGTCTGGCCTTTTAGTACGGTGACTTTGTGCCTAGGAGTTTTCCTCCTAAAGTCAATAATCATATCTTTAGTTTTTGTCGTATTCAGCTGCAGGTAGGAATCCTCACACCAGTGAACAAAATCCTCAACTACTGGGCCGTGGCCACTCTCACCATCCTGGAGGAGACTGACAATAACTGAATCGTTAGCATACTTTATGTGTCTGTTGTCATGTCTGCTCCGACACATGTTTGTGTACAGGATGAAGAGTAGTGGTGACAGCACACACCCCTGAGGAGAGCCAGTAGAAGAGCACTTTAGGTCAGACAATGTACCATTGACCCTTACTCTCTGTGTCCTGTTGGTTAAGAAATCCAGAATCCAACCCACCAGATTATTACTCAAATCAAATTGTTGCAGGAGCCTTTCAACTAAAATATGAGATTGGATTGTATTAAAGGCGGAGGAAAAGTCCACAAATAAAAGCCTGGCGTGTGTCCCATTAAAATCCAGATGTTTAAAAAGCATGTTAAACAGAGTGACAGTGGCATCCTCCACTCCTTTGTGAGGCCTATATGTAAACTGCAAAGGATCCAGTGCATGTTCAATCTGCTTTAGGACCTCAAATCTGACCAGTTTTTCAAAAATTTTCATTAAAATTGAAGTCAAAGCAACTGGTCTAAAGTCATTTACCGTTTTAGGACAGCTGGATTTTGGAACGGGAACAACCACGGCGTGTTTCCAGATCTTAGGCACATGTTGTGTCTGTAAGGACTTATTGAAAATGTCATGAAATACAGGACTCAGTTCATGTGCACAGGACTTTACCAATCGCCCACATATATTATCAGGGCCCTGACTTTTGTTCACTTTTACAGCACAGAACTCCCTTTTAATATCCTGCACCTCAATATTAAAGTGCTGATTGTCTTTGAGTTTACTGTTTCAAATCTTGGGTTTCTGTGCTAAAATCAGAGGAATCAAAACAAACATAAAAACAATTAAGAGCATTATCCAGCTCTGTGTCTGAATTAAAACCATCTAAAAACACACGATTACTGCACTCTGTGCTCTGAAGGCCTGCAATAGTTTTCATACTGGCCCAGGCTGAACCAAGTTTCTTTGTTGCCATCTTGCTTTCCAATTCTGATTTATAATTCTGTTTTGCTCTTAAAATTTCGGCCTTCAGCTCTTTTGTGGCAACCTGTAGCTCAGAAACAGACCCCTGTTTAAAGGCAAGTGCTTTCCTCTGTAAGCAGGATTTAACTGATTTTGTAACCCATGGCTTGTTGTTGGGATATATTTTGACACGTTTACGTGGAACGATCATATTTTTACAGAAAGCCATGTATGAGCATGTGACGTCCACCAAAGAGTCCAAATCATCCCCGCAGGACAGTGTGAAAACCTCCCAGTCCGTACAGTTAAAGCATTCCTGGAGGCAGTGCACTGTACATTGTGTTGATAAATTCTTCTGTCAAACTATGTTGTTTTGAATTCATAAGATCTATATTGAAATCCCCACAGATGAACATAACTTTATGAGTTAGTATTGCATGCATTTTTTCCATCCAGTCCTTAAATAAGTCAATGTTTGATCCAGGTGTTCTATATACACAGCTCACTGCTAAATTCTTCACATTGTCCAGACAGATTTCTATTGTAATACATTCAAATAAATCATCCACAGTTACTGACAGATTTTTATCAACCTTGTATTGCAAGCTCTTGTTAACATAAATTGCAACTCCTCCTCCTTTTTTCACTTTTCTATTTATATAATTTAATTCATAGCCATCCATGGTAAAATCCACTCCTTTCTCTTCACTGAGCCACGTCTCTGATATTGCCACAATATTGAATGGCTCTTTAAACTGATGTAAATAATCTTTAATGTTATTAAAGTTGGCATAGAGACTTCTGCTGTTGAAGTGGATCATAGAAATATTGAAATCAGATGTGACCATTGTGTTAAACTGTTCATCCGTGTAGTAACTACAGTCACATATTGATGGAGCTAAATAAATTATTACCAGGGTCTATGTTATATTCTATGTCCTGTGGGTTGTGATCCGTATATTCAAAAACTTTCAGTTCCTGTTGTTCCTGTTTGTTAATCTTTTGTTTCATGTTGTTAAATGTCCTGTTGCAGATGAGTATAATCCTTCAGTGTCCTACAGTTGTGTCTTGTTGCTGTCGACTCCAGTTCATAAAATTCATTGATATTTGTCCAGTTCCATAATATTACGGATATTAATGACCTTGGCTTCTTCAGGTGATCCATATAATTTTATGTACATTTTACAGTTTGATGTCCAGGTGTTTTGAATCTTTTTCTGCTTTCTCAGGTATCTTGCTTTTCTGGCTATTTCTGTGTTTTCTTTTGTGAAGTGCTCGTTTATATAGATGTTCGTTCCTTTCAGTTTCCTACCTTGTTTTAGCAGTGCAGTCTTGTGTTTTTTATTCACAAACCTCATGATCACAGCTGGTTTGTCGCTGTTTTTCCTGGGCAGAGGGTGGCAGGCCTCAGTGGTGTTACAGTCCAGCTGGATTCCTTTGGACTGCATGAAGGCCGTGTTGTTCCATGGATTCATATTCCAGCGCGTCGAGCCTCCCTCCGCTGTCCGCGGCCACCGCCCGAGCATACGATCAGGGTTTAATGTGGAGCCCAGTGATGATCACATCGTTCACCCGAGTGTACTGCTCCAGGTCCGACACTCTGCTCTCCAGATATGCCAGCCTCTTGTCCTTCTCGGTGTTCTGGATCCGCAGCGCTTTCACCTCCTCGAGCAGGCCCAGGATGTTTTTTGCTGCAGCTTAACAGCAGAAATCTCTTCAGCCAAGAAGTCGAACGATCTTTTAATATCGTCCACCTCCTCAATCTACTGAGCTTTCTTGGGATCCATGATCCCGGCCGATGTACATTGATTCAGGCTCTGTGATCGTAGAAAAGAAAACACATGGGAGAAGTCCCTTTCTTCTCCCGGAGTGTGAGGGGACTGATGAATTGCTGAGGATATATTTCACCAGCCACTACAATATTAAGTTATGAGACTGGCAATTTCTCTTTTTTTCGCACGAGCAGGCGTACCGTTTTTATTCTCCAGCGGCAGTGACAGAGCAACAGCTAAAAACGCTAGCTCTAAACTGAGTTTTAAAGGAAGATAGCAAAAAACAAACTGGGAGCCTTTACCTGTGCGTCCTCACCTTACATGCCACAACCTGAATCATTACGCCAGGGTGTGCCGTTTATCTGAGACGAAGAGCCCACCAAAGAAACCACCCTGCCCACCCACAGCCATCCACTCGGTGAGTCCCTACACCAACTGGTATTCATATTGTATGGTGGAATTAGATGTTGAGGTGCCATTACTGCTTGACACAGTGGCAGTGCGGTTGATGCTGAATTGGGCCACGGTGAAGAAGTTTTTCCCCTACCACTGTATTAGGAGTAACCCAGCGCCATTGTATGGCTACGGTGGCAACAGACTGTGCAATGTCAGGACTGTGGAGTTGACTGTTTGCTACAAGTCTGAAGCGGTGCACGACTTCACGTTCAAAGTGGCGGCGATAACATCATGGGGTATGATCTATTCTACAGACTGTGTTTTGCCATCAGAGACAACACTGGGAACGGCTGGTCTAGATGTAGTTGCTGGGGCTCGTGGGCTCCGGTGATTGACAACGTTGTGGTTTGGGATGAAGAGCTGATGAGCAGCCCTGCCATCAAGTCCCCTAGTTCCAGCTCAGTATTGGAACGGGACAGTTTCAGTGCCTGTGCTCGGCGGGAGGCAGTAAAGGGGGCTGAGCATGAAGGTGGGACGCCCGTTCCAACAAACAACACCATGAAAGCACTGAACATCTTCAGTACTCCTGCAGTTGGGTGAGAGGTCTGCTTCCACGACAGTGACCACTGCATCGCTAGCAGAAGAGGGCGGGGCATGACCACATAAGAGCATGGAGATACCGCATGCTCAACAGCACGTCAGGCCGAGTAAGGTCCCACTTCAGGTCACAGACTTGGTTCGGGTTGACGAAAGACCAAGGCTAAGTTGGACCAGACGGCAGACAGTGAAACATTGGGCATACCTGAGGATAGTGGTGAGGTTAGGAGCAACGTGCTCCCAGTTGTCTGATGGTTCGATGAGGCACGCTACCCAGCTGCGGCATGTCCAGGAGGACGCTCCAGGTGGCAAGGCTGGACGGGAGTCAGTGAAGGTGGTTTGGGATCCGGGCTCCTGCGTCCTGAAGATCGGGCCTTGTCCCAGGGGCCTGCTGCCTCCAGGGGCAGGGCTGCCCGGGGCCCCCGTGCCTGACCCACCATCTGCTTGAATGACTGTGTTGATGGACTCAGTGTTGTTTATAGTTCATGATTTTGTGTTTTAATTTAGGAGCACGGCTGGGTTTTTTTTAGCTTGTTCAAATAAAGAAAAGAGAAGCAGTAACAGTGGCAGAATAACCCACTGCGCCGTGCGGGCCGTATGGTAGTCCACCCACTGGTCTAATTTTTTTTTTTTTTTTTTTAGTGTTTTATGCCTTGCTTTTATTTTGCTCTTTTAGTTTGGTGTGGCTTTTGTGTGATTGTGTTTCCAAATTAAGGGGGATTTGATTTGGTATGGGTGTTTTTGGACTTTGTAAAGGGGGGGGAGGATGTTGTACAGAGGTTTTAATGTGAAGTGCAGCGTGATGATGCCTCCTTCCTGTTGCGTCATCACACCACCCTATATTAGGGGGAAGCCGCCATGAGGGCTTACTCTTGCCCTGGATGACTCTGCTATGGTGCCTCATGTGTATTGTGTTCACTGTTATCAGTAAAGCAGAGTTCATTGCTACATCTTTCTTGGCCTCGTTTATCACCAGGTTTGTGGACATAACATAATAGAGTAATATTTAGTTTTTGTTTAAATGACTAGTGGACAACAACTCCCATCGTCCCACCTCACTAAACTGTAATCACGTTTATTGCTTTTATTATGAAGCGCAGTCAACCGGATATACTTGTCTGAAATCACAGCTGAACCAATTATCAGACAACCAATCCACTAGTTGTCAAATTGAGAAGAACAGGTGAAGGATACAGATTTATATTATATTAATACATTTGAATAAGGAGCATGATAGAATAATTTTCAGCATAATCACTGAGTCAAAAATCAGGCGGAATATTTGAATATAAGTATATTGATTTACCCCATGGCCACTGGGGGAGAGATTACGTGATAGTGGCTGTCAGTCCAAGCACACAAAATCTCTGACCATACATTTCTAAGCCTGGTTTTTTTTATAGCTGTAAGGATAGATAAACAAAGCGGAGAAGTCCTTGAGGGATCTTGGAGACGTCTCCTGAAGGCAGTCTAAGTGTCTATAAATCTAATCTATTCCTGGTCACAGAAACTTAGCAGAGCAGGTTAATAAAACAAAAGAGATTATCTAGATCACCCTTTATGTTTCTGCTGACCTGCATTCACTCACACGTACATCCACTGAAGGCCAGAGATGGAGAATAATTGCTCATGAAACACCAAAAATATATCAGACATGAAAGAATAATATAAAGGAATATATGAACTTATTCTAAATGGAATGCACATATAAACACCAGACATGAAATGGAAAAGTCATGGAATAATATAAGAATAATAATGTAATAATATGGATAATATGGAATTTTTCTATCATACTCCCCCCTTGATGCTTAACCCTTTGAGCATGTAGAATTTTTGTCAAGAAAACGCAGACTTTGACCTCAAATTTTCAAATGGCAATAGCTTCAGAACAGTAATAGTTAGAGGCAAAATCCCAATTACAAAAATGTTGCAGAGGAACCCAAGTGTCTGCCAAGTGAACTTGCATCTATGCATAGTGCATAATTGGACCTAATTTGAATATTGCAACAATCAAAATGTTATTATAAGACTATAGCTTCACAATGATTATAGTTAGATGCACAGTCCCAATTACAAAAGTGTTGCAGAGGTACCAAAGTGTCTGCCAAGTGAACTTGCATCCATGCATTGTGCATAATTGGACCTAATTTGCATATTGCAGCAATCCAAATTTTACAACACTACAGCTCCAGAATGGTAATAGTTAGATGCAAAGTCCCCATTACAAAAATGTTGCAGAGGAACCCAGTTGTCCGCCAAGTGAACTTGCGTCCATGCATAGTGCATAATTGGACCTAATTTGCATAGTGCAACAATCTAAATTTTATTATAACACTATAGCTTCAGAATTACAGTTAGATGCAAAGTCCCAATTATAAAAATGTTGCAGAGGTACCCAAGTGTCTGCCAGGTGAACTTGCATCCATGCATTGTGCATAATTGGACCTAATTACCGCTCCGGAAAAGCGGTAGAAGATGGATGGATGGACAATTTTTATTTCACACACTGTCACCACATGGTCCTTTTGTCCCATCATTGACAAAATTACTAAAAATCATTCAAAACAAAAACAGTTTTGGTGTCACACTGTCACCACATGGCCTTTTGTCCCTTCATTTGCCCCTTCATCTTCTACCGCTCCGGAAAAGCGGTAGAAGATGGATGGATGGACAATTTTTGTTTCACACTTTGTCAACACATGGTACTTTTGTCCCTTCATTCGTTCCTTCATCTTCTACCACTCCGGAAAACTGGTAGAAGATGAATGGATGGACAATTTTTGTTTCACACACTCACCACATGGCCTTTTGTCCCATCATTGACAAAGTTACTAAAAATCATTAAAAAAACACAAATCTCATGGCACATTTGTTTCACACTAAACTAAAATGAAGCAAATGAAACACAGTTTATGCAACAAATATGTACCTGTTTGTTTCATCGGTCACAAGCATCAAGAATTCCGGAGTCCAAAAAAGTGACACAAAATCAATGGCAGGTGCAGATGACAGGTCCTTCTCGCCACGATATCTAACTAGCTGTTCAAATGCTTTCAGCCACGGCTGATAAACTTCTTCACCTCTAAGAAGCTCTCAGCCGTCAATGTCCAAACCTCCTGCAGCATCACCACTACCTATTGTCCTGCCAGCATGCACACGTGGCACACGTCGATGCGCACCGGCAGTGCGCTCTTGCCCAGCCAAACGTCGCCCACGGGCTGCTCTGGACCTTTTTGCTCCGTGACCACGGTTTGGCAAAGCAGAGCAATCTGCAGACGAGGCTCCTGTGCCATTCTGGGCACGGCTGGACACAGAAAACGCAGCTGCAGCGTTGCGCGCAAGTTGTCCGTCGCCACTTTCACAAGAACTGCTCGTACCATTGTCCTAAGGCACATAATCAGAGCTGGACTCTAACGCAGATGACAAACTAGGGCAAAGCTCTTCCTCTGAACTCAGGAGCAGTGAATACCAGCACTAAAACCTCTTCAGCTGACAGCGTCTTCCTTGCCATCCTGCCTCCTCCTGTTAAACAGCAGAATGAAAGGGGGCGGGCCTCAAACGCTGATTTGATCTGCTTATTGAATTGGACCATTTCCAGTTCTCACGGTAAGTGAAAAGCCACACCTCTCAGCCACCAAGTGGTGTTAAAAGGTTTATACATTTCACACTCTATTCAGCTGTACAGGCTTTGTTTAGACTGATCAGCTGACAGGCGCAGAAGTGTGCCATACACACTCAAAGGGTTAATAAAGCATCAGGATTAAAAGAAATATAATCAAAGTGGTAGTAAAGTAAATTGAATAATAATGAATAATGATTTAAAGATATATGTAGGTGTACGGATTTACATGTTATGTGTCTTGGCAGACTAGCAGCAATCTTATGAGATGGTTCAAACTTAAGGAACATGTGTAGAATATGTGTATGAATATGTCATTCAAAGTGAATATGTGTAATCAAAATCAATTTTAGACTGTGTCAAATAAGAACGTAGAAAATGATATGGAAAAACTCAAAATAGATTTAGACAGTATTGCAAACTTCATACTCCTTAGGCTAATATCGCTCCTTTTCACCATCCTCATCATCTGCATAAGTTGTATGAAGACATATCACTAAGTTTACATGAACCAGCCTCATCACCATTCTTCAAATGATCAAATCATTAACAAGTTCATGATGAGACTTCTTCATGAAGTGAATCACTACTTAATCAATTCTGTTATCATTGCCTGCAAAGCAATGAGGCTGTGTGCAACCGAAGTAATGTGACCATTTGCATTATTTTCATGGGTAAAAGTACAACAATAACCTCCTATAACAGGGCACACACCCCTACGGATGGCAGTTAATTGAAACCATTTTATTTTATGTCATAAATTATACAAATAATTGTAGCTTATAATTAAGTGTTTCAATCCATAAGGTGTTCTTGCCCACTCTCACTCAAGGAAACAGTGAATGAAGGGACCCCCTCCTGGTACATCCGTGCCCCAAATGGCATCATGTGGTAAGAAAGCATCTCTTTTCACCCTGCCCACCTGCCCTGCCGACATGATGAGGGTACAGTCAGCAGCCAAAACGGGGTACACAACCCTGCCCAGTTTCCAGCCAGGTGTGGGTACGCTCAATGACTACCAACCTGCCCCCCCTGACAATGTAGATCTTTAGTATAACACTTGCTTGCCTTGTTGGTCAAGCAGGTAGCAGTACAGGGAAGAGACGCACTGTAAGCCGTTGCACACTTAAGAGAGTGTTAAGCTGCCCAAAGAGACATCACTGCTTCAGAAAGGAGGAATTCCCTGATGAAATTAACCTTGCCTTCGCAGAGTAAGGAGTGTCATCATGTTTCCGATCAGTGGAGTGAAAAGTGTTGTGACAGGTGTGATCCAAAGTGATGTTTGCTGTGTTATTCCTGTATATAGCCTCTCTTAAGAAACAAACAGCCTGTAGTTGCTGCATTATTTTAGCAGTAGCAGGTAATTTGGATTTGAATGACTATCGACCAGTTGCCCTCACATCTCATGTGATGAAGGTCCTGGAGAGACTGGTCTTAGCCCACCTGAGGCCGCAGGTGAAGACGTGGCTGGACCCTCTGCAGTTTGCATATCAGCCCCATTTAGGAGTTGAAGATGCTGTCATCTACCCGCTGCAACGAGCCCACCTGCACCTGGATGGTGGAAGAGATACTGTGAGAATCACTTTTTTTGATTTCTCCAGTGCCTTTAACACCATCCAGCCACTGCTGCTGGGTGAGAAGCTGCGGGTGATGGGGTTGACAGCTCTGTGATCTCCTGGATTACTGACTACCTGACAGGCAGACCACAGTTTGTCAGGCTGGGCAGTGTCTTGTCTGGAGTGGTGGCTAGTGATATGGGAGCGCCACAGGGGACTGTGCTCTCTCCTTTTCTTTTTACCTTATACGCCTCTGACTTTCAGTACAACACTGAGTCATGCCACCTGCAAAAATTCTCTGATGACTCAGCTGTTGTGGGGTGTATAAGCGGAGGAGAGGAGGGGGAGTACAGGGCACTGGTAGACAGATTTGTGGAGTGGATGGAGCAGAATCACCCGAGGTTGAATGTCAGCAAGACCAGAGAGATGGTGATTGACTTCAGGAAGAGGAAGGCTCCTTCTCAGCCACTGCAGATCAGGGGGGAGGATGTGGGAGTGGTTGAGGACTACAAATATCCGGGTGTCAGGATCAGCAGTGGGTTGGACTGGAGATCCAACACTGATGCTGCGCCCAAGAAGGGGATGAGCAGACTCTACTTCCTGAGAAAGCTGAGATCCTTCAACGTGTGCAGCAGGATGCTGGAGCTTTTCTACCAGACTGCTGTCACCAGCGCCATCTTCTTTGCTGCGGTCTGTTGGGGTAGCAGTATCAGGGCCAGAGACACCAACAGACTTGACAAGATTATCAAGAGGGCTGGCTCTGTAATTGGTTTCAGACCAGAGACCTTTGAGACAGTGATGGAGAGGAGAACACTAAATAAACTGCGATCCATCATGGACAATCCTGATCACCCCCTCCACCACACACTAGATAGACAGCGAAGCACTTTCTCCAGTAGACTACTACAGCTTCGCTGTCGAACGGCCAGGTACTGGAAATCTTTCCTGCCACATGCAATTTCACTGTACAATAACTCACTATGATGTTGTATTCTGGCATAGCTAAGCTGCCACACTGCATCTTACAGACTAACTGGTACATTACTTTTCACTCTGCTCCTGATAGTCCTCCTTTGTGCAATGGGATGATTCATGTGTTTATACGGGTCATCATATATTAAGCTATGATGTATATAGGTTTTATAGTCCATCCATCCATCCATCTTCTACCGCTTTTCTGGAGGTTCTGGTCGCGGAGTCAGCAGTTCAAGCAGAAAAGCCCAGACTTCCCTCTCCCCCGCCACCTGCTCCAGCAATTCAGAGAGGATACCAAGGCGTTCCCAGACCAGAATCAGAATCAGAATCAGAAAGCTTTATTGCCAAGCATGTTTACATAAAAAAACATAAACATACGAGGAATTTGACTTGACATTGGGCGCGCTGAATAAGCGCAACTCAATGACGCGGCAGCCATGGAGGCGCCTGTCAGCAGTAGAGGGTAAAGAAGGGAATGAGGGGAAAGGAAAGTGACACAGTGGGCAGAGAGAAAAAAGCATTGTTAATCAAAATAAAGCTCATTTTATGACCAAAATTGTGATTACAGAGAAAAAAACTCTCCAATGCACAATTAGCAGACAATATAGATCACACAAAACAAAAGTTGAGAGCGACAGTGTGTGTGTATGTTTGTCAGTGTGTGTATCAGTCATGTGATGTTGTATGCAGTGTGTAGTGTGGGTGTGTCAGTTGCTAGTGAACAGCAGATGGCGCCTCCTGGCAGTGGATGGATGTTATAATCATGTGATCAATAAGCAAGTCCAGAGTCTATCTCTCTCGTGCTTGCAGATGGCAGAGTTTGAAGACACATGGTAACACTGTCCTTGAAGGGTTCAGTCTGCTGAAACAACAGCAATTGTTTGTCGATTGTTTGGGTTAGCAGAGCCGCCGCTTCCACCTTATCTTCATCGAGGAGGAATGTAAACAGGGCACCAAAAAAACAAGGTCAAATCTGCACAGTGCACTCAGAGAATAGAATTTTCCTCTCTCATGCGATTCTGTGCTTCATAATTTCCATATACAGGCTTAAAAAACATTCCCTGGAGAGCACTAGCGACTTCAAGATGTATTCCACCATCTGAATCAATTACCATTCAGTTCACCATGCCGCCTCGTGCACTCCCCAACTGGTCGAATTTGGTGAAGGAGCTTGCCTGGGTCCGCATTTTGAATAGCTCTCCACCTTCCTTAATTTCTGAAACATCAGGAAACTCCAAAGCCAAAGTAGAAGTCCTGTGATCATAGCCAATAGATGTCTTCTGCATCTCCAGTCGAATCATACAGACACATGAGTTCCCAATGTCCATGAGTCTTCCCCTTGGGTTCCCCCTGACCCGATCTTCTTTTAAAGTGGTGACAATCACATTTGTCTCCAGCTGGGAGACATAGTCTATCCACCGAGTCCTGGGTCTGCCCCGGGGTCTCCTCCCAGTGGGACGTGCCTGAAACACCTCAAGTGGGAGGCGTCCAGGAGGAATCCTAATCAGATGCCCATACCACCTCAACTGACTCCTTTCAATGTGGAGGAGCAGCGGTTCTACTCTGAGCCTCTCCCGGATGACTGAGCTCCTCACCCTATCTCTGAGGGTAAGTCCAGCAATCCTACGGAGAAAGCTCATTTCAGCCGCTTGTATTCGCGATCTTGTTCTTTCGGTCATTACCCAAAGCTCGTGACCATAGGTGAGAGTAGGAACGTAGATTGACTGGTAAATCGACAGCTTTGCCTTAGAACTAAGCTCCCTCTTCACCACAACAGATCGGTACAACGTCCGCATCACTGCAGATGCTGCTCCAATCCGTCTGTCGATCTCTTGCTCCATTTTCCCCTCACTCGTGAACAAGACCCCAAGATACTTAAACTCCTCGACTTGGGGCAGGAGCCTGTCCCCAACCCAGAGAGGACAATCCACCTTTTTCCAGCTGAGGACCATGGACTCGGACTTGGAGGTGCTGATTCTCATCCCAGCCGCTTCACACTCAGCGGAAAACCGTCCCAGCAAGAGCTGTAGGTCATTGCTGGATGAAGCCAACAGGACAACATCATCTGCAAACAACAAAGATGAGATCCTGTGGCCACCAAGCATGACACCCTCCATTCCCTGGCTGCGCCTAGAAATCCTGTCCATAAAAATTATGAACAGGATCGGTGACAAAGGGCAGCCCTGGCAGAGTCCAACTCTCACTGGGAATGAGTCCGACCGAGTGTTGGCAATACAAACCAAGCTCTCACAACGGTCGTACAGAGACCGAATAGCTCGTAACAACAAGCCCAATACCCCATACTCCCGAAGCACCCCCCACAAAAATCCACGAGGGACACGGTCAAATGCCTTCTCCAAGTCCACAAAACACATGTAAACTGGTTGGCAAACTCCCACGAACCCTCGAGAATTCTCGAGAGGGTAAAGAGCTGGTCCGATGTGCCACGGCCAGGACGAAAACCATATTGCTCCTCCTGAATCCGAGGTTCGACCAACGGCCGGGCTCTCCTCTCCAGTACCTTGGCATAGCCCTTCCCAGGGAGGCTGAGGAGTGTGATCCCTCTAAAGTTGGAGCACACCCTTCGGTCCCCTTTTTTGAAGAGAGGAACCACCACCCCGGTTTGCCATGCCAAAGGCACTGCCCCCGACCTCCACGCAATGTTGCAGAGGCGTGTCAACCATGACAGCCCAACAACATCCAGGTCCTTGAGGTACTCAGGGCTAATCTCGTCCACCCCCGGGGCCCGGCCACCAAGAAGGTTTTTAACCACCTTGGCGACCTCAACCCCTGTGATAGGCGAGTCATCTCCCTCGTTCCCAAACCCTGCTTCCTCTGTGGAAGGCGTATCAGTGGGATTGAGGAGATCCTCGAAGTATTCCTTCCACCACCCGACGATATTCCCAGTCGAAGTCAACAGTGTCCCATCCGCACCATACACAGTATGGACGGGGAGCTGCTTTCCCCTCCTGAGCCGCCGGACAATTTGCCAGAATCTCTTTGAGGCCGACCGAAAGTCTTGTTCCATGGCCTCACCGAACTCCTCCCATACCCGGGTTTTTGCTTCAGCAACCACCCGAGCTGCACTCCGCTTGGCCTGCCGGTACACCTCAGCTGCTTCGGGAGTCCCACAAGCCAACCAAGCTTGATAGGACTCCTTCTTCAGCTTAATGGCCCCCTCACCACTGGTGTCCACCACTTGGTTCGGGGGTTGCCACCACGAGATGCACCAACCACCTTGCGGCCTCAGCTCTGGGCCGCCGCTTCAACAACAGAGGTGGAGAACATGGCCCATTCAGACTTCATGTCTCCAGACTCCCTCGGAATGTGGTTGTAGTTCTTCCAGAGGTGGGAGTTGAAGACCTCCCGGACAGGGGCCTCAGCCAGACTTTACCAGCACACCCTCACTATACATTTGGGTCTACCAGGTCTGAAAGGCTTCCTCCTCTGCCATCGGATCCAACTCACCACCAGGTAGTGATCAGTTGACAGCTCTGCACTTCTCTTTACTCGGATGTCCAAGACATACGGTCGCAGGTCTGATGACATGATAACAAAATCGATCATTGACCTGCGACCTAGGGTGTCCTGGTGCCAGGTGCACATATGGACACCCTTATGCTTGAACATGGTGTTTGTTATGGACAGACTGTGGTTAGCACAGAAGTCCAATAACTGAACACCACTCGGGTTCAGATTGGGCAGGCCGTTCCTCCCAATCACCCCCCTCCAGGTTTCACTGTCGTTGCCCACGTGCGCATTGAAGTCACCCAGTAGGACAATGGAGTCTCTAAGAGGAGCACCCTCCAGCACCCCAGTGACAGACTTCAAAAAGGGTGGGTACTCTGAAACATCATTTGGTGCATAGGCACAAATGATGGTCAGGACCCGTTTCCCAACCCGAAGGCGCAGGGAAGCAACCCTTTCGTCCATCAGGGAAAACTCTAATATAGAGGCAGCAAGGTGGGGGGATACAAGAATACCCATCCCTGCTCATCGCCTCTCCCCCGGGACAACTCCAGAAAAGGCCAAGCTCCAGCCCCTCTCCAGGAGACTGGTTCCGGAACCGGAGCTGTGTGTTGAGGTGAGGCCGACTATATCTAGCCGGTATCTCTCAACCTCGTACACCAGCTCAGGCTCCTTCCCCACCAGAGAGGTGACATTCCACGTACCAAAAGCCATTTTAGAAAGCTTGGGATCAGTCTGCCAAGGTCTCCACCTTTGGCCGCCACCTAATCCACATAGCACCGGACCCCCATGATCCCTCCTGCAGGGAGTGAGCCTACTGGAGGGCGGACCCATGTAACTCCTTTGGGCTGAGGCTGGCCGGGTCCCATGGGTGGAAACCCGGCCACGAGACGCTAGCCTTCGAGCCCCTCCCCCAGGCCTGGCTCCAGGGTGGGGCCCCGGTAACCCCATACTGGGCGGGGTACATTGAATCCTTGATATACAATTTATCATGAGAGTCTGTTGGATCGTTCTTAGTCTGGCCCTTCACCCAGGACCAGTTTGTCTTGGGTGACCCTATCAGAGGCAAATTGCCCCGGACAACATAGCTCCTGGGACCACTGGGGCACACAAACCCTCCCACCACGATAAGGTGACGATCCATGAGGGGTGGTAGTCGTGTTAGTTTTTAATTTCCATGGGTAATCCCTTTGTCTGTCATGTGTGTGTTTCTGTTGTTTGGTTGTCAACTGTCATGCTGCTGTTACACTGTAATTTCCCAGTTTGGGATCAATAAAGTACGTCTATCTATCTAGCTATCTAGCTATCTAGCTATCAATTTGTCCAGCTGTTAGTGTTATTTAAGAAACAAACATAACAATTCTCTATGGTGTGTAGGCAGTGGAACAACTTAAAAATAACCAAAACAAAAGTGTTACTACAAGGATGATGAGGATGAAAAAAGGCAACAACACCGACTGCACCTTTCTTTCCCTTGCATTTTTGCCTCTCCATGATAAACAAACCGCCTGCTTCGCTATGCAAAAGTCGGGGGCTGCACAGTGGCGCAGTGGTTAGCACTGCGGCAGCACAGTTTACCCTTGGCCGGGGGATTGTGGGGATCATGGGATCGTGGGTTCAATCCCAGCCCCCGACCAACAGTGATCTGTGTGGAGTTTGCATGTTCTCCCCGTGTTGCGTGGGTTTACTCCGGGATTTCTCCGGTTTCCTCCCACATGCCAAAAACATGCATGTTAGGTTAATTGGCTGTTCTAAATTGTCCCTAGATATCTGTTTCCTATAGGCCCTTAGAATAGAGGGTTAGTATTCATGAAAGCGCTTTGAGTGGTCTTTGTGACTAGAAAAGCGCTATATAAGTGCAGGTTAGTTAGTTAGTTAGTTAGTTACTGGGCCAGGGGGCCGTCAGCCAACACTTGCATAGAGAAACAGTTAAACAGTCACCAGTTGAGGTTTTTTTTTTAATGAGTATGTGATGTGTATTAGACAGTCTCTTGCTGAGGGTTCCAAGTGGGCTAAAACATTAGATGCACCCAAGTGTCACGTCCTTCGCCTTTCACAGCGGTTGGCGTTGCCAGGATAACCTTTGTTTTGTCCTTGTCAGGGAGTTTTGGTCCAGTTTTCTTTGATGACCAGATCCCCTGGTTTGGCCAAAAGATGGGTGTACCTTCCATGGTTCCTACATCACATGGTCCCTCCTGGGAAGGGCAGTATGGATAACATCTCTCAGTTGTCATTCTTTGCATGTAATCAACCAGAAGTCCTTCCTCATCACCAACGTTAAATGACTTCAATAGTCGGGTTTACCATTCATAATTTTCCCATTTTTCTTTGTCACTATTTCCCTAATCCATCTTTCATAATCCTATTTGTGCATTATGCTGATCCTATAGATTGTTGATGGTAAGCTAAATGGTTTGATTTACAAAGTGTATTCCATTAAATGTATTCCATTAAATGTATTCCATTATCTAAGTGAATCATTTCAGCTATTCTAAATCTTGATATTGTTTCAGTTAAGGGTTTCAGTGTTACCATAGCAGTATTTAGATTATTGCAATCCATAGCAATATTTAGATTATTGCAAGGGAGAGCCTTTGTCTATTTAGTAAGTATGTCAGTAACTTCTAAACAACATTTTTGCCTTCACACTTATTTAGCTCAATGAGATCCATTCAAAGGGTTTGAAAGGAATAAGTTTATCCAGGGAAGGTCAAATTATTTTGCTTTGAGCTCCCTAAAGCATTGTTCTCTTCTTACATAATTGAGTAAGAATCTGTTTTGTCTTTGTAGTAGATTCTAAATTGAGCCCCCCAGTAAGCTCCATCAGCATAAATTGGACCATCCTTAGACATTTGGAACTTTTCTCATAAATTTGCATGGTTCTCTGTTTCCTTATCAGTTTACTTTATTTCTTATAAACATAATATATATTTTTACAATAATCTGCAAATATTTTTCCAGCATATGATTTTCTTAAATACCTGCAAATCTATTGATATAAATTTAACTTTTCCTATTGAATGTTGTGATCCATTACCAAGCGGTTTCACCTATATTTTTTCTCTCCTGCATTATTGATCATTTATTGATATTTTTTTTTATTTATTCTCTTTTTTCCTGAGGATTTTTGCTCATTAATTATTATGGTTCCCCCGTTTGATGCATGGAGATGCTCATGCATCAAAGTTGCGGTGTACTTGAACAGTGTGATGGGTTGTCCCTTTTTTTATTGGAAGGAAGAAATCTTTTCCTTAAAGATACAGTATGTACCAGTAGTATGTGTGGCACATGGTTAATTTAGATGAAACTCTGTGACTAGTATAACGCCCTCAAAATGAGGTTACTGTAATCATGCCTCTTTTTGTTAGTGTCCTCCCTTGACCTAGTTTACAAATGTCAGTTAGGTCTGTGCAGATTTAATGTGATTTAGCATGTATTGTAACCAATTCTGAATTAGTCATTAAGGTCACGTCTGTCTGTCTGCCCTGTTGAACACACACAGTTTGAATTTGTGTTAGTGCACCTTTATGAAACGGTTATGTCCCACTCCTTCTGTTAATGGAAAGGTGGACATATTGCTTAATTAGAATCCGGCTTCATTCTGCACAAGAAATGCTTTATTTCCTAAATTTTGGTGTGGTGTGTAGTCCCGAGGCCCGGCTCGGCCAAGGCCAAGCACCGGGAGCACAGCCCAGCTCTTTAGCACATCAAAATCATACAACACAATTATTCCTTATTCTTGTCACATTTCTGAAATGTGATACTGTCATACCATTATCTGGTGAGAGGCATCACTGCAATGTGTCAGACCTGCAATGCCATTTCATGTAAACACTGCATTTTCAAAGTCCAAGTCAGTTAAACTGGTATGCGTTATGTCACTGTCAGTGTCATTTGTTTTACTTAGCTTCGGGTCTGCTTGTCACGCACCGTTGTTATTGTCCTCTGCGAGGGCCTCCTCCCCTCATGCTTCCACTGCCCCCAGCCAATGAGCCTGATGTCCAGGTTGATGACAAATGTGGTGTTCCCCATGCCACAGCCAGCCTGCCCCACACCGCTGTCCATCCTCCCATCCAACACAAATGCCCAATGCCGGGGTCACCCTAAAAAAAAAAAAAACATCGGGGGGAAGCCATAGGCTTCCACCCTGTCCTTGCATCAGAAATCACACAAACAGGAGAGCAAATTTTGTCTTCTCATAAATTTTTTTTGTAAGTATTACTGTTATAGTCATTCAACTTTTGCATCAGAAATCACACAAACAGGAGAGCAAATTTTGTCTTCTCATAAATTTTTTTTGTAAGTATTACTATTATAGTCATTCAACTTTTGTCCTTTTAAGTTTTTACAGTGCTTATCCCACTGTTGATGATAATTTTTTAATGTTAGGAAACACAAGTGAATTGTTTTTGTGTATTTTGGTCACCAAGGATTTTTCAGAATTAAAGCTAATGGTGATTGTTTGATTGTTAGTTTTCACCTTTTGACTTTTCAATTTTAAATCCTGGTGAAAGATAAATAGTTGATTTGTAGCCACACATGTGGCCTACTTCATGCCTTACATAATGCCTCACATCTTAGATAAGAACAAAGGCAGAGTTTTCTTGGAGATAACAGGAAGCTGTGAAAGTGTTAGCCTTGGTATGCAAGAGACGGCCTGGAGGATCCTTTGTGGGCCTAAGACTGTGGGGGTGATATTAAGGGATTAAAGAGGAGATGCATTGTTACTTTGGTTTTGAATGCATGTGACTTGTGAGCTGTGGGGAGACCTGGGATATAAGGGACGAGTTTGTTCTGAGATGTTCTCTTTCTACTTGGTTCATGTTGGAGACGTGTAATAAACTGCCTTGAGACAAAACAATGCCTCGTCAATTACACACTCCACAGATTAATGCTTTCCTTTTCCTGTAAAAAAAAAACAACAAAAAAACATGAACACGAACCCAGAACACCACAATAAATTGAAATAACACCTAAAGCTTTTATCAATTGAATAATGTGATTTTGTAATTACAAAAACAACTTTTTGCTAAATAGTATTCAGTGAATCACTAAATCTTTTACCAATATGCACAGGTTAGCATTACTTTAAGACCACTCTTGAATAAAACATCACCATCTCCAACAAGTTGAATTAACAAAAGAGGGATCTGATTTCGCGATCTCTTTTAAGGCCTATTCTAATTAATTCAGTGCATAATAATGCTTTACTGGAGTTATAGCAGGCTTTTTCCTTTTAAAAAAAAAAACAAAGTCTGGTCAGTGGCGCAGTGAGCATGGGTCTATGACCCCTCCTCCTTGCAGCTTCTAGCTTCTGCACACACACAGACACTAAGCAGATAAGGGGGGGGGGGGCACATGTGCCTCTGGCTTCAGTACTTGTAAAAAGAAATCTGGCAACCCCAGATTCTCATGTCAACTTTTTGCCTACCACTCTGAGAACAAAATTCAGTTTCTTACTCAAAAGTTTTACTTGTAAGCTCCCACAATTTTCATTATTGCCCCATGGGCCAATAATCACATAACTGTCCCTTTACACTCCACAATAACCAGAAAAACAATGGACAAACATGGCTTCCACCTGTCGTGGCACTTGTACTTCCGCCCCTGCGGTCTTACGAGGACAAACCGTATAACACAGAACAACCAGACAGACAAACAAAACTGCAGTTATTTTTAAACCAGCGCTATTACTTAAAGGTTAACCCTCCTTACACCGGTCACTTTAATCAGTGCTCACTGCAATTAAATTGGAGAATCTTGCACCGATTTGTAAATCAATGCTCACTGCAATATTAATGGGAGTCTCTTGCACCGATTACATCAGAGCTCACTGCAGTATTATTGAAGAATCTTGCACAGATTAATACATCAGTGCTCACTTTGCAACAATATTGGAGTCTCTTGCACTGACCCCACACGGACAACACATCTAAGCATTCACCTCGTCGAAACCTGCTCCAGACAAATAAGGCGAGCAGAAACATAATCAGACTTTGTGGTGTCAAGCTGCTTAGGACAACATTTTACCCTGGGGAACTCTCTCATCCCAGGGAACAAACACAACATTATACCCTCTGGTAGTCTCTCATCCCAGGGAACACAACCTTTTTACACAAAAGATAAATGTACTCACACCCAAGCTGCTTTTAGGGTTCTTGGACCCATCACCCAGTCTGTTTCAGTGCCTCTGTTCCGAAATGCCCTCACTGCAGTAACACTGAGCCTTGTACTCAGCCTGGGAAGTTCTTTTGTCAGCTATGCACTCGCTGAAATCAAGCAGAGGTGCTGGAAGGACGGGGCTATCTGGATCTGCTGTTTGGTGCGCCAAATGAATAACTTTCAGCATAATCATTCTGAGTCAAAAATCAGGTGGAATATTTGAATGTAATTATATTTATTTACCCCATGGCCACTGGGGGAGAGATTACATGATTGTGGCTCTCAGTCCACGCACACAAAATCCCTGACCATACATTTCTAAGCCTGGTGTTTTTTTTATAGCTCTAAGGATAGATAAACAAAGGGGAGAAGTCCTTGAGGGATCTTGGAGACATCTCCTGAAGGCAGTCTAAGTGTCTATAAATCTAATCTATTCCTGGTCACAGAAACTTAGCAGAGCAGGTTAATGAAACAAAATAGATTATCTAGGTCAACCTTTACGTCTCTGCTGACCTGCATTCATTCACACACACATCCACTGAAGGCCACAGATAGAGAATAACTGCTCACAGAAACACCAAAAATATATCAGGCATGAAAGAATAATATAAAGGAATATATGAACTTATTCTAACTGGAATGCACATATAAACACCAGACATGAAATGGGAAAGTCATGGAATAATATAATAATAATAATGTAATAATAATAATATGGATAATATGGAATTTTTCTATCATACTCCCCCAGAGCATTATGAGGAAACACAAAAAGGATGAAAAGTAGCTTCTTCTAAATAAAACTTTCATCTCTAATTTATTAAAATATCAGGAACTACAGCTGTGTGATCACTGTTCAAAGTAGGAGATTGATTATATTTTTCAGATTTAAACAGTTTATGAATGTGCTGATAATTAAAAAACTATACAAAAAATATGGTCAGATATTCAGAAATTTATTTTTCAGCACAAAACAATTTGTAATATATTTCTAATACTTTTATTTCACAAATGAAGCTACATATAAAGCTTGACAGTTTTTTCCCACTGTTGTAGTATGAATTCATTAATGCCACACAATACTCAGAGCTATGTACAGTATATAAAAAAAACTTTATAAGCAGCATAATCTTTATTTTAAAGGTCAAATTGCCATTGCGGCCCTCAGCCACTTCTACTTTAGTCGGAGATGGGCAAAATGGCTCTTTGGTTAGCAAAGGTAGCAGACCCCTGGCCTGGGTGAATAAATGTCTTTCAGTCCAGACTGAAAAGAGCCCAATGAAGTTGCACGACGGATATCTGATGGGAGAGCATTCCAAAGGGTGGGGGCAGAAACACTGAAGACTCTTCTCTCAAAAGTCTGCTTCTTGATGCGGGGATGGAGAGGAGGCTGGAGTCTGAGGATCTCAGGTTCCGAGTTGTGGTTTGCTGGTGGAGAAGGCCCATTAAATATTATGTAGCAAGATTGTGGAGTGACTTGTAGGTCAAGAGGAGGAGTTTATAGGCAATATGAAATTTAACTGGAAGCCAATGTACGTGGATGAGGGTGGGAGTAATGTGATGCCAAGTCTTGGTACAAGTAAGAACCCTGGCAGCTGAGTTTTGTACATACTGGAGCCTGTCCAGGGCTTTCTTGGGGACCCCGAACAGGACTCTGTTGCAATAATCCAGTTACATCACCTTATTACATTGCATTCGGCGGTGGCGGCGGCGGCCTCCGTCGGTCTATGATGACCATGGAAGAGAATCCTAAACGTCTACTCTGCTGGAACAGCACCGCCTGTGGCTGAACAGGCCTATGTGCACCGGTGTTCTACCTTCCAGCGTTGGGCGTTGGTAGGATTCAAGCCTGGGCAGGAAGATATGGAGGACAAGATGTTACCCATGCAGCATGTCCCCCCTCTCCACGTCACTGATGAATCCAAAGGAACAGCAGGGCTGCTACAGTTTGGCACCAGCGCCGTCGCAGGAGCTGCCAGAACGATGTTGAGCACAACAGAGAACTGCCTTAGGGACTCTGACTCCGGATTTTTCCTCAGGGTTGACTCCCAAAGCCTTTCCCGTGACCGGGTGTGCCGCAAGGCAGCGGAGGTTTGAAATCAGGGTTTACCTTCCCCTAGATGGGCTACATTCCCAGGTTGACGAGCCACCATCTACCCGAAGCATCTGGTTTTAAGGCGCCAGAGATCCGTCCTCGCCCCTTCTCCTATTAGTAAAAGCAGTTCCGCCGGGCTTAGAGACTAAACCACACGGGCAGGCTAGGAGTTGGACTTAGTTGTCAGAGGCTTTTCGAGACGCACGCTGTAAGGAGCATTTTATGAGCACTGGGAGCTTAACCCCAGTGCCGCTCCTGGCTATGACAACCTTGGAACCTACGTTGCATTACATTTACATTATTACATTATGTTACAAAGGCGTGAATTAGGGTCTCAGCTGCAGAATCAGAGAGGGAAGAACGGAGTCTAGAAATGTTGCGGAGGTGATAAAAAGCAGATTTGGTGACAGATTTGATGTGAGAGTCATAGGAGAGGGTGGAGTCAAGGATGATGCCCAGGTTGCATGCTTCGGAAGAGACAGATGGCGAAGCCATCCATGTGAAGAAAAACATCTTCAACTTTCCGGACCAGCGCCGTGGGAGCCACAACCATGAGCTCTGTTTTTTTACTGTTGAGTTTGAGCAGGTTAGAGGTGATCCAGGTTTTTATTTCACTGAGGCAGTTGACAAGGGACTGTGGAGGGAGCTGAGTGGATGGTGAGGTGTTGAGGTAGAGCTGGGTGTCATCAGCATAGCAGTGGAACTGTAGACCATGGCGGTGGATTATCTGACCAAGGGAGAGCATATAGATCTGGGGTGCCCAACCAGTCGATTGCAATTGATTGGTAGATTGCGGATTGATTCTCAGTTGATCGCGACTGCATAGTCTGCAAAGTTGTCTCTGCCATTGCTCCTTAGTACACACACATACATAGACACACAAACACAGTGCTGCTCGACTGGACCGCACACACAGTACATACCATACGTACAAACTGACGTGCACGTACAGCATGCCAGGTCACAGATTACAAGTGTCTGACTGGCCGCCATTACAGTTTGCTAGCAGCCCACGAAGATGGCAGAAGCTAAAAAGACAAAAACATACCATTTTCATTTAAAGGTGGGAGGAGGATTATTTTTTGGTCTATTCAAATTCAAAGTCCATTTGTCTCATTTACAATGTCGGCGTGGCCATACCAAAGAAGGGCAGTCTGGAGCAGCATTTCAGAACAGTGCACAAAAACTGAGAGATTTCCATGCTAAAACTGCTCTACCTACTCGTAAAGTGCAGGAATTGAAGAGTCAGCTTGCAGTGCAGCAGTCCATTTTTACGAGGCCCAACAACAAGGGTAAAGCGGCAACCATTGCATCATATCGAGTCAGTCACGTTCTTTCTAAACATAAAAAGTCTTTCAAGTCTGGTGAAGTTGTGAAAGAAGCATTCATTGAGGCTGCAGATGCGCTCTTTGGTGATTTTAAGAACAAAATAGAGATCATGGCCACTATTGAGGACATGCAATTATCCCGGAATTCTGCTACACTCCGGTGTGAAGTGATGGCAGAGGATGTCGAGGAGCAATTGAAGAAGGACACTGAGGCATGTGTTTCAAATCAAATCAAATCAAACTTTATTGTCATATTGCTGTACATACAACTGTAGTGCAGGCAAGATGAAATTGCGTTTCTCTCGGCATCCATATAAGAAGCAGCATGATTAAGACACACTCCCACATAGCTCCCACCCCCCCATCCATTCACACATCCCTGAGACATACTTGGGGAAAAAGAATAACTAACTATAATATACAAAATGTCCATAGGTGCAGTAGTGTGTATGTGAGATTCCGGGTCAGCTGTTCAGCAGCTGGTCAGCTGTTTCTCCCACCAGTTTGACGAGTTGACTGATATGGTGGATGTGGCTCAGTTATATGTTTTCATTAGAATGGTTTTTAACGACATGGCTGCCAAAGAAGAGCTGCTCACAGTTTTGCCATTGAAAGGACGCACAAGAGGTGAAGATATTTTCAACACTTTCATGGAGTTTGCTAGCAAGAGCCAACTGCCTCTTTTCAAGCTCATTTCCATCCCAACTGATGGTGCTCCAGCAATGGTAGGCCACACTAATAGGTTCACTGCATTGTTCAAACAAAGTGAATCAGCAAGAACTGTGTGGGAAGATTTTAAACATGAAAGAAGTGATGGATGTTGCTATGAAAATAGTATGCTCTGTTCCTGCCAGGTGTCTACAAAGATGATTATTCAGGACTCACTTGGAGGAGAGAGGAGCTGAACACACAGACCTACTGTTTCACACAGATGTAAGATGGCTTAGCAAAGATAAATTTTTGGGGAGGTTCAGTGAGTTGTTGCCTAAAATCAAAGATTTTCTGAAGTTTTCAAAACAAGCAGAATATTCTTGGGCAGCGCAATGGTGGAGTGGTTAGCATTGCGGCAGCACAGCAACTCACCCTTGGCCGGGGGATCCTGGGTTCGATCCCAGCCCCTGACCAACAGTGATCTGTGTGGAGTTTGCATGTTTTCCCAGTGTCTACGTGGGTTTACTCCGGGATTTCTCTGGTTTCCTCCCACATGCCAAAAACATGCAAGTTAGGTTAACTGGAGTGGCCCCAGGTGTGAATGTATGTGTGAATGGTGAAAGGGCTGGGCACCGCACCAGTGGCTGCCTCATCCACTCATGAGGATGCCCTGTGGGACTAATAAAGGATTCTAAATCTAAAAAAAAAATATGCACAGCTTGAGGACTGTCAGTGGCTTTTGGACTTAGCATTCCTGGCAGATTTGACTGACATGCTCAATAATTTGAATTTACAGCTCCATGGTCACGATAAACATATGATTAACATGATTAGTTCAGTCAATACATTTAAAAGCAAGCTGCAACTGCTTTCAAGTAGGTTGCAATGCTATGACCTGCGAAACTTTCCTCACATGCAAGCAGAACTCCAGTGTCATGGCAAAGATTCTACACAGCTGGACAGTGCACGATATGAGGAGCAAGCTCAGGGCATCTCTTCAGAATTTGAGAAGTGTTTTACTGACTTTACATCCATTGAGCCTGCTGCCAGCTATCTGTGTTTTCCATATGGGGAGGGCATCGATGTGGATTACACTGCTTCTAAAGTAGCATCTCTGTTTCAACTGGATAGCTCTACTGTTGAGAGTGAGATTCTCACACTGCAAAATGACATTGGGATCAATTCCAGGGCAACACCTGGCATGAAGGTATACTTCTGGAACCTACTGTTGGAATGAAAATATCCCAGCCTCAGAAGATAAGATAAGATAAGATAAGCCTTTATTAGTCCCACAACGGGGAAATTCCAGGATTGCAACAGCACAGGGATAGCAACACTCAGAGCAACAATCAGAAGGCAAGAAAAAAACAAGCAAGCAAGATGTGCCTTGAACTTCACTGCACTTTTCGGATCAACATATTTGTGTGAGACTGCTTTCTCTCACATGAAAATCATCAAGTTGAAGTACAGATCCACAATGACAGACATTCACCTTGTGGCCTGCCTAAGGCTTGCAACAGGCTCCTACTGCCCTGACTATGAGAATCTTGCTGCTTCATCCCAATGCCAAAGGTCCCACTGAGGTAGGGAAATAAATATATTGCAACTGCTTTGCAACTCACAAACTACTTTTTATTATGTCTGAATGGGTTTTCTGTTTGTTGTGTGCATATTAAATGTGTAGATGGGTAATGGAAACAGCCTATGTGAACTGGTAGCTCTCAACAGGCTCACAACTTGGTTCAAAAATGGTTGGGCACCACTGATATAGATGGTAAAAAGCAGGGGACTAAGGACAGAGCCCTGCAGTACCCCATAATTAACTGGGGTGAGGCAGGAAGTGGCTCCATAAATGGTAATAAACCACTGCCAACTGGAACCAGGAAAGAGGTGTGTTGGTGAGGCCTAGGTGGGTAGAGAGGCGGTTAAGAAGAATGGTGTGGGAGACTGTGTCAAATGCAGCAGAAAGGTCCAACAAGACTAGAATACTGATGTAGCCAGAGCAAGCAGTGATAAAGAAGTCATTAGTGATTTTAATTAAGGCTGTCTCTGTGCCATGATAAGCCCTGAAGCCAGATTGAAAGGGTTCATAGAGCTCATGGTTGGACATGTGACATTGCAGTTGCATAACAATTGCTCTTTCCAAGATCTTACTGAGGGAAGGAATGTTGGAGATCAGCTAATAGCTGCTCAGGTCATCAGGGTCCAGACCAGGCTTCTTCAAGATAGGTGCAACTGCAGTGGTTTTAAAACTGGTAGGTACTGTCTCAGTTTTAAGTGAGGTATTAATAATATTGGTTATAATTGGGCAAAGGGTAGGAAGGCAGGCCTTCACAAGCACTGTGGATATAGGGTCAAGGGAGCAGGTGGAAATCTTGGCCTTAGTGGCCAGTTCACTGACCAAGGAAGCATCCACGGGCGTGAAGGAGGAGAGGTGGCACTGGGCAGGGTATACAGCTGAGGGGGCGACGTCATGTAGCTGGGGACTGCAGGGAATGGTGGCGCTGGGTGCCAGGAGCTGCTGGTGGATGGAATCCACTTTTTCCCAGAAAAAGTCCAGAAACTTGGAGCAGAGGTTGGAGGCACCAGCAGGGCGGGAGACACTGAGGGGACGGAGTAACTGTTGATTGTGGAAAACAGCTTTCTAGGGTTGTTTTCCTGGCTCCCAAAAATAGTGGAATAATGGCAGGGCTTGGCTCAAAAAAGTGCTTCTTTATAGGCCTGTACATGATCCTTGTAAGCTAGACGATGGACAGTGAGGCCCAATTTTTTTGTAGAGCCTCTCTAGTCGTCGACAAGTGGCCTTCCCTTCAAGGTGTAGAGCTCAGGGGTAAACCAAAGGGCAGGACAGGTAAAGTAAACCGTCATGGTTTTGAGATGGGCCAGGCAGTCAAGGCTGGCAGTTAAGTCAGTGTTGTACTGGGCCACCAAGTCATCCACTGTGGCATCAGAAGGAACCATAGCCAAGTTGGTTGCTGTCAAGGTAGATAGCACTGGAGGACTGACTTTCTTGGTGTTCCTAAAGGTGATGGTTTACTTAGGACGCTGCCTAGACAAGAAGGCAGAAACAGTGAAGATGATGGCATGATGGTCTGATACAGCCAGGTCCAGACACTGCAGATTGGTGGGCGGTGTGCTAGTAGTGCAGATGAGGTCCAACATGGGACTATGGACATGTTGAGTAAAGTTGAAGCAATCCAACAGCGACATGAACTCAGTGGCAAATGTGAAGCTGCTGGAATCCACATGTATATATATATTGAGGTCACCAAGCAAGAGTGTGGATGGAGAGGCTGAACAAACAGTTATTAATAGCTCATATAACTGAAACAAAAAATCAGTGGGGCTGGAGGCTTTGGGTGGGTGGTAGATGAGTATGACATGGTACTGGAAGAATCCAGCAAGAGAGAGAACCATACACTCAAATGAGGTGGCAGGTGGTACTGGAACTTCTTTAATCATGATGTCAGCTCGATTGATAACCACTAAACCTCCACCACGATCCTCAGAGTGAGGTTTCTGTAAAAAAGCATAACCTGGGTGGGGGGGGGCTTCATTTAATGTGAAAAAGTCCTGTTCATTCTGCCATGTCTGATACAGAGTATGTCAATGTTTCTGTCTGTAATGATGTCATTAATTAGTAAAGTCTTGTTGTTAGGGGAGTGTGCATTCAGCAACATGAACATGGCATCATTGTCTGTAGCTGGAGATGGGACAGGTTCTGTGGGAGGAGCTGTGCTGACATCACACAGCAGGGGCTGCAGATTGCATGTGCGCATGTGAGGTTTGTTGTGATGACGTACTCCAGGACTGCAGACAGAAAGTATGGAGGGGATAGATGAGTTAGAATAAATAAACTGACGTTGAAAGCCCCTGTGGAAGTATTTTGGGCGAAGCAGGAGTCGAAGAGACTTAATCGCAGCCAAACAGTCTGGGATGAAGAAGCTGAAGAGGTTCCTCAGCTCTGTTGGGGAATATTTTTTCATCCTTTCCAGACGACAGCTGCTTCGTAGCAGCCAGTGGCTAATGCTACCACTGGCAGGTGGAAATGGCAGCGATACCTGGGAGCCACTAGCTACAACCACAGTTGGAAGAGAGAAGCCCTGGCAGTCTGAATTTCACAGGAGCCGTGTAAGAAGGTGCTCATAGAAGTCCAGCTGAATGACCCAACAAAGGTTTATATCATTGAGGATTGCTGGCTGCACGGTCAGTGAAACAGCTGGTCGAGGTTTACAACTGTAGTGGTAGATCAACGGCTTGGTGAGTACTACAAGTGTGCGGTCACTGTGCTGTATTATCCTTTAATGATAATCCAGTTGAAATGTTCAGAAGACAAAATGCTTAAAACACAGGCTTTTTGGCTTGGAGTGAGAAGTGGCGACAAACACGCCAGTATCCTCTTAGACTGGAAATCAACGGCTTCTTCACTGCCAGTCAGCAGTGTTCAAGCTCTTTTAAAATTCGTGTTCAAACTCTAATTAAGAAGTGGAAAATGAGGGATTCTGTTGAAACCAAGCCACGGTCAGGTAGACCAACATAAAATTCAGCCAAAACTGCAAGGAAAATTGTTTGGGATTCAAAGAAAAACCCTCAGAAAACTTCAGCTGATATACAGGACTCTCTGGAAAAAAGTGGTGCGGCTATTTCAAGATTCACAAGGAGGCACTTCAAGAAAAATGGGCTGCATGGGCGCATGCGCACGCAGTGACCGGCAGCGGGTGAAAAAAGTTTGACGTCTGTGTCTTTGTTTTTATGCACTTTAATGTGTTTCAGTGTAATTCTCTGTCGTTTTTGTTCTTGAATGTTTGTGGACTATATAACGAAGAGCTCCCTGGTTCCATTGGGATGGATTTCCTTCTTGTTTTTGCACTGGCGTTTCTTTCCTACCGGCTCTTTGTCTTGGAGGTAAGCGCGATCGCGGTCACGCCGGGAAGAACGCAGTATTCCAGAGAAATGTTACTGCATTTAAACATGGATAATGCAGCATCTGTGTTTGAGTCCGTGCCGCAACTGCCGGACTTTATTTTAAGAGGTTTTCATGGACACAGCAATGAAAAGAGAGGCAAGAGGAGGAAACGCGGAAAGCGTGGAGGCGTAAGATTAAGCCTGAGGAGGTGTCAGCTTAACCGCATTCCTCTTCCTTCCATTATTATGGGGAATGTACAATCCCTGAGAAATAAAGTGGATGAAATTCAAGGGAATGTACGACTGATGAGACGTGGCTTACGGCGCATGACCGGGATGCGGACCTGTGTATTGATGGCTTTGGAGCCCCACTTCGCTCGGATCGGCAGGAAGAGGTAATGGGGAAACATCAGGGGAGCAGCATATGTTTATATATTAATAAGCAGTACTGTACATCTGTCACGGTCAGAGAACGCATCTGTACACCAGATGTGGAGCTGCTGTCCGTATCACTACGCCCCTTTTATCTGCCCCGCGAGTTCCGCCAACTTTTCATAACAACTGTGTACATTCACCCGAGGGCAGATGCTGACTCCGCTTCCAGCACTGTCTTTGATGTGGTACAGCGGTTGCAGTCGATTTCCCCAGAGGCTCCAAATTTTATCATTGGGGATTTTAACCATGTTTCTTTAAAGAAGACACTTAAAAACTTTTATCAGTATGTCTCCTGCCCAACCAGGTGAAAAAAAACATTGGACCCGTGCTATGGCTCCATTGAGAAGGCCTATAAATCTATTCCCCTTCGCCCTTTAGGATTCTCAGATCACAACTGTGTGCATTTGCTGCCCACATATAAAACTGCTCTCAGAAGAGACAAGTGTAACCCTTGCCTTAGGTTAATTAGGTAAAAGTAATTCTTAAGTGTAGACCAGTTGCTAGGTTCGTAAGGATTACAATAGGAAATAAAGTAAGTGTGGAATAAAATAGCTGGAGGCAAGAAATGAGCAATGATTGCTGTTATTTTTAAAGATAAAGAAAACAAAATAAAAACAATTTACAAATACACAGTAATAACAATGGCCGGCATGAAATAAAACCCCAAAAAGGTCCTACTGAGCTCAGTGTTTGTCTTTTTTTTTTTTAGTCGTTTGACCAGTCAAGATATATTTTATTTCAAAGTTCAGGTTTCTTTTCCTTTTTTAAAGCGGCAGTTTAAGTTGTTACCACTTTGATTTTTGTGCACTGGAGAGAGGAAGGATGTTCTTCAATCAAGATCTTGGTTCAGGTCTTGGTTCAGGCTCGCCATCTCTGTCCGGAGAGAATCCAGAATCCAGAAGTTTCTTAATCGGCAACAAAAAACCTAGCCTGCACAACAATAATGGTATTATTGTATACAGCTAAAGTAATGCATTTTTCAATCTCTTCTCATATATCACTATAGCTTAGTGTTTAAATTCTTCTTTCATATTACCATTGTTACAATCCAGTGATACAGTAATATCTTACATTTTACATCTTACATGCATGTTTTTTTTAACTCAAAATCTCTCTTGTAGTACATGAAATACTTTTTTTTTAACTCATGTAACCAAATAAATGAATTTCTCTTTTTTATCTCTACATTATTTAACCATGAAATTATGATTAATATTTTTAACCAATTAAATTATTGACTTTTTAACCTTTTCTTTGTAAATAATGAAATGAAATACAATTAATTTATCACATGACCAGGGAATATACTGTCCCATTACTTCCAATATTCCCTTTTAAAATCAGTAAAACCCTGTCTGAGCTACTGGGTTTAGCATAACCTATGAATTTACATAGAAAACCAACAAAAATGTGCTTTTAACATCGAACTAAACATTACATTCGACCAGAAATAGTGCAAAAAGAACTAAAAGTACTTCATTATACTGTTGTGAACTGAAATCACATTTGGAAAAACCATACAGAAAACAAAAAAATAGCCTTTTCCATTGCTTTTAAACAGAAAAGATCCACTCACGATTAGCATTAGCATAACACTAACATTAGCATGGCGCTAGCATGCTTTCTTTAGCACGCACTTGGTTTTCACTCACCAAGATGAGGTATCAGCGTGAACACAGCAAGGGATACAGCCACACGGCCTCTCAAGCTCGTGCTCCCATCAACTTAGGACAATAAATGTTTCAAATTAGCATCTGGACAGTGTTTAGATTTATTTATAACACTTTTCTACATTAAACTCACCAAGACGACCCACAGGTTTTTTTTACACGGACCGTCTACAGCCTCTCTTGTTCATTCTCAGAGTGCAAAAAAACCCCCTGAAAACTGGTACGTGACTCAGTGCTCTGCTCGGAAGGCGGGACTAATATCCCTCTTAACAAATAAAAAGGTCAAGATCACCCAACGTGACCATGAAACAGGAAAACAAAAGTTGAATAACGAGGATCACGCTTCCTCTTTTCAAAATAAACATTTTTCAAAATAAAATCACACAAATGCATTAACGCAAATGAAATGTGAGAAAAAGGGTCATTTTCTCAGCTGGGTTACACAAGGCAAAGACCAGAGACATAAAAGGGTGGACAGAGGATTCAGTGCACTGCCTCCAGGAATGCTTTAACTGTACGGACTGGAATGTGTTCACACTGTCCTACGGAGATGATTTGGACTCTTTAGTGGACGTGATATACTCATACATGGCTTTCTGTAGAGACATGATCGTTCCACGTAAACGTGTCAAAATATATCCCAACAACAAGCCATGGGTTACAAAATCAGTTAAATCCTGCTTACAGAGGAAAGCACTTGCCTTTAAACAGGGGGTTGTTTCTGAGCTGCAGGTTGCCATAAAAGAGCTGAAGGCCAAAATTTTAAGAGCAAAATAGAATTATAAATCAGAGTTGGAAAGTAAGATGGCAACAGAGAAACGTGGTTCAGCCTGGTCCAGTATGAAAACTATTGCAGGCCTTCAGAGCAGAGCACAGTAATCGTGTGTTTTTAGATGGTTTTAATTCAGACACAGAGCTGGCTAATGCTCTTAATTGTTTTTATGGTCGTTTTGACTCCTTTGATTTTAGCACAGAAACCCAAGGTTTGAAACAGAAACTCAAAGACAATCAGCACTTTAATATTGAGGTGCAGGATGTTAAAAGGGCATTCTGTGCTGTAAAAGTGAACAAAAGTCAGGGCCCTGATAATATATGTGAGCGCTTAGTAAAGTCCTGTGCACATGAATTGAGTCCTGTATTTCAATACATTTTCAATAAGTCCTTACAGACACAACATGTGCCTAAGATCTGGAAAGATGCTGTGATTGCCCCGTTCCAAAATCCAGCTGTCCTAAAATGGTAAATGATTTTAGACCAGTTGCTTTGACTTCAATTTTAATGAAATTTTTTTGAAAAACTGGTCAGATTTGAGGTCCTAAAGCAGACTGAGCATGCATTGGATCCTTTGCAGTTTGCCTATAGGCCTCACAGAGGAGTGGAGGATGCCACTGTCACTCTGCTTAACAAGCTTTTGGAACATCTGGATTTTAATGGGACACACGCTAGGCTTTTATTTGTGGACTTTTCTTCCGTCTTTAATACAATCCAACCTCATATTTTAGTTGAAAGGCTCCTGCAACAATTTGATTTGAGTAATAATCTGGTGGGTTGGATTCTGGATTTCTTAACCAACAGGACACAGAGAGTAAGGGTCAATGGTACATTGTTGACATAATGCACGGCTCAGGAGACACACACGCAGGCTCAGGGTAAATCCAATAGCTTTATAGACAACAAGTGTGTATGAGTGCGTGTCTGCGAGATGGGTATGTGTTGGTGATGGCGTCTGCGTCAGGCACGGGGGCAGGAAGCCGTTCAGCCGGACAACCTTGGTTTGGGCAGGTGGCTGGCGTTAGCAAGGGCATAGCCCGGTAGACAGCGACCTGGAGCACCTGACGCAGCAGCGAGGAGATGATGGCTGGAGAACGTTGTCCGCCGCCGGGAAATCCACCTGTGCACAGGGGAGCAGACTGGGAGGAAAAGGTAAGAGATCCTTACTTGGTATCTTGCTTGGTGAAGGGAGTTTCTTGCAGCAAGTGATGCCGATGTGAACAGACGGCTTCAGGCCAAAGCCCAGGGTGAGGCGGCTTAAATCCTTCGCCGCTGACGAAGTGCAGGTGTGCGCACAGCTGGCGCCGCTGATGAGCGGCGAGACGTGACAGTACTCCCCCCTCTAGCAGCGCCTCCTGGCGATGGTTTCTCCGGGTGCGCTCGGTGGAACTCAGTGATGAGGGATGGATCCAACACAAACAAAGAGGGCACCCATTGCCTATGTTCAGGTCCGTAGCCCTCCCAATCTACTAGGTACTGTAACCTGCGACCCCGGCGCCGAGAGTCCAGGATGGAAGAGACTGGCCAGGCCAGATGGCCATCAATCATCCGGGGCGCGGGCTGCGCAGCAGGGGGAGGGCAAAGGGGGTCGGAGACTGCCAGTTTAACCTTGGATACGTGGAAGGTGGGATGGATGTGGAGGGAGGGGGGAATAGCCACACGCACAGCCACCGGGTTGATAATCCTGGTGATGGGGAATGGGCCCATAAAACGCTGTGCCAACTTTCTCCTCTCACCCTTTAGAACGACGTCCTGAGTGGACACGTAGACACGTTGGCCTACCTGATAGGCAGGGGCAGGTCTCCTGTGGCAGTCCGCCGTAGACTTGTTGCGCTCCACCGTGTGTAAAAGTGCGCTGCGCGCCGAAGACCAAATGGAGCAGCACCACCTGAGGTGCGCCCGAACTGAGGGGACAGTCAATTCACTCTCCTGCATAGGGAACAGAGGGGGGTTGTAGCCTAGGGATGCCTTGAACGGGGACATCCCGGTAGCAGAAGAGCGGGCGGTGTTATGGGCGTATTCCACCCAGGCGAGGTGTGTGCTCCAGGACGCAGGCTTGGATGTAGTGACGCAGTGGAGCGCAGCCTCCAGCTCCTGATTGGTCCGCTCACACTGCCCGTTGGATTGGGGGTGATGGCCGGAGGAGAGGCTTACCTTGGCTCCCAGGGCGTTGCAGAAGGACCTCCAAACGTCCGAGGAAAACTGGGAGCCCCGGTCCGAGACCACGTCTACCGGAATCCCGTGCAGCCTGACCACGTGCTGGATGAGGAGGTCCGCCGTCTCCAAGGCAGATGGAAGCCCCCGTAATGGAATGAAGTGAGCGGCCTTGGAGAAACGATCTACGATGGTCAGGACTGTGTCGAAGGTGTTGGAGACAGGGAGACCGGTGATGAAGTCCAGGGCGATATGCGACCAGGGCCTGCCAGGGACGGGCAGGGGCTGGAGCAGGCCTGCGGGGGGGGGCGTTACCTGATTTGCTGGTGGCGCAGATGGGGCAGGCCCGGGCGTAGCGGGCAGCGTCCCTCCTCAGACCCGGCCACCAAAAGGATCGTTGGAGTAGGTCGATCATCCGGGAGGACCCAGGATGGCAGGTGAGCTTAGATGTGTGAAGCCAGTGGATGACCTCCCCCCGGACAGTGGACGGCACAAAAAGCCTCCCCTCCGGTCCGCCGCCAGGGTCCGGTTCCAATTCCTGCGCCTTCCGGATCTTGCTTTCGATGTCCCACGAGACGGCCCCCACGATGCACGACCTGGGCATGATGGTGTGGACTGCGTCTTCCGATGCCTCAGGGGCAAATTGCCTAGAGAGGGCGTCGGGTAGGCCGTTCTTGGAGCCAGGCCTAAAGGTGATGTTAAAGCGGAACCTGGCGAAAAACAAGGACCAACGCACCTGGCGGGTGTTCAGACGTTTGGCAGATCTTAAATATTCCAAGTTCTTGTGATCGGTGAGAACCACAAACGGCAGGGCAGCCCCCTCTAGCCAGTGGCGCCACTCCTGAAGCGCGAGCTTGATGGCGAGGAGCTCTCTGTCCCCCACGTCGTAATTACATTCCGCTGGGGACAAGCGCCGAGAGAAGAAGGTGCAGGGCCGTTTGATCCCGTCGGTAGGTGACTGCTGAGACAACACCGCCCCCACCCCCGTGTCCGAAGCGTCCACTTCAACGATGCACTGCAGCGCGGGGTCGACTTGGCTGAGGACCCGGGAGGAGGAGAACTCCGCCTTCAGTGCCTGGAAAGCAGCTGCGGCCTCTTCAGTCCACCGGAACGGGGTCTTAGGGGAGGTGAGGCGGGTCAGAGGACCGACGATGGCTCCAAAGTTCGGGACAAAGCGGAGGTAGAAATTGGCAAACCCAATAAACTGTTGTACCTGCTTCCTTGATGTAGGAGTGGGCCACTCTACCACCGCTTTAACCTTCGCTGGGTCCGGGAGCACCTGGTCATGAGAGGTGACGAACCCGAGGAAGGACGTAGTCTTGGCGTAAAATTCACATTTCTCTGCCTTGACATATAACCGGTTCTCCAGCAGCCTCTGAAGAACCTGCCTCACGTGGACCCGGTGCTCGTCCCTGGATCTGGAGAAGATGAGGATATCATCCAGATAGACGAACACGAACAGGCCAATGAAATCCCGGAGGACGTCATTAATAAGGTGCTGAAAGACGGCTGGAGCGTTGGTCAACCCGAACGGCATAACCAGGTATTCGAAATGGCCGTTCAGGGTACGGAAGGCTGTCTTCCACTCGTCTCCCTCCCAGATCCGGACGAGGTGGTATGCGCTGCGAAGATCCAGCTTAGTGAACCAAGTCGCCCCCTGGAGGGAGTGGAAGGCGGTGTCCATTAGGGGCAAGGTGTAGCGGTCCTTCTCTGTGATGTCATTTAGGGCACGGTAGTCAATACAGGGACGAAGGGAGCCGTCCTTCTTGCCCACGAAGAAAAACCCAGCGCCTAATGGTGATGACGAGGGACGGATAATTCCAGCACTCAGCGACTCCTTCAGATAAGTATTCATGGCCTCCTTCTCTGGCGCAGATAGGCTGTAGAGACGTCCCGAGGGTAAGGGTGCCCCCTGGTGGATGTTTATAGCGCAGTCGTAGGGACGGTGCGGAGGAAGAGACATCGCCTTGGATTTGCTGAAAACCATACCCAGGTCGTGAAACTCCGAGGGCACCAGGGTGAGATCCGGAGGCGCGGCGTCCTTGGGAGTAGGAGGAGAGGACGGGGCTCAGGCAGCGGATTGAAGGCAGGTGCTCATACAGAAGGAGCTCCAGGCGGACACTCTGGCGGACTTCCAGTCCAGGACAGGATTGTGGAGGCGGAGCCATGGGTATCCAAGAATGACGGGTGACACTGAATTAGGTAGGACGTAAAAGGAGATTTCTTCGCGATGGTTTCCAGAGATAATTACTGGGACGGGGATGGTCTGGTGTGTTACTTTTCCCAGGGAAACATGGGAGAGATTGACTAGGGCGAGAGGAGACTTGAGGGTTTGGCAACGGATGCCCAATCGGGTTGCCAGGCTCTGTGAAATAAAGCTTCCCTCCGCGCCTGAGTCCACCAGTGCATGGGTGAGGTGCCCTGTGGGATTATGACAGAATCGGATGGGCAGCATCAATTGAGTGAGGGGAGTTAACCGATTAGCGTCCGCAAGGCCCCCTACAGTGACTCGCAGACCTCCCCGTTTGGCTTTTGTGGACAAAGCTCCACCATGTGTTGGCTGTCTCCGCAATACATACAGAGACCCAACTCACGGCGGCGTTGTTTCTCCACTGGAGGGAGCTTTGTCCAGCCTGTCACCATCGGCTCCGACTCCTCGGAGTACCCCGGTGACGGCAACGCCAGGGGGCGAGCTTGGGGCAGGCGAAACGAAGCACCTCGAGGGCGAGAAGAAGAAGACTTCCGCTCCGAGGCACGCTCGCGCAACCTGTTATCCAAGCTGATGGCAAGGGAAGTTAGCTCCGCTAATGTCTCCGGGATATCCCGTCCAGCCAGTTCATCCCTCAGACCTGCGCTGAGACTGCGAAGAAAGATGCCGCAGAGCGAACGTTCTCCCCAGCCAACCTCCTCCGCAGCGACCCGGAAGTCGATCGCGTAGTCAGCTGCCGACCGGCTTCCTTGCTGAAGGCTGAGAAGACGATCGACCTGAACGCTCTCTGTACGCGAATGATCGAACACTTCCAGAAACAGTCTCACGAACTGGCCATAGGTGAGGGTGGCGTAACTGGGCTTCGCCATTACGGCGTAAGCCCAGGTAAGTGCTCGCCCCTCCAAGAGGTTCCCTATGTAGCCAATCCAGCTATGGTCAGAGGGAAAGTCTCCGGGCACGCAGTGAAACACGGAATCACACTGCATGATAAACCCCCGCGCTCCACCGAGCTTACCGTTAAAGCGGGCGGGGGTTGGAATAGGTGTGAACCGTGCCGGTGCAGCCGGAGCAGGCTGGACGGCCACTGGAGCAGCAGGAGCCACGCCACCCAGACGAGCCGGGGGGAACGGCTGTTGGGGGTTCAAGCGGTCCAATCGGTTAGTTATTATACTTAATTGATTTAAAATCACCTGTTGTTGGTGGGCTATTAGATCCACCCGAGCCTCAAGGGTGGAAAGCCGGTGTGCGAGCCCGCTGTCTGCCGAGCCGCTCGGCTGAAGCCGTACTGACATAATGCACGGCTCAGGAGACACACACGCAGGCTCAGGGTAAATCCAATAGCTTTATTGACAACAAGTGTGTATGAGTGCGTGTCTGCGAGATGGGTATGTGTTGGTGATGGCGTCTGCGTCAGGCACGGGGGCAGGAAGCCGTTCAGCCGGACAACCTTGGTTTGGGCAGGTGGCTGGCGTTAGCAAGGGCGTAGCCCGGTAGACAGCGACCTGGAGCACCTGATGCAGCAGCGAGGAGATGATGGCTGGAGAACGTTGTCCGCCGCCGGGAAATCCACCTGTGCACAGGGGAGCAGACTGGGAGGAAAAGGTAAGAGATCCTTACTTGGTATCTTGCTTGGTGAAGGGAGTTCCTTGCAGCAAGTGATGCCGATGTGAACAGACGGCTTCAGGCCGAAACCCAGGGCGAGGCGGCTTAAATCCTTCGCCGCTGATGAGGTGCAGGTGTGCGCACAGCTGGCGCCGCTGATGAGCGGCGAGACATGACGATTGTCTGACCAAAAGTGTTCTTCTACTGGCTCTCCGCAGGGGTGTGTGTTGTCACCACTACTCTTCATCTTGTACACAAACATGTGTCGGAGCAGACATGACAACAGACACATTATAAAGTATGCTGACGATTCAGTTGTTGTCAGTCTCCTCCAGGATGGTGAGAGTGGCCACGGCCCAGTAGTTGATGATTTTGTTCACTGGTGTGAGGATTCCTACCTGCAGCTGAATACAACAAAAACTAAAGATATGATTATTGACTTTAGGAGGAAAACTCCCAGGCACGAAGTCACTGTACTAAAAGGCCAGACCACTGAATGTGTACAGTCCTACAAATATCTTGGGACGATTATTGATAGTAATTTAAACTTTAAAGAGAACTGTGAAAGGGTGTGCAAAAAGGGTCAGCAACATTTGCATTGTTTAAGGAAACTTGCACGCTTCCAAATTGACCGAACCATAATGACAATGTTTTATCGGGCTTTTATTGAATCTGTTTTATCCTTTTCTTTAGCGTCATGGTTTGGTCAGATAAAACTGAAACAGAGGAAATCCTTGGATCAGGTAGTTAGATGGTCCAGTTGTTTGCTTGGTGAGTCACAGCTGAGCCTGACATCCCTGTACACCAGACAGGTACAGAGGATTGCTACCTCCATTTTAAATGATGACTCCTACCCTTTGCACTGCCACATTCAGCTTCTTCCCTCCAGACGGAGGTTTGCTGTCCCAAAAAGTACACTACCGTTCAAAAGTTTGGGGTCACCCAGACAATTATTTTGTGTTTTCCATGAAAAGTCACACTTATTTACCACCATGAGTTGTAAAATGAATAGAAAATATAGTCAAGACATTGACAAGTTAGAAATAATGATTTGTATTTGAAATAATTTTTTCCAGATACTCAACCTGCTCAAAGGAAGGTCAGTTTTATAGCTTCTCTAACCAGCTAAACTGTTTTCAGCTGTGCTAACATGATTGCACAAGGGTTTTCTAATCATACATTAGCCTTCTGGCGCAATGAGCAAACACATTGTACCATTAGAACACTGGAGTGATAGTTGCTGGAAATGGGCCTCTATACACCTATGTAGATATTGCACCAAAAACCAGACATTTGCAGCTAGAATAGTCATTTACCAGATTAGCAATGTATATTAGATATTAGAGTGTATTTCTGATTAGTTTAAAGTTATCTTCATTAAAAAAACAGTGCTTTTCTTTCAAAAATAAGGAAATTTCTAAGTGACCCCAAACTTTTGAACGGTAGTGTAAAACCCAGTGCTACAAAAGCATCTTTGTTCCTGCTGCTGTTAAAGAGTTGAACAAGACATAACAATATATTGCACATAATTTAGTTGCCTTTTTATTAATTTTATTTTATATTTACTTATTTTTGTAGGTTTTTTACTTGGGTTCTAAATCTTTTATTGGGTTTTAGACTTTTGAGTTTTTTAACCTCTTTGACTAGTCTTTAACTTTTTAATATGACCCTTCTCTCTTATCTCTTTGTTTTTTCTATGTCTTTGTCCTATATCCTGACTGGTGGAGCCTTGAGTACTTTTATCATGTTTATAGTCAGCTTCATGAGTGCCTGTGTTTGTGTTCATGTTGAATGTAATTGTAGTTTGTAAATATGGATGTCACCTGACTGCAAAACAAATCTACCTATGGGTACAAATAAAGGAACCTGAACCTAAGTTGCCAGAAGAAAGCCATTACTATGCCAATGTCACAAAGCAGCCCTCTTACAATACACCAAACGGCACAGAGACAAGTCTCAAAACTTCAGGAACAAAGTTATTTGGAGTGATGAGACCAAAATTGAACATTCTGGCCACAACTATAAATGTTACATTTGGAGAGGAGTTAACAAAACCTATGATGAAAAGTACACCATCCCTACTGTGAAACACAGAGGTGGATCATTGATGTTTTGGGGAGACTTTTTGCCTAGAAGAATGGGCAGCTTTACAATCTGAGAAAATAAAGTGCTTCATCCACAACTACCACAAAAGACTTCAAGCTGTCATTGATGTTAAAGATGGCAATACACGGTATTAAGAACTAGGGTACGTAAACTTTTGACCAGGGTCATTTGGGTAGTTTCTGTTGTCATGATTTAAAGAAGCTCTAGTGCAGTGACCAGCTGTATCAAGTCTGGATGAACCACCAAATTTTGATGAACTAATGGCAGCTATCAGGACAACACAGGATGGTAAAGATCCAGGAAGGGATGGAATTCCAGCAGAAATGTGGAAATTTGGTGGTGTTCAGCTGACCAACTGCCTGCACAAGCTCATCCAAGAGATATGGGATGCCCAGAAAGTACCTCAAGACTGGAAGGATTCAAGTATTGTGCCTTTGTTCAAGAAAGGTGACAGGAAAGATCGTGGAAATTACCGAGGTATATCACTGCTAGCCACTGTTGGTAAGATTCTCACACATGTCCTACTGAACAGACTCAATGAACACATCTCGCAGAATGTACTACCAGAAACCCAGTGCGGCTTTAGAAGTGGAAGAAGCACAATGAACATGATTTTCTGCTTGAAACAGGTTCAAGAAAAGTGTATCGAACAGAACATGCCGCTTTATGTAGTCTTCATAGACTTCAGTAAAGCCTTCGATACTGTTTCACGACAAGGACTTTGGAAGGTACTCAAGAAATATGGCTGTACAGAGGAGTTTGTCAGCCTGATCGAGACACTCCATACAGGTACAGTATGCAAGCAAACATGGCAATGAGTGGCTCAGTATCTAAAGACTTTTAAGTAAGCAACGGGTGAAACAAGGGTGTGTGCTGGCGCCTACACTCTTCTCGCTATATCTGGCAGCCATGCTTGAGGTGGCCTTCAAAGACACTTCAGAAGGAGTATACAGTACATTCAAACAAGGAAAGAAGCAGACTTGTTCAATGTGGCACAGTTTAAAGCCAAGAGTAAGACATCGATAAAGGTAGTAAGAGAAATGCTCTTTGCTGACGACAGTGCTCTAGTTGTACACAGTGTGGAAGATATGCAATCTTTAGTGGAGAAATTTGCAAGAGCAGCTAGCTAATTCAGCCTCCAAATCAACATCAAGAAGACAAGAGTGCCTTTATCAACCACCAAAGTTCCAATTATCAACATCACTGCCAGAAGAGATCAACATTGGTACAGAGCCAGTAGTCAAGTGCAAGACTTTCAAGTATCTCGGGAGTACTGTTTCAGAGAATGCTAGGCTGGAGGATGAACTATCTCTCAGAATGGGAAGAGCAAGCACTGTGTTTGGAAACTTGAGGGAGAGACTGTGGAACAATCGACATGTGTCTGAGTGAAATGCAAAGTGTACAGAGCGACAGTACTGGCTACTCTATTGTACGGTGCTGAAACTTGGACTGTCTACAGAGTGCAAGTAAAGAAACTCCACGCGTACATGATGAGACATCTTCAAGCCATAATGAACATCTCATGGAAAGACAAGATAACCAACATAGAAATGTTGAAATGAGCTGGTCTACCATCAATGGAGGACATGCTAATACAGATGAACCTGAGATGGCTCGGACATGTTGAGAGGATGGATCACCAGCGTCTCCCTCGGCAGTTACTCTACTCACAGTTATGCGAGAGCAAACACAATCAGAGTAGACCAAGGCTCAGATTTAAAGACACTGTATAAAGAAACTTGAAGAAGTTGGATATAGACAGGAGTTCCTGGCAGCGGAAGGCTAAGGACAGAGCTGTGTGGAGAAATCTGATCAGACCTAAATGAAACAGTCATTGTCGCCCACGACAGACTGCTATGATGATGATGATTTAAAAAGAGCAAATGCAACAATTTGATTATAATTGGATTCACCCAATCACTAACTATAAGTGAAAGATAAGTTTCCATATTATCTGAAAAATGGCCCAAAAAAATTACAAATTCCACCAGGGTATGTAAACTTGTGAGCACAACTGTATATTATATAGATTCATTACACAGAGTGATATATTTTAAGTATTTATTTCTTTGAATTTTGATGGTTATGGCTTACAGTGGATATAAAAAGTCTACATACCCCTGTTCAAATGCCAAGTTTTTTGTGATGTAAAAAAATGAGACCATGATAAAACATTTCAAAACTTTTTCCACCATTAATGTGACCTATAACCTGTACAGCCCAATTGTAAAACAAACTGAAATCTTTCAAGGGGAAAAATAAAAAAATAAAAAACTTAAAATAGCCTTTTTGCATAAATATGCACACCCTTAAACTAATGCTTTGTCACAGCACCTTTGACTTTTATTACAGCACTCAAGTCTTTTTGGTTAGGAGTTTATCAGTGTGGCACATCTTGATGTGGCAATATTTGCCCACTCTTCTTTGCTAAAATGCTCCAAATCTGTCAGATTGTGAGAGCATCTCCTGTGCACAGCCCTCTTCAGATCACCCCACAGATGTTCGATCGGATTCATGTCGGGACTCTGGCTGGGCCATTCCAAACATTTAATCTTCTTCTGGTGAAGCCATGGTTTTGTTGATTTGGATTTGTGCTTTGGGTCATTGTCATGCTGAAAGATGAAGTTCCTCTTCATCTTCAGCTTTCTAGCAAAAGCCTGAAGATTTTGTGCCAACATTGGAATTGTTCATAATTCCCTCCACCTTGACTAAGGCCCCAGTTCCACCTGAAGAAAACAAGCCCCAAAGCCTGATGCTGCCACCACCATGTTTCACTGTAGGTAGGTATGGTGTTCTTTTGGTGATGAGCAGTGTTGTGTTTGCGCCAAATATACCTTTTGGCATTATGGCCAAAAAGTTCAACCTTGGTTTCACTGGACCATAACGCATTGTACCACATGCATTTGGAAGATTTCAAATGTGTTTTGGCAAAATGTAGCTGGGCTTGGATGCTTTTCTTTATAAGATAAGGCTTCCGTCTTGCCACTCTATCCCATAGCCCAGACATATGAAGAAGATGGGAGATTGTTGTCACATGTACTAAACAGCCAGTACTTGCCAGAAATTCCTGCAGCTCCTTCAATATTGCTGTCGGCCTCTTGGCAGCCTCCCTGACCAGTTTTCTTGTCATCTTTTCATCAATTTTGGGGGAACATCCAGTTCTTGGTAATGTCAATGTTGTCATATTCTCTCCACTTGATGATGACTGTCTTCACTTTATTTTATGGTATATTTAATGCCTTGGAAATTCTTTTGTACCCTTCTCCTGACTGATACCTTTGAACAATGAGATCCCTCTGATGCTTTGGAAGCTCTCTGCAGACCATGGCTTGTGCTGTAAGATGTGACTACAAACATGTCAGGAAAAGCCTATTAGAACAGCTGAACTTTATTTGGGGTTAATCAGAGGCATTTTAAATGGGGGTGCTGGGGGCAGCGTGGTGGCGGAGTGGTTAGCACTGCGGCAGCACAGCAACTCACCCTTGGCTGGGGGATCCGGGGTTCGATCCCAGCCCCCGACCAAGTGATCTGTGTGGAGTTTGCATGTTCTCCCCGTGTCTGTGTGGGTTTACTCTGGGATTTCTCTGGTTTCCTCCCACATGCCAAAAACATGCAAGTTAGGTTAATTGGCATCAAACTGGGGATTCTAAATTGTCCTTAGGCATGACTATGAGACTGAATGTTTGTCTGTCTCTCTGTGTTGGCCCTGTGATGGACTGGCGATCTGTCCAAGGTGTACCCTGCCTCTCGCCCAAAGATGCTGGGATAGGCTCCAGCCCCCCCCCCCCCCCACGACCCAAAAATGATTAAGCAGAAGAAGATGGATGGATGGAAGGTGTATGCTGACTCCTATTTAACATGAGTTTGAATGTGATTGGTTAATTCTTAGCACAGCCACATCCCCAGTTATAACAGGGTGTGCATATTTATGCAACTAGGTTATTGTAAGTTTTATCTGTTTTATTTTTCTCCTTAAAAGAGTTCAGTTTGTTTTTCAATTGTGTTGTACAGGTTATAGGTCACATTAATGGGGGAAAACGTTTAGAAATTATTTATCATTATTTATCTCATTGTTTTGCATCACAAAAACCTTGCATTTGAACAGGGGTGTGTAGACTTTTTATATCCCCTGTATTACTCATAAAAACCCCAAATTCAGTTTGTAAATAAATTTGAGTATTCCATAAAATTTATTAAATAGATTTTTAACAGAAATGCTGGCCAACTAAAAAATATGTCCATGTACACACTCAATACTTGGTCAAGGCTCCTTTTGCATGAATTACTGCATCAGTGCTGCATGGAATGAAGGCGATGAGCCTGTGGTACAGCTGAGGTGTAATGGAAGCCCAGGTTGCTTTGATAGTGGCCTTCAGCTCGTCTGCATTGTGGGGTCTGGTGTCTCTCATCTTTCCCTTGACAATACTCCATGATTCTCTATGGGGTTTAGGTCAGGAGAGTCTGCTGGCCAATCAAGCACAGTGACTCCATGGTCGTTAAACCAGGTTTTGGTACTTTTGGGAGTGTGGGTGGGTGCCAAGTCCTGCTGGAAAATGAAATCAACATCTCCATAAAGCTTATCAGCAGAGGGAAGTATGAAGTGCTCTAAAATTTCCTGGTAGACAACTGCGCTGACTTTGAACTTAATAAAACACAGTGGACCAGAGGCAGTTTAACTTGGAGCTTTACAGTCCAAAGGGCCAAAAATCATGGCAGTTACATTCATCTTTGGTAAGTCTATAGTCAGGTCAGTTAAGCATTGATGTGGAGGGAAAATACAAACTACAACTGTTATTGAGTTTGGAGAATTTAACTTTCTCTTAACTGATGTTTTCAATTCTTCAGGCTACCATGGGAGAGTACTAGAAGACCTCAAATCTCACCATTCATCCTTCACCTAGTACCTTCTCAATGTACTGTTATAAAATAATACAGATACAGTCGTGTGAAAAAGTGTTTGCCCCTTCTTGATTTCTCACTTTTTTTTGTATGTTTGTCTCACTTAAATGTTTTAAATCATCAAACAAATTTAAATATTAGACAAAGATAACACAAGTAAACACAAAATGCAGTTTTTAAATGAAGGTGTTTATTATTAAGGGTAAAAAAAAACCAAACCTACATGGCCCTGTGTGAAAAAGTGACCCCCCCCCACCTTAAAAATTAATTAACTGTGGTTTATTACATCTTTGGAAAGTTGAGCTCAATTTCTCTAGCTACACCCAGGCCTGATTACTATCACACCTGTTCTCAATCAAGAAATCACTTAAATAGGACCTGCCTGACAAATTGAAGTAGACCAAAAGATCCTCAAAAGTTAGGCATCATGCTGTAATCCAAAGAAATTCAGGAACAAATGAAAAACAAAACAATTGAGATCTATCAGTCTGGAAAAGGTTATAAAGCCATTTCTAAAGCTTGGGCACTCAAGCAAACCACAGTGAGAGCCATTATCCACAAATGGGGAAAACATGAAACAGTGGTGACCCTTCCCAGGAGTGGCCGGCCAACCAAAATTACCCCAAGAGCGCAGCAACGACTCATCCAAAATGTCACAAAAGACCCCACAACAACATCCAAAGAACTGCAGGCCTCACTAGCATCAGTTAAGGTCAGTGTTCATGACTCCACCATAAGAAAGAGACTGGACAAAAATGGCCTGCGTGGCAGAGTTCCAAGACGAAAACCAATGCTGAGCAAAAACATAAAGGCTTATCTCAGTTTTGCCAGAAAACATCTTGATGATCCCCAACACTTTTGGGAAAATACTCTGTGGACTGACGAGACAAAAGCTGAACTTTTTGGAAGGTGTGTGTCCCATTACATCTGGCATAAAAGTAACACAGCATTTCAGAAAAGGAACATCATACCAGCAGTAAAATACGGTGGTGATAGTGTGATGGTCTGGGGCTGTTTTGCTACTTCAGGACCTGGAAAACTTGCTGTGGTAAATGGAACCTTTGGAAGACTTTGGAGTGGCCTAGTCAAAGTCCTGACCTGAATCCAATTAACATGCTGTTGCATGACCTTAAAAAGGCAATTCATGCTCGAAAACCCTCAAATGTCACCGAATTACAACAATTCTGCAAAGATGAGTGGGCCTAAACTCCTCTACAGCTCTGTAAAAGACTCATTGCCAGTTATCACAAATGCTTGATTGCAGTTGTTGCTGCTAAGGGTGGTCCAACCAGTTATTAGGTTTCGGGGGCAATCACTTTTTCACACATAGCCATGTAGGCTTGGATTTTTTTTTTTATCCTTAATAATAAACACCTTAATTTAAAAACTGCATTTTGTGTTTACTTACGTTATTTTTCTCCGTCCCACCCTCTCCCCCTCTGCTGCTGAAATACTCATCCACGCCTTCATCACCTCCAGACTTGATTACTGTAACAGCATTCTGTATGGACTTCCTTCCACCATCCTCCAAAAACTACAGTATGTCCAAAACTCAGCCGCCCGCCTACTTACTCACTCCCACTCCAGAGACCACATCACTCCTCTCTTCCGTCAGCTCCACTGGCTCCCCATTCTACAGCGCATCAACTTCAAGATCCTCCTCATCACCTATAAAGCTCTTCATAACCTCGCCCCCTCATACCTAACTGACCTTCTGTCTCGTCATTCCCCCACTCGCCTCCTCCGCTCTGCTGACACTCACCTTCTCACCCCCATCACCAAGACAAAACTCCGCACCATGGGTGATAGATCATTCGCCATCGCCGCACCAACCCTCTGGAATTCCTTGCCCCTTCACATCTGGTCTGCCAACACACTTGCTTCCTTCAAATGTCAACTCAAAACCCATCTCTTCAAATCTACCTACGAAAACTGACTGCCTTTTCTACCTATGTGTACCTACCTTGTCTGTTTACCCGTTCTCTGTATGTTTGTCCCTATGCTGCTTTGTAAAGCATCTTTGAGTATTTAGAAAAGCGCTATATAAGACTGATGTATTATTATTATTATTATTATTTTTGTAAAATATTTTTTTTTAGATAGATACTTTATTTCAAACAAAAAAGTATAACAAAAACAAAACAAATGACAAATGCAATAAAGTAACAGTATACAGTGTTCGAAAGGGAGAAGGAAGAAGTGAACACTTATTAATTCCATCCATAAATTTGTCTGACGATCTGAAACATTTTGTCATGAGTCTGAGTTCAAATATTCCCTCTGAGCTCAGATTCAATTCATTTCTGAGTTTTGTATGCCTGTTAGTATTATGTTGTCAGTTTTCTGTATATATTTTGGTTTACTTACACTCATGTGCCCTCCCCTCTCATACATCCCCACTTGCTGCTAACAGTCTGTTTCCCAGCTGTGAGCAGTTAGGTAATTAGGTTACCTGCCTGCTCAGCCCACACCTTTTCATTGGTTTGTCACATCCTCAGCTATTTAAGACTGCCAGCTTATTCTTTCTCTGCGGCTGCACTGGTGATTGTGATTTATGCTCTGATCTCCTCATCTCCTTCAGAGCGTTCTCAGCTCTGGAGTGCCATTTCTGTAAGTTACTTTGTATTTTTGTGTTTTGCACTGTTCTGGATTTTTGTTATTAATTGTCACAAGGATTAAGCGGAAGAAGATGGATGGATGGATGTCACTAATGCACGGCGGTGTGGTGGAGCAGTGGCTAGAACTGCAGCAGCACAGCAACTCACCCTTGGCCGGGGGATCCTGGGTTCGATCCCAGCCCCCGACCAAGTGATCTGTGTGAAGTTTGCATGTTCTCCCCGTGTCTGCGTGGGTTTACTCCGGGATTTCTCCGGTTTCTTCCCACATGCCAAAAACAGGCAAGTTAGATTAATTGGCATCAAAACTGGGATTCTAAATTGTCCTTAGGTATGACTGTCAATCAATCAATCTTTATTTCGGATAGATTAAAAGTACAGATTAAAAGAAACAGAATAATATAACAAAGGGTTCAGCCAATTGCAGCAAAGTTTATTGGACGGCGCTTCACCAATGATCCAAAACATACTGCAAAAGCAACCCAGGAGCTTTTTAAAGCAAAGAAGCGGAATATTCTGCAATGGCCGAGTCAATCACCAGATCTCAACCCAATCGAGCATGCATTTCACTTGCTCAAGACAAAACTTAAGGCAGAAAGACCCACAAACAAGCAACAACTGAAGACAGCTGCAATAAAGGCCTGGAAAAGCATCACAAAGGAGGAAACCCAGCGTTTGATGTCCATGGGTTCCTGACTTCAGGCAGTCATTGCCTGCAAAGGATTCTCAACAAAATATTGAAAAGTAACATTTTACTTAGGGTTATGTTTATTTGTCCAATTACTTTTGAGCCCCTGAAATGAGGACCGTTTGTATAAAAATAGCTACAATTCCTACATGTTTAATCATATATTTTTGTTCAACCCCTTGAATTAAACCTTAAAGTCTGCACTTAAATTCTGTTGTAGTTGTTTCATTTCAAATCCAAAGTGGTGGCATGCAGAGCCCAAATCATGAAGATTGTGTCACTGTCCAAATATTTGTTTGGAGTATTTCTTCCTTTAGTTTTTGTTTAAATTGTCCAAGCGTTGTACATGATTTTAATTCAGGTCCAAAATCGTTCCATAATCTGACTCCTTGCACTGAAACACAGTGTTGCTTGGTGGTAGTTCTCACTGAAGGTTTTTGAAATATACATGTTCCTCTGAAATGATATTGTTTCTCCCTTATTTGGAACAGCTTTTGGATATTTGTGGGCAGTGATAGATTCTTCACTTTAAACATTACTGCAGTTTTAAAGTCAACCAGATCTTTCAACTTGAGAGCTTTTAATTTAAGAAAAAGTGGGTTTGTTGGTTCCCTGTAAGCAGCTTTGTTTATTATTCTAATAACTCTCTTCTGAAGCATAAAGACTGGATATATGTTTGTTTTATATGTATTTCCCCATACTTCATTACAATATGTCATGTATGGGAGTATTAATGAATGATACAAGGTATATAGTGTGGGTTGATTCAGCAAATACTTCACTCTGTGTAGTATTGCAATTGATTTGGATATTTTACCTTTAATATAATTAATATGTGACTTCCAGCACAGTTTATTATCAATTATTACACCAAGAAATTTAGTTTCGGATACCCTTTCAATCTCTACACCATTTACTCTGAGTTTAGATACTAAGTTGTTGTGATGGTTGTTAAAAACTATAAAGTTTGTCTTACTTAAATTGAGCGTTAATTTGTTTGAATCAAACCACACTTTAAGCTTTCCTAATTCCTTTCCGAGTGTATCCAAAAGTTGTTCCAAATTGCTTCCACTGCATAATAAATTAGTGTCATCGGCAAATAATATTAAATCCATTAAATCCATCCAATGGTTGTCTGTCTCTCTGTGTTGGCCCTGCGATGGACTGGCGATCTGTCCAGGGTGTACCCTGCCTCTCTCCCAAAGATGCTGGGATAGACTCCAGCCCCCCCACAACCCGAAAAGGATTAAGCGGAAGAAGATGAATGAATGAATGATAAATGAATGTCACTAATGCAGTTCAGCTCTTGGGTCTGTCTTTCTGCTCCAGAGGGGCCTATCATGACACATTTAAGTGTGACAAACATACAAAAAAATGAAAAATCAGGAAGGGGGCAAACACTATTTCACACCACTGTATACTCCATCCATCCATCTTCTACCGCTTTTCCGGAGTTCTGGGTCACGGAGGCAGCAGTTCAAGCAGAGAAGCCCAGACTTCCCTCTCCCCAGCCACCTGCTCCAGCTCTTCAGAGAGGATACCAAGGCGTTCCCAGACCAGCTGGGAGACATAGTCTCTCCAGCGAGTCCTGGGTCTGCCCCGGGGTCTCCTCCCAGTGGGACATGCCCAAAACACCTCAAGTGGGAGGCGTCCAGGAGGAATCCTAATCAGATGCCCATACCACCTCAACTGACTCCTTTCAATGTGGAGGAGCAGCGGTTCTACTCTGAGCCTCTCCCAGATGACTGAGCTCCTCACCCTATCTCTGAGGGTGAGTTCAGCAATCCTACGGAGAAAACTCATTTCAGCCGCTTGTATCCGCGATCTCGTTCTTTCGGTCATTACCCAAAGCTCGTGACCATAGGTGAGAGTAGGAACGTAGACTGACTGGTAAATCGACAGCTTTGCCTTAGAACTAAGCTCCCTCTTCACCACAACAGACTGGCACAACATCCACATCACTGCAGATGCTGCTCCAATCCGTCTGTCAATCTCTCGCTCCATTTTCCCCTCCCTCGTGAATAAGACCCCGAGATACTTAAACTCCTCGACTTGGGGCAGGAGCCTGTCTCCAACCCAGAGAGGACAATCCACCTTTTTTCGGCTGAGGACCATGGACTCGGACTTGGAGGTGCTGATTCTAATCCCAGCCGCTTCACACTCAGCGGCAAACCGTCCCAGCAAGAGTTGTAGGTCATTACTGGATGAAGCCAACAGGACAACATCATCTGCAAACAACAGAGATGAGATCCTGTGGTCACCAAGCATGACACCCTTCATTCCCTGGCTGCGCCTAGAAATCCTGTCCATAAAAATTATGAACAGGATCGGTGACAAAGGGCAGCCCTGGCGGAGTCCAACTCTCACTGGGAATGAGTCCGACCGAGTGTTGGCAATACAAACCAAACTCTCACAACGGTCGTACACAGACCAAATAGCTCGTAACAACAAGCCCGATACCCCATACTCCCGAAGCACTCCCCACAAAAATCCATGAGGGACGCGGTCAAATGCCTTCTCCAAGTCCACAAAACACACGTAAACTGGTTGGGCAAACTCCCACGAACCCTCGAGAATTCTCGAGAGGATAAAGAGCTGGTCCGATGTGCCACGGCCAGGACGAAAACCACATTGCTCCTCCTGAATCCGAGGTTCGACCAACGGCCGGACTCTCCTCTCCAGTACCTTGGCATAGACCTTCCCAGGGAGGCTGAGGAGTGTGATCCCTCTAAAGTTGGAGCACACCCTCCGGTCCTCCCTTTTTTGAAGAGAGGAACCACCACCCCGGTTTGCCATGCCAAAGGCACTGCCCCCGACCTCCACGCAATGTTGCAGAGGCGTGTCAACCATGACAGCCCAACAACATCCAGGGCCTTGAGGTACTCAGGGCGAATCTCGTCCACCCCCGGGGCCCGGCCACCAAGGAGATTTTTAACCACCTTGGCGACCGCAACCCCTGTGATAGGCAAGTCATCCCCCTCGTCCCCAAACCCTGCTTCCTCTATGGAAGGCGTATCAGTGGGATTGAGGAGATCCTCCAAGTATTCCTTCTACCGCCCGACAATATCCCCAGTCGAAGTCAACAGCGCCCCATCCGCACCATACACAATGTGGACAGGGAGCTGCTTTCCCCTCCTGAGCCGCCGGACAGTTTGCCAGAATCTCTTCAAGGCCGACCGAAAGTCTTGTTCCATGGCCTCACCGAACTCCTCCCATACCCAGGTTTTTGCTTCAGCAACCACCTGAGCTGCACTCCGCTTGGCCTGCCGGTACACCTCAGCGGCTTCGGGAGTCCCACAAGCCAACCAAGCTTGATAGGACTCCTTCTTCAGCTTAATGGCCCCCCTCACCACTGGTGTCCACCACTTGGTTTGGGGGTTGCCACCACGAGATGCACCAACCACCTTGCAGCCACAGCTCTGGGCCGCCGCTTCAACAACAGAGGTGGAGAACATGGCCCATTCAGACTCCATGTCTCCAGACTCCCTCGGAATGTGGTTGAAGTTCTTCCGGAGGTGGGAGTTGAAGACCTCCCGGACAGGGGCCTCAGCCAGACTTTACCAGCACACCCTCACTATACGTTTGGGTCTACCAGGTCTGAATGGCTTCCTCCCCTGCCATCAGATCCAGCTCACCACCAGGTGGTGATCAGTTGACAGCTCTGCACCTCTCTTTACCCAAGTGTCCAAGACATACGGTCGCAGGTCTGATGACACGATAACAAAATCGATCATCGACCTGCGACCTAGGGTGTCCTGGTGCCAGGTGCACATATGGACACCCTTATGCTTGAACATGGTGTTCGTTATGGACAAACTGTGGTTAGCACAGAAGTCCAATAACTGAACACCATTCGGGTTCAGATCGGGCAGGCCGTTCCTCCCAATCACCCCCTTCCAGGTTTCACTGTCGTTGCCCATGTGCGCATAGAAGTCCCCCAGTAGGACAATAGAGTCTCCAAGAGGAGCGCCCTCCAGCACCCCAGTCACAGACTCCAAAAAGGGTGGGTACTCTGAAGCATCATTTGGTGCATAGGCACAAATGATGGTCAGGACCCGTTTCCCAACCCGAAGGCGCAGGGAAGCAACCCTTTCGTCCACCAGGGAAAACTCCAATATAGAGGCAGCAAGGTGGGGGGATACAAGAATACCAACCCCTGCTTGTTGCCTCTCGCCCGGGGCAACTCCAGAAAAGGCCAAGCTCCAGCCCCTCTCCAGGAGACTGGTTCCGGAACCGGAGCTGTGTGTTGAGGTGAGGCCGACTATATCTAGCCGGTATCTCTCAACCTCGTACACCAGCTCAGGCTCCTTCCCCACCATAGAGGTGACATTCCACGTACCAAAAGCCAGTTTAGAAAGCTTGGGATCAGTCTGCCAAGGTCTCCGCCTTTGACCGCCACCTAATCCACATAGCACCGGACCCCCATGATCTCTCCTGCAGGTGGTGAGCCCACTGGAGGGCGGACCCATGTAACTCCTTCGGGCTGAGCCTGGCCGGGTCCCATGGGTGGAAACCCGGCCACCAGACGCTAGCCATCAAGCCCCTCCCCCAGGCCTTACTCCAGGGTGGGGCCCCAGTAACCCCATACCGGGCGGGGTACACTGAATCCTTGATATAGAATTTATCATGAGAGTCTGTATACCATATCAGTATACCACTGTATACTGTATAAAGGAAATGAAAGGTGCCAGGAAAGTTAAACCATTCTGCAAATACAGCCAAGAAGGAACTGGAGAAAAATATATACATTTACAAAATGTCCGTTTTTAAAAATATCTTGAAGACAAAGTCAGTATGTAAGCCTACTGAGTCAGCCATGTGGTTTCACAAGCATGTTTATGATGTAGGAAACAATGGTGCAGAAAGGCTGTAACCTCCTTACACTTATAAATCCTCCCAATGAGAAATTCCAATGAGCCCTCAAATAAGTATGCTGATATCACTTCCTTACCTAAATAAAGCTTAATTCGTTGGTTAAGCACCAGCATGGGCCAAGATGTAATTATCACTGTGTGGTGCTGCCATAACTCTGGAATACCCCTGCTCTTACTTTCCACAACTATTGCTGGCAAGAGCTTCATCAAAAACAAGCTCATCAGTGAGTCATGTGGAAGGGAAGACTCCCGTCACCCCCAGCTAACTGAAAAAAGAGAAGAGTTGGATCTCATATTGTTTGTACTTTTGAATATGGATGAAGTTCTCTCTCACACTCATTCCTCTTGGCAGGTTTCACTAGGTGTCGTCATCGTACCAGAATTAATCTCTAATGTCTGTTGTCATAGATTTGATCCCTGACAGGGGCGAGGGCATCAGTGTGAGCGCCAGGTTGTCACATGTACACACAATAGCGGTATGTGCGTGCATGTGTGTGTACAAGAGAGAGAGAGCTGATTCATATTCACTTCTCCCACGGTGGTTTCCCGTGTCCCCCAAAGCACCCTCACCTCTCTTCCCTCTTCTCCGCACTGACTCACTGCGGTCTGATTGCACTCACGCCCATGGATCTGGAGTGCAGGGTGGAGAGGCAGGAGTAGTGGCAGGGTACAGAGTGGGGTTCATTGGGTGATTAGTGGTTCTTTCCTTTTGGACCCTGGCTGGCTACACAAGGATATATGTGTGTTTTTGCACTCTCTGGAAGGCTTTTGATAGGTGTGGACATTATGACTAGCTTCAACTGTAATGACAGTTTTGGTCAGAGAGAGAGAGTAAGAGCTGCTGAAGCACTTAGCAGTAAAGCCATATTTGCAAAAATCAGAGTGACAAGTGGTATTAACCCATAAATGTCAACATCAATTTCACTAAAAGAACTGCAACACCTTTTGTGGCCATAAACAATGTTTATCTTGGCTGGAAACTACAAGGACAGAAACCCTACTCCGTTTTTTACATGCGCTATTCCTAATCATGTTTTAGATTTCACTGTATTGTATATCTAATAAACATTTGAGAGTATTGAGTGTTTTATTGTTAATGCACATGATTTATCAGGGTTAATGCTGCCTTACATTGTGTGACTGATTGGAATAAGTCACCTTTGTGAGTCAAGAATTACTGTGTAGTTCACAGGTGTCAAACTCATTCCATGGAGGGCCAAGACCCTGCAGGTTTTACCTCCACCCAGTGGCTTCAACAGGTGTTTTCTCTGAATTTCTTCCCACTGATTGCTGATTAGTGAAAACACCTGCTGAAGAGACTGGGTGGAAGTAAAACCTGCAGGGTCTTGGCCCTCCATGGAATGAGTTTGACACCCCTGGTGTAGTTATTTGGTTTGATTTATAGTGGACATGGAAAAGAATCACCCCTTAAAGAAAGAGACTGACAAAGACCAGCCTCTCTTATAATCTTAGGTTCCAGAGATCACAGGCCACCACTGAAGTGACTGGTCAAACTGATATTGTTCTTCTATTAAGACAAAGCAAAGAGTTGTCTCATACCTTTGGCATGTTTCGAGTGTCATCTGCAGTCTTCTTCAGAAAGTGTCGTCTGACGTCCGTGACATGTTGCATCAACTGTTTTATCCTTTCCATAGGCATGACGGACCTGACAGATCTGACAGGTCGGGCGGGGTGTGTGACTGCAATACCTTCTCTGGACATTTGAACATCCTACGGCACACAAACTGTCAGTTGTGAGGACATTACATGAACGGACTACCATCATCACAGACAAAGAGGACAGACAAAAGGAAGAACGGTATATGCAACATGCACTTATGGACTGTCAATACCCAACATGGGCAATAAACAAAGGAAAACATCAAGTACAAACCAAAGACCAAGACCAAAAACAACAGAAAACAACGAAAACATAGTGACCCCCAATAACTGAACTCATACAAAAAAATCATGAAAAAACATGGAATAAACACAGCAATAAAACCCCACACAAAACTGCAGCAATGTTTGGTTCACCCCAAGAACAAAATACAACCAAACAAAAAAATGCAACATAATTTATGAAATACCATGCAAATCATGTGAAAAAACATACATGGGAGAAACGAGGAGGAGGTTTGCTACATGGAAAAGAATGTGAAAAAGAAACAGCAGCGTGACTCAGAAGAACACAAAAAGAAACGGCAGAGCAGGAAAACCTCAAATCTGCAATATCAGACCACTGCAAGATAAACAACCACATCATGGACTGGAGCAATGCAAAAATAATTGGATTAGAGGACAACAAGTACAAACGTTGGATCAAAGAAGCAATTGAAATCAGGAAGCAAGCCCACAACACCATGAACCGAGATGATGGAGCCTTCATGCTCTCGCACACCTGGGACTCTCATCGCACCTGGGACTCTCATCGCACCTGGGACTCATCCATCGCTTGGGGGGGGGGGGGGTGACCAACCTGACAGATTTGCCAGGTCGATCACGCCTACAGAAAGGATAAAACAGGTGATGTGACACGTCACAGATGTCAGACGACACTTTCTGAAGAAGACTGCAGATTAGGGAAGGTCATATCGATACTTCGATACCAGCTGGTCGTTACTTTGGAGTCAATACTTTTTAAGATATCGCAGTACAAAACGTGCAATTTGTTTTCACTTCTGAAAGGTTTAGGCATTAAATTTATGTACACTAGTGAAAAACCAGCCCTGGCATATTTTAGAGCTGGTCTGCCATGTCACATGATTATGGCAGCCTATCAGATGTCCGAGCCGAAGACTCACTGCGCAGCCAAGCACTCACTCCTGTGCAGAGTAAGCTCAGCAGCACTGGGGGCGGCACAAGAAGTATTACTTCTGAAATGTTACACCATTCATCCAAATTCTATGGTGATACCAAGCAGTATAAAATTTGAAAAATAAACAAAATAAGCACTATTGACGTTTGTAAAATAATAATGTAAAAATAAAAATAAATAAATAATGCAATAAAAAACAGTTGCATTGTGAAAAAAAAAATACACATATATGCTGCTTGGTATTACCATAGAATTTGGATGAATGGTTAAACATTTCAGAAGTAAAAAATACTTGAATCCAGTTGACAATCCACCAAATCAAGAAATTGAATTAATTTTGCATTCATTTTAAGTCTTATTTTATTATAATTGAAAAAAAAATCATTTTATTTTCTTTACTTTGCTCATTGTTCTACTTTATAATTTTATAAGCATTTCTTTAAAGTGTTAATGTTCATGACTTTTATTCATATTTCATTTTGCCCTTGCAATAAAATTGTTAATGAAACTGCAATCATGTGATTTGGGTAAAAAGTATCGGTATCGAAGAAAAAGTCCCATCAATTAATGGTCTTGTATCGAAAGTAAAAATGCTGGTATTGCCTATCCCTACTTCAGATGACAGTTGAAACATGTCAAAGGTATGAGACATCTCTGCTTTATCTTAACAGAAGAACAATATCAGTTTATCATTAAGAAGACAAAATGAACCTGTTTGAGATAGTGACTGGTCAAGTCACAAAATAATTCAAAGGTTCCAGGAGAGACACTTTAGTGACAAAACAATGAGGTGTACAACAGGGTGTACAGCAGGATGAATTTATGCATAAATGTAAATAATAAATTGGGGCGGCAGTGGCTCAGGAGGTAGAGTGGGTCATCCAATAACCGGAGGGTTGGTGGTTTGAATCCCACTCTCCCCAGCCATCCTGCTGTTGTGTCACTGGGCAAGACGCTTTACTCACCTTGCCTCCAGTGTCCATGACACTGGGTATGAATGTGAATAAGTGGTTGGAGGGGCTGTTGGTGGAAACTGGCAGCCACGTTTCCATCAGTCTGCCCTAGGGTAGCTGTGGCTACAGCAGTAGCTTACCACTCTCATTGTCTGTGTAGTGAATGAATAATGGACTTATTGTCACTGGGTATCATAAAAGGAGCTATATAAATGCAATCCATTATTAAGTGTATTTCAGTTCAATAAATGCAAACCACAATGCTGAAAAAATGCAGTTACACCCATTTATCACTCTTATTAAAAAAGGAAAAAAGTCTCACAGACCCTCGCAGTAGTTAGGCAGGACACTGAGTAGCTGGAATGTACCACTCTGACAGTCCAAATAGCACTGGCCTTTTTAAGAGCCGTCCCCAGATTTCTGGACTAAATATTCACAATAACAAAAGGACTGGTGCTTCTGCTGGAATGCTTAAAGATGCACTCCAGTAGATATAAATCCCCTGTAGGAGCATGTTCAAATAACGAGGCTGAGTTTCAGTCATAAACCAGCTTTATTTGACAGAACACAAGCTCCTAGCATTCTCAAAGCAGGAAAGAGAGAGAATCATATCCCCACACCCCTTATATACATTTCCAGCATCAGGATTCAAGTCACATGGTGTCTTCCGTAAACATACAGTTACAAAGCATCCCTTTGAAGCTTCACCCATTGTCTCTCATCTCCTGATGAACCGGAATTCCCTCCGGGGCATCTTCTGTGGGACAAAGAGACAAATCTCGCACTTCCTTGTCATCTACTGCAGATTCGAGTCTTCTTGTCCTTGCAGACGTGACACCCCACAATACACATACAGTCCTGTCTCTGTGGCAACGTGAGCCCACAATGTGTGTCGGCCACACTACCCCCCCCCCCCCAAACGTCTAGTAAGGCAGAACCTGCATGGCATAAAAAAAAAAAGAAAAAAAAGAAGGACACAAAGCACTCCATACATCGCTAATCAATCCACCAACTGCCTAGGTTTTAACCTTCTGCCGAATCTGCTGCAACTTGGCTTGGCTGCCTCTGCAACATCTCTCTGCCTCTGTGGATTAAAGCTGTTAGCACCTTTCTGTGAAGACTTTGGAGACTGTCGTCTCGGCGGCCTGCCCCGGCGGGGGGGCCTCGCGAGCTGCACCCCCTCGTCAGCCAGAACAAAAGCGGGTTTGAGCCTGTTAATACAAATCAGCTCCCGTCTGCCCCCTAAATCTAGCAGAAAATGCTTCTGCCCGGTCTCCAGCACTCGAAACGGTCCATCGTAAAACGGCCGCAAACTTGGGCGCTGGGCGTCATGTTTAACAAAAACAAACTCTGCATTTTTTAGAGCCTTGGGCACAAAAACGTGTGGGAAACTGTGATGGACTGGGCCAGGGAGCGTGTTTGCTCCTGAGCCGCTCTGCCACGGCTGAGCGGGGAGGCCATTAGGTGCGGGATTATCGGGAAGAAATTCCCTGGGCAAACGGAGCGGTTGAGCGAACACCAATTCAGCCGGGGAGGCGTGCAAATCTTCCTTAGGTGCAGAACGCAACCCTAATAAGACCCATGGGAGTTTGTCTACCCAATTTGTATCCGTCAGCGATGCTCTGAGGGCTGCTTTCAATGACCTGTGAAAGCGTTCGCATAAACCATTAGCCTGGGGATTATACGCGGTGGTGCGATGAATCTTCACCCCCAAGCTGCGGGCCATTGATGACCATAGCTCGGAAATAAATTGGGGACCCCTGTCGGACGTTATGTCCGATGGTACACCAAAACGCGCAACCCACGCTGCTAAAAATGCTCGCGCAACTTCTTCCGCTGTGGTTGATGTCAGAGGAATTGCCTCTGGCCAGTGCGTGGTGCGGTCTACCATCGTCAAAAGATGTGTGTGCCCATGTGATAATGGAAGCGGGCCGACCAGGTCAATATGCACATGATCAAAACGCTTAGCGGGGATGTGGAAAGGTTCTAACGGGGCCTTAGTGTGTCTGTGTATTTTGGCTTGCTGACACGCTACGCAGGCTGCTGCCCATTCCTTAACCTGTTTGCGCAACACGGGCCAAACAAATTTCTCCCCCACCAATTTGATCGATGCACACACCCCTGGGTGCGCGAGCGAATGGACCAAGTCAAAAACACGGCGACGCCACGCGGTTGGCACCACAGGGCGGGGCCGTCCCGTGGAGACATCGCAGATTAGCGGGGGCATACCGTTTTGTTGCACCCTGTGCTCCAGCCTTAACCCTGTTGGTCCAGACTGGAGCGCGCGCACGTCCGCGTCGTTAACCTGCTCCGCAGCCATGGCAGCATAATCTAACCCAACACAGACCGGGGCTGCGCGCGCTCCCGCGTCGCTGCCCGGGCCCGCGGCCATGGCTACAGAGTCTGCCCCTATGGGGCTTGGTGGTGCTACCGCACGCGAGAGGCAGTCTGCTACCACATTGTGTTTACCAGCGACATGCTGAATATCAGTAGTGAACTCCGATATTGCGGCTAGTTGCCTTTGCTGCCGGCCTGACCAGGGTTCCGAAATTTTGGCCATCGCAAACGTTAGCGGTTTATGATCCACAAAAGCAGTGAAACGTCGCCCCTCTAACCAGAACTGAAAATGACGAATGGCCAAGTGTAGGGCCAAAAGCTCCCTGTCAAACGCGCTGTATTTCCGTTCACTATCGCGCAAAGTCCTGCTGAAAAACGCGAGGGGTTGCCAGGTACCTGCCACAAACTGTTCAACTACCGCCCCCACCGCTACATCGGAAGCGTCAGTGGTGAGCGCCATGCGGGCCGTTGGAACTGGGTGCGCTAACAAAACTGCGTTTGCCAGGGCTGATTTGACCTGGGCAAAAGCGCGCTCCCGCTCCGGAGACCATTCGACTTTATTTGCGGGCTTTTGTTTTTTTAACGCGGTGTACAATGGCTGCATGAGTCGTGCTGCGCTTGGGAGGAAACGGTTGTAAAAATTAACCATCCCTAGAAACTCCTGAAGCGCCTTAACCGTTTGAGGTTGCGGAAAATCTGTTATGGCACGCACTTTATTTGGAAGGGGAACTGCTCCCTCTGCCGAAACGCGATGTCCCAAAAAATCAATCTGCGCCACCCCAAACTGGCATTTCGCTGGGTTCACTATTAACCCGTGCTCTGCCAACCTCTGGAAAACTGCTGTGAGGTGTTTTTCATGTTCGCCTTCGGACGTGCTGGCTACCAAAATATCGTCCAAATAAACGAACACGAAAGGCAGGTCGCGTAAAACTGCATCCATCATGCGTTGGAAAGTCTGCGCGGCCCCCTTGAGGCCAAAAGGCATGCGCAAGAACTCAAAAAGGCCAAAAGGAGTTATGACCGCTGTTTTGGGTACATCCTGCGCGCGCACTGGAACCTGGTGATAGCCGCGCACCAAGTCTATTTTAGAAAAAATGCGCGCCCCCGCCAAATGAACAGAAAAATCCTGAATGTGCGGAATCGGGTAGCGGTCATGAGCTGAAACGTTGTTCAACCTGCGGAAATCGCCGCAAGGCCGCCACGAGCCGTCAGCCTTTGGGACCCTGTGTAACGGCGAAGCCCAAGCGCTCTTGGAGCGTCTAACAATGCCTAGTTTTTCCAGATTAGTGAACTCCTCGCGCGCGATGGCCAGTTTAGCTGGGTCCAAGCGCCGAGCCTTTGCAAAAACGGGAGGGCCTGTGGTTGTTATGAAATGTTCTACCCCATGTTTGGCCACCGTTGCTGAAAAAGTGGGGACTGTGAGTGCTGGAAACTGAGCAAGCAGAGTGTGAAACTTACCACCCGCGGCTGAGACGCTGGCATGTGCAGTTGGCGGGGCCACCCGAGCTGTGCAGGGAATAGAATGAAAAGACATGCATTAATCAGACGTCTATTAGCAAGATCAACCAATAAACCATGTGAGCACAAAAAGTCAGCCCCTAACATGTTGAAACTGACTGCTGCTACAATAAATGTCCACTCAAATGAACGGCCTTGTAAGGACAGAAGCATGGTCCTCTCACCAAACGTTTTAATTGTGGAGCCGTTCGCTGCTGACACTGACACCCAGGGGGCTTTAGAAGGCGAGAGCCGTTCCGCGTAGGTGGGTGTGACGAAGCTCAGCTGCGAGCCCGTGTCCACGAGGAACTGTTTCCCCGAGCGTGCATCCGTCAGGTAAAGCAGCCTGTTCTCATTGCCGAGAGTCGCGGCTGCTACCGGCCCTCGGTCCTGGCGTTTCCCTGGCGCTTAAAATTGCACGGTGGGACGCACCTGTGCGCTCTCTCTGCAAAACGGCGGTGGTAGAAGCACGAGCCGTTCTCCGCTCCGCGTCGTCTGGCTCCGGTTGCCGCCGTTGTTGGTGCGTCTGGCGCCGCGGCCGCTGGACCCAAGCTGTCTCCGGACGCCGTTCCCGAACTAGCCGCCGCGGCCGAAACCACGTTCTGCTTGTGGGCGTCGACCAACTTCTGCGCCTCCTTGCTCAACCCATGGTAGTCTCGCTTGGCCAATCGGGGTGACTCTGCCAGGGCCACTCTCACTGCTGGTGGTAGGGTTCGAAGGAATAGGTGGGCGAAAATGAATTCGCCATCCTCGGAGGCTTTGAGCTGCAGCATCTTCACCATCAGGTCCGCAGGTCTATCGTTTTCTGCCTCCGTCAGCGCCAGGAGCCCCTCTGCTCTTTGTTGGTCTGAGGGGGTGAAATGGCTGATCAGCGCGTCTTTCAATGCGCTGTACTTGTCGCTGTCTGGTGGATGATTAACCAAATCCTCCACTCTCTGGACCGTGTCGCTGTCCAGTTTCGCTACCACGTGGTAGAATCTTGTGTCGTCGCTGGAGATTCTCCGGAGGTTGAACTGCGCCTCGATTGCGCTAAACCATGAGCGCGGGCTGTGCTGCCAGAAATCGGGCAGCCGGAGCGTGGAGGCGGCCATCAGGCTGGCTTCCACCGAGCCCGATTCGGAAGAATTCTCATTGCTCATTCTCCGTCGTCGGTCACCAGTGTAGGAGCATGTTCAAATAACGAGGCTGAGTTTCAGTCATAAACCAGCTTTATTTGACAGAACACAAGCTCCTAGCATTCTCAAAGCAGGAAAGAGAGAGAATCATATCCCCACACCCCTTATATACATTTCCAGCATCAGGATTCAAGTCACATGGTGTCTTCCGTAAACATACAGTTACAAAGCATCCCTTTGAAGCTTCACCCATTGTCTCTCATCTCCTGATGAACCGGAATTCCCTCCGGGGCATCTTCTGTGGGACAAAGAGACAAATCTCGCACTTCCTTGTCATCTACTGCAGATTCGAGTCTTCTTGTCCTTGCAGACGTGACACCCCACAATACACATACAGTCCTGTCTCTGTGGCAACGTGAGCCCACAATGTGTGTCGGCCACACCCCTATAAAAACAAATCTGCATTGTCTAAAATGGTATCTTACACCCTTTTTTCTGCAGAAAAACTTTCTTACAGTTTTGCCTCAAAATCTTTTCATTTTTCGTCCTATTTCCACAAGGTTAATGGTGGCTAGCGCTACATTAAACAGAATAAATCCTGTGATTATAAGACCTACCGGTTGAAGGGTGTGCCCAGTTGTATGCACAGTGGCCCAGGATAATGACTGAAACTGCATTGGTCCTTAAAAGCACTTGGTAAAACCCATCTTAATTTGGATAAAGTTTCCAAAGCAGCTATTCAAAAATGCTAAATGGCCCTTGAGACTAACTTCAGTCAGACCAGAGACAGTTCTCACGCCCTGATTGGCTCAACACTACGGACCTGTGATAGTGACATCACCAAAAATGTTCTGTCTAAAGTTACCTTTTTCGTGGTGGAGGTGGAGCTTAACTGAAATTTCACAGCAAAAAAACAAAACAAAACAAAAAACCAGACATGACACTGTTGTGTCTGAAATAAGCGAGCCATGAGCCATCTTACACCGAATAATGAACACTTTATTATTTACATACTTAACTATATATATATACAAGATGGTGGCGCCATCCATCCCTTCCTTTGACGTCGGCTACGGCAAGCACCAGTGTCCACCTGCCCCCCCATTCACACACTACAGACACATTTATGATTTCACTCCTGATGTGTCTTGTAAGTCATAAAAAACATGTTACATACATATTAACAAGAAAAAAACTTGATTTTTGGCAAAGTGTCACTTTAAGAGTAGGATAATAAATCGGGACACTATTTGGGTGTACAAGTGACCTCCTACTTTCACTTCCACAGTGCTTATCCTACCATCTGGTGCAGATGCAGTCTGTGTAACCTTACCCATGGGCCAGACAGTTTAACCTCTTGCACTCTGGGATACCGCGGGCGGTCACATCTCTGCGTCCTAGTGCGCACTGAAAAAAAAAAAAAGCTGCATTTCCGTTCTTCCACTACAGACACAGCCGCAAACAGAAAGCCAAAGGAGTGCTTTGATTGGTTTAGATTTGATTGACCTCTCATTCCATTAATAAGAGCCTTGAATTGGGTTTCTGAAACCTTGAAGAACCAATGACTGAAAACCTAGCAAGAAGGACCCGCCTACCAACGACTGCGAATACAACGAGCCAACTGAAGCAGAGAAGTTCGACGATTGAAAGCGTGCGTCCCGTGCGTAAAATTTGTTTTGTGTAAGCCACTGTGTGTAACGGTAGCGTTCGCCAGTCTTTTTTTAATACTACTGTTCTTATTTGTTTTGAAAAATCGTTCGCCAAAACCGCAATCATGGAAGCGCAAAACCGCAATAATGGAATCATGGTTTGTCCGGGTTGCGTGACCAGAACCACGAGTCGTAACAAGCGGACCAGCGTCATGTTCGTCTGACAATGAGGAACAGATGTTCTCCAACGACACTGCTGTTGTGGACAGGTAAGTGTTATAAGCTAAATTATTCTTTATCACTGAAAATAGTAATAAAAATGACTTTTGACTGATCGGTAATTACAACTGTGCATCATCACCACATGACAGACCATTGACGGACCGTTTTTTTGTGCGCCGCGCTTCTCTGTAGCGGGGGGGGAGTTGTTATCCTCGACATTGCAGATATTTTAGTATAATTTTTATTGCACTGTAGTGTAGAAGAGCTTGGAAGAACGAGGCGATGTGATATATAAACCAAAGTTTATTATCAGCTCCTCTAACAAGTCTCATCCTAGTGCAGCAGCAGAAGAAGGAAAAAGAGACCGAACAACTTCGGCTCTATGAACTTATACTTGCACATAACAAAAGACATGCATATCAAAAGCTGACATCCCTCATTATCTTAATCCCCCCATTGTCTTCGTACTCCTCCTTATGGCCCTGGGGGGTCAGGGCAGCTCCTCCGGTCTCCACCGCAGTGTCTGGGAAGGTCTTTGTTCTTCACTGGCGGTTGAGAGTCTTTGTCCTGTTCTGAGGTGTGAAGTCGCCTTACATATGTAATCACCAAACATTCTCACATGCTTCAACATATGTAGGTTATGGAATATATGATTAATATAGACCACAGCCCCCCCAAACGACTAAAAAAAGGACAATAAAAAAATTCACAGTTTAAGATAATTACTATGACATACTAACTGCTACACCTCTTGCCACAGAAGAAACTTTCCAGCAGCCATGCTCCTAAGAGAGTTCAGTGGTAATCATAACAGCATAGTAAAATCACAAGTCAGTCCTAAACTGTTACAGCACAATTAGTGAACAACTGTTGAGTAGTTTGCATCAGTCTCTGTGCCGTCTGGGTTTTAATCTTCTCCCGAATCTGCTGTGGGTCCGCTTGGGCGTCCTGCTGGGACCTTCCTGTAAGGAATCTGCAGCTTGGGGAGGAGAGTGATTAATTGTTCCCTGCAGGGGGGCTGAGTCTTTTCTCTTGGGGGGTCTACCCCGCCGAGGTGCTCTTGCCAACCGTGCAGGCTCGTCTCTCAACAAGAAGGCAGGTTTAAGTCTGTCAATGCTGACTGTTTCTTTTCTATCCCCAAAATCAAGCACAAAGTGTTTATCACCAGGTTCCAGCACTCTGAATGGCCCATCGTATGGTGGGCGGAAAGTTGGTTTTAAAGCTTCATGCCTAACAAAAACAAATTCAGCGTTTTTTAAAGCTTGGGGGACAAAAACCCGTGGAAAAGAGTGATGTGCCGGTCCGGGGAGAGAGTCCGGTCCGTTGCTGCCTAAAAACCTCCGGGCTGGAAGATGCCCTGGCTCTGGGTTCTCTGGTAAAAATTCACCTGGGAGCCTGAGAGGTTGTGCAAAAACTAATTCTGCTGGGGAGGCGTCTAGATCCTCTTTGGGCGCAGCACGCAACCCCAATAAAACCCAGGGAAGTTTATTTACCCAATTTGTATCAGTTAGTGAGGCTCTGAGGGCGGCCTTTAAAGATCTGTGAAAACGCTCGCATAACCCATTAGCCTGAGGGTGATAAGCGGTGGTGCGGTGAATTGTTGCCCCTAAGTTGCTGGACATGGTTGACCAAAGCTCCGAGACAAATTGAGGCCCCCTATCGGACGTGATGTCCGATGGGACGCCAAAACGTGCCACCCAGTTTGTCAAAAAAACGCGAGCGACTTCCTCCGCTGTGGTTGACGCTAGAGGGACTGCATCTGGCCAGCTCGTGGTGCGGTCTATCATTGTTAACAGGTGTGTGAAACCTTGGGGGGAAGGTAGCGGCCCCACGAGGTCGACATGAACGTGGTTGAACCTTCTAGCGGGGATTGGAAAAGGCTCCAGAGGGGCTTTTGTGTGTTTGTGTATTTTGGCGAGCTGACAGGAAATGCAAGTTTTTGCCCATTCTTTTACGTTTTTGCGCAGGCCAGGCCACACAAACTTTTCGGCGACCATTTTAACCGAGGCGCGCACACCTGGGTGTGCGAGGGAGTGAATTGAGTCGAAAATACGGCGGCGCCATGTAGCTGGGACTAACGGGTGAGGTCAGCCGGTTGAGATATCGCATATTGGGGGGGGGGCACGCCGTCGCGTAAACCCCTTTCCTCCAGCCTTAACCCTGTTGGTCCAGACAAGAGTGCGCGCACGTCCGCGTCACTACTTTGTTCCTCTGCCATGGCTGCATAATCTATCCCTGCATGGATTGGGGCTGCGTATGTGTCCGCGTTGGTGAAGAGTTCCGCGGCTGAGGTAGCATAATCTGTCTCCTCGCGCTCTGGTGATGTCACAGCGTGAGAGAGGCAGTCTGCTACCACGTTAAGTTTGCCTGCCACATGTCGAATGTCTGTGGTGAACTCTGAAATCGCAGCCAGCTGTCTTTGTTGCCTGCCTGACCACGGTTCGGAAATTTTAGCCATAGCAAAGGTGAGCGGTTTGTGGTCTACAAAAGCCGTGAAACTCCACCCTTCTAACCAGAACTGAAAGTGGCGGATGGATAAATGAAGCGCTAACAGCTCCCTGTCAAAAGTGCTGTATTTACGCTCGGTTTGGTTTAGCGATTTGCTGAAGAATGCCAAAGGTTGCCAGATTCCGCTGACATGTTGTTCTACAACTGCCCCTCTAGCTAGGTCTGAAGCGTCTGTGGTTAGCGCAATGCGGGCCGAGGGATCGGGGTGAACCAACAATGTGGCATTAGCTAGGGCACTTTTAACTTACGCGAAGGCGCGTTCACGCTCCGGGGTCCATTCGACCGTGTTGGAAGCTTTTTGTTTTCTGAGCGCGTCATATAGGGGCTGCATGAGCTGAGCTGCGTGGGGGAGGAAACGGTTGTAAAAATTAACCATTCCTAAAAATTCTTGCAGCGATTTGACCGTTTGTGGCCGTGGGAAACTTTTTATCGCGTGAACTTTGTCTGGAAGTGGGACTGCCCCCTTCGGAGAAACTCTGTGTCCTAAAAAATCAATTTGTGACACGCCAAATTTGCATTTGGCTGGATTGATTATTAAGCCGTGCTCTTCTAGCCTCTGAAAAACCATAGTGAGATGCCGCTCGTGTTCTTCCTCAGACGGGCTGGCTACCAGCATATCGTCGAGGTAGACGAAAACAAAAGGGAGGTCGCGTAATACTGCGTCCATCATCCGCTGAAAGGTTTGAGCCGCGCCTTTGAGGCCGAAAGGCATTCGCAAAAATTCAAAAAGGCCGAAAGGGGTTATTACAGCTGTTTTAGGAATGTCCTCTGCTCGAACTGGGACTTGATGATAACCGCGGACCAGGTCTATTTTTGAAAAAATGCGCGCACCCGCCAGATGCAGTGAAAAATCTTGAATGTGAGGAATTGGGTAGCGGTCATGCGCTGTTGCATTGTTTAATCTGCGGTAATCGCCGCACAGTCTCCAAGAACCGTCGGATTTTGGAACCATGTGAAGTGGTGAGGCCCAGGGGCTTTTCGAGCGTCTAATAATGCCTAATTTTTCAAGGGTGGTAAACTCGTCCCGAGCTATGGCGAGCTTGGCCGCGTCTAAGCGCCGAGCTTTGGTGAATACGGGTGGGCCCGTTGTGGGAATAAAATGTTCAACCCCGTGTTTAGCCACTGTGGCTGAGAATTTGGGAATTGTGAGTGCTGGAAATTGGGTGAGGAATTGATCAAACTTACCTCCTGCTGTGGTGACGCTAGCCTGCACGGGTGGTGGAGAAAGTCGGGCTGAGCAGGGAATAGAAGCAAAGGACAGTGCATTATCCAAGCGTCTGTTCGCTAGATCAACTAATAACCCATGTGCACACAAAAAATCTGCGCCCAACAAGTTAAAACTCACCGCCGCTACAACAAATGTCCATCTGTAGTTGCGGCCGTGGATGCAGAGGTGCAGGCTCTTTTTGCCAAAAGTGTCGATGGTGGAGCCGTTGGCTGCCACCGCTCCATTGCCCCGGGGGCCCATGGCCCGGTCTGCTTGGGAGGGCATGACAAAACTTAGTTGAGCTCCCGTGTCGATAAGGAACCGCTTGCCGGTGTGTCCGTCCGTCACATATAAAAGCTTGCTTTTTTCGCCGAGAACCGCCGCTGTTAACGGCTCTCGGCTTCGGCGTTTTCCGGAAATTGTGAATTTGCAGAGGGGAACGCATTTGTAAGCCTTCTCGGCGAAGCGGTGGTGGTAATAACAAACGTCGCTCCGTCTGTTGCGTCCTGGCCGTGTCGCTGTCACCGCGGGCTGGCTCTGCTCAGTGATTTGTGGCTCCTCGTGGCTCCGGGCATCAGCATTGTGGTCTGCGGATGCTGCTGTGGGTGTCTGCTCCTTGCAGGCGTTGACGAGCCGTTGAGCTTCGTGAGCTAGCGTGCGGAAGTCTTGCTGGGTGCTGCATCGCATGTTGGCCAGCGTCCCCAGCGTACTGAGGAATATGAAATGGAAGAGGAAGTTGTCATTGTCCTCTTCTTTAAGTTGCAGCAAGTCCTCCATGAGGGCCTTGGGTCTGCCTCCTCTGTGGCCGTAAACCGCCAGGATCCTCTCGGCTCTCTCCTCGGCTGAGGGGACGTAATTTGCCACGATGGTCACTTTCAGTTCTTCATATTTGTCCTGGGCCAGTGGCCGCTGGATTATACTCCGCGCACATCTCGAAGTGGTGGCGTTGAGTTTGGCGACGATGTGATAGAACTTTGTATCGTCAGCCGTGATGCCCGCAAGTGCAAACTGGGCTTCAGCTTGCTGAAACCACGAGGCGGGGTCTTCCTGCCAGAAGTCCGGCAGGTTGACGGTGACGGCGTTTGTGTAGACCGTCACTGCTGTGTCCACAGGGTGAGAGTGCCTTGCTTCGGCTCTCTCCGCGGCGCTGGTGCTCGGTTGAGCCCTCTCTATCACTTCTGCCGTGGGGGAACGTCGTCCATCTGTTCCCCTGTCTGCATGGGCGCCGGCGTCTGCCTGGGCCGCCACAGATGAGTCAATCGCGGGGGAACGCCTCTGGTCCATCCTCGCGTCAGGGTCACCAGTGTAGAAGAGCTTGGAAGAACGAGGCGATGTGATATATAAACCAAAGTTTATTATCAGCTCCTCTAACAAGTCTCATCCTAGTGCAGCAGCAGAAGAAGGAAAAAGAGACCGAACAACTTCGGCTCTATGAACTTATACTTGCACATAACAAAAGACATGCATATCAAAAGCTGACATCCCTCATTATCTTAATCCCCCCATTGTCTTCGTACTCCTCCTCATGGCCCTGGGGGGTCAGGGCAGCTCCTCCGGTCTCCACCGCAGTGTCTGGGAAGGTCTTTGTTCTTCACTGGCGGTTGAGAGTCTTTGTCCTGTTCTGAGGTGTGAAGTCGCCTTACATATGTAATCACCAAACATTCTCACATGCTTCAACATACAGTATGTAGGTTATGGAATATATGATTAATATAGACCGCATGTAGGTTATTTTTTTTGGTAAAAAAAGGCCACACATTTTTTACGTGGCATGCTTCTTTGTGTGTGTGGGGCTTGTTTGTTCATTCATTCATTCATGAATGAATAAACAACCCCTCCCCCCCACACACACAGCCATGAGTGTCACCTTTCATTAGAGCCCAAGATGAAGCTTCTTTGTTGAATCATTCAAAAGTTATAGACGTTTTTCCAAACCAACAATTTGGCACAGTTCAAAAACGCCTGGGAACAACCTGAGAAAAAAGCTGTGTAATATATTCATTTTTTGTGGTATTGTTACAAAATTTTGACCTCAGCTGGATAACACTTGGTTCTACATTTCTGTTGCATTTTCCAGCCAGTATCTGACAGCTGTGTGTTATTTGCAAGCATTTGTATCTAAAAAAAACCCACCCAGGCAAACTTTATTTTCTTCAAGTTCAGTATGTTTAGATGACTGTTACTCAGTGGCTGGAGCACTTAGAGAGATTGTAACTGTTTTGCCAAAACATTCAAAGTGTTTTCTTTTAAATGAGACCATCCCCATGAAGATGCTGCAAAGGGTTGAAGAACAGCTTTTGATTTACTTTGGGTACATTATTTTTAGGCGTTTTTAGGGAAATTGACCAGAGTGCAAGGGGTTAAAGTAGCTGGGGGTCGATGATCATGAGTGTCCTTTATCAGAAGGCTTGTTAAATCAGAACACCACTTCTCTTGACTCTGGAGACCAGGCAAATAGAACTGAATGAAAGTCTTCCAGAAGTAGTCTGCCAGCAGTTGACTATGGTGCCATCATTGCTTACTGAGGCACTTGCGTTAAGGGTACAGCACCTGGGGCAAGGACGAATCTGGCCACACCATCAACAGGATATTGGAGGGGTGACAGAATCAGGGTCTGCTGCATCAGAAGAAACCTAGCACAGTGGCATGGAATTGAAAATTGCCACAAGCACAAATTGCAGGACCTCTTCACTGATGGAATGGGTGCCAATTGCACTTTAGAGACTTAATTTCTCTCTCCCAGCATCTTCCACAACCTGGAGCATTCGATGGATTGAAGGTGAATTTAATCTGCTGGGAGGCAACCTGGGCCTGTAGGTCTGGTTGGAGTGAGGTAAAGACCTTATGCAGCTCATATTCTCCACCTTTGTTGCCTGATCAGAGAGAAGCTTAAAGGGCTTTCCATGGGAGGCCATAAACCATCAAGAAGGAGTCTGCATTCAGGCATAAGAGCATGTCCAAGTGCACAGCCCAGATGATCATACAATTGAAGGTGATCCACCATTTTTTTCTCTGTTGTTGCCAATCTTTACCTTATAGGGCCGTAGTAGTCAATGCCGGTTGAATAAAAGAAAGGCTTATGGAAGTGTAACCTGGCTGGTAGAACATCTGCTATTCAAGAAATTTGGGGCCTCCCATGCAACATCTTTTTCTGCTCAAATCTGCAAACAGCCATTCACTTTCTGAATGGTGAAGCTGACCATCATGGTACTGGGTAAGGAGCTGCATGATTCTGTGCTTGGGTCAAGGATGATTTGTAGATGGTATCAGTAGCCAACACAGACAGTAACTATTGCAGCTTTCCTCCAGCTCAGATGAGTTGTGTATCATAATCAAATTGTGGTGTCAAGGTGATGAGTCAACCGTTACTTGAAAGATTGTTTTGTGTTCACCAGCTGCTGGCAGTCTTGTGGGAAACATTTCTGTTGCACTTGCTGCAGTAAAATCCTCTCTGCATCCTTGTAGCTATCAATAGTTTGTGTGTGTGTGTGTGGGGGGGGGATCATCTCTTGCAGGGATTTGGCAAGTGCTGCCACTTGCTCATTCCATCTTTTGAACTGTTCCACATCAGGAATAGTGTGAGTGGCTGTTGCTACAGTAAGTCCACAGAACATGGCTTTTCTTAGTTTGTCACAGTTTGAGAGCAAATTTGTGACAGCTTAGACCACTGATCTGAAGTACTGTGTAGGAAAGCAAGAACCTTTAAACCATTGACTAGTGACCCTCAATTCCTGAAGATGCCTGCCATGGGTTAAATGGTCAGCAGGGTCATTTGTGAAGTCCACATAGCTCCACAGCTCTTGGTTGGTCAGGATTTCAGAAATGTATGTTCTTACAAACACTATGAACCTGCAGGAGTCTGAATACAGTGATGAGAAGGTGGTTGAATCAGTCCAAAGTATAGTGGTGTGGATGGGAAGAGTACGTTCTTCCGTTACCAAGCTCACTCAGTCTTCAAAGGAAAGAACAGCTTTTTTTTTTCTTTAGTTGTTGCCTCTTCCTTTGAAGGCATTACCTCCCACTTTGCCTTCTCAGTGGCTGAGTTTTCCAACTTCATCTTCCACTGTGTAACTGCTCTCCACACCCAGGCAATGACTCTGACCAGCTTTGTTAAAGTGCCGAACTTTGTCATTCACAAGACATTTAATTCCTGGAGCAGGAGGTCTTCGAATTGGTGTCATTTGCATACCGTCAATCATTTTGAGGGCTGCATAGAACGTCTTTGGCTGATTTTTTTTTTTTTTTTAGGCCATTCATCCACTGACTGCTTGAGGAAAGCTGGTCCATTTTAACATTTGAAGTCTTCATGCAGATTCTGCACCACTCATGTAAGTCTTGACTTGTAATTTCTTGCTATTAAATTCAGATAAGACTGAAGTCATTGTAGTTGGTCCAAAAAACCTTAGAAATACCTTCCCAAATCAAACTCTTAATTTGGATGGGGTTACTCTTTCTCTTAATAGTTCTGTGAGGAACCTTGGAGTTATTTTTGATCAAGATCTGTTCTTTAATTCACATATTAGTGTGAATATGTCTATCTACTTCCGGCACCACACAAGGCTGCCTTTTTGCAACAGCGGATCAGTTTCTTCCAATTTCTATTTACTATCTGGCTTCTCTTGCTAATAAGATAAGATAAGATAAGATAAGCCTTTATTAGTCCTACAATGGGGAAATTCCAGGATTGCAACAGTACAGGGACAGCAACACTCAGAGCAACAATCAAGAAGACAAGAAAAACAAGAGCAGCGAATATACATATGGACACATAAATATACATAAATATATATACACACAGTGCGGAGCATTGTAGCTAGATGGAATAAATCTTTCTGATCCGGCGACACCTTGTACATTGGACGGACACACGGATCGCCCAAATGTCTCCTGAGACAGCAGAAGGAGCCACTGTTTTTAGCAGGATACGTTACAGCAGAGACCAGCTGCTAGCACTGAACTGGACCACGATGCTAGCGCAAGACTTCGACATACCGGGTGAAATAAGACAGAAACGACGTGGATGCCGTGCTGGAGCAAGACAGCGGGCGAGAAATATAAGGTACAGACCCGTCCTTCCATCTGTTATTATGGGGAACGTTCGATCGCTACTCAATAAGACCGACGAGCTAGCGGCCATCTCCCGCTACGAGAGCGTCTTCAGAGAGAGTAGCATGATGTTGTTTACTGAGACGTGGCTAACAGAACTAGCAACAGATGCTAACATCGAACTGGAGGGTTTCCACGCAATACGGGAAGACCAGACACCAGACAGTGGGAAGACAAGGGGCGGAGGAGTGATAATGTATGTCAATAACAGCTGGTGTAGACCGGGACATATCACGGTTAAACAACATAACTGCAGCAAAGACATTGAGTTGCTAGCTGTTAGCATGCGGCCTACCTATCTCCCAAAGGAATACTCACACGTGATCTGCATTGTTATTTATGCAAATCCGACGGTGAACGCAGGGACAGTGCATGACATCATCCACTCAGTAACTGGCAGGCTGCTGACACAACACCCAGATGCTCTTCTCCTCATCTTCGGTGATTTCAACCGTATTTCACTGTCCCCCATTCTGCCCACATTCACCCAGTATGTCACATGCCACACTAGAGACAATAAAACACTGGACTTGTTCTATGCTAACACTAAGGAGGCGTACACCTCATCACCACTCCCCCCACTTGGGAGATCGGATCACAACTTGGTTCATCTCCTGCCAGTGTACAAACCCCTAGTACACAGACAACCTCCAGTCATGCGCACGGTGAAGATATGGTCTGAGGAGGCAATGGACGCTTTAAAGGACTGTTTTGAAACCACCGCCTGGGAGCAGCTCTGCGATCCACATGGTGAGGACATCGATGGCCTCACTCACACCATCACAGACTACATCAACTTCGCTGTGGACAACACCGTACCCACCAAGACAATACGGTGTTGCTCGAACAACAAACCCTGGATCAACCCTGAGATAAAAACACTTCTGAGAGAGAAGAAGAAGATCTTCAGGTCGGGGAACAGGGAGATGCTGAAGTCTGTACAGAGGGAGCTGAGGAGGAAGATCAGAGAAGGCAAGGACAGCTTCAGGAAGAAGATGGAGGACAAGCTGCAACAGAGCGACATTGGTGGGGTCTGTAGAAACCTTAAAACCATCTCTGGGCTCCAGAATACCTCCTTCCAGGCCACGGGGGGCAGGGAGTGGGCGAACAATCTGAACCTGTTTTTTAATAGGTTTGACCAACCGCCCTCCCCCCCGACTGCACATCAACCACTGCTGCCTCTAAAGTCATCAAGTCCTGCTGTCCACACCCCACTCCACCAACACCCCCCCAATCCCAGCACACAGCCCCCCAACCTGACCCTCACTAAGACCCAGGTGAGGACGGAGCTGAGGAAGATCGAGGCGAGGAAGGCTTCGGGACTGGACGGCATCAGCACGAAGCTCCTCAAGTCCTGCGCAGACCAGCTGTGTGAGATTGTGGAGCACATCTTCAACCTGAGCCTGAAGCTGGGAAGGGTACCACAGTTGTGGAAAACATCTTGTGTGGTACCTGTACCAAAGACTTCCCACCCCAAAGACCTGAACAGCTACAGACCAGTGTCCCTGACGTCTCACATGATGAAGACCCTGGAGAGACTGCTCCTTGCTCAACTCCGCTCCCTAGTGGGGCCAGCGATGGATCCACTCCAGTTCGCCTACCAGCATGGCATTGGGGTGGAGGATGCAGTGATCTTCCTCCTTCACCATTCCCTGTCCCACCTGGAGAAGCCCGGGAATGCGGTGAGGATCATGTTCTTTGATTTCTCCAGTGCTTTCAACACCATCCAACCGATGATCCTGAAGCACAAGCTGCTGTGCACAGGGGTGGACCAGCACCTGTCATCATGGATCCTGGACTACCTCACAAACCGGCCACAGTTTGTGAGAACCCGGGACTGTGTGTCCGACACGATCATCGGTAGCACGGGGGCCCCCCAGGGAATGGTTTTGGCGCCCTTCCTGTTCACCCTTTATACTGCGGACTTCTCACACAACACAACACACTGCCATCTACAGAAGTTCTCTGACGACTCTGCGATCGTTGGCCTCATCTCCAACAGAGATGAAGCTGAGTACAGAGGACTTATCCAGGACTTCGTGGACTGGTGCCATTGGAACTGCCTCCAGATCAACGCGAGGAAAACTAAGGAGCTGGTGGTGGACTGCCGCAGGCAAGGACAACCCCTCACAGTACCAGTGAACATCCAGGGAACAGACATTGAGATGGTGACATCCTACAAGTACCTGGGTGTTCATCAGAACAATAAACTAGACTGGTCACACAATACCGACGCACTCTACAAGAAAGGACAACGCAGGCTGTTCCTACTGAGGAGGCTCAGGTCTTTTGGTGTACAAGGGGTGCTCTTGAAGACATTGTACGACACAGTGGTGGCATCAGCCATCACTTTTGGAGTGGTCTGCTGGGGCAACGGCATTACAGCAGCCGATAGGAAGAGACTGAACAAACTAATCAAGAAAGCTAGCTCTATCCTGGGGCAGCACCTTGTCCCAGTGGAGGAGATAGGAGAGAGAAGGATGGTGGCTAAACTGTCATCTCTGCTGGAGTCCGAGTCCCACCCTATGCAGGACATACTGAACGCACTGAGGAGCTCATTTAGCAGCAGACTACATCATCCTAGATGCGCGACCAAGAGGCTTCGCAGGTCCTTCCTACCTATGGCTGTCAGACTGTATAACCTAAGCAGGGCTGCTCGCAGAGATAGCAAAAAAACGTGACGACCTAATAGTATTGAATGCAAAAGACGCAATAGACTTACACAAATGGTCCCCTCCAGTATACAACTAGGACAATATAAGTCGCTTTGGAGGGTGACAATCTGTATGAGTACATATTCATACCATGTAGGATAACTAAATACACGGTTATGCTGTTTATTCCATCGAGCTACAATGCTCCGCACTGTGTATATATATTTACATGTATATATTTATGTGTACATATGTATATTCACTGCTCTTATTTTCTTATCTTCTAAATCATTGCTCTGAGTGTTGCTATCCCTGTGCTGTTGCAATCCTGGAATTTCCCCATTGTGGGACTAATAAAGGCTTTTCTTATCTTATCTTATCTTATCTTATTAAACTTGTTTCTAAGACTGCCTTCTATCATTTGCGTAATATTGAAAAGATTAGGAGCATCTTGCCTCAGAGTGATTCTGAGAAACTAATCCACACTTTTGTTAGCTCTAGATTAGATTATTGTAACTCTTTATTATCAGGCTTCCTAAAACATCTTTAAAAAGTCTTCAGCTGATCCAAAATGCTGCAGCTAGAGTTTTAACCAATACTAGAAAGAGAGATCACATCTGTCCAATTCTAGCCTCCCTTCACTGGCTTCCCATAGAATTTAGAATTAAGTTTAAAATCCTTCTCCTCAGGCCCCTTGTTATTTAAAAGATCTGATAGTACCTTATCATCCTAACAGAGCACTACACTCACAAAATGCAAGATTACTTGTAATACCTAGAATCTCTAAGAGTACAATGGGAGGCAGAGCTTTCAGTTGTCAGTCTTCTCTCCTTTGGAACCAGCTGGCAATCTGGATTCGGGAGTCAGACTCAATCTCCGTTTTTAAGAATAGGGTTAAAACCTTCCTTTTTGACATAACCTATAGTTAGAGTGGGATTAGGTGACCCTGAACCCTCCCTTAGTTATGCAGTTAATAGGATTAGACAGCTGGGGGACCTCCAACAATGCACTTGGCTTCACTCCTTTCTTCACTCTCAATGAAATATTTTTGCTGGTCATTAACATCTGTTTGTTTTCTTCCATAGATTGAGTCCCCGTCATGCTGTTGCTCGCTGCAAGTCTGTTCTTTTCTTCTTCTTCTCTATCCTCTCATCCCCCAGCCAGTGGCAGCAGATGAATGCCCCTCCCTAAGCCTAGTTCTGCTGGATGTTTCTTCCTGCTAAAAGGGAGTTTTTCCTCTCCACCATCACCAAGTGCTTGCTCACAGGGGATCGCCTGATTGCTGGGGTCTTTCTGCAATTGTGGGGTTTTCCCCTACAGTTTGAAAGTGCTATGAGATGACTGTTGTTGTGAAATGGCACTATATAAATAAAGCTGAATGAATTGAATTCTCAGGAGTTACTCCTCTTGTGAGCAGATCAGCAATATTGAGTTCTCCTGGGATCCACCACCAGTCATCAACAGAGCCGATCTTTTGGATCTCAGTTATCCTGTTAACAAAGAAGGTTGTTGAATTGCTCCCAACACAGTCTGACTATCCAGTAAATGGAACCATCTCTCTATATCCATATGGCTCTGCTTTCCAATATATTTCCAGAGTGGTGGCCTAGGGGTAGAGCATCCGCCCCACAACCGGGAAGCCAGGGTTCAAATCCCAGCTGGGTCATGCCAAAGACCAGGTAAAAGTGGAACTTCCTGCTGTCCTCCTTGGTGCTCAGTGATAAAAAAGGAGTGGAGGAAGGAAAAACCCAACGTACAACATACTGTTGGCAGGCAGAGAGGCGTGGTGGCCCCTGTCCTGTACAAGCTGAAGAAATTTCCGAGGAGACTCGAGCAAAAAAAAAAAAATAATATGCATTTCCACAGCCTTGCTGTGAAGACTGCACCACTCATCTAAGCCTTGATTGGTTCTCCTTTCTGATTCAGTGGTAAATTTTGCCTTGGACTCAACCAGTGTAACTTGGATAGCTTTGTGTCTTTCCCATCTGAAGTATATCACAGTGCCATAGCTCTTGTCACTTGAATCAGGAAAAAGTTATGGCCACAGGTTTTCCAGTTGATCCAACTGGTGTTAGGCATCTAAAGATGGTGATCTTCTTAAGTCGCACATACTCCTCAAACAGCCTGATTGCTTCCTTTCTGAGACCATTAGAAAGTGGTTTGTCCCAGGTCTCTTAGGTCAGATTCCTACCTCCAGTGTCTTGGAATGCTTTTCTGACAAGTATGGCTCCTTTTTGCTTAGCAGGTGTCGCTAAGCTGAGTCATCTGGCTTAGTAGCTGTCTTCTGGTCAGTGGATCGGGAGTTCTTTCACTTATTTCTTCTTCAAGAAGGTCTTGGCCCATTCTCATCTTCTTTTTCCCTGAGAAATTTATTGACGTCATTAGATAAAGTTTGTCCTCATCCACAAGGTCTGACACCAAGGGCCTTGTTATCTCCTTCTTTCATTTGATTTGGAAGCATAAGGATTCTATCATTTGCCATCAACATTTCTGGTGCAGGTTCATTTTTAACATCACTCTGCCTCCCACTTTGGCCAGACTGGACCCAAGGCTTGAGAGAGAATCCACCAGCATTCAAAATTTCTTCTACTTGCTTTGTGTTGTTAATAAGTTTATCAAGGTCATTGTGAGGATGTTAGGATATCATCTAAATAACTGTCCTCCTCCAGAATTCTCTCTTCCTCCAAGTGGGTAAATCTTGGCAGTGTTGCCGTCTCCTGCATTGCCAGCTGTGCAATGCACCCTGCTGTTCGATAACCAATGTTGACTCTGGTAATTGCGTATTTGGCATATTTCCTCATTCTGAGAGTCTCTCCAGGGGAATCTCTGAAGGTGCCTTTTGCATTCTTCAGGCCATACAGAATTGTTCATTTTTCTGATGTCACCTAAGGGTAGTATCTCACTAAGCTGAGAGAGCTCACAGCTAGTTGGAGATAAAAAAAAAAAGTGAAACAAATCAGAGAATTTGTGCCAATTTTCACTCCCACTCATGCTGTCTTATGAATGTTGCAGTAATGTTGTACAAACTCCCAGTGAGCTTTTGGCCAAACTTCTCTGGGTGTTTACATATATGTCATGCAAGTGCTGTAGGACATTCTTGCAACATGTGTGAGACAAAATTTAGGCTTGGATGCTGCGCACAGTGCTGCATCTGCATTGCCTGAAGTGTGAATGAATGTGAATGAGTGTGTAAGAGTGAGCACGAGTAAATGTGAGTGAGTCAGAGCACAAATGAAAGTGTGTACATGGGTGAGCATGAGTGAGAGGGAGCATGAGTGAATGCGAGTGACAGTTTGAGTAGGTGTGTAAGCGAGAGTGAGTGAGACTGAACAAGTATGAAGCTACGTGTCCACCTAGGCATGCGTTTTCACGCTTCCCATTCATCGTCTATGTAGCATGCCCCACATGTACTCTGGTTGCGTGGTGTTAAGAATCTCAAGCCATTGTTTGGAGGTTCCCGCTCCTCCTACTCCTGAATCTCCACTCAGATCCATAATACACAAATGAGGAGTTGGCTCGTGGAGCCAATTGTTGGATATGAATATGGTGTATATAGTTAAGGTGTACCAATATGGCGGCGCCCTGGGTGTAGTGGGAGGCGACGCCCCGTCTTTCCAGTGGTGGCATCACGGGAGTGTAAGAGAGCCCAGCGGAAGGGACTCTGTCTCTTTGCTGTGGACTTTCAGGCTTGTCGGAGTGACTCCTGTGTGTTCCTGTTCCAGTGTTAATAAAACTATAAAACTATCACCTCGACTCCTCCTCATTTCCAGATGTAACAATTGGTAATGAGGACAAAAGTGTATGGAGCAGGCTGCTACTACTTTTTGGCCATTCTTGGAGGCTCCGGGAGAACCACTCATTCCCTGGGCCAGGTGGTATGCAGCATTTGAGAACTACCTCATTGCTCTGGACCTCAGCAACCTCGAAAAATTGCGTGCGAGGGCAATTCTGGTCCACAACTTAGGGATGGAGGGCCAGAGGATCCTGAGTGCGTTAGGAGGAGGTGATACATTCAACGACGTGGTGAGGCTCATGGCGGGCTATTTTCGCGCCCCTGAAAACACCATTATGAGGTGCATTCAGTTCAGGCAGCGACACCAGCGGCTGGGTGAGTCAGTACAACAGTTCATTGCAGACCTGCGGCAGCTGGCGGGAGAGTGAAGATTCAACACCTTGGAGGAAGAGATGGTTCGGGACCAACTAGCGGAACATGTGCTGTACTGCTCCACGAAGGTCCGCCTCCTCATTCATGCTGGTGAGCTAACACTCCTAGCCGCCATGGACTTAACACAGCAACACGAGGCAGTGGAAGTGCTTACAAAAAATCTCGGTGAAACAGAAAATCTGCCGAGGAACGTAAAACAGAGGAAGGCACTGGCCATGGATCTGGACGACAAGAGTGATGAAGAATACGCTCCACTGTGAAAATTAGGTCCGCCCCGGGGACGCCAAGATGCTATGGCTGTGGATCCACCAGGCACCGCTACAAAGCGAGGGAGTGTCCAGCGAAGGGGAAGCTTTGTGGGAAGTGCGGTCTGTTCCACCACTTTGCTAAAGCCTGCTGAAATTTTGAGCAGGGAGACCGGAGGCCAGAGGGGGACTCTTGGGCGAAGAAACCCACGGTGGTCCACATGGTCTCACCCAGCACTGATGGACACATAACATGCAACATCGAATTGGACGGGGTGATGGTACCACTGATGCTGGATACGGGGTCGGTGACTTCCATCCTAAATTGGGCGACAGTGAAGACCTTTTTCCTGCATTACAGAGTGAGTAGAACGGACATTGCATGTTATGGTTATAGTAACAACCCTCTGGACATTGTGGGATCATTGTGGCTCTCGGCAAGGTATAAGTCTGCTTCGGTGAGCACAGTTGAGTTTATGGTGTCCACTGAAGGAAATAACAGTCTGAAAGGCCTTCAGACGACTTCACCTCTGGATTTACAAACAGAATCTCCTGCTGGATTACCAGTTTGGTTTTTATTACTGAGTCATGTTTACCTGTGACTTGTTCTACAGACTTGGGTTCTCCATTGCCTGCAGCGTTGGAGAGGAGTGGTTCGGTGGTGGGCTATGGGACCAACCCTTCTATGTAGGAAATGAAGGTGAAGTGTGGGACTTGAACCTGCCCGGACCAAGTGATGACGGGCATGACCAGCACCATGGAGCGCCATCATGGGGAGTTTCCGGGGCCAGTGTTCACGGTGCCCTGGATGAGGGACCCGAACGGCACGGTCGGACACCCGTGGGGGCAAATAGAGCCAACGAGCAGGCACAGCGTGGTTCCAGTGGCCGACCGAGTACCACCGTTGAACCGGGTGCTGCCGTGGCTGATTCAACGCACAAAATGAAAGCGAACGGGGCAAGATGGAGCGGCACAAGCCCTAGGCGTGCCCACAAGAGGGAACAGAGGCAGATCTTGGAATGGATCAGCGGGACCCTACGGCACCGTACAGGAACTCGGTCACGATGCCGCGGACCACGGAGGTCAGGGAGCACTACCCTGGGTGTTGGTGATAACGTGCGCCCTAGGATCGAGTCTCGACTTGGAGGGGTCTGCAAATCAAGAGAACAGAGGGATGACCAGGGTCAACTGCGGGTAGTGAGGACTCGTGATGACGACTACTTTGAGCTAACGGATGGATCCAGACGACACCCGCACAAGCTGCGGCGTTTGGGAGAGAGGAAACGCCAGTGCAGCCCGTCTCCAGTGAGGAGAAGACGACGACGCCCTGGCAGCGGGCCGCAGGATGGACGTTCCAGAGGGATCCTTAGTAGGACTTTTAAAAGGGGCTAGCGGTGTGTTCTAGTAAGCTAGGTTTATGCTATTTCTATTATTATTATTATTGTTGTTCTTTGTGCTTGGAAAAAAAAAAGAAAAAGAGAAACCGCTAATTTTATGCAAGTTGCCTCTGTGTGTGTGTGTGTGTGGTGAAATAGTTTACATAGATGTGTGAGTGGTTAAGGTAAACAGTGGTGTGAGTGAAATGCAAATGTTCCCCAGTACTGTTTGTTTGACGTGCCCATGTTATGGGGTGGGAGTGCTGGGGTGGGGGGATCTGGGACCGCCATTAGGTTAGTGTACATTTTGTTTATAAGTGTTTATAGTTCTAGTGTTTAAGATGTATGTGATTTATCGGGATTCATTTGTTTTGTGTGTGGCCCTTTTATGTCCGCTGACTGTAATAATCAAAATGGCGGAGTGGTCTGCTGGGCCGGTGTGGCGTGCATAGATAGCTTTGTGTATTTATATTGTTTACAGTGTGTTTAGAGTGTGTATCGGGTTATCAAATTGGGGAGGGCCTGATTGGTGTGCCTAACTATATACACCATATGAATATGGTGTATATAGTTAGGGTGTACCAATATGGCGGTGTCCTGGGTGTAGTGGGAGGTGACGCCCCATCTTTCCGGTGGTGGTGTCACGGGAGTGTAAGAGAACCCAGCGGAAGGGACTCTGTCTCTTCGCTGTGGACTTTCAGGCTTGTCGGAGTGACTCCTGTGTGTTCCTGTTCCAGTGCTAATAAAACTACAAAACTGTCACCTCGACTCCTCCTCATTTCCAGACATAACACCAATCACTTCCTGGAGCTCGTGCTGAACTTTTAAAATAGTGGTTGTTAGTAAAAAAGTAAACACATATTTGGCAGCTACACACGTATTTCTCACCTCCACCATTTTCTCAAAAATGCTTTGCTTTTTACTTTTGAAGATATAAGCAAGAGTTTTACATCTGGAAGCGTCGTGAACAGACTAGAACAGCTCACCCATCGGGAGCTGCGGTGAACAATAATATGTAGGCTGTGCAGGTCAGGAACAGCAGAGCGGATTTGGGTAAACAGAAAAAGCTCATCAAACTGCACTCTCGTAGCCGAAAATGCTTCTTGAAAACTGGCTGGAGTGATACTCTCTGTGCAGTTTGTGGCTACGGAGTATTGGGTTTGTGAGTCCCACTTGGCTATGCCCCCTTCATGCTCCCAACAGTTCTGTGTGCGGTGGAAGCACAGGAACCTGACGCCTAGGTGGACAAGTAAATTGAGTGTGGGTGAGAGTGAATGAGTCTGAGTGAGTGTGAATGAGGGAATGTGAGTGTAAGAGTGTGTGAATTAGATGGTGAGTGAGTGAGGGAGTGGAAGAGAAGACATCTTGGTTGCCATGGCCAAGATGTATAGATTGAAGTGATGATGTGGAGTGAAGTGCGAGGAGACGAAGAGTGATGTCTGAAGGTAGAGTTGAGGTTTGATTGGACACAGCAATGATGATAGGACTACAGCTCCTGACCAGTGAGTGATGATATAGAGTGAAGTACGTGGTGGTAATGCACCTGTAAGCTGGTTGCCAACCGCCAATCAAATCTAAAAGAAGAAGAGTGAATGAGGGAGTGAGTGTGAGAGTGTGAGGAAGTGAGTGTGACAGTAAAGTGTATGTACTGGTCAGGGGGTGCTGGACTTATAGGGGTGGTACCTCCTAGCCACATGGGCTCCTTCCGGTGGGCGGGAGGTTGGCATCCTTTGGGACTCCCTGCTCCTTGCTGCTGCATCCCTTGGGTGTGGGTGCCTGGTGGCTCCCAGGGAGTGTGTTTGGGACCCGGGCGCTGGCCGGCCCAAGGGCAGGGGGGTGCCGCACCGGCCGCTTGGCTGTGGCTGCCCCCACCCCCAGGTGTTGGTGGCACTTTCTTACTTGCTCGTGGTTTCAGGGAGGGGGAGGGCGTTGTTGCTGCGGCCTATTACCCTCTTTGTAAGTTTCCTGGCAAACCACACACACACACACTTTTTGTGCACTCTTTCACATACTCGTTTCTCTGTTCTCTTACAGGTGCAAATATCAGGTTCATGATGAGACCTCTTTAGAAGCAGAAACAGGTTTTTTGTTTGTTTCAGTTGTGATTGTGTTTTCTCTTTGTTCCTCTCTCTTTTTCCTCCCCTTCCCCACCCCTAACCTGCCACTCTGTCCGACCACTGCAAATCCTTTCAACCCCCTTCCCCCCCACCCCCGGTCAGATCTATCATAAGAAAAACAATTCAAATAAAGTATTAAAGTTTTTACAAGAGGAGGGGCGGCACGGTGGCGGAGTGGTTAGCACTGCGGTAGCACAGCAACTCACCCTTGGCCGGGGGATCCTGGGTTCGATCCCAGCCCCCGACCAACAGTGATCTGTGTGGAGTTTGCATGTTCTCCCCGTGTCTGCGTGGGTTTACTCCGGGATTTCTCTGGTTTCCTCCCACATGCCAAAAACATGCAAGTTAGGTTAATTGGCATCAAACTGGGGATTCTAAATTGTCTTTAGGTATGACTGTGAGAGTGAATAGTTGTCTGTCTCTCTGTGTTGGCCCTGCGATGGACTGGCGATCTGTCCAGGGTGTACCCTGCCTCTCGCCCAAAGACGCTGGGATAGGCTCCAGCCCCCCGCGACCCGAAAAGGATTAAGCGGAAGAAGACGAATGAGTCTATTAATACTATTTATATACAGTACATATCAAATACCGGAGGGAAGGCCTAGAGGTACAGCATTCGGCCCACAACTGGGAGGCCGGGGTTCAAGTCCCAGCCGGGTCATACCAAAGACCATATGAAAATGGAACTTCCTGCCTTCCAACTTGGTGCTCAGCAATAATGGAATGGAGAGGGAATTGTTGGTTATCCAGGCACAGGGGGTGCACAAGCCAGTGTACTCCCTGTGCTGGTCCCAAGCCTAGGTAAAATGGGCAGGGTTGTGTCAGGAAAGGCAACAGACATAAAAACCCTTGCCAAATCAACATGTGGATCATCGCAGTATAAGGTAATGATATGCCGTGGCGACCCCGAAAGGTAGCAGCGGAAAGACAAAAAAATACAATACATATCAAATATGAACAAAGCTCCTTTTGACAAAGTAAAACTGTTTGGCACAATAAGGGAAGCAGATATCTGTTCTGCTTACCTAGCTGCTAGACAGGCCAGGGAAAATATGGTTTTTTTTGTACTCATGGAGAGTCACACGACAGATATCTGTGCCAATTGCACAATCTCTACCTTAAAAATACAGGGTGTCTCTCCATTCCAGTGATCATTTTATAGTCTGATATCAAACTCTTATATACAATACAATTACACATGCCTGGGAATCACAACAAACAACAGAATAACGTTTTCACCTTGCCCACTGCAGCTCCTCTCCCACCAGAGTATTGCACAGGAACAAACATGTAAAATGACTAACAATGCAAACACATGTCTGCAATAAACATGCCTGGCAGTTGCTACAAACAATAGTAAAACCATATATAACCGCTTACCCACTCCAGCTCCGACACAGGAAAAAAAAAAAAAAAACAGGAATTAGCCTGATTCCCCAAACATACGGCTAGCAAAGAAACTCATAATAATGACTTTACATTTTTCACATCAGTAAATGACAAGCAGATATAAAAACAACATGACGATGGATAGACTGAAAATGACACTCACCTCTCCACCCAGGGTATTATTCAACGGTCACAACTGCTGCAGTTGCTTGTCACCAATCAGTGAGAATTTAGTTTCATAGGTCCCCAATCCATTGCTAAGCTATCTAACTTTTCTTGCACTTTTGAACTCACATAAACTAAATTGAGTAGGGTTCAAGACAAGGTTGAGATGGGTTTGAGACACCTGCGATAACTCTGAGACTATTTTGAAAGAAAAGCTGTTGCACAAATTTTTTGAACATGTTCAAAATTCCTGCGAGATAAGCACAAGACCCTGTGATTCAGGAGAGGAAAATGAGAACCACAGAGAATGTTTGGGGACATTTTGGAAACTTCCTTGAGAATGCCATTCTCCAACTAGTCTCAAGCTGTCTCAGCCCAGTGAGATACTACCCTAAGGCAGCATACACTCTGTGATGTCCACAAACCTGGCAGTAAAGAGATGGACAAGGGTGCTGCACTGGAACTGGCTTTATTACTAAACTATGTACACGGCATCACATACACCACACTGTACTGAGTCACTTGGGCAAGAGCGCCCCGTAATGGCAGACACTCCCATATATATGTCGGGGTGAGGACGTCACCAGCCGGCTACGTCATCATGCCGCACATTGTCTGAAATCCCTTTATAACATTCAGCACCCCACCACCCCCGCAAAACACAAAACACATGTAACTAAGACCCACCCCAATTTGGTATACAAGAAACCCCAACAACACACTAAAAAAACAAAACAAAAAAAACAGTCAGCACATTGTAACACCACAACCAAAGCTAAAACTAGGGTCCGTGGGTAGACTGCCACCAAGCCCGGTGCGGCTAAGTGGAGTATTCTGCTACTTGCCTTTTCCCAGCCGTGCTCCTAACTAAACAGCCCTTTTTCTTTACAGTCTCCTACGGCAAGGGTGGTTCTACCAAGAGGGTCCTGCAGTGACCCTGCGGCGGGTGCGCCCTTGGTGGCGCCAAACTGCCAGGACAAGGGCTGATCTTCATAGCACAGGGGCACAGCCTCATCACCTGGAGCAGCCACCTGGACATGCTGCAGCTGCTTTGTGTGTCGAACCGAGCCATCCGTCAGCGGAAAGCGTGCCATCTCCAGCTTCGCCACGATCCTCAGTGGCACCCGTTGTCTCGCTGGCTACAGCCCAGTCAATTGCCATCCTGATGTCTCACTGGTGCGAACCCAAACCCAGTCCATGACCTGGAGTGGTATCCTGCTTGGCTTCATGTGCTGCTGTGCTCCTGATGGCTCATTCTCATCCTGATGGCTCATTCCTGATGGCTCATTCATCCTATGCTCATTCAACTTGGTACCTCCGTCATGCTGCGGCGGTTCAGCAGTTATCACTGCTGAAGCAGACCCTTCACCCATCATCTCTGTCATCGTTTGGGGCTTGTCATGGGTACTGAAGCAGTCTGGTTCCCCCTCTGGGTGACTCTCTTCCGGAGAGCGTGAAACGTGCACTTTGGTGTCGGTACCGTCCATAAGTACCTCATCCCATACCACAACGGTATCGTCCAGCTCCAGCTGCCGCGCCTGGACCATTCGGACCCAGTGCAGTCCCTAATGGTGAAGCTCAGTCTGTAGAAAAGGTCGCAATCCATAATGTTGTCACCATGCACTGCCACCTGGAATGTGAAGTTGTGCATGGCTTTGGACTTGTAGTGAGCAGTCAGTTCCACTGCCCTGACATTGCACAGTCTATGACCATTGTACCTGTACCGCAGCGCTGGGTTCTTTCTGATTCTGTGGTTGGGGAAAAACTTTTTCACCGTGGCCCAGTTTAACATTGACTGCAACGCCGACGTGTCAAGCAAGAGTGATACGGCAACCCCATCCAATTCAACTATGCAATACGAGTAACCATTGACATCGGGGCTTACCAAGTGGATGGTCGTTGTTGGCGGGCAGGCTGGCTCACTTGGTGGGCCCCACGATGCTGATGACTGGCATACCCTGGTCCAGGCGTCCACACCTGTGACACCGTGTTCCTCTTGCTGGGCAAACTCATGCTCCATCCCGGTGCGCCGGGGACCCACAACTCCCACAGACGAGGCCTCCCAGAGCGGCCCTTCGGGTCACTGCATACGCCTCGTATTTTTCTGCCGTGTACTCTTCACCCTCCAGGTCCACCATGTTAACTAGCGTTGACTGTCTGGGTAGCATCTGTGTTTGGCACCAGTTTAGCTCCTTGGCTGACTTGTCTGCTGCTTCTAGCTGAAGAGCTAGCTCAACCGCTCTAGCTAGCATCAGGTTGTTTGGCGCTGTTAATGACCTAGCTCATAGCATAGCATTACCCGTGTGTTCGGCCAACTGATCCAACACCATTTTGTCCTCCAGCAGTCCAAAACAGCACACACTAGCTAGCTGTCTCAGGTCAGCAATGAACTGCTGAATTGGCTCACCGACTCTCTGTTGTCTCTGGCGAAAGCGAATCTGTCATACCGTCACGCTGTCCGGTGAAGCAAAATGGTCAGCTATTAGCTCCACAACCTCCTCATACAAGTCCGTTGCGCCCAGCGTGTGAGAATCCTCTGGCCCTCCATGCCCAGGTTGTGGACAAGCAGCGCTCGCATCCTCACCTTATCCAACTTTCCCAGGTCCAACGCTGCAACATAAACCTCAAACACCTCCAGCCAATGTGGCCATGGAACTGGCGGTTCCCCTGGGAGCTCAAGGAAAGGCTGCAGCGGTGTTACGCATGCCTCCATGGTTAATTCTCCATCGTCAAATGTTATGTCCACAAACCTGGCAGTAAAGAGACGGATGAGGGTGCTTCACTGGAACTGGAACAGCATCACATACACCACACTGTACCAAGTCGCCTGGGCAAGAGCACCCCATAATGGTGGACACTCCCATATACAGTATGTGTCAGTGTGATGATGTCACAAGCCGGCAATGTCATCACACTGCACATTGTCTCAAATCCCTTCAAAATATACTCCTCTCCTGAATTTGAGTAAGACAGCTCAGATTGGGTTGAGCACATCAGGGCCTTTTAACAAGAGATCATTCATACTTGTTCCTTTAAACCTTTGACTGTTGTTCCACACAAGGTACACTGGTGTTGTCACAGAGTGGGGTTTTGGTGCTATCATGCGGCTCACATATCACACTGAGCCTTTCCAATTGTTTGTCTTCTTTGGTGAGTTTCTTTGAAGCCCTTCTTTCTACCATCTCACGTACTTGTGCTGTGTATGCCTCCTACCACTCTGGTTTTCTCTCTCTGCTGCTTTTCTGTCTGTAGAAAAATTTCCTCCACCCCATTCCTATTATTGGGAAGTGATGATGTGTCCTCAACCCAGGGATATTTTGTGTCCCAGTGTGGAGAATCACTGGGGGTATCTGCTTCAATATAGGTTAGACACGGCTTTATGATTTCAAGTTTTTTTTTCTTTAGCAAGAGTCATTTCCTTGTCCAAGATAAGTTTCCCCTCCGGGACAAAGTTTATTCAATGAATGAATCAATCAATTAGTCAGCTATGCTTCAGTTCTTGCTGCACATTGTTTGAGATGAGTGATTGTTGCTTTTTGGAGACAACATGGGATGAAGACGTGAAGAAGGATGTTTCCACCTTGCTTCAGCATTCTCTGTGTGAAGGTGTGCCACAGAACCGTAGACCCACTCTGAGATATTGCAGAATATGTGGACCTGTCTGAGCCATTCTCACAATCCATGTAAGACAAGGGTGTCCAATCATGTGCCATGGAGGGCCAAGACCCTGTAGGTTTTCTCTTCTACCCAGTCTCATCAGCAGGTGTTTTCACTTATCGGCAATCAGTGGGAAGAAATTCAGTGAAATCTGCTGTTGAAGACACTGGTTGGAGGTAAAGCCTGCTGGGTCTTGGCCCTCCATGGCACATGACTGGACACCCCTGATGTAAGAACAATATTCTGCAGGAGAGCACTCTCCCACTCCTTCTAGACCTGGATTAGGGCTTCAGGCAGCGGGGGGTCAATTTCAGTCCTTCTTATTCCACAGTCACTGTACCACCACTTTGGCTCTGGTAGTATAAAGTATGATAAACCCTTGTGTGGAGGGTGACTGCTGGATATGGGAGTGGACAGTGTTTGTCAGAAGTGTATCTGAAGAGAAGTGCCAACAAAGTCCAAGTGCTGGTTTGGCTGTATTTTGGTCACCTTGATGTAACCCTCACGAACACCTACTCACTTTAGGTGTAGTACCAAAAAAAAAAAAAAAAAAAATTGGGCCAGATCAGAAGATTACAGATTTGTAGGAGCCTGGGAGGTGCAACAAAAGATGACAACACACGGTGTATAGAAACTTGCAACTATGTATATTTCAAAATATGTACATATAAACAAATACATAGCACTGTACAATAGAAAAAATAAAAACAAAATACTCATAATATATATTTACAAAATTTACAGTCCTCTTGTGTCCTTTCCAGGTGACTAGTGGAGTCACCTTTAGCAGTTCACAGGATTCAGGCTTTGGCTCGCCATCCAGATCTGGAAAATCCACTTCTGGTCCAACCAGTCCAAACACAAAAAAAACCTGACCTATAAAATAGGTCAGAACACAAAAAATAAGCTATGCTCTATAGCTTTTTATAAAATATTTCTAACTGTACAACAATATATTTTTTAAACACCTATAAATCACAGGTATGACATTCACCATTAAATACATTTAATGGCAGGGGAATTGGGACCTTTGCTAACCGCCACAGCTCAGAAAAATGTCTTTTTCTGATAAAAAAAACTAGCCGAAAATTAGCATCGGCGGTTAGCATGCTAAGCTAGCGATTAGCATTCCCATACATAACCATGGCACTTACCACGCTAGGTGACACATGCGTCAATGAGATTCCCGCGCTCAACGGCATCGACAGCCTTTGTATTCCAATCTTAAAATTTACAAAAGAGGTATTAGAATTTGGCAATGCCGCAATGTCTCATTTCTCATTTTGGTTTAGGCTTACCAAATCCAAGGGTTTTATTCGGGCAAAGGCTGCTACTAGCACGTTAGCTCTCCGTCTAGTAAGGAGTCGCGCTTCCTCGTCGGTGTCTCTGCCGTGACTAAGAGCGTTCTGCGAATTACGTCAAACCCGAGCAAGGAAATGCGTGACCCCGTTGGCTGGTGGAACCCCATTGGCTGTTGCTGCCCAGCTAACAACACAGCCATTGGTCGCTTAAAGTGCCAAATAAAAACGTCTGGAACGTTATCAAAACTTTCCAAAGAATGTTCCTTACTATTTATAAACATATATTTATGAGCTTATATTTATCTATATGGGGCTGCACGGTGGCGCAGTGGTTAGCACTGCGGCAGCACAGTTTACCCTTGGCCAGGGGATTGTGGGGATCGTGGGATCGTGGGTTCGATCCCAGCCCCCGACCAACAGTGATCTGTGTGGAGTTTGCATGTTCTCCCCGTGTTGCGTGGGTTTACTCCGGGATTTCTCCGGTTTCCTCCCACATGCCAAAGACATGCATGTTAGGTTAATTGGCTGTTCTAAATTGTCCCTAGATATCTGTTTCCTATAGGCCCTTAGAATAGAGAGTTAGTTTTAATGAAAGGGCTTTGAGTGGTCTTTGTGACTAGAAAAGCGCTATATAAGTGCAGGTTAGTTAGTTAGTAGTTAGTATATATTTACAGTGGGGAAAAAAAGTATTTAGTCAGCCACCAATTGTGCAAGTTCTCCCACTTAAAAGCTGAGAGAGGTCTTCAATTTTCATCATAGGTATACCTCAACTATGAGAGACAAAATGAGGGGAAAAAAATCCAGAAAATCACATTGAAGGATTTTTAATGAATTAATTGGTAAATTCCTCAGTAAAATAAGTATTTGGTCAATAACAAAAGTTCATCTCAATACTTTGTTATATACCCTTTGTTGGCAATGACAGAGGTCAAATGTTTTCTATAAGTCTTCACAAGGTTTTCACACACTGTTGCTGGTATTTTGGCCCATTCCTCCATGCAGATCTCCTCTAGAGCAGTGATGTTTTGGGGCTGTCGCTGGGCAACACGGACTTTCAACTCCCTCCAAAGATTTTCTATGGGGTTGAGATCTGGAGACTGGCTAGGCCACTCCAGGACCTTGAAATGCTTCTTACGAAGCCACTCCTTCATTGCCCGGGCAGTGTGTTTGGGATCATTGTCATGCTGAAAGACCCAGCCACGTTTCATCTTCAGTGCCCTTGCTGATGGAAGGAGGTTTTCACTCAAAATCTCACGATACATGGCCCCATTCATTCTTTCCTTTACATGGATCAGTCGTCCTGGTCCCTTTGCAGAAAAACAGCCCCAAAGTATGATGTTTTCACCTCTATGCTTCACAGTAGGTATGGTGTTCTTTCTCCTCCAAACACGACAAGTTGAGTTTTTACCAAAAAGTTCTATTTTGGTTTCATCTGACCATATGACATTCTCCCAGTCCTCTTCTGGATCATCCAAATGCTCTCTAGCAAACTTCAGACGGGCCTGGATATGTACTGGCTTAAGCAGGGGGCGTAGTGTGTTACTGATGTAGCCTTTGTTACTTTGGTCCCAGCTCTCTGCAGGTCATTCACTAGGTCCCCCCGTGTGGTTCTGGGATTTTTGCTCACCGTTCTCATGATCATTTTGACCTCATGGGGTGAGATCTTGTGTGGAGCCCCAGATCGAGGGAGATTATCAGTGGTCTTGTATGTCTTCCATTTTCTAATAATTGCTCCCACAGTTGATTTCTTCACACCAAGCTGCTTACCTATTGCAGATTCAGTCTTTCCAGCCTGGTGCAGGTCTACAATTTTGTTTCTGGTGTCCTTTGACAGCTCTTTGGTCTTGGCCATAGTGGAGTTTGGAGTCTGACTGTAGAAGGTTCCTGGTTCGAATCCCCAGGTTGGCAGGGGTTGGAACCTTTCTGTGTGGAGTTTGCATGTTCTCCCTGTGCTGCATGGGTTTACTCCGGGGGCTCCGGTTTCCTCCCACAATCCAAAGACATGCATGTTAGGTTAATTGGCTGTTCTAAATTGTCCCTAGATATCTGTTTCCTATAGGCCCTTAGAATAGAGGGTCAGTATTAGTGAAAGCGCTTTGAGTGGTCTTTGTGACTAGAAAAGCGCTATATAAGTGCAGGTTAGTTAGTTAGTTAGTTTGAGGTTGTGGACAGGTGTCTTTTATACTGATAATGAGTTCAAACAGGTGCCATTAATACAGGTAACGAGTGGAGGACAGAGGAGCCTCTTAAAGAAGAAGGTACAGGTCTGTGAGAGCCAGAAATCTTGCTTGTTTGTAGGTGACCAAATACTTATTTTACCAAGGAATTTACCAATTAATTCATTAAAAATCCTTCAATGTGATTTTCTGGATTTTTTTTTTCTCATTTTGTCTCTCATAGTTGAGGTATACCTATGATGAAAATTGGAGACCTCTCTCATCTTTTAAGTGGGAGAACTTGCACAATTGGTGGCTGACTAAATACTTTTTTGCCCCACTGTATCTCCAAAATATCCACTTCCATTGTGAAATGAGTGTTTGTATGTTTTTTTTTAAACTTTATCGATATTTACAATTTTATTCCCGTTTTTAACACTGGGTTACATTGAGTTTTCCACATCTCTGAATTGTCTGATCTGTATTGAGCTGGGAGGTAGTAGATGACTGAGTTCTTGCTGCTTGCCTACTGTCTAAGCAGATTATCCAACAGTTCTTTTGTCTCTTGTTCTATCAGGCTTCAAACCCAATTGTCAAGACTGACTTCAACACTGTCTCTGATGCCCTTTCCCTCATTACTATGATCAGTAGTGTGTGTCTGTAATGCGAATGTGGCACAACAAGGGGAGCTTATGGTCCCAAACAGAGGCACTCTCCATTCATAGATGTCAAGTATTATGTTATGTTTGAGGTCTTTCCATAAGAACCTCAACAGAGGTTAAAAATTGATTCATAAAATAATTTTTAACCACTTCCATTCTGTTGCACTCTCTCTGGAACCTATCCCACCTTCTTTGGGTCACTGTGGATGGTTTGCTCGTCCATCGCAGGGCCAGCTCAAAGAGACAGACCACCATTCTCTCTCACATTCCCACCTATGGGCAATTTACAATAGAATTCCCAGTTGATGTCTGTTAAAAGGCCCCAGTTAACCTGATGTGCCTGTCTTTGGATTGTGGGACAAACACAGTGTCCAGAGGGAATCTACTCAGGCAAAACATGCAAACTCTAGACAGACTGTTTAATACATTAAATTTGATGATTAACAGCCTTTGATTTATGGCCTATATTTACCTCATTTTACACTTTAATCTCTGTCTAAAGTCATAATAATAATAATAATAATGGCTTAGAATTATATGGCGCATTACATGTCAAATGACATCTCAAAGCACTTACAGTGAGTCCATTATTCATTCACTCCAGAGAGAGAGAGAGAGAGAGAGAGAGACTGTGAAAAAGCCTTTATTGCACACTTCAAAAAAATGTAAGCACACCAACATCATTCCTCCAAGTGTCACATTGGAAAAAGTGCAAACTGAAACGTTCCCTCCCCCCCCCACACACACAACACAGAGCAGTCCCTGCAGTCCACCTATTCAAAGATCCAGTTCTGTGACAGTCAATTACAGTCAATTAAACGTCATCTACCAGTCTGTTCAAACAATATCCCAAAAATGTGTAAAACAGGCAGAGGAACGACCGCCATTCAGTCCTCCTGCCGGGCGCGCTTGACCGGCGTTCCCCCTGCTGCTTTACGCAGGGCTGTCAGGTGTTTCTTGAGGCGATAACGCTTCCTTTCATCCAGGAGGTCCAGACCAACCTGTCTTCTTAGCACATCCACAGACTCAATGAATTTATCAGTGTCACTGAAGTAGTCGGCGACCCTAATGGCTTTGTTATAGGTTGCGTCCAGGAATGCATTTATTTCTTCCAGTGAATACAAACTCGTGTTTGTACTGCATTTTGCCTCAATAGACTCAGTATTAGACACAGTGTCATTCTCAGATTCCATTTCCTCGTCAGCACAACTCAGCTGACTGCTTGGTTCTCCCGGGCCAGTGGGTTTATCATGGGCCACATTTTCTTGGACGCCACCCTCAGCAGCTGACTGTCGCTGTTCCATCCCCCGCTGTGTAAAGGTAGCAGCCTCCGGAAGCACAGCCGCTGATGTCACACAGCGAGATTCTGACGCACCGTCAGGTCGATGCTCCGTCCCCTCCTCCGAAGTGGCAGCAGCTGGCGGAGGCACAGCCGCTGACGTCACACAGTGAGATGATTGTGACGCACCATCAGTGACCTTTTTGGCGACATCACCATCCACGCTCCCGACCGCAAGCTGGGCCGCTGCCGGGCCGTCCACAGACACAGCGGCAGGCTCCGTAGCAGGTGCAGCGGGAGCGGAGGCCGCGCCGCCGTCCGCAGCTGCGGCGTGAGCGGAGGGGTCACCGCCGGCACCATCCGTGGCCCCCTCAGGGCCCTCCGCCCGCTGCCTGTGCGGACAAGCGAACCGTTTATGGCCCACGTCTCCACATTCAAAACACTTCATCTGTCCCGAGCTCGCATACACCATGTAAGATCCGTCCCCATGCTTGACCCTGAAGGAGACTTCCAGAGTCTGAGTGGGCGAGTCGAGAAACATGAACACCTGTCGCCTGAGCGATTTCACATGTTTGAACTTGGCGGCCTTGCATCCCAAAGGCAGAGTCGTAAACGGGCCCGCAAACTTCCCAAATCTGAGGAGCTCCGTCGCCAGCTGCTCGTCAGTGATGAAAGGTGGAACACCTGAGACGGTGATTCTCGTTGATGGGACAGATAAGGGGGACACCTGTACATACATTTCCCCGATAACCACACCGCTTACAATCAGGGTGTGGACATCGTCTTCAGCCGCCAGAAACACAACCACAGCTCTATTCATTCGGGAAGCAACACAGACCGCATCAGGGCCCACCTGCTTGGCCACAGCCTCCAGGACCTCCTCCACAGTAACTTCGCTGTCCGGGGGAACGATCCTCACCCCCTGGTGGATAGATGGAGGTGGCTTTCCCAAGGCCGCCATCCCCCACCCAAAAAAACAAAAACTTGAAAAGCGGCCAGCAGTAGAAAACTGAAAAAAAGTACAAACAAGCCACGGAGTTCCCTATTTCCACCCTCCTCCTTCGGCCGCCGGAAACAGAGAGAGAGAGAGAGAGAGAGAGAGAGAGAGAGAGAGACTTTATTAATCCCCAAAGGGAAACTGATTTGTCTTAACAACACACAAACTCATACACACAAACAAGACCCCCCACAAATATAAATACCCCCAAACAGTTCAAAAACAATCACTATATTGCAATATAATAAACAATAAAATACAGTTCAGTGCACAGTTCTGGAGGCTATGTGTGTATTGTAAAGCCTGACAGCCTCAGGCAGAAAGGACTTGCTGTGACACTCCTTTAGACATCTGGGCTGCAGTAGTCTGTTGCTATGGCTGCTCTGTAGACTGTCCAGTGTGCTGTAGAGGGGGTGATGGACATTGTCCATGATTATTCTGATTTTATCCAGAATTCTGTCTCTAATCACTTCCTCCAATGAAGCCAGCCTGATACCCATGACTGACTCAGCCTTTTTTAAGAGTTTATTCAGTCTATTCTTGTCCTTCACCCTGATCCCTGATCCCCAACACACCATTGCAAAGAAAACGGTGCTGGCCATTACCGACTGGGAGAATATGTGTAGCATTCTATTGCAGACATTAAAGGTCTGATGACACGATTTTGACATTTTTTTAGCATGTTGTGTAAACCCAAAAGTCATTGTTGATGATCAATATAATATTTACAACCGCGCCTGCGTAACAGTTATCATCAAAAAACCGCAGCCGCTGACTGGACTGTGGTGCCGCCCACTGAATGAAGAAGGAGGCTGAAATGACGTCAGCAAGAGAACGGACGCTGGTGTTGTTGACTGGAATGCCAGTAGCTTTGTAGCACACAGTTTCTCTGGTTTCTTGTTTTAGTTTTACGGCTATGCCTTCGCGTTGTGTCGCAGGCTTAGATAAACAGCAGGCCGTGAAAGACCACATCACACGCTTCAGCTTCAACTGTCATAAGCCTCCTCGTGCGCTCCTCGTGTGCTTTTATGCAGGAGGAGTGCACGAGGAGGGGAAGGATGAATAGACTTAGGCGCAGGATTCACCACAGCACATGTATTGAACATAAGACTGATGACAACAGTTCCCAAAAAGATGAAGACCTACAAAAATAAACAAACACTTACAGTTGGTGTTCGGGGCCAACATCACCCAGTGAACACATGGAGAGGAGACGTGTTAACCACGGTTGCGCCCCAGGGCCGACATCGCTTCAAGGGGTGCAACAGAACCCAGACCCAGAACACAGACATAAAAACAACAAGAACTCAAAAGATAATACATAATAAACCCGATGCCTGAGCCACAGAGAACAGTCAGAACTGAGCCTGTAGGATAACACGGGCTCGGTTCGTGACACCAACTGACTATATTGTATTCATTGCCACTAATTTGGACTTTTTCCTGTTATAATAATTAATTTAATATTTTTGATAGTTATAGTACATGTATGCTATACCAGTTATGAGTATTGTTTTTCTTGTGACCAAACTCTTGAAAAAATGAGGACTATCAGTTGCTTCTATTTTCTTATTATTGTTGAAAATCACATGCCAGTTGATACACAACAAAAGCAGTTAATAAACAATGACAACAAACAAAATTGCATTTTTTAAGAGACATAAATAATAGGGAATACATTATTTTTAAGGATATTGCCATCAGTAACACAGAGAATAATTTTAATTTCTAAAGGGGTTTTACAGATAATTGAACTTTAAAATAAGTTATGGCCATGAGTATGCTCTAATTTACTAAAAAATATATTGTGAAATCAGGAAAAAGTGCAGGACCAGATGGTCTTCCAGTTGACCTTTATAAAAAATTTAAGAATAAATTAATAAAACCTTTTTTGGAAATGGTTTTAGAAGCATTTCAAAATAATAATTTACCATCATACATAAATAATGCCTTAATTATACTGCTGCCAAAACCAGGTAAGCCCTCTAATAAATGTGAAAATATGAGACCAATAAGCCTATTAAACGCCGACCTTAAGATAATCTGTAAAATTTTAGCAAGACGAATACAAGAAATTTTACCAAATATTATTAATCGAGATCAGAATGGCTTTATAACGGGTAGACAAGGCTTCCATAATGTAAGAAGACTATTTAATATTATCTATTTTAATAAAGAAGCACCGGATACAGCTCTCCTATCATTGGACGCCGAAAAGGCCTTTGATAGAGTTGAATGGCCCTTTCTTTTTGAAGTCCTACAAAGGTTTGGACTTGGAAATAATTTCATAAAATGGGTTCAAATAATATACAATAATGCTACAGCAGAAATCCTAACAAATAACAATATTTCAAAACCAATAAAAATCAATAGAGGATGTCGACAAGGCTGTCCACTTTCACCTTTACTGTTTACTATGGCAATTGAACCTTTAGCGATAGCGATACGTTTACATTCACAAATATATGGAATTAAAGTTGGACCAACAGAACATAAAATCTCCCTGTACGCCGATGATATAATTTTGTTTATGTCGAATCTAAAAAAATCAATTCCAACCTTGTTGAATTTAATAAAGAATTTTGGGGAAATATCAGGATATAAAATAAATAAAACTAAATCTTCAATATTAATGCTAAATGAGACCCAGAGAAATTACCCAGCCCCTGAGGTAAATCAATTCAATGTTGTAAATCAGTTTAAATATTTAGGAATCCAAATTATGCCTAAGCTAGAATCAGTCGCCAGTGTCAACTATGAAGCCTTAATGTCAGATATCAGTGAGTTAACTCAGAGATGGATGTCACTACCAATGTCGATGATCGGGAGAATCAATATACTTAAAAGTAATATTTTACCTAAAATACTTTATTTATTTCAATACATTCCCTTATCACCACCTTTAGATCTATTCTCAAGAATAAAAAAAAAGTTAGTGGAATTTATATGGAACAACAGGAGGGCTAGATTACGTCTGTCTTTATTATATTTACCATTTGATCGTGGAGGTCTGAAATGTCCAAATTTTATGTTGTATTATTGGTCGGCACAACTGAGGTCTATGACATATTATTTTTCATCAAATGATCTCCCTCACTGGACTGAAATGGAATCATACAATTTACCTTTACCTCTTCCCATATTCATATACTCAGATTCGGCAAAAAAATTACAAAAACAAGTTAAAAATCCATTTGTAAAGCATATGATCAAAATATGGTGTGAAGCTAAAAACTATTTAAAAGAACCACAGTTATTGTCACAATTTAGTCCAATATGGGGTAATCAATATTTTAAACCAGGGAGAGCGGACGCTGTATTTAAAGTATGGAATTTAAAAGGGATACAAAAGATTCAGGATTTATATTTGCCATGTGCAGACAACATAATGTCTTTTGAAGAGCTGAGGATCAAATTTAATCTCAATAGAACACATTTTTTTAAATATCTTCAACTTAGAAACTTTATTCGATCAAATCAAAATAAAGCTCTCACTCGACCTATTTATTCATCCTTGGAAAAAATGATGATGAAAGATAGTAAAAGAAAGGGTATTATTTCAGAGTTTTATAACTCATTGACACTATCTTCAAGTGAAAATTCACTGAAAAGATTAAACTACTGGAAAGAAGATCTGCAAATTGAAATTTCAGAGGAACAATGGGAATTGGCTTGTACAGAAGCTCAAACCAAATCAATAAATGCACGCCTTAAATTGATACATTTCAAATGGTTAATGCGGATGTATGTTACACCGGAGGAGTTAAATAGATATAACAAAAATATACCAGATACATGCACAAAATGCATGGAAAGTAAAGGAACCCTATTTCATTGTTTATGGGAATGTAGATTAATAAGAATGTTTTGGGAAGAGGTGAGGGTAACAATTGAAAAAATAATCTCAAAACAAATCATATTGAATCCTAAACTGGTTTTGTTGGGTCTGTACCCAGAAAAGCATAATTTCAATAAAAGTGAAAGAACTTTCATAGACCTCAGTTTGCTTAATGCCAAAAAATGTATTGCACTATTATGGAAAAAGACTCATAGACCAGATGTGACTCAGTGGTTAAGACAGATGTTAACAAACCTTCCATTAGAAAGAATAACATATATACTGAAATCAAAGGAAATTGTGTTTGAGAATATATGGAGACCTTTTATTGATTATGTAAAAAATTTAAACATAACTCTTGAAGAAGAAGGTGAATGATGTGTGTGGACCTTGTAAATTCCAAACTGGTGAACATAATATGTATACTTATGTATTGGATTGTCTAGACTAAACAGAGGAGCATTGTTGAAGACTTGATTTTGTTGGTGGTTGTTGGTGTTTTTAGTGCATTTTTTTTTTTTTGTAGTACTTTAGTGTTAGTGTTTGATTGTTTGTATCATGTTTGTTAAAAAAAAAAAAAAGGTTCAATAAAGATATTGTGGAAAAAAAAAAAATATATTGTGGCGGCATGAAATAATAAGCGGCGAACTGAGGTTTAAAAGTTGGTTTTATTTCATTCCGCCATCACAGAACTCACTCCAGCGCCGTGCAGGCGCGCCAGAGCGAGCTCTCAGGCTCTCGTCAGCAGCAGTGGTCAGAGAGAGAGAGAACATGTGAATTTCAGTCAGCTTATATACCCAGTTACAGACAATACATGAAAGGCACATTTGCATCACAGTACAGAGCAGAAAACTGGCGCCTGAACTAGACAAAGAGAGGCTGCCTATTGAGCTCAATACACACATCTCATTGTTCTGCTAATTGCCCCAGCTGAGCGCTCTGCTTGTCCGTAGGCTGTGGGGGTGACCCACAATATATATATTTGCAAAATTAAAAAAAAAAAAATTCTATCTCTTGTTCAAATACCCAGGATTGATACAGGATTGCATGCAATGTCCAAATGATGACAACAGTTATGAGATTTTCAAGTATCACACTATAAATATTTAGTAATTTTATTTTCTTGTAAAAATTGACAACAGTTGTGGTCAGATAAACATTTATTGAATGAAAAACAATACCAAGAAAACATAAAGGTAGTTACTCAGCATAAGTAAAACCAACATATTGTCCCTCTTGTCGTGGAAAGGTATGTCTGATCTTGTGAACGACACAGGCAGGTATTGGCATGCGGACTTTCCTCACCCAGGTGCTTCTCATCACACCATCACCAGCAGTGCATGTACTTAAGCAGCCATTTGCCATTCACGCACTGCTGGTCCATAGTATTGTCATCTGTGCTGTTAGTCTGCCAGTATTTTCAGCACTCTCACGACGTGTTAGCCACTCCATGTTCGCCGTGGTTCTTGTGCATCCTTGAAGCAATGTCGGCTCTGGGGCGCACCTGTGGCTAACACGTCTCCTCTCCTTCATTCGCTGGGCAATGCCGGCCCCCGAATGCCATCAGTAAGTGTGTTTGTGTTTTTTGTACGTCTTCACCTTTTTGGGAATTGTCTGTGTTTCTGTATTAAATGTGTTGTAGTGAACCCTGCAAGTAAATCCTCGTTATTTCATCCTCCCTCTCCGTGCGCTGCGTAAGAGCGCATGGAGGGTCATGACATGTCCTGCTCCTGACAGTAAATACTCTCCTCCTCTGTTGTCATGCTCACACACAAACCACACTGGCACCTGCAAAAATAAAAAATAATATCTTTTGATTTGTTTATTTGGGGGGGGGCATTGAAAGTATCAGATGTTTCACTTTTATTATAAATACACTTCTATGATTTTATTGAAAAATTGGGTTTAAATTAATTACATTTATGAACAAATAATTTGTTGCAATATCTGTAACAAAAGCATACCACTCGGTGTTCCCCTGCCGTGTGTTTGTCGCTGCTGCTGCGGTGGGCATGTGTGCCTCACCACCGTCACTCTCTGAGTCTGACTCGCTAGGCACGATGTCCGCTTGGTTCGGCTCAAACCTATAAGGTCTGATGCCCCCAGATTCTTCATTGTCATCCCATTCTTCTGAACTATAATCCTCTGAAGATTGGACAACACAAACCAATTCCAGACTACATGTGCTGGAACCATCATTGATGTTTTCTACCGTTTCCATCCTGCGTGTACAATGGGCAGCCAAGCACTGTGTTCTCCCGATGACATCACAACATGGCCGGGGGGGTTTCCAGCCACTGACACAATTGGTGACGTGGCGTTCATGAAAACGTTGGATATTTGAGTGAAAAAAAGCCTGTTTGACTTAGAACTGCACAAACCCACCTATTTCGTCATACTGAAATTATGTGTTGCAAAATTAGATGCAGTCAAAATCATGTCATCAAACCTTTAAAGGACCTGAGACTTCTAAGGAAATAGAGCCGGCTCAAGCCCTTTATGTAGAGTACCTCGGTGTTTGTAGACCACTCCAAGTTACAGTTTAAGTTAAGACCGAGGTACTTGTAAGAAGTTACTTGTTCCACTTTTCCACCCCCGATGGAAATAGGCAGAGGTGTCGATTTCCTACGACTGAAATTCACCATCATCTCCTTTGTCTTATCCACATTTAGCTGTAAGTGGTTCTTCCCACACCATTTCACAAAATCACCCACCAGTGTTTGGTACTCCTCATCCTGCCCCCCCTCCACAAACCCCACTATAGTCGTGTCATCAGAGTATTTTTGAAGATGACATGACTTGGAACAGTATTTAAAATCTGCAGTGTAGATGGTGAAGAGGAAGGGCGAAAGCACTGTTCTCTGGGGGGCCCCGATGTTACTTATCAGACGGTCAGACACACAGCTCTGCAGCCTCACAAACTGTGGTCTGCCCATCAGATCGTTGGTGATCCAGGTCGTGAGGGGAATGTCAAGATCCATGCTCTCCAACTTTTCCCTCAACAGCCCCGGCTGGATGGAATTAAAAGCAGATGAGAAGTCGAAGAACATGGTGTGGACCATGATGCTGGGTTTGTCTAGGGAAGAGTAGGCCTTCTGCAGCAGGTAAATACAGACGTGGACAAAATTGTTGGTACCCCTCTGTTAATGAAAAAAAAACCCACAGTGGTCACAGAAATAACCTGAATCTGACAAAAGTGGTAATAAATAGAAATTCTATGAAAATTAACCAATGAAAATCAGACAATGCTTTTGAATTGTGGTTCAACAGAATTATTTTAAAAAACAAACTCGTGAAACAGGCCTGGACAAAAATGATGGTACCCCTAGAAAAGATTGAAAATAATGTGACCATAGGGACATGTTCAACCAAGATGTGTCCTCTAATTAACATCACAGGTGTCTACAAACTTGTAGTCAGTCAGTCGGCCTATTTAAAGGGTGACAAGTAGTCACTGTGCTGTTTGGTGACATGATGTGTATCACACTAAACATGGACCAGAGGAAGCAAAGGAGAGAGTTGTCTCAGGAGATTAGAAAGAAAATTATAGACAAGCACGTTAAAGGTAAAGGCTATAAGACCATCTCCAAGCAGCTTGATGTTCCTGTGATTACAGTTGCACATATTATTCAGAAATTTAAGATCCACGAGACTGTAGCCAGCCTCCCTGGACGTGGCCGGAGGAGGAGACGGATAATACGAATGGTAACAAAAGAGCCCAGAACAATCTCTAAACACATTCATGGTGAACTCCAAGGTCAAGGTACATCAGTGTCAGATCGCACCATCTGTCGTTTGAGCCAAAGTGGACTTCATGGGAGACGACAAAGGAGGACACCACTGTTGAAAACAAATCATAAAAAAGCCAGACTGGAATTTGCCAAACTGCATGTTGACAAGCCACAAAGCTTCTGGGGGAATGTCCTATGGACAGACGAGACAAAACTGGAACTTTTTGGCAAGGCACATCTGCTCTATGTTCACAGACGCAAAATTGAAGCATACCAAGAAAAGAACACTGTCCCTACTGTGAAAGATGGAGGAGGTTCTGTTATGTTCTGGGGCTGCTTTGCTGCATGTGGCACAGGGTGTCTTCAATCTGTGCAGGGTACAATGAAAGCTCAAGACTATCAAGGTATTCTAGAGAGAAATGTGGTGCCCAGTGTCAGACAGCTTGGTCTCAGTCGCAGGTCATGGGTCTTGCAACAGGATACTGACCCAAAACACACAGCTAAAAACACCCAAGAATGGCTAAGAGCGAAACATTGGACTTTTCTAAAGTGGCCTTCTATGAGCCCTGATCTAAATCCTATTGAACATCTGTGGAAGGAGCTGAAACATGCCGTCTGGAGAAGGCACCCTTCAAACCTGAGACAACTGGAGCAGTTTGCTCATGAGGAGTGGGCCAAAATACCTGCTGAGAGGTGTAGAAGTCTCATTGACAGTTACAGAAATGGTTTGATTGCAGTGATTGCCTCAAAAGGTTGTGCAACAAAATATTAAGTTAAGGGTACCATCATTTTTGTCCAGGCCTGTTTCATGAGTTTGTTTTTTTAAAATAATTCTGTTGAACCACAATCCAAAAGCATTGTCTGATTTTCATTGGTTAATTTTCACAGAATTTTTATTTATTACCACTTTTGTCAGATTCAAGTTATTTCTGTGACCACTGTGGGTTTTTCTTTCATTAACAGAGGGGTACCAACAATTTGATTTTGTCCACGTCTGTAATTGCATCGTTCACCCCCACATGGGGCTGGTATGCAAATTGCAGTGGGTCTTGGGCCGAACACACAAGTCTCCTTAGGTGAGCCAGCACCAACCTCTCCATGACCTTCATTATGTGGGAGGTCAGAGCTATGGGCCTGTAATCATTCAGTCCCAAAGGATGATTTTTCTTAGGCACTGGGATCAGGTATGATGTTTTCCATAGCTCTGGAACTCTCTGGTGGTACAGGCTCATTTTGAAGAGTTGGTGCAAGACTCCACACAGCTGGTTCGCACAGGCCTTCTGCACAAGAGGACTTATGCTGTCCGGTCCTGGAGCCTTCCCAAGGTGAAGCCTCTCCAGCTCTTTCGTCACCTGGTCAGGAGTAATGCTAAAGGTGGCTGTACTGTCAAGAGGTGCGGTTCTGTCAGGAGGTGGAATAGTATTGCCTAGTGAGTGAGAGGAAAGAGGTGTCTGGCTCAGAGCTAGCTGGCTACTGCTGGTGTGTGATGGGGGGACGACAGACCAGTGATGGAGCTGCTGTCGGTGGGTGACTCAAACCTATTAAAAAACTGGTTCAGCTCATTAGCCCACTGTGTATTCCCCTCAACAGCGCCCCTGTTTTTCTTACTGAAACCGATTATTTCTCTCATCCCATGCCACACAGCCCTGACATTATTTTCCTCCAATTTCTTCTACACCTTTCTCCTATAGATGTTTCTGTTTTACCCAAGTTTTCATTTCAGCTCTTTCTGTACCTTTTTGAGTTCTGTTTTATCTCCTGCCTTAAAAGCCCTCTTGTTTTCATTTAGTAAGTTTTTCAGCTCACTTGCAATCCAAGGTTTATTATTTGGGTAACAGAGGACCTTGTTTCATGGAGGTAGAATTATCCACACAGAACCCAATATAATCAGTGATACAGTTTGTTAAGCCATCTAAATCTTCTCCATGAGCTTCATAAAAAGCATCCCAATCAGTGGCTTCCAGTCCACCACAAAGTGTCTCCAACCCTCAGGAAACCATTTCCTCACCATCTTTACTCTAACTTGTTGTTGTTTAACAACTGACCAATATTCAGGTGTGAGTAAAACTAAACTGTGGTCTGATCTACCTAGTGGGGGAAGAGCACTAAAAATATATGCATTCTTTACATTTGCATATAGCAGATCTAAAGTCTTATTTTCTCTTGTGGTGCACTTAACAAACTGATAAAACATGGGGGGAGTTTTGGATAAAGAAGCATGGTTAAAGTCACCTGTGATCAGGATGAATGTGCTGGGATGTTTTGTGAGGAGGTCTGCTGTGACAGAATGGATGATGTCACATGCCGTGTCAGCTTTCCCGGAAGGAGGAACGTAAACAGAAATGACGATTAAATTAGTAAATTCCCTCAGAAGATAGTATGGCCGCATTCCGACGGCAATGAGTTCAATATTGGGGATACACTCATGCTTTTTAATGTGAATGTGTCCCGGATTGAACCAGCAGGAATTTATGAGCATGGCAAGTCTCCCTCCTTTACACTTGCCGCTCGTGGTGATGTCTCTGTCCACTCGGATGGTGTAGAAGCCGGAGAGAGCCACAGCTGAATCAGGTGTCTGCTCATGCAGCCACGTTTCACAGAAGCACATAATACTGCACTCCCTGTATTCTCTCCCTGTCCTGGTAAGCACTTCCAGCTCATCCATTTTATTTACCAGGGACCGCACGTTTCCTGTAATGGATGCAGGGTTTAAATCTCCTCCACTTCAAACGCCATATAACACTCAACCGACAGCCTCTTCGTTTCCTCTTCTGTATATTATATACATTATTCGGTATATTAGACTTTCCTCCATCCAAAAAGCGTACATTCCACAGTGCAGCAAGTTCATCTCGAGTGTACTGTTATGTATGGAAATACCTGGTGATGGATGAGGCCAGATGAAATTGGTGAACACAGCTTTATTAAAGACAAGAGCAGCAGTACACAGCCTGGCACCTACTGTGGGCATTCGGCATAAGGGAGCCTAAGATGGTGGCCCACCCACTATATATAGGGCAGTGCAGTGACATGACAGGACGTCCATGTCACCACACTGCACTTCATAATAAAGTGTCCCTATTCCATATGCCACATTTCCTCCCCCTTCCTCAGAAAAGTCCAAAACCACAATTACAATTGAGGACCCCCCCCCCCCCCAATTTGGAACCCGAATCACACTCCAACATAACGACAACTAATGTACTAAACTGGCCGAACACACTCACTCAAAACAACCTAAAATAGGGCTGACAGGTGGACTACAGCACAGCTCACACGGTGTGGTGGATTATTCTGCCACCAATAACTAAAGAAAAAGTCCATTATCAAACTAAAATTACTCGCCATGTTCCTAAACTAAAAGGGGCAGAGGTGCTCCCGGTGTCTGTTCTTCCACCATTTTGTCTTCACCATCTGTGCTGCACCCACTCTGTGAGTCACATTCGCTGTCCACACCATGCTCTTCGGCTAGCATGTCACAAATTAGCTCTCCGGTGTTCCGTTAACCCACCAGTTGTGGCGCCATCTGGTCCAGTACCTCGAGCTGAAACGCCAACTCCAGCACCACCGACCTCAGCAAAAAGCATGCCAACAACAGCAGGTTTTTTTTGCATCACTGTCTCTGCCACCGTCCGTTCATCCAGCTCCTTTTCCAGTATGGCCCGTGTCTCCAGATTCACCATGAACCACTTCAACTGCAGCCTTATCATTCGGTCCTCCACGTGCCCAAACTCACACGTGCCAGCCAGACAGCGACGAGCATCCACATACCGTATAAACGACTCCTCCTTCTGCTGTCTGCGCTGGTAGAACCTGGACCTCGGGGCCATTACATACTCTGGGATATCGAAGTGTTTGACTAGCAGACCAACCGACACGTTGTAGTCGTTGCAGGGTGAGGTGCAGTTATTAGCTAGCAGCCTGGCCGCCTCGGCACACGAGACTGGTGGTCTTATCGCCTTGTACAAACGAACGCCCTCAATGCCCAGATAGCAATGCAGTAAAGCTGACTTCCATACCTCTTCCATCTTGTCCAGGCCAAACGCAGACAAGTAGGCAATAAGAGCGCCAAACCAGCGTGCCCACGGGACTGGCGGTTCACTAGGCTTCTCCAGAAATGGTTGTGGTTGCTCCATGCACGCCTCCATGTGTTAATCCTTGTTGCCAAATGTTATATATGGAAATACCTGGTGATGAATGAGGCCAGATGAAGTTGGCAAATACAGCTTTATTAAAGACAAGAGCAGCAGTACACAGCCTGGCACCTAGTGTGGGCATCCGGCATAAGAGAGCCTAAGATGGTGGCCCACCCACTATATATAGGGCAGTGCGGTGACGTGACAGGACATCCACGTCACCACACTGCACTTCATAATAAAGTGCCCCTTTTCCATATGCCACATGTACACTATGCGAGGAATCATGGTAAGGAGTCCAAACACAAATGCACAGCAATAAAAAGTGTCCAATCTACCTGGCTGTCGTCATACCTCCAGAAAGTGCAGTTTAAAAAGTTAAAAAGTCTCCAAAATCACATGCAACCACTACGCTAAGACAGGCAGCCACTGTCATGGCTAGTGGTAAGCTACTGCTGTAGCCACAGCTGCCCTGGGGCAGACTGACAGAAACGTAGCTGCCAATCCACATCAATGACGTCTCCGACCACTACCGAACAGTTATACATATTCATACCCAGTGTCATGGACACTGGAGGCAAGGTGGATAAAGTGTCTTGCCCAAGGACATTACATGGCAGGATGGCTGGGGAGAGAGGGATTCAAACCGCCTACCCTCCAATTATTGGACAACCCACTCTACCTCCTGAGCCACTGCCACCTACATTTCCCTCCTCCATTCCATTTTTTCTGAGCACCAAGCTGGATGGCAAGAAGTTCTATTTTTATATAGTCTTTGGCATGACCCAGCCAGGACTTGAACCCCGACCTCCCACTTGTGGGGCGGATGCATTTCCTCTAGGCCATCACCGGAGTGGTCACTTTAGCTCTTCTCTCTTGAAGGTAATTCTCCCCCTAGAAACTCATTTTCTTCTGATCTGGTGCCCCTGGCTTTCACATTATCCTTGTTTTGAGTTGTCTTCTTTCGGAAGAAAAATCATAAACTTTCCTTCATGATGGAAAAAAATATTTTTTTTCAACGACTAAAAGTTGTTGAATATTCTTGACCAGACAAGTGGAAAGATTTGTGGTCCATGAACTGAGTGCGCTACTCCTTCTCTATATATTTAAAATGTCACTTGATATCAAACAGTTCCAGGCTGAACCTAATTAGGAAGTCAGATGCTTGGTCTTTTATATTACAAGGATTATTTGCCAATACATTTGCCTCACTCACGAGAGAAACCACAATGCAATAATATCATGAAACTTGTGATATTATCATGATCTTGTGATGTTGAGCACTGTGATATAATATATCGTGATTTCCCATCCCAATCTTTGCCTTGTTTAACTAGATCTTAGCTGGCTCTCCTTTGCTGTGAATTAACCAGACAGTGAGCATTTAGCACCATCTATTGAAGTGAAAAGTCAATTGTTTTTATATTACTCTGGTACCAAGATAGGAAAGCTTGTATTTGCAACATTTATTACATTTTTTAAAAATAAATTATCACAATAGTGGGATCTCTGAATCAATACAGTATTGCTACCACAAAGAATCGTGATATCGTGGAGAGAGAAATAATCGGGTGAAGCGGTGCAGAGCAGAGCAGACTTTATTAATCTCTCCCTCACATTCATAAGAATCACAAGCATAAAAAAGGCAGGTCACAGGCACCTCTCCTTTTATAGCATACCACTCTGTGCGACCGGGGTGCTGCATTAACATAAATACATTTGCCATTTCCCTTTGTCACTGTTCGCATCAACACACAAATTCCCCCATGACCATTCCCCTTCAGTCTGAGTGGAAACATACTGAGTGGGTTCCCACACCGACCCCCCAGAAACTCAGACTGAGCCTTAACCCTCATGTCCTTTGGGCTTCAGCCTACGTCCATAGCAGCTGTAACGGGGGGTTGGCGGCTCAGAGGCGCTGCTGTGCCGGTGGGGGGCTCCTGGGGGTGCGTCCGTCTGTGGGGGGACATCTTCAGTATGCCATTGTGACTGATCTGATGATTCATTTACCTGGGGAGGTCTCAGTGGGGGTCGTCAGCGCCGAGGAGCTCGGGCCAACACCACCTGCTCATCTGCTAAAACAAAGGTGGGCTTAAGCCTGTCCATACAGATTGTTTCCCTGTGTCCCCCCAAGTCTAACACAAAATGTTTCTCCCCGGGTTCTAGCACTCTGAACGGGCCGTCGTAGGGCGGGAGCAATGGGGTCCGGTGGGCATCGTGCCTGACAAATACGAACGATGCGTCCTTCAAGGTCTTTGGCACAAAAGCGCGGGGAAAACAGTGGTGGGATGGGCCGGGTACTGTCCCTGCCTCTGCGCTATGCAGTGAAAGCGGGGATGGATTGGTGTTCCGTGCGGAGTTGTCCAGCAAAAACTCTCCAGGGAGCCGCAGAGGCTGAGAAAAAAACCAGCTCAGCTGGGGAGGCTGCCAAATCCTCCTTCGGTGCTGAACACAACCCTAATAGAACCCACGGCAACCAGTCCACCCAATTTGCATCCGTAAGCGAAGCCCTGAGCGCTGCTTTAAGTGATCTATGGAAATGCTCGCATAACCCATTGGCCTGGGGGTTTTACGCAGTCATGCGATGAATTGTGACGCCCAGGCTCTGGGCCATCGTGGACCAGAGGTCGGAAACAAACTGAGGGCCCCGATCGGACATGATACCCGAAGGGGCGCCGAAACACGCCACCCATGTCATCAAAAAAGCACGTGCAACTTCTGCGGACATGGTGGAAGCTAGCGGTACTGCCTCGGGCCAGCGCGTGGTGCGGTCCACCACTGTCAGGAGGTGTGTGAACCCCTGCAATGGCGGGAGGGGGCCCACGAAGTCCACGTGAACGTGGTCGAACCTCTTAGCCAGGATATAGAACGGCTCCAAGGGGGCCTTTGTGTGCCTGTGCACCTTGGCTCGTTGGCACGCTACGCAGGCTTCAGCCCACTCTTTCACCTGTTTGCACAGGCTCGGCAAGACAAACTTTGCTCCCACCATTTTGACCATCGCACGCACTGCTGGGTGCACCAGGGAATGAACCGACTCAAAAATGCAGCGACGCCCAAGATCGTGGGACCACCGGGCGCAGGCGGCCTGTGGAGACGTCACAGACTTGAGGGGGGGGCCCGTCTTGCAGTACTTTGCTCTCCAGTCTTAACCCTGTTGGTCCAGAATGTAGTGCGCAAACGTCTGCATCGCCGATCTGCTCAGAGGCCATGGCTGTGTAATCTATCCCTACGTAGATTGGGGCCACTAATGCACGTGAGAGGCAGTCTGCCACCACATTGAGTTTACCGGCCACATGCTGAATGTCGGTCATAAACTCCGAGATCGCGGCCAGCTGTCTCTGCTGCCGGACTGACCATGGTTCTGAAACCTTGGCCATCACGTACGTTAACGGCTTGTGGTCTACAAACGCAGTGAAGGTGTGCCCTTCCAGCCAGAACTGGAAGTGGTGTATGGCCAGGTGGAGAGCCAGTAACTCCCTGTCTAACACGTTGTATTTACGCTCATTGTCGCTCAAAGACCTGCTAAAAAAGGCGAGCGGCTGTCAAGAACCTGCGACGCACTGCTCCATGACGCCCCCTATGGCCACGTCCGATGTGTCGGTAGTGAGCGCTATCCGAGCCGCCAGGTCCGGGTGCGCCAGTAGTGCGGCGTTCACCAGAGCTGTTTTTACCTCGGAAAATGCCTGCTCTCGCTCAGGAGTCCAGTTGACTCGTTTCTTAAGCATGGCGTACAATGGCTGCATGAGCTGGGCTGCTCGGGGGAGAAAACAGTTGTAGAAGTTAACCATCCCCAAAAATTCCTGCAGCGCCCTGACTGTCTGAGGCCGGGGAAAATCTGTCACTGCGCGCACTTTGTCCGGTAAGGGTATCGCGCCCTCCAGTGAGATGCGGTGGCCCAAAAAATTGATTCCCGTTACCCCAAACTGGCACTTTGCCGAGTTGATTATTAACCCATGCTCCTCCAACCTCTGGAAAACTGTCCTGAGGTGGGCTACGTGTTCGTCCTTGGACGTGCTGGCCACCAGGATGTCGTCCAGGTAGACGAACACAAATAGCAGATTGCGCAACACTGCATCCATCATGCGTGGAATGTCTCCGCCGCGCTTTTTAACCCGAAAGGCATGTGTAAAAACTCAAAAAGACCAAACAGGTTATTACTGCCGTTTTAGGTATGTCCTCCGCGTGCACTGGGACCTGGTGGTAACCGCGGACCAGGTCTATCTTGGAAAAAATGCGTGCCCCGGTGAGGTGAACGGAAAAATCCTGAATATGGGGGATCGGTAGCGGTCATGCTCTGTGGCGTTGTTTAATCTGCGGAAATTTCCACAAGGTCGCCATGATCCTCTCGGCTTTAGGAACCATATGTAGCGGGGATGCCCATGGGCTGTTTGAGCGTCTGATGATGCCCAACTTTTCCAAGTTGGCAAACTCCTCACGCGCTATGGCCAGTTTAGCTATGTCCAGGCGCCGAGGTTGTGCGAAAACGGGCGGCCCCGTGATGGTAATGAAGTGCTCCACCCCGTGTTTAGTGACGGTCGCCAAAAACGTCGGGACCGTGAGTGCTGGGAACTGGGTGAGTAGTGTGTGGAACTTACCCTCTGGAGCTGTGACGTTGGCTAGTGTTGTGGACCCGGCTCCTCTAGCTGTACAGGGGAGACAATCAAAAGACATTGTGTTTAAGGTGTCTGTTAGCCACATCGACTAGTAGTCCGTGTGCACACAAAAAATCAGTGCCCAAAATGGGGAAGCTGCATGCCGCTATGATGAATATCCATTGGTATGCAAGGCCGTGCAAGGATACAGTCAGTGTCCTCTCACGAAAAGTCTTAATGTCTGAGCCGTTTGCAGCTGTCAGCTCAGGGCCGCTAGTTCCCGCCAGCTGGTCTGCGTAGAATGGCAGGATGAGGTTCTTTTGGGAGCCAGACTCCACGAGGAACCGTCTCCCTGAGCGTGAGTCTGTCACATAGAGCAGGTTGCTTGCTTCACCGGCGGTCGCAGTTGCTACCGACTGCCAGCACTGGCGTTTCCCGAGCGCTTGAATTGGCACGGTGGCACGCATCAGTGTGCGTCCTCTCCAAAACAGCGGTGGTAGAAGCATTAGCTCTCCGGTCTCTCCGGTGCTTCTTGGCCTCCGCTGCAGCCACCGTCGTTGGCCCCTCGCCTCCGCTGGCCGTCTTGCTGGGTTCCGACGCCGCTGTGTTCACTGTGAGGGCTCTGGTGGTGAGGATAATGCGATCTGCCTCTTGTGCTAGCACCCAGTAGTTGCACGCGGCCAGCAGCGGCGAATTGGCAAGGACCGGCCTGGCCGCTGTTGCGAGGTTCCGGAGAAAAAGGTGAGCAAAGAGGAAATGCCCATCATCTGTGCCCATCAACGCCAACATCTTCTACATTGATTGGACTGCTGACCCGTCTCCCAACTCGGGGCGTGTCAGGAGCCTTTCCGCTCTCTCGCAGTCCGAGAGCGTGTAGCACCGGGTCAGCGCGGTTTTGAGAGCATCATATTTGTCGTGGGCTGGGGGCTGTTGGAGCAGGCTCGCCACCTGCTGAGTTGTGCGTGCGTCCAGTGCTGCAACCATGTAGTAATATTTGGTGTCATCCGCCGTTATTCCCCGGAGCGCAAACTGGGCCTCGGTGTGGAGGAACCAAGACTTCAGGTCATGTAGCCAAAAGTCTGTGAGTTTGACCGAAACGGCGCACGCGTTGCTGGAACCTCCCATCCGGGTCATCTCTGGGGTGTTCGCCTCGAATTCCATTGTGCATCAAGGGTCACCAGTGTGGAGAGAGAAATAATCGGGCGAAGCGATGCAGAGCAGACTTTATTAATCTCTCCCTCACATTCACAAGAACCACAAGCATAAAAAGGCAGGTCGCAGGCACCTCTCCTTTTATAGCATACCACTCTCTGTGCGGCCGGGGTGCTGCATTAACATAAATACATTTGCCATTTCCCTTTGTCACTGTTCGCATCAACACACAAATCCCCCCATGACCATTCCCCTTCAGTCTGAGTGGAAACATACTGAATGGAAACATACTGAGTGGGTTCCCACACCATTATACTTTATCGATTTTCCCCCACCCTGAGATGCTATGCAGTAATATAACAGAAAACAAACAAAAAAAAAAAAACATTCATTGAGGGTGTTTTCATATTAGACATGATTGCTCCCTAGTGTGACACCATTGCTCACCCCACCTTCCCTATAAGGTTGGCTTTTATAGTCTGATACAGTAGATTCTGATTTACACATAGTTATTTTGTAATGCCCCTTTGTGCATCACCACCTTATTGTGGTGGAGGGGTTTGAGTGCCAAATGATCTCAGGAGCTATGTTATCGGGGGCAACTTGCCCCTGGTAGGGTCTCCCAAGGCAAACTGGTCCTGGGTGAAGGGCCAGACTAAGAGCAGTTCAGTGGATCTCCATGAAAGATGTTACATCAGGACCGAGTGGACCCAAAGGAGGCACATGGGTCCGCCCTCCAGTGGGCTCACCATCTGCAGAAGGGATCATGGGGATCATGGTGCTATGTGAATTGGGTGGAAGTCTGGGCTACTCTGTCTGGACTGATGCCCCTGGGACCTGAATTCCTGGATAAGTGGTAGAAGATGGATGGAAGGATGGATGGATATTTTGTAATGCCTCAAGAAGAAGAAAAACAAAGATGTTATCAACCATCTGTGTCAACAAGTGGGTGACATGAATTTATCCTCCGTAAGGTGCAGTAAGTAACTACCGATTAGAAAAGAGTAAATTTTATTGTCCCCTAAGGGAAACTGGTCTTGGGCATAGTGCTACATCCAACTGATGATCCTGAAGGACAAGCTGCTGCGCGCAGGGGTGGACCAGCACCTGTCATCATGGATCCTGGACTACCTCACGAACCGGCCTCAGTTTGTGAGAACCCGGGACTGTGTGTCCGACACGATCATCAGTAGCACGGGGGCCCCCCAGGGAACGGTGCTGGCTCCCTTCCTGTTCACTCTTTATACTGCGGACTTCTCACACAACACAACACACTGCCATCTACAGAAGTTCTCTGATGACTCTGCGATCGTTGGCCTCATCTCCAATGGAGATGAAGCTGAGTACAGAGGGCTTATCCAGGACTTCGTGGACTGGTGCCATCGGAACTGCCTCCAGATCAACGCGAGGAAAACTAAGGAGCTGGTGGTGGACTGCCGCAGGCATGGGCAGCCCCTCACAGTACCAGTAAATATACAGGGAACAGACATCGAGATGGTGACATCCTATAAGTACCTGGGTATTCATCTGAACAATAAACTAGACTGGTCACACAATACTGATGCACTCTACAAGAAGGGACAGCGCAGGCTGTTCCTGCTGAGGAGACTCAGGTCTTTTGGTGTACAAGGGGCGCTGCTGAAGTCATTCTATGACACGGTGGTGGCATCAGCCATCACTTTTGGAGTGGTCTGCTGGGGCAGTGGCATTACTGCAGCCGATAGGAAGAGACTGAACAAACTGATTAAGAAAGCTAGCTCTGTCCTGGGGCAGCGCCTTGATCCGATGGAGGAGATAGGAGAGAGAAGGACGGTGGCTAAACTGTCATCTCTGCTGGAGTCCGAGTTCCACCCTATGCAGGACATACTGAATGCACTGAGGAGCTCATTTAGCAGCAGACTACATCATCCCAGGTGCACAACCGAGAGGTTTCGTAGGTCCTTCCTACCAACGGCTGTCAGACTGTACAACCTAAGCAGGGCTGCTCGCAGAGATAGCAAAAAGACGTAACAAACTAATAGTTTTTTGAATGCAAAAGATGCAATAGACTTACACAATGGTCCCCTCCGGCATACAACTAGGAACATACCGGTCGCTATGGAGGGTGAGAATATGTATGGGCACATAATCATACCATGTAGGATAACTAAGTAGACGGTTATGCTGTTTCATTCCATCTAGCAACAATGCTCTGCACTGTGTGTGTTTATATATTTGCATATTTATTCCATCTAGCTACAATGCTCAGCACTGGGTGTGTTTATATATTTATATATCTACATATTATTCCATCTAGCTACATTGCTCCGCACTGTGTGTGTTTATATACTTGCATATTTATTCCACCTAGCTGCAATGCTCCGTACTGTGGGTGTTTATATATTTACATATTTATTCCATCTAGCTACAATGCTCTGCACTGTGTGTTCATATATTCATATATTTATTCCATCCAGCTACAATGCTCTGCACTGTGTGTCTGTGTGTGTGTGTATATATATATATTTTATAGTAATACGTACATATGTTTATTAGCTGCTCTTGCTTGCTTGTTTTTTTTCTTGCCTTCTGATTGTTGCTCTGAGTGTTGCTGTCCCTGTGCTGTTGCAATCCTGGAATTTCCCCGTTGTGGGACTAATAAAGGCTTATCTTATCTTATCTTATCTTATCTTACATCCAATGCTTTGCAGTTTAAAAAATATCATCCCAGAATAAAAACTGTTTCACAGTAATAGCAAAAGTCTTTCCTTAAAATATACTAAAACCATTTCATATTGACCACACAAGGACACAAGATAGAAAAGTCTTCTTCTTCTTCTGGCTGCTCCCTTCAGGGGTCGCCACAGCTGATCATCTGCCTCCATCTCACTCTATCCCTTGCATTTTCATCTGTAACACCAACCTTCTCCATGTTCTCCTTCACTACATCCATGAGTCTTCTCTGTAGTCTTCCTCTTTTCCTCCTGCCTGGCAACTCCATCTTCAACATCCTTTGTCCAATATATCCACTATCCCTCCTCTGCACATGTTCAAACCATCTCAGTCTTGCCTCTCTTACTTTGTCTCCAAACTGCTCAACCTGAGCCGTCCCTCTGACTTACTCATTTCTAATCCTGTCCCTCCACACAAGATAGAAAAGTAGCAGTTCTACTCTGAGCCTCTCCCGGATGACTGAGCTCCTCATCCTATCTCTGAGGGTGAGTCCAGCAATCCTACAGAGAAAGCTCATTTCAGGTGCTTGGATACGTAATCTCATTCTTTCGGTCATTACCCAAAGTTCATGACCACATGAGAGTAGGAACATAGATTGACTGGTAAATCAACAGCTTTGCCTTAGAGCTCAGCTTCCTCTTCACCGCAACAGACCGGTGCAACATCTGCATCATTTCAGATGCTGCTCCAATCTGTCTGTCAATCTCTTGCTCCATTCTCCCCTCACTTGTGAATAAGACCCCGAGATACTTTTTTTTTTTTTTTTATTTGGAGCAGGAGCTTGTCCCCAACCCAGAGAGGACAATCCATCTATTTCCAGCTGAGGACCATGGACTCGGACTTGGAGGTGCTGATTCTCACCCCAGCCGCTTCACACTCAGCAGCAAACCATCCCAGTAAGACCTGTAGATCATTGCTGGATGAAGCCAACAGGACACAATCATCTGCAAACAGCAGAGATGTTTGCAGATGATTGTGAGCAGAGATGCCCTTCAGAGAGAACGGTCGCTTTTTCTTCTGCTCCCTCTTTCACCCTCCTTCACCCTCCCTAACTGAGAATCCCAGCTTGCTGTCTTGTCTGCGTCGCTGTTCTTCTGGCTGAATCTTGATCCAAATGAAAAAAATGGATTTGGTGAGCGGCTTTAATAAAATTAACAACTTTTTATATAAATTCGGGCCGGGGGAGCCCCTATGGAGAGACCCATGGATTGGAACACATGTGTCTGCATGATTCGACTGATGATGTGGAAACATCTATCTGGTTTGGCACGATCACAGGATTTTCTGCTGATTGGCTCTGGAGTTTTCCTGGTGTATTGAAAATTTAACTAGAAGAGCTAATCAAAGCGGTCCCGGCGTAGCTGCTTCTTCAACAATTCGACCAGACGGGGGAGAGCACTAACTAACGGCAAGACTAACATGGAAATTACCATCTGGCATGCACTGTAGAGGGATGGACTCTGCCGGACATGCTTCCCATGTTTAGAAGGGAAACATCTGGAGTCGTTTTGGTGCCCTCCAAGAATGGATTTAAAGCCTATGTATGGAAATTATGAACACAGGATTGCAAGAGCTGTAAATTCTATGCTCTGAGTAATCTGTGTTATCAGACCTTGAATTCGGTGCCCTGTTGACTATTTTCCTCCTGGATTAAGACAAAACAGAAGATTGTGCTTCTCTTCATAAACATTCTGGTGTGCTGCATCTGAACTCTCAAGGACAGTGACTGGCTCAGGAAATTTCCATCTGCCATGCCTCAAGGACATGCTTCCGAGTTTCAGACACTAAGACATAACATCTCGGCTGGGAGAGATTTTGCTGCCTCCAGTAACTGATAAACACCCACCTGCATTCAACATACACGAACACACTGATTCACATATACTGAATTACACCCATCCATTCACTGATCCTCTCTGACTTTTGGTTTTGTTGTCTGCTAAATGTGCATTGAGTTTTTTTTTTCCTGCAATCAAAATTTCGCTCACTCACTGAGCGCTATTTTGATAAACATGTTTTTTTCTCTCGCCTACTGTGTCATCCCATATCCCCTCCCTTTTTCTTTCTTTATCACCACTATGACTGGCGCCTAGCGGCTGCCCCGGCCTTGGATGCGCTCTGCAGAGCGTGCCCAAATGCCAAGTCATGTTTCGTTACCTTGTATTCATACATGTGTAATGACAATAAAGTTGAATCTCATCTCATCTCATCTCAGATGAGATCCTGTGGTCACCAAGCATGACACCCTCCAGTCCTTGGCTGTGCCTAGAAATTCTGTCCATAAAAATTATGAACAGGATTGCTAGGTGAGGGGTTTGATGGCTAGCACCTGGTGGCCGGATTTCTGCCCATGGGACATGGCCAGGCTCAGCCCGAAGGAGTTACATGGGTCCGCCTCCAGTGGGCTCACCACCTGCAGGAGGGACCATGGGGGTCCAGTGCTATGTGGATCAGGTCGCGGTCAAAGGCAGAGACCTTGGCGGTCTGATCCCAAACTTCCTAAACTGACTGAAAAGTTCATTGTGGTCAAATTTAACCAAATGTGGTTTATTTTTTAACCACGGGGATCCTAGCGCTGCAACACTGATGGAAGAAGTGTGTGGACCAAAGGGGTGACTAGGTTGAAAAATAAACCACATTTGGTCAAATTTGACCACTATGAACTTTTCAGCTCCCCTTCGTACAGGGACAGACAAGAAAAATGTTGATTGCATGTTGCTCTATTGTACTAGTGTTTATCATTGTTAAGCAGCTTAATAAATGCCAGAACAAAGATAGTTTAAACCGATTTGTTTAACATTTTGCCAATCTACTGTATATCTTCTTCCTGATGGAAGACGCTCATATTCAAAAAGCTGAGGATGTATTGAGTCTGAGATTTTTGTAGCTAGTTTTTATGACTGCCTGGTTATACAGAGTCTCTATGGATTCATGCTGTTTCACACTGATTATCTTCATTGCTGTTTTATGTATGCTGTACTGACAAATGATTCCATAAATTTCTGATTTTTTTGTGTGTTACATTTGTCTTTGTATGTTTTCATTGGCCCACATTTTTAGGTTTTATTTCTCTGGAAAAATCATTTTGCTGCCTTGTTTGTACCAACAGGATCAGATAAGATGTCCTTGGAAGCCCCTTCATAGTTTAAGTAATGTGTTCACATCTTACACAGAAGGTGATCTAGTACATACAGTACTAATCACATGAGGCCACATGTTCAAGCAGATTTGGTATGCTGATGTTCTCACTGATCAAATGAGCCAGGCCTCAGTCCCTAATGTTAAATCATCCATCCATCCATCCATCCATCCATCCATCCATCTTCTTCCGCTTAATCCTTTTCGGGTCGCGGGGGGGCTGGAGCCTATCCCAGCATCTTTGGGCCAACACAGAGAGACACAGGGCCAACACAGAGAGACAGACAACCATTCACTCTCACAGTCATACCTAAGGACAATTTAAAATCCCCAATTTTGATGCCAATTAACCTAACTTTGCATGTTTTTGGCATGTGGGAGGAAACTGGAGAAATCCCAGAGTAAACCCATGCAGACATGGGGAGAACATGCAAACTCCTCACAGATCACTGTTGGTCGGGGGCTGGGATCGAACCCAGGATCCCCTGGCCAAGGGTGAGTTGCTGTGCTGCCGCAGTGCTAACCACTCCGCCACCGTGCTGAATCATCATTATTCCAATTAATTTTTTTCTCTTGAAGGCACATATAGAGCTGTTTATGTTAGAATCTGTAGAATACAGCACATTACATCTGGTGCCATTTTGACACTTGTTTTTGTTTTATTGTTGTGGTACTGTACATTTCAAGGAAAACCAATGAAAATCAATGCAAAGTTCTTCAGACAAAACTTTAAACACTTTAAGTAAAGAAATATAATGTGGAAAAACAAGGGTTTTTTTGTGTCTTGGGTTCCATTTGTTTATTTTGCACACACAAGATCAGACCTCGTCCCCAAACCCTGCTTCCTCTGTGGAAGGCTCCAGGGGTGGCCGGGCCCCGGGGGTGGACGAGATTCGCCCTGAGTACCTCAAGGCCCTGGATGTTGTTGGGCTGTCATGGTTGACACGCCTCTGCAACATTGCGTGAAGGTCGGGGGCAGTGCCTTTGGCATGGCAAACCGGGGTGGTAGTTCCTCTCTTCAAAAAAGGGGACCGGAGAGTGTGCTCCAACTTTAGAGGGATCACACTCCTCAGCCTCCCTGGGAAGGTCTATGCCAAGGTACTGGAGAGGAGAGTCCGGCCGTTGGTCGAACCTTGGATTCAGGAGAAGCAATGTGGTTTTCGTCCTGGCCGTGGCACATCAGACCAGCTCTTTACCCTCTCGAGAATTCTCGAGGGTTCGGGGGAGTTTGCCCAACCAGTTTACATGTGTTTTGTGGACTTGGAGAAGGCATTTGACCGCGTCCCTCGTGGATTTTTGTGGGGGGTGCTTCGGGAGTATGGGGTATCGGGCTTGTTGTTACGAGCTATTCGGTCTCTGTAAGACCGTTGTGAGAGTTTGGTTCGTATTGCCAACACTCAGTCGGAGTCATTCCCAGTGAGAGATGGACTCCGCCAGGGCTGCCCTTTGTCACCGATCCTGTTCATAATTTTTATGGACAGGATTTATAGGCGCAACCAGGGAATGGAGGGTGTCATGCTTGGTGACCACAGGATCTCATCTCTGTTGTTTGCAGATGATGTAGTCCCGTTGGCTTCATCCAGCAATGACCTCCAGCTCTTGCTGGGACTGTTTGCCGCTGAGTGTGAAGCGGCTGGGATGAGAATCAGCACCTCCAAGTCCGAGTCCATGGTCCTCAGCTGGAAAAAGGTGGATTGTCCTCTCTGTGTTGGGGACAGGATCCTGGAGTTTAAGTATCTTGGGGTCTTGTTCACGAGTGAGGGGAAAATGGAGCGAGAGATTGACAGACAGATTGGAGCAGCATCTGCAGTGATGAGGACGTTGTACCGGTCTGTTGTGGTGAAGAGGGAGCTTAGTTCTAAGGCAAAGCTGTCGATTTACCAGTCAATCTACGTTCCTACTCTCACCTATGGTCACGAGCTTTGGGTAACGACCAAAAGAACAAGATCGCCGATACAAGCGGCTGAAATGAGCTTTCTCCGTAGGATTGCTGGACTCACCCTCAGAGATAGGGTGAGGAGCTCAGTCATCCGGGAGAGGCTCAGAGTAGAACCACTGCTCCTCCACATTGAAAGGAGTCAGTTGAGGTGGTATGGGCATCTGATCAGGACGCCTCCTGGACACCTCCCATTTGAGGTGTTTCAGGCACGTCCCACTGGGAGGAGACCCCGGGGCAGACCCAGGACTCGGTGGAGAGACTACGTCTCCCAGCTGGTCTGGGAACGCTTTGGTATCCTCTCTGAAGAGCTGGAGCAGGTGGCTGGGGAGAGGGAAGTCTGGGCTTCTCTGCTTGAACTGCTGCCTCCGTGACCCGGACCTCCGGAAAAGTGGTAGAAGATGGATGGATGGATGGATGGATGGATGGACACAAGATCAGTTACCCAATTACTTACTTAGGTCCTTCACCCTTCCTGGGGTATAGGCCGTCAACAAGAGATCTCCAGAGTCTTCTGTCATGTGCTTTTGTTTCAAGCTGGCTCCACATGAAACCCATCTTCTTGGTATCTGTCTTGAGGTGTCTTTGCCAGGTGTTTTGTGGTCCGCCTCTCTTTCTCTTCCCCTGGAGGTTCCACATAAGGGCCTTCTGGTGATGATCGTTGTTCGTTTTTGCAGCGTGTGCCCAATCCATTCCCATCTTTTCCTTCTGATTTCATTTTCCACTGGGAGTTGCTGCATCATCTTTCACAGATCCATGTTGCTGATCTTGTCTGGTCAGTGGATGTGCAGAATTCTTCTCAGACAGCTGTTGATGAAACGTTGGACTTTGTTGAGAGTAGTCATGGTCAGTTACCCAGTTAGCACTAACAAAATACCACTTAGCACAACCAAACTTGCCACAGGGTATGAAAGAGTCATCCTCATATACCAGTCACACACATAAAGTGGGGGAAAATAAGTATTGAATACGTCAACATTTTTCTCATTAAACATATTTCTGATGGAGCCATTGACCTGAGATTTTCACCAGATATCAGTAACAGCCCAAGTAATCCATACGTACAAAGAAATTAAGGCAACTGTGTTCACAAAATAATTTCTATTTAATAAAGTAGAATGACACAGGGAATAACTGTTGAGCACGCAAAGAAAAAGAGGTGCAAAAAGGCAAAGAAAGCCAAGAAACCCACTGAAACACATCAGAATTTAAGAAGCCATCCTATCCGCCATCAGTGCAAATTAATTTCAGCTGGTTAAATCCGACATAGATGCACCATCAGAATAGTGAGCAGAAGCCTGAATTTGAGCTGGAAGGACACCTTTGGCCAACAGATTTGATTTTTTTGTTTCATATTTTCCTTTAGCTGTTTGTCCCCCACATCCAGCTCAAAATGCTGCTGACATTGTACCCATGTTACACTCAACATGTCAAACACACAAAAAAACCCAGACTGATGCAACAAATTCACAAATACCGCACCCTGCGTACAACTCAAAATAATTTAATCACACATCAACACAAAACACCACAGACCAAATTTACCAATAAACAGACACTCACCTCAGTGTCTCCCTAACAAGTGTGCATCTCCAAACAAACGCTGCACTCTAATGAGGTGACGTCACCCGGATAACACAGCTTTTCTTACTCATTCGCCCCCACCCCCCCGCCTCTACTCACACACATGACCAGATTGCACCAAGGAAAAAAAACAAAACTGGGTCAAACAGAGAAAGCGCCTCCACACAGACTGACACACTGGCAACTCCCCACCCTGACTAACTGGTCACAAAACTACCTAAATAATCTGGACCCTAGTCTTCGGGCAGCTACTTTCAGGAGGTTCTTTAATCACTAAACCACTAGGCTGGAAAGCAATCGCTACGCAACGACTTGCCAGGAACTCCTGTGGATGTGACCCCAGTGCTATGTTCACCACCATACTAAACCAGAGCCAACAATGACCCCCTATTGGAACTCACCGTTAAGCCTATCCAGAAAAATTACCAGTGATCTAACTGATTGCATGGAAAACACTTACCTGTTTCAACCCAATAACACACACACACACACACACACACAAAAGGCAATTCCACCCAAACAAACAAATGGTAAATGGCATTCACTTATATAGCACTTGTATTCTCATCTCTTGATGACCAAAGCGCTTTACAGATCCTGTAATCCACCCATTCACACACACATTCACACGCTGAGTTCAAATGAACCTAAACAGGCCGCGTTCAACTAATAAGCCTTCATTTGTCACACCACAAATGAATCACAAGCTCAAAAAAAAAAAAAATCCAACTGGGTTCACTAAGGTGGACGAGCCCCCATTTGTCACAAACCTTGGCTCACAGGTTTTGACAAAGAAGGGAGACCACACAGAAGTGCCAATTTAAACAATAATTTATTTATTGAAGTTAAAGAATAAAAAAAGTGTCAGTAGAACTCAGTAGTGTGTGTATGTGAGTGGGTGCATGAAACAAACAAAAGAAAACAAATCACTGGCCAGCCCAGCGATTACACGCCTCTGTCAAGGGCTGTAACAATGCCCAGCGGCAAACCCCAAACCAGAAAGCCTCCCGGCTACAACCACAACCAGGGCCCACCAGCACAAACCCTGACCAAGCGACTAACAAAACCAAAACCAAGCAGCAGGCAGATCAGACAGAAAGCGACCGGCCTCAACGGAAGCAGAACACTACTGAGAGGCCCACAGAGATGACTTATATAGGCACCTCTCAGCCAGGGGCAGTCCTTCGCGGCTCCACCTACAGCATGGGAGAAAAGACACAGAAAGGACCCACTGCAAAAAGGAGCATGGCCGTAATAAGGGATATACTGTGTGCTCAGATTCAACCAAATACAGCAAAGTTGATCAGATGGCACTTCACAGTACAGATGGGCAATAACCCAAAACATACTGTGAAAACAACCCAGGAGTTTTTTAAGTCAAAGAAGAGAAATAATCTGCAATGGCCAGGTCAGTCACCAGATCTCAATCCAATCCAGCATGCATTTCACTTGCTTAAGACCAAACTTAAGGCAGAAAGACCCACAATCAAGCAACAACTGAAGACAGCTGCAGTAAAGGCCTGGCAAAGCATCACAAAGGAGGAAACCCAGCATTTGATAATGTCCATCGTTTTCAGACTTCAGGCAGTCATTGACAGCAAAGAATTATTAGCAAAATATTAAAAATGAACATTTTATTTATGGTAAAGTTAATTTGTCCAGTTACTTTTGAGCAACTGAAATAAGGAGACTGTATAAAATGGTTGCAATTCCTCAACCTTCCCTCCCATTTGGATGTGAATACCCTCAAATTAAAGCTGAATGTCTGCTTTTTAAGTCCATATTGAATATACAGTATATCTTGAATATGTTTAAGTAAATAGCTAAAATAACAAAACTTGTGTCATTTTTCCAAAACCTTAATAGGGGAGTATACATCTGAATATGTTTTTACCTCTGCTGTGGAGAGTGTAAATGCCCTGTTGGGAGTAATGTTTTTTTTCCCTGAGTGTATGCACATGTGTCTGCCTCTTGGCTGTTTGATAACAAAAGCATTTCTGACAGTTGTTCCTTCAAACAGTTGGGCACAAATGCATAACTGTGTCATCTGTCAGACTACATAGGACACAATTCAAAAATGTGGAGCTGAAAATGTGCTCTGGCTGTGAAGAATGGTTGTACAGCGGAGAAAATAAGTATTGGACATATCAACATTTTTCTCATTTGTATATATGTATCCATATATGCAAAGAAATCAAAGTAATTGTGTTCACAAAACAAAGTTACATTTAATAAAATGGAATGACACAAGGAATAAGTATTGAACACACTTGGTGAATTCATTTAATATTTAGTAGTAAAGTATGGGATAATGTTTGTGTCAGCAGAACCTGAATTTGAATTTTTATTATTTGAATTTGAATGACTGAATTTGAACATGAATTAATCAGTTTGAATAATTCCATTTAAAATTTGAATCTGAAAGACCTAATTTGAAATTGAATCTATTGGTTTGAATGTGTATTGCAATAAAATTGAACCTATTTCATTTACTTGAAAAATTCGGCTCCCTAATTCATTATCAGAGTTCAGTTTCACTTCTTGTCAGCTTAGTCAAAACTAGTCGAACGCAGATAGAAAGAACTCTGTTTTATGCCTGCAACTCTTACTTTACATGCTGTTTACCTGTTAAACACCCACATGGACTTGAGTGGTTAATTAAAAGTGATGTCCAGCAGCCACGTTCCAGGTTTGTAATAATAATAATAATAATAATAATAATAAGGAGGAGCAATGTGGTTTTCGTCCTGGCCGTGGCACATCAGACCAGCTCTTTACCCTCTCGAGAATTCTCGAGGGTTCGTGGGAGTTTGCCCAACCAGTTTACATGTGTTTTGTGGACTTGGAGAAGGCATTTGACCGCGTCCCTCGTGGATTTTTGTGGGGGGTGCTTCGGGAGTATGGGGTATCGGGCTTGTTGTTACGAGCTATTCGGTCTCTGTACGACCGTTGTGAGAGTTTGGTTCGTATTGCCAACACTCAGTCGGAGTCATTCCCAGTGAGAGTTGGACTCCGCCAGGGCTGCCCTTTGTCACCCATACTGTTCATAATTTTTATGGACAGGATTTCTAGGCGCAGCCAGGGAATGGAGGGTGTCATGCTTAGTGACCACAGGATCTCATCTCTGTTGTTTGCAGATGATGTTGTCCTGTTGGCTTCATCCAGCAATGACCTACAGCTCTTGCTGGGACGGTTTGCCGCTGAGTGTGAAGCGGCTGGGATGAGAATCAGCACCTCCAAGTCCGAGTCCATGGCCCTCAGCTGGAAAAAGGTGGATTGTCCTCTCTGGGTTGGGGACAGGCTCCTGCCCCAAGTAGAGGAGTTTAAGTACCTTGGGGTCTTGTTCACGAGTGAGGGGAGAATGGAGCGAGAGATCGACAGACGGATTGGAGCAGCATCTGCAGTGATGCGGACGTTGTACCGGTCTGTTGTGGTGAAGAGGGAGCTTAGTTCTAAGGCAAAGCTGTCGATTTATCAGTCAATCTACGTTCCTACTCTCACCTATGGTCACGAGCTTTGGGTAATGACTGAAAGAACGAGATCGCGGATACAAGCGGCTGAAATGAGCTCTCTCCGTAGGATTGCTGGACTCACCCTCAGAGATAGGGTGAGGAGCTCAGTCATCCGGGAGAGGCTCAGAGTAGAACCATTGCTCCTCCACATTGAAAGGAGTCAGTTGAGGTGGTATGGGCATCTGATTAGGATGCCTCCTGGACGCCTCCCACTTGAGGTGTTTCAGGCACGTCCCACTGAGAGGAGACCCCGGGGCAGACCCAGGACTCGGTGGAGAGACTATGTCTCCCAGCTGGTCTGGGAACGCCTTGGTATCCTCTCTGAAGAGCTGGAGCAAGTGGCTGGGGAGAGGGAAGTCTGGGCTTCTCTGCTTGAACTGCTGCCTCCGCGACCCGGACCTCCGGAAAAGCGGTAGAAGATGGATGGATGGATGGATGGATGGATGGATAATAATGACCTGTATGAGAAGATGCATTATGTATGCATACAAAACATCATTAGCCAGGGCAACAGATTAGCAGAGATTAACAGCAGATTCTCCATTCTGGTGTCCGGAGGTGAAGCAGCCCAGGAGGTGGTGATTCTGCTGTCAGGACACTGCTCTTTCAAAAACCATATGTTTCTGTGAGACATGTTTCTTCTACACAAAGTTCAGTGGAGTCAGAAAGTGGACAAAGGTAAGCAACTTGTGCTAATCTTGGCTATTTAGCATCATAGAAGACATAATTATGAAATGATGATACAGTGATCTTTGTGGAGTTTGCATGTTCTCCCCATGTCTGCGTGGGTTTACTCCGGGATTTCTCCGGTTTCCTCCCACATGCCAAAAACATGCAAGTTAGGTTAACTGGCATCAAACTGGGGATTCTAAATTGTCCTTAGGTATGACTGTGAGAGTGAATGGTTGTCTGTCTCTCTGTGTTGGCCCTGCGATGGACTGGCAATCTGTCCAGGGTGTACCCTGCCTCTCGCCCAAAGATGCTGGGGTAGGCTCCATACCCCCCCCCCCCCCACGGTCTGAAAAGGATTAAGCGGAAGAAGATGGATGGATGGATGGATGGATAATAAGAATGAAGCATTCTGCCTTCTCTGAGTTACTAAGAGGATGGCGACTGTAGTTACAGTGGTTGTTTGTCCTTTAAAATTAGGATTCAAACTAATAAAGCTGTTAGTAGGTTGGCAAGTAAATTAGTAGTGTTGTTAGGTTGATAACTAGCCACAGTCAGCTGGTAAGATGCTAACGTCAAAAATCAACACTTAACCCCTTGACGCCTGTTGTCGCGAATTCGCATCAATCCAAAAAAAAAACAAAAAAAGAATGACTTTTAATTATGAAAAAAAAATTTGTTCACAATTGGAAATAAATTCAGGCATCAAGGGGTTAAAAATGACTTTAGATATAATCTATAGATTATCCATCAAAACTGCCACACTTTAGATTTGTAACAGCCTGATATTACATTTAATGTACTGATAAAAATCACTGTCATAAAACCTATTGTAATATTTGCCTTGTGACAGCAGATGATCAATAACCATCCAGTTTTGTCTGATTCATTATTATCTACACAGAGCCCATCCACAATGTTAGTGCAGTATTGTTTGCATGGTAACTTATCACATGATGTACAGAAACATGATTGTATTAACATGATGCGCATATTCAGAGCATACTTAGAGCTTCATCAGAATAAATTATTCTATATTTTCATGTCAGGTGAGTAAATCTCACTAAACATAAGCAAAAATCTGTGACATGTATACTCTATTTTATTTTTTTCAACAAATGTGTGGTACATGTGAAGAGTAGACTGCTGTGGTAAAGTTTCAGCTATTAATACATTAAACTTAATTATTTTTTAAAGATTAATTTCTGAAAAGAGAAGAACCATGTTTATGAGTCTATGTGAATTTATAATTGATCTAATATAAATCAGTGTTCACATCATTGTCAACTCAGGCTCAGGAAATGTGTATTTCTTTTTACTCTTTCCTGTATTATTTTATTAGAAGTCAGCAAGTCCTCCACCCAGTAAGACCACAGAGGTTGTTTGTTCCAATACATCTTACTGCAAATCCATAAACCATCCAGAGCAGACCCTGGAACATAGATATGAGTGTAATACCCCATTTACACAGAGGGGCAGATCTGGCCAATTTTTGATCTATCAATGATATTTAGTCATCTCCACACTCTCCTCAGAGTTTTGACTCAGTCCAAAACACACACTGATCTCCCAAACCATCCCTAAGATCAAAAATTGGTTCTACATCTCAAAGCTCTTCATGCTGTGCCGAGGGGCCCTAATAGGGTGCAGGTACAAGGTGTAGTAGATTGTAGACTCCAGACAGGTTCCTGTTTGATGCCATCATGTGACTGAATTATTTTACTGTAAAAACTCCTGACTTCACCTCTGTCTTCTCTGACAGGGAGGAGATGACCATCAGGATTCTGCTGCTCTTCATCATGACTGCATGTGTCAGTTTCCTTCTTCTTCTTTTAGATTTGACTGGCAGTTGGCAACCAGCTTATAGGTGCATTACCACCACTGACTTGATCATCATCACTCTATAGCTTTGTATAAGGAGTTCTTATAAGGAGTTCAGTGCAAGTACACCTGAACAGATCTGATCCAGTTCTCAGTGTGTTTGCTGCTGTCTTTTCCAATGACAGCAGCGTCTGTCAGTTAATCTTGACGGACGCCCATTAGCTGCAGCGGAGCTAGCTAGCTTAGGTCCCACTGTCAGCGGTCCCTCGGCTCTCCTCAGCAGCAAGGAGACTGGGAGGGTGACGGTGAGAAGGAAGCCTAGTCGCAAAGCCCCGGTACACCACCAACCTGTTCACGTTTCTAATCGTTTTTCCCCGCTCGGCGACACACCCGCTGAGGAAAAAACTCTGATCATTGGCGACTCTGTAGTCAGAAACGTGAACCTAGAGACTCCAGCGGTCATAGTCCAATGCATTCCTGGGGCCAGAGCAGGCGACATCGAGTCAAATTTGAAAATGCTGGCTAAAAGTAACTGTAAATATTCCACAGTTGTTATTCACGCCGGCATTAATGACATCCGTCTCTGGCAGTCGGAAGTCACGAAACTTAATATAGAATCGGTGTGTGACTTTGCCAAAACGATGTCAGCCACTGTAATATTCTCTGGGCCCCTCCCCAATCTGACCAGTGATGACATGTTTGGCCGCTCGTCATCCTTGAACCGCTGGCTGTCTGTGTGGTGTCCTAAAAATGATGTGGGCTACATTGACAATTGGAGCTCTTTTTGGGGAAAACCTGGTCTTATGAGACGAGACAGCATTCATCCCACTTTGGATGGTGCTTCTCATTTATCTAACAATCTGGCATCTTTTTTATCCAAATTTCCAAAACCACGACTACTCAGAGTTGGGACCAGGAAGCAGAGTTGCAGTCTTAAACGCCTCTCTGCAGCTCCTCTTCATCCGCCACCCCTCAGCTTAGCCCCTGACTGACATAACGTTCGGCTCAGGAGACGCACACACACAGGCTCAGAGTAGTTCAAACTGTTTATTAACAACAGGGATGTTTGGGTGCGTGTCTGCAGAATGTTAATGTGTTGGTGGGGGCGTCTGCTTCGGACCCAGAGGCAGGAGACCGTTCAGCCGGCAACCCTATGGGAGAAATCAGACACAGGGTGATGAGCACACACCAACACGGGAGGAGAATAGGCGAGGGAGAGAAGCTTACTTGTTTGGGCAGATGACTGGCGCTTCAAGGATGGAAGCCCGGGAGACAGCCACCTGCAGGGCTCGGTGCAGCAGCGAGGAGAGACGAGGGACGGGATTGTCCGCCGCCGAGGAATCCACCTGTGCACAGGGGAGCAGACTGGAGAGATGAGGTAAGTGAACTTCTTACCGGTAAAGAGGATGCTGAAGGGAATGTGGTAGAAGTCCATGCAAAGGAAACGAAGTCTACGGCTTCAGGCCGACGCTCAGGGCGAGGCGGCTTTTATCCTTCGCCGCTGACGAGTAGCAGGTGCGTGAGCAGGTGGCGCCGCTGATGAATGGCGCGGCGTGACAGTACTCCCCCCTCTAGCAGCGCCTCCTGGCGATGGCTTATCCGGGTGCGCTCGGTGGAAGTCCGCGATGAGCGATGGGTCCAACACAAACGACGGGGGCACCCACTGTCGATGCTCGGGCCCATAGCCCTCCCAGTCCACCAAGTATTGCAACCCACGACCCCGGCGCCGGGAGTCCAGGATGGAGGAAGCGGACCAGGCCGGATGGCCACCAATCATCCGGGGCGCGGGTTGCGCTGCAGGAGGAGGGCAAAGGGGGTCAGAAACCGCCAGTTTCACCTTCGACACGTGGAAAGTAGGATGAATGCGGAGGGAGGGGGGAATAGCCACGCGCACAGCCACCGGGTTGATGATCCGGGTGATGGGGTAGGGGCCCATGAAGCGCTGTGCCAGCTTTCTCCTCTCGCCTTTTAGAGCGACGTCCTGGGTGGAAATGTAAACAAGCTGCCCAACTCTGTACGCCGGGGCAGGTCTCCTACGCCGGTCCGCCACAGTCCTGTTGCGCTCCGCTGTGCGTAATAGCGCATGGCGCGCGGCAGCCCAGGTGGAGCGGAACTGCCTGAGATGGGCCCTAACTGACGGGACAGTTACCTCACTCTCCTGCTCCGGAAACAGCGGGGGGTCGTAACCCAGGGACGCTTTGAAGGGGGACATCCCTGTAGCAGAAGAGCGAGCGGTGTTGTGGGCATATTCAACCCAGGCAAGATGGTTGCTCCAGGACGCGGGTTTGGATCTGGACACACAGCGGAGCGCAGCCTCCAGCTCCTGGTTGGTCCTCTCACACTGCCCGTTGGATTGGGGGTGATGGCCGGAGGAGAGGCTCACCTTGGCTCCGATGGCGTTGCAGAATGACCTCCAAACCTCAGATGAAAACTGGGGGCCCCGGTCCGAGACCACGTCCACCGGAATCCCATGCAGCCTGACCACGTGTTGGACGAGGAGGTCCGCCGTCTCCAGGGCAGTAGGGAGGCCTCGCAGGGGGATGAAGTGCACGGCCTTGGAGAAGCGGTCCACGATGGTCAGGATGGTGTCATAGGAGTTGGAGATGGGGAGTCCGGTGACGAAATCCAGAGCGATGTGCGACCAGGGCCTGCCAGGGACGGGCAGGGGCTGGAGCAGACCCGCTGGAGGGGCATTTCCCGATTTGCAGGTGGCACAGATTGGGCAAGCCCGGGCGTAGCGGGCTGCATCCCTCCGCAGGCCTGGCCACCAAAAGGACCGTTGGAGGAGATCTATCATCCGGGAGGTGCCAGGGTGACAGGTGAGCTTGGAGGTGTGGAGCCAGTGGATGACCTCTCCTCGGACCGCGGATGGCACGAACAGCCTCCCCTCCGGTCCGCCGCCAGGGTCAGGTTCCACCTGCTGTGCCTTCCGGATCTTGCTCTCAATGTCCCACGAGATGGCTCCCACGACGCACGACCTGGGCAGGATGGAGTGGGGCGCCTCCTCCGACTCCACGGGGGCGAACTGCCTGGAGAGGGCGTCAGGCAGGACGTTCTTAGAGCCAGGCCTGAAGGTGATGGAAAATTGGAACCTGGCGAAGAACAGGGACCAGCGCGCCTGGCGGGCGTTCAGGCGCTTGGCAGATCGTAAGTATTCCAAGTTCTTGTGGTCCGTGAGGACCACAAACGGCAGGCTTGCCCCCTCCAACCAGTGGCGCCACTCCTGCAGGGCGAGCTTGATGGCCAAGAGCTCTCTGTCCCCCACATCGTAGTTTCTCTCCGCCGGGGACAAGCGCCGGGAGAAGAAGGCGCACGGTCGCTTGGCGCCATCGTCCGGTGACCGCTGGGACAGCACTGCTCCCACTCCCGTGTCCGAGGCGTCTACCTCTACAATGCACTGCAGCGCGGGGTCGACCTGGCGAAGGACCCGGGAGGAGGAGAATTCCGCCTTCAGCGCCTCAAAGGCGGCAGCGACCTCTTCGGTCCACCGGAACGGGACCTTCGGGGACGTGAGGCGGGTCAGTGGTCCCACGATGGCACTGAAGTTGGGGACAAAGCGGCGGTAGAAATTGGCGAAGCCAACAAATTGCTGCACCTGTTTCCGGGATGCAGGTGTGGGCCATTCCACCACCGCCTTTACCTTCTCTGGGTCGGGGAGCACCCTATCGTGGGCGATGATGAACCCCAGGAAGGACGTGCTCCTGGCGTAAAATTCACACTTTTCTGCCTTAACGTACAGACGGTTCTCCAGCAGCCTTTGGAGGACCCGCCTCACGTGGACCTGGTGCTCATCCCTGGACTTGGAGAAGATGAGAATATCGTCCAGGTAGACGAACACAAAAAGGCCAATGAAGTCCCGGAGGACGTCATTTATGAGGCGCTGGAAGACTGCAGGAGCGTTGGTCAACCCGAACGGCATCACCAGATATTCAAAGTGGCCGTTCGGGGTACGGAAGGCCGTTTTCCACTCATCTCCCTCCCGGATCCGGACGAGGTGGTAAGCGCTGCGTAGGTCCAGCTTGGTGAACCAGGTCGCCCCCTGGAGGGAGTGGAAAGCAGTGTCCATGAGAGGCAGGGTGTAACGGTCCTTCTCCGTGATATTATTGAGGGCCCGGTAGTCGATACAAGGGCGGAGGGACCCATCCTTTTTCCCCACGAAGAAGAACCCTGCCCCCACGGGTGACGATGATGGGCGGATAATCCCAGCACTTAAAGATTCCTTCAGGTAGGCGTTCATCGTCTCCTTCTCCGGCGCAGACAGGCTATAAAGGCGACCAGAAGGTAAGGGAGCCCCCTGGCGGAGGTTGATGGCGCAGTCATAGGGCCGATGAGGGGGAAGAGACATAGCTTTCGCTTTGCTGAACACCATACCCAGGTCGTGAAATTCTGGGGGCACCAGAGACAGGTCCGGGGGTGCAGCGTCCGTCGCAGGGGGAGGAGCGGACGGAGAGCAGGCAGCGGACTGAAGGCAGGTGCCCATACAGAACGTACTCCATGCCGAGATCCCAGCTGATTTCCAATCCAGGACCGGATTGTGAAGGCGGAGCCAGGGATACCCCAGGATGACGGGCGACACAGAGTTGGGAAGGACGTAAAAGGTCATTTCCTCCCGGTGGTTTCCCGAGATGATGACCGGTAGGGGAACAGTTTGATGTGTCACTCTCCCGAGGGTGGCACGGGAGAGGTGGATTAGGGAGATGGGAGTATTGAGTGCCTGGCAGCGGATGCCCAATCGGGTTGCCAGGCTTTGTGAAATGAAGCTGCCTTCTGCGCCCGAATCCACCAGTGCGTGGGTGAGGTGCCCAGTAGGGTTATGGCAGAAACGGATGGGCAGCTTCAATTGAGTCAGTGATCCTAACCGATTGACATCCGCGAGGCTTCCAACAGTGACTCGCGGACCCCACCGACTGGCTTTCCGTGGGCAACACTCCACGGTGTGTTGGTCGCCTCCGCAATACATGCAGAGGCCCAACTCACGGCGGCGTTGTTTCTCCACAGGGGAAAGTTTAGTCCAGCCCGTCACCATCGGCTCCGACTCCTCGGGGCGCGATGCTGGCGGCGCCGCCAGGGGGCGAGCTTGGAACAGGTGCGGCGAGGCTCCACGAGGGCGAGAAGAAGAAGACCTCCGCCCCGAGGAGCGCTCGCGCAGCCTGTTATCCAAACTTATCGCTAAGGACGTCAGCTCCGCTAGCGTCCCAGGGATATCCCGACCAGCCAGTTCATCCCTCAGATCACTATTGAGGCTGCGGAGGAACAGGCCACAGAGGGAGCGTTCCTCCCAGCCCAATTCCTCCGCCGCTACCCGGAAGTCGACCGCGTAGTCCGCTGCCGACCGGCTTCCCTGCTGGAGAGCGAGAAGCCGATCGACCTGGACCGTTTCGGTTTGTGAGTGGTCAAAGACCTCCAGAAAGCGCCTCACGAATTGGTCATAGGTGAGGGTGGCATAACTGGGCCTCGCCATTACGGCGTAGGTCCAAGTTAACGCACGCCCCTCCAGAAGATTCCCTATGTAACCAATTCGGCTGTGATCCGAGGGAAAATCTCCGGGCACACGGTGGAACACGGACTCACACTGCATAATAAACCCCCGCGCTCCGCCGAGCTTACCGCTAAAGCGGGCGGGGGTCGGAATCGGCGTGAGCCGAACCGGTGCCACTGGAGCCGGCTGGACGGCCGCTGGAACAGCAGGAGCCGCGCCACCCTGGCGAGTCGGGAGGAACGGCTGTTGGGGGTCCAAGCGGTTCAATCGGTTAGTCAGTTCTAATAATTGGTTAAGAACCACCTGTTGCTGATAAACAATCTGATCCACCCGAGCCTCGAGGATGGTAAACCGGTGTGCGAGCCCGCCGTCCGCCGAGCCGCTCTGCTGAAGCCGTACTGACATAACGTTCGGCTCAGGAGACGCACACACACAGGCTCAGAGTAGTTCAAACTGTTTATTAACAACAGGGATGTTTGGGTGCGTGTCTGCAGAATGTTAATGTGTTGGTGGGGGCGTCTGCTTCGGACCCAGAGGCAGGAGACCGTTCAGCCGGCAACCCTATGGGAGAAATCAGACACAGGGTGATGAGCACACACCAACACGGGAGGAGAATAGGCGAGGGAGAGAAGCTTACTTGTTTGGGCAGATGACTGGCGCTTCAAGGATGGAAGCCCGGGAGACAGCCACCTGCAGGGCTCGGTGCAGCAGCGAGGAGAGACGAGGGACGGGATTGTCCGCCGCCGAGGAATCCACCTGTGCACAGGGGAGCAGACTGGAGAGATGAGGTAAGTGAACTTCTTACCGGTAAAGAGGATGCTGAAGGGAATGTGGTAGAAGTCCATGCAAAGGAAACGAAGTCTACGGCTTCAGGCCGACGCTCAGGGCGAGGCGGCTTTTATCCTTCGCCGCTGACGAGTAGCAGGTGCGTGAGCAGGTGGCGCCGCTGATGAATGGCGCGGCGTGACACTGACTTCCCCATCAGAGAATCGTTGTCTGCTCCCTCCAAAGTGAATAAAAATATAATGTATAAGCATCCCAAAGTGATAAAGCAAAATATTGGTAAAACTCAAATTAAACATAAAGCCTCTAAATTGAATGATTTGGCCTCTGTTCCTCCTCATAATTTAAAAATTAAATGTGGTTTATTAAATATTAGGTCTCTAACTCCCAAGTCTCTGTTAGTCCATGATTTGTTAATTGATCATCAGATTGATTTAATTTCCCTCACAGAGACTTGGTTAGGACAAGAGGATTATGTTGGTTTAAATGAATCAACTCCCTCTGGTTATTTAAACTGTCAAAATCCCAGAAGTTCTGGTCGTGGAGGAGGAGTAGCAACAATTTACCATTCCAAATTACTAGTTAATGTAAAGCAAAAAACATGTTATAATTCCTTTGAGGGCCTGGTCCTCAGTATTGGGCACTTTAGCAATTTTAGGTTAAACCCAATTTTATTTGCCATAGTTTATCGTCCCCCATCAACCTACTCAGAATTTTTATCCGAATTTGCTGATTTCTTAGCTGATTTAGTGCTGAAATCTGATAGAATAATTATAGTAGGGGACTTTAATATACATGTGGATGTAGATAGTGACTGCCTTAATGTGGCATTCAATTCAATATTAGATTCGATTGGGTTTTCTCAGAAAGTAGGAAATTCTACTCATTACCCCCACCATACATTGGACCTTGTTTTGACATATGGCATAGAAATAGAAAATCTTGTAGTGTTTCCTCATAACCCTGTACTGTCAGACCATTGTCTGTTAACCTTTGATTTTACTATTTCTAACTATTTGGCTCCTAAAGAAAAATATTATTACAGTAGATGCCTCTCAGATGATGCTGTTTCCAAATTTATGCAGATTGTTTCCTCTATGCCATGTGTCAACACAACGGAAATAAGCTATAGACAGCTTGCTCCTTCTGTAATTGATAACATGGTGGATGGTGTTTCAGCTTCTCTGCATCAGACTCTAGACTTGGTGGCCCCCTTAAAAAAGAAAAAGTCTAATCAGAGATTTCTAACTCCTTGGTTCAACACAGAAACTCGTACCTTAAAACAGAAGACTCGTCATTTAGAAAGAAAATGGCACTCTACTAATTTAGATGAAATCTATTTAGCTTGGAGAAATTATCTTCTAATTTATAAAAAATCTCTTAGAAAAGCTAGAACGAGTTATTACTCTGCATTAATAGAAGAGAACAAGAATAATCCCAGGTTTCTTTTCAGTACTGTAGCCAGGTTGACAAAGAGTCAGGACTCTGTCAATCCTAGCATTCCCTTAGAGCTTACTAGTCAGGACTTTATGAACTTTTTCAATAATAAAATTTCATCCATCAGAGATAAAATCAGATTCTTCCCACAGTTAACTTAAATACTGTAACTACTACAACTCCTTCTATTGATGTCTGTCTTGATGAGTTTACTCCAATCGACCTTTGTGAGTTAGACAAAATAGTTTCCTCATCCAAACCTTCAACTTGTCTTTTAGACCCTATTCCTACCAGGTTATTTAAAGAAGTCTTCCCACTTATTGGTAGCTTTATTCTTCATATAATCAATTCTTCATTAACTTTAGGCCATGTACCGCAGGCTTTTAAAACGGCTGTAATTAAACCCTTACTCAAAAAGCCAACGCTAGATCCAGGAGCTTTAGCTAACTATAGACCAATCTCTAATCTCCCTTTCATTTCAAAAATCTTAGAAAGAGTTGTTGCTACGCAATTATTTGACCACCTGCAGGGAAATGGTTTACTTGAAGAGTTTCAATCTGGGTTTAGAATCCATCATAGTACTGAAACAGCCTTAGCGAAGGTCACTAACGACCTCCTCATTGCATCTGATAATGGACTAGTTTCTGTACTTGTCCTTTTAGACCTTAGTGCAGCTTTTGATACTATCGATCATAATATTCTACTTGATAGATTAGAACACAATGTTGGACTTAATGGAACTTCGTTGCAATGGTTTAGATCTTATTTATCTGATAGGTTCCAGTTTGTTCATGTAAATAATGAGTTTTCTTTCAACTCAAAGCTTAGTCATGGAGTTCCACAGGGATCTGTGCTAGGCCCTACTCTTTTTAGTTTATATATGCTTCCGTTAGGCAACATTATTAGAAAGCACTGTATACATTTTCATTGTTATGCAGATGACACACAATTATACCTGTCAATGAAGCCAGATGATAGTAATCAATTAGCCAAGTTAGAAGCCTGTCTTAAGGAAATCAAAGCTTGGATGACTTGTAATTTCCTGCTATTAAATTCAGATAAGACTGAAGTCATTCTTGTTGGTCCAAAAAACCTTAGAAATTCCTTTCCAAATCAAACTTTCAGTTTGGATGCGGTTACTCTTTCTCTTAATAGCTCTGTGAGGAACCTTGGAGTTATTTTTGATCAGGATTTGTCCTTCAATTCACATATTAAATTTGTTTCTAAGACTGCCTTCTTTCATTTGCGTAATATTGCCAAGATTAGGAGCATCTTGTCTCAGAGTGATGCTGAGAAGCTGATCCACGCTTTTGTTAGCTCGAGATTAGATTATTGTAATTCTTTATTATCGGGCTATCCTAAAACATCTTTAAAAAGTCTTCAGCTGATCCAAAATGCTGCAGCAAGAGTTTTAACAGGTACTAGAAAGAGAGATCATATCTCTCCGGTTCTGGCCTCCCTTCATTGGCTTCCCATAGAGTTTAGAATTAAGTTTAAAATCCTTCTTCTTACTTACAAAGCTCTAAACAATCAGGCTCCTTTTTATTTAAAAGATCTGATACTACCGTATTATCCTAACAGAGCACTACGCTCCCAAAATGCAGGATTACTTGTAATACCTAGAATCTCCAAAAGTACAATGGGAGGCAGAGCCTTCAGTTATCAAGCTCCTCTCCTGTGGAATCAGCTGCCAATCTGGATTCGGGAGTCAGACTCGATCTCTGTTTTTAAGAATAGGGCTAAAACCTACCTTTTTGATATAGCCTACAATTAGGGAGGGATCATGTGTTTCTGAACCCTCCCTTAGTTATGCTGCTAATAGGTTTAGTCAGCCGGGGGACCTCCAGTAATGCACTGGGCCTCACTCCTTTCCTCACTCTCTATGAAATATTTTTTTTGCTGGTCATTAACATCTGTTTGTTCTCTCCCATAGATTGAGTCCCCATCGTGCTGTTTGCTCTCTACATGTCTGTTCTTTTCTTCTTCTCTATCCCCTCACCCCCCAGCCAGTCGCAGCAGATGACTGCCCCTCCTTGAGCCTGGTTCTGCTGGAGGTTTCTTCCTGTTAAAAGGGAGTTTTTCCTCTCCACCGTCGCCAAGTGCTTGCTCACAGGGGATCGCCTGATTGCTGGGGTCTTTCTGCAACTGTGGGGGTTCCCCCCTACAGTTGATAGTGCTATGAGATGACTGTTGTTGTGAAATGGCGCTATATAAATAAAGTTGAATTGAATTGAATGTGACGGACCTCCTACCAGGCAGAGGAGAACATCAACATCAGACTGGAATGAATGGACCTTCACCTCTAAACATGAGAGACTGAACAGGAGGAATTACTAGAGCACCAGTTTTAGCACAATATTAATGTAAACTCATTCTGCGATCATGTCCATATTAACTATCAGTATTCACTAGATTCAACTCAAAAAGTTATTTAAAGAAAATGTAGTAAACAAATGATCCCTCAAAATTACTTGATATACTTAATTTAATTAACTAAATAACAGTAATAAGTATTCACTGAGCCAAAAAAGAAAAACAATTAGAAAAAAATCCTGATGCCTTTACTCAAGTACATGTGACTGTACTCTTTCAGTATCTTGATTTCACTGATTTTAAATAAATGGGAGCAAAGTTTTTCTCATCATATGTGAAACTATTTTCTAATTGCTTGTATATTCTGGCACAGTGAATACTTACTATTTCTACATATGATTTTTACTATAATAGAGGGCACATGTTGGTAGTTTATGTTTTAATCTTTAGAAACAGAAAACACATCAAATTGCAAAGATGCAAAATTTAAAAAATGAGTTGCAAACTTATTAAAACAGTTGGAAATGTAGATGAAAAACATTAAGCAAGAGTGAAGGTGTTACTAATATTTTCTTATTGAAAAAGTTTTTTAAGGGACTACTCTTGTATGTATGCAAGCTAAACATATAAGGTAATGCTACTTTTACTTGAGTACATTTTTAGCTATTCTACCCATCTCTGTAAACAAGGAGATGTTTTTGGAGTCACATAGTTCACATAAGTGCCAATGGGAGTTAAGTTTTAGCACCCTTAGCACCATCACATCTCTTTAGAAGTTAAAGAACTTACTATCTTTCTCCTAATGAAAAGTAATAATTTCAGCGTGAACTTGTAACTTCTACGCAGATAAATAGATTAGATTATTTTAAATATATGAATCAAATCCAGTGTTGTACAGTTGAATAATTCTCACCGTACAAAGTTTGTTGCTCCTTTTAATAAAGGACTTTTACAGACATTACACTCTCCATTTTCTTCCATACAGACATTTTTCAAAGGTAATAATAATAATACTGCATCAAATTTATATAGTGCTTTTTATGGACACTCAAAGATGGTTTACAATGGATACATTATTCATTCACTCCACAGACAATGGCAAACAATGTAAGCTCCCTCTATAGCCACAGCTGCCCTGGGGCAGACTGACAGAGCTGTGGCTGCCAGTCAATGCCAGCAGCCTCTCCAACCACTACTGAACATTTATACACATTCATACCAGTGTCATGGACAGTGGAAGCAAGGTCGGTAAAGTATCTTGCCCAGAGACACAACAGCAGAATGGTTGGGGAGAGCGGGATTCAAACTGCCAACCCTCTGGTTATTGGATGACTTGCTCTACCTCCTGAGCCACTGCTGAGGTATATTTCTACTTTCATCTACAACTCCCACAATCCACTGGCAAATTCAATATTCCTTAGCTCACAATCAGAGAAAAAATGCCACCATGTGGGCAAAAGGTGCAACAACATGGTTGCACTTTACAGATAAGAACTCCATTATAATCTGCAGAACAAATAAGATGCCAAAATAAATTTAAAAAAATATTGTGGGGTGTCTCATTTAAAGCAACATACAGTCCCTCACACTAGTTTACCAAGAACAAAGTCTGAACCAGTTTCTGTGATACTATCGATGTATAGAGCAGTGAAGCTGTATTTAAACAGCACTTTTCAGAACAAATCTCATTGATTCAATGGGAACTGTATGAAGGTTTAAAAAAATAAATTCAAAGGCTTATTGGACTGGATAAGATCAAATGGATAACTTAAAAAAAAACTACAAGTATTTGAAATAAAAAAAAACCATAGTAAAATATGCTAAAAGTGTTAAAATGTGTAAAAAATGAATGTTGCTACGAGATTTAGAAAAAAAAGGAACCCCATAGGAATTTATTAAGCATCTAATATTTCCAGTTCCCAGGCTGCTTATTACAGCCGTGGACAAAATTGCTGGTACCCCTCTGTTAATGAAAGAAAAACCCACAATGGTCACAGAAATAACTTGAATCTGACAAAAGTGGTAATAAATGAAAATTCTATGAAAATTAACCAATGAAAATCAGACAATGCTACTGAATTGTGGTTCAACAGAATTACTTTAAAAAACAAACTCATGAAGCAGGCCTGGACAAAAATGATGGTACCCCTAGAAAAGATTGAAAATAATGTGACCATAGGGACATGTTCAACCAAGATGTGTCCTCTAATTAACATCACAGGTGTCTACAAACTTGTAATCAGTCAGTCGGCCTATTTAAAGGGTGACAAGTAGTCACTGCGCTGTTTGGTGACATGGTGTGTACCACACTAAACATGGACCAGAGGAAGCAAAGGAGAGAGTTGTCTCAGGAGATTAGAAAGAAAATTATAGACAAGCATGTTAAAGATAATGGCTATAAGACCATCTCCAAGCAGCTTGATGTTCCTGTGACTACAGTTGCACATATTATTCAGAAATTTAAGATCCACGGGACTGTAGCCAACCTCCTTGGACGTGGCCACAGGAGGAGATGGATAATACGAATGGTAACAAAAGAGCCCAGAACAACCTCTAAACACATTCATGGTGAACTCCAAGGTCAAGGTACATCAGTGTCAGATCGCACCATCCGTCGTTGTTTGAGCCAAAGTGGACTTCATGGGAGACGACAAAGGAGGACACCACTGTTGAAAACAAATCATAAAAAAGCCAGACTGGAATTTGCCAAACTGCATGTTGACAAGCCACAAAGCTTCTGGGAGAATGTCCTATGGACAGACAAGACAAAACTGGAACTTTTTGGCAAGGCACATCAGCTCTATGTTCACAGACGCAAAAATGAAGCATACCAAGAAAAGAACACTATCCCTACTGTGAAACATGGAGGAGGTTCTGTTATGTTCTGGGACTGCTTTGCTCCATCTGGCACAGGGTGTCTTCAATCTGTGCAGGGTACAATGAAATCTCAAGACTATCAAGGTATTCTAGAGAGAAATGTGCTGCCCAGTGTCAGACAGCTTGGTCTCAGTCGCAGGTCATGGGTCTTGCAACGGGATAATGACCCAAAACACACAGCTAAAAACACCCAAGAATGGCTAAGAGCGAAACATTGGACTATTCTAAAGTGGCCTTCTAAGAGCCCTGATCTAAATCCTATTGAACATCTGTGGAAGGAGCTGAAACATGCCGTCTGGAGAAGGCACCCTTTAAACCTGAGACAACTGGAGCAGTTTGCTCATGAGGAGTGGGCCAAAATACTTGCTGAGAGGTGCATAAGTCTCACTGGCAGTTACAGAAATGGTTTGATTGCAGTGATTGCCTCAAAAGGTTGTGCAACAAAATATTAAGTTAAGGGTACCATCATTTTTGCCCAGGCCTGTTTCATTAGTTTGTTTGTTTTTTAAATAATTCTGTTGAACCACAATTCAAAAGCATTGTCTGATTTTCATTGGTTAATTTTCATATAATTTTTATTTATTACCACTTTTGTCAGATTCAAGTTATTTCTGTGACCATTGTGGATTTTTCTTTCATTAACAGAGGGGTACCAACAATTTTGTCCATGTGTGTACAGTGGGGCAAAAAAGTATTTAGTCAGCCACCAATTGTGCAAGTTCTCCCACTTAAAAGATGAGAGAGGTCTCCAATTTTCATCATAGGTATACCTCAACTATGAGAGACAAAATGAGAAAAAAAAATCCAAAAAATCACATTGAAGGATTTTTAATGAATTAATTGGTAAATTCCTCAGTAAAATAAGTATTTGGTCACCTACAAACAAGCAAGATTTCTGGCTCTCACAGACCTGTAGCTTCTTTAAGCGGCTCCTCTGTCCTCCACTCGTTACCTGTATTAATGGCACCCGTTTGAACTCGTTATCAGTATAAAAGACATCTGTCCACAACCTCAAACAGTCAGACTCCAAACTCCACTATGGCCAAGACCAAAGAGCTGTCAAAGGACACCAGAAACAAAATTGTAGACCTGCACCAGGCTGGGAAGACTGAATCTGCAATAGGTAAGCAGCTTGGTGTGAAGAAGTCAACTGTGGGAGCAATTATTAGAAAATGGAAGACATACAAGACCACTGATAATCTCCCTCGATCTGGGGCTCCACACAAGATCTCACCCCGTGGGGTCAAAATGATCACGAGAACGGTGAGCAAAAATCCCAGAACCACATGGGGGGACCTACTGAATGACCTGCAGAGAGCTGGGACTAAAGTAACAAAGGCTGCATCAGAAACACACTACGCCGCCAGGGACTCAAATCCTGCAGTGCCAGACGTGTCCCCCTGCTTAAGCCAGTACATGTCCAGGCCCGTCTGAAGTTTGCTAGAGAGCATTTGGATGATCCAGAAGAGGATTGGGAGAATGCCATATGGTCAGATGAAACCAAAATAGAACTTGTTGGTAAAAACTCAACTTGTCGTGTTTGGAGGAGAAAGAACACCATACCTACTGTGAAGCATGGGAGTGGAAACATCATACTTTGGGGCTGTTTTTCTGCAAAGGGACCAGGACGACTGATCCGTGTAAAGGAAAGAATGAATGGGGCCATGTATCGTGAGATTTTGAGTGAAAACCTCCTTCCACCAGCAAGGGCATTGAAGATGAAACGTGGCTGGGTCTTTCAGCATGACAATGATCCCAAACACACCGCCCGGGCAACAAAGGAGTGGCTTCGTAAGAAGCATTTCAAGATCCAGGAGTGGCCTAGCCAGTCTCCAGATCTCAACCCCATAGAAAATCTTTGGAGGGAGTTGAAAGTCCGTGTTGCCCAGCGACAGCCCCAAAACATCACTGCTCTAGAGGAGATCTGCATGGAGGAATGGGCCAAAATACCAGCAACAGTGTGTGAAAACCTTGTGAAAACTTATAGAAAACGTTTGACCTCTGTCATTGCCAACGAAGGGTATATAACAAAGTATTGAGATTAACTTTTGTTATTGACCAAATACTTATTTTACCGAGGAATTTACCAATTAATTCATTAAAAATCCTTCAATGTGATTTTCTGGTTTTTTTTTTTTAATTTTGTCTCTCATAGTTGAGGTATGCCTATGATGAAAATTGGAGACCTCTCTCATCTTTTAAGTGGGAGAACGTGCACAATTGGTGGCTCACTAAATACTTTTTTACCCCACTGTAGCTCATAGTACTCAAATCATTAATAATAACAAACCTCCTCCAGGAGCAGATGCTGTTCTCTCCTCATTACTTCATCACCAATCCTTCTGAAGATCAGGATGTGCTTGAATGTTAAAACAGGAGATCAAACTTGTCTTTGGACCTTTCCTATTAAGACAAAAATAAATATAAGACATAATGCAAATATGGTATTTATTAAACTAAATACAATAAATTAGTACACAATGAAAGATGTTTCATTTTTTTCCTGTTTTACAAACTGTTGAATTTTCCTAATCTACTGACACTGATTCTGCTCCTGTACCTGTAAATCAGTAGTTAGTAGTTAGTTAAGCCTATAGCTCGCCATGGAACATAGGCCATCGACGACCCCTCGCCATCGCACTCAGTTCTGGGCTGCTCTCTCTACTCCCCTCCAGTTGGTTCCCTGCTGTTTCAGCTCCGCCTCGGTGTCTCGTCTCCAGCTGTTTCGAAGCTGGCCTGTGTTTCTCTTCCCCTGCGGGTTCGAGGTCAGGACTTGGCGTGTGATGCTGGATGCTGGTTTCCTGAGGGTGTCATGTTCTGGTGAGCCCACTCTCCTCATCCCTTCCTGTTCAACTTTCCCCGACTCCGCAGACAATCACCTCACCTGTGTGATGAGATGCACCTGCTGCCTCTGCTTCACCAGTGCTTAAAAGGACCTTCATGTCAATGCTTCAGCGCTGGCTCGTTGGGTATACTACCTACTACAAGCAAATAAGTTATATTCTCTCTCTCAGAGGAAATTCCTCTTGTCCTCTCTTCCACAGGTTGCTACCATCTTCGTGGTGCATCGCCAGGGTTGTTGTGCACACACCTGCATCATCATCATCACCACTTCAGCAGCCATATCCACCCAGTCAGACACCTCACTCAGCTCTGCTCCTGCCTTCCAGCTTCTAATCCTGGTTCGCTGTTGGTGCTGGGTTTCGCTGCCGGGTTTTCTGTGTCTCCCACGTGAGTGCAGTCCTATTTTCCCTTTTCAATCTCCCTCGTTATCTAACCTGCTCTCGTCTCTCCTTCCAGGCTGGATCTTCCTCTGGCGAGTGACGTCTTTCATTAACGAAGCTTTTCCTTTTGAATTAATAAAATCCAAATTAATTTACTTCTCTGTGTCATCCTGTGTTTTCTCTGGTATCACTCCCTGCACGTGAGCTGTCAATCATTACCAATCATGACAGAACGAGCCAACCACAACGCAAGCTCAGCGGGACCGACATCAGCGGAACACTCCGCTTTAGATTGCTTAGATGCCACAAAGAGGCAGGTGGCCGTGCTTACACAGCAGCTGCAGATTATTACACAGTAGCTGGGCACAGCCGCCGAACAATTGGCCCATTTGTCTTGTCCGGTTTCCACCCCTCCACCCGCCACCTCAGTTTCTTCCACCGTGCACCGAACTACCTCCGTTCCCTCGCCTGCCCCGTACGTGGGGGAGGTATGGAAATGTAAGGGCTTTTTGTGTCACATTCAGCTTTATTTGGGACAGATTGGTGGGGAGTACCCGGACAATAAAGCTAAAATTCATTTCATGACCCTCTTGCTGCGAGATCAGGCCCTCAGCTGGGCCCAATCCATTCTCGACAGTCTGGAGGGCCCTAATTATTCATTTGATAGATTTGTTAATGAATTCACTCATGTGTTTGACAGGTCAGAGAGCGAAGGGAACATCATGAGCCGAGTGATGTCACTCCATCAGGGGAGTTGGTCTGCCACCGACTACCCTGTGGAGCTCTAGGTCGCCCCGGCGGACTCTGGATGGAATGACATTTCGCTAAGCAGCGTCTTCCTCCGGGGTTTGAACGAAAACCTCCGTGACGACCTAGCGGTTCATGCAGTTCCCTCCTCCCTGGATGGTCTTATCAATCAGGCTGTCAGTTTAGATAACTGTTACTGTGAGCATGCAAGGGAGAGCAAGGCCTCCTCCAACCTGCCCTGTGCGTGCACGCCCTCTTCAGCTACTGACACAGGTGGAGCCGGCTCCTCCTTCGAGCCTATGGAGCTCGGCTGAGTCCGTCTGACTCTGGAAGAGTGCCAGCGGCGGAGGAGAGCTGGCACATGCATGTATTGTGGCTCCTTAAAGCGCACACTGCATAAGTGCCATCTGAAGCCCAAAAGACATGGCCCGTCAGCAGCCGTGAGGGGTCTGACGGGCGGGAAACCTATTCATCCCCCCGGTAGCTTCTCTATTTCGGCCCTCATTCAGTTGCCAGGGGTTGAGAGGAGAGCCAAGGCTTTGATTGATTTGGGGACAGAGCAGAACTTCATTTCTGCATGCCTTGTGCAGGATGTAGGCATCTCCATGACCAAATTGCCCATGCCTCTCAATGTTACAACATTGTCGGGCAGAAATATAGCCACCATTACCAAAAGCACAGGGCCGGTGTCCGTCCTTCTTTCCGCTAACCACCGGGAGACTATTTCATTCTTTATTCTCCCTAAATCATGTCACTCGGTGGTCCTTGGGTACCCATGGCTCCAGAAACATAACCCTATTATTAATTGGGCACATAACTCAATCTCTTCCTGGAGCCCATATTGTTTGGCATCCTTTCTTAGCTCGATCGAGTGTTCACCATTGCTGCCCATCTCTTCCCCTCCAGCAGAGCCGCCGGACCTCAGCCTAGTACCCGAGGTCTATCATGACCTTGCAGAGGTCTTCAGCGAGCCGAGAGCACTTTCTTAACCTCCCCATTGCTCTTACAACTGTGCTATAGACCTTCTCCTGGGTGCGCAGCTGCCATCCAGCCGGCTCTACAGTATTTCTGGGCCGGAGAGGGAGGCGATGGAGAGCTATATTAAAGATTCTTTGAACGCCACCCTCATTCGGCCTTCATCAGCTCCTCTTGGGGCAGGATTCTTTTTTGTCGGGAAGAAGGACGGTTCCTTGCGCCCGTGCATTGATTATTGGGAACGTAATGCCATAACTGTTAAGGCTAAATATCCTCCGCCCCTGATAAACTCCGCGTTTGAGCTCCTTCAGCGCGCGCGAGTATTCACCAAGTTGGATTTGCGTAAGGCCTATCATCTGGTTCGCATTCGTGAGGGGGACGAATGGAAGACGGCCTTTAAAACACACTTGGGGCAATTTGAATATCTGGTGATGCCGTTCGGGCTCACCAATGCCCCCGCCGTCTTCCAGCGTATGATCAATGACGTCCTTTGCAATATGGTTAATCAATTTGTTTTTGTCTACCTTGACAATATTTTGATTTTTTCCCACACGCCAGAGGAACACACACTCCACGTCAGGGCCATTCTACAACAGCTCTTGGAGAACCAGCTTTACGTTAAGGTCGAGAAGTGTGAGTTTTCCACCCACTCCACTTCGTTCCTGGGTTTTATCGTAGCGGAGGGGGAACTGAGGGCCGACCCTGCCAAGGTGAAGGCTGTGCTAGATTGGCCTACACCCCACTCCTGCAAGGAGCTCCAGCGCTTCTTGGGGTTCGCAAATTTTTATCACCGTTTCATCAGAAGCAGCGATGTCATCAGGTGGGGCCACACCAGCTATTTCACCTGCCATCCTGGTATCACTTGCACCATCAACCTCATCCGTCGGGTGTTCTGGTGGCCCACTCTGTGGACCGATGTCCGGGATTACATCAAAGCCTGTCAAGTCTGCAACCGCAATAAATCTAACTCCTCGCCCCCTTCTGGTCTCCTCCACCCACTTCCCATCCCCAGCCGACCTTGGTCCCACATTACCCTAGACTTTATCACTGGACTCCCCCCCTCTCAAGACAACACCGTTACCCTCACCTGTGTGGATCGCTTCTCTAAGGTGAGCCACCTGGTGCCCCTTTCCAAATTACCCTTTGCTTCGGAAATGGCAAACCTCCTCACTACCCACGTCATCCGCCTACACGGCATTCCTGAGGACATCGTATCTGACCGGGGCCCTCAATTAACCTCAAAAGTCTGGAAAGCCTTTTGCCGCTCGCTAGGCACCACGGTCAGCTTTACCGCTGGATACCATCCTCAGAGCAACGGGCAGGCTGAGCGTGCCAACCAATCCCTGGAGGCCGCCCTTAGGTGCGTAGCAGCCTGCAACCTCAGTATTTGGAGCACTCATTTGACCTGGGTGGAATATTCCCATAACTCTGCTATCTTGACGGCCACTGGATTGACCCCATTCGAGGGGTCCATGGGGTACACTCCTCCCCTGTTACCGATGGTGGAGAGGGACATGGCTGTACCATTGGTGGGGTCCACTCACGTCACTGTTGCCGGCTCTGGAAGGCCACTCGTGCTGCCCTCATTCGTTCGGCTGAACGCAACCGCCTGTACACAGACCACAGGTGTACTCCTGCTCCCAAGTATTCCATCGGGCAGCAAGTGTGGTTGTCAGCGGACCAGGTGCCCTTGAAGACGGAGTCCAGGAAACTCTTGCCTCGTTTCCTGGACCCATTCACCATCTCCAGAATCGTTAACGATGTCTCGGTCTGCCTGAAGCTTCCGCCGGCGATGCAGATTCACCCCACCTTCCATGTATTCCTGTATATATTTGCATCCTTTTATAGAAACGTGGACAGACTGTAATTTACTGTACATACTCTGTTGTCATTGAATCCTTATTTAAATCTTATTTAAATCCTCCACCTGAACGAGAGCAAGTTTTTTAGCCAAAGTCAAATTCCTTGTATGTGTTGTGCATACTTGGCCAATAAAGCTGATTCTGATTCTGATTCTGATTCTGATGTTTCTAAAATCAAGCCCCTCTCTGCCAGCCCTCTCTGCCCTCCCCCAAAGCTGCCTCCTCCTCCTCGGGTCCTCAACGGTCAAACCACCTACACAGTCCAGAGAACTCTGGACGTCTGCCATCGGGGCTGGGGGCTTCAGTATCTTGTCCACTGGAAGGGCTACAGACCAGAATTAAGATCTTGGATCCCCGGTTCCTAATTCCACGACAAGGGGATGGTCTGGGCCTTTCATAAGGCACATCCCAACAAGCCCGGGGGACCGCCAGGAGGTGCTCTTGGGGGGGGGGGGCACTGTCACGTTCTGGTGAGCGCACTCTCCCGCCCCCCTTCCTGTTCAACTTTCCCCGACTCCGCAGACAATCACCTCACCTGCGTGATGAGACACACCTGCTGCCTCTGCCTCGCCAGCATTTAAAAGGACCTTACATGTTAATGCTTCAGCACTGGCTCGTTGGGTATACTACCTACTACAAGCAAGTAAATTATATTCTCTCTCTCAGAGGAAATTCCTCTTGTCCTCTCTTCCACAGGTTGCTACCATCTTCGTGGTGCATCTCTGGGGTTGTTGTGCGCTCACTTGCCTCATCATCATCACCACTTCAGCAGCCATATCCACCCGGTCAGATACCTCACCCAGCTCTACTCCTGCCTTCCAGCTTCTAATCCTGGTTCGTTGTTGGTGCTGGGTTTCCCTGTTGGGTTCTCTGTGTCTCCCACGTGAGTGCAGTCCTATTTTCCCTTTTCAGTCTCCCTCCTTATCTAACCTGCTCTCGTCTCTCCTTCCAGGCTGGGTCTTCCTCTGGCGAGTGACATCTTTCATTAACAAAGCTTCCCCTTTTGAATTAATAAAATCCAAATTAATTTACTTCTCTGTGGCATTGTATGTTTTCTCTGGTGTCACTCCCTGCACGTGAGCTGTCAATCATTACCAATCATGACATAGGGTGTGTCCAATCCAGTCCCACTTCCTCCGTAGAATCTGTTTTGCCACTGGTTTTTTTCTCATTCGCTCCCACAGGTCTTCATTCCTGATCTTCTCCGGCCACCTGATATTAAAGATGCGCCTCAGGCATGTGTTAAAGAAAGTCTGGATCTTCTGCTGCATCACCTTGTGTCATCCTCCAGGTCTCACATCCGTAAAGTAGAACAGACTTGACGTTAGAGTTGAAGATGTAAAGTTTTGTTATCGTGCAGATTCTTTTGATGCCCAGATATTTTTCAGTATAACAAAAGCTGCTCTTGCCTTGCTGATCCTGGCTGTGACGTCTCGGTCTGTGGCCCCCTGTCAATTCACCACACTTCCCAGGTAGACAAAGGGCTCCACTTCTCTGATGGGCTGTCCTTCAACTGTGAATGGTGTGTTGGCAATGGTGTTAATCTTCATCAGCTCCGTCTTCTTCTTATTGATCTGGAGTCCTGCCCCGGCTGATGTAGTCTCCAGGTGAGTAGTCTTGTCCTGAAACTGGCTGTGGTTACAGTGCATCCGGAAAGTATTCACAGAGCTTCACTTTTCCCATATTTTGTTATGGTACAGCCTTATTCCAAAAGAGATTAAGTTCATATTTTTCTCCTCAAAATTCTACAAATACCCCATAATGACAATGTGAAAAAAGTGTTTGTTTTTTTTGTTCATATTTTTGAAAATTTATTAAAAATAAAAATCTAAGAAATCACATGTATATACATATTCACAGCCTTTGCTCAATACTTTGCTGATGCCCCTTTGGCAGCAATTACAGCCTCAAGTTTTTTTTTAAATATGAGGCGACACACTTGGCACACCTATCTTCCGGCAGTTTGGCCCATTCCTCTTTGCAGCACCTCTCAAGCTCCACCAGGTTGGATGGGGAGCGTTGGTGCACAGCCATTTTCAGATTTCTCCAGTGATTTTCATTTGGATTCAAGTCTGGGCTCTGGCTGGGCCACTCAAGGACATTCACAGAATTGTCCTGAAGCCACTGCTTTGATATCTTGGCTGTGTGCTTAGGGTCACTGCCCTGCTGAAAGACGAATCACTGCCCCAGTCTGAAATCAAGAGCACTCTGGAGCAGGTTTTCATCCAGGATATCTCTGTACATTGCTGCATTCATCTTTCCTTCTATCTTTACTAGTCTCAAAGTTCCTGCCGCTGAAAACATCCACACAGCATGATGCTGCCACCACCATGCTTCACTGTAGGGATGGTACTGTCATGGTGATGAGCGGTGCCTGGTTTCCTCCAAACATGACGCCTGGCATTCACACCAAAGAATTCAATCTTTGTCTCATCAAACCAGAGAATTTTGCTTCTCATGGTCGGAGAGTCCTTCGGATGCCTTTTGGCAAACTCCAGATGGGCTGCCATGTGCCTTTTACTAAGGAGTGGCTTCCGTCTGGTGACTCTACCATACAGGCCTGATTGGTGGATTGCTGCAAAGATAGTTGTCCTTCTGGATGGTTCTCCTCTCTCCACAGAGGAGCGCTGGAGCTCTGACAGAGTGACCATCGGGTTCTTGGTCACCCCCCTGACTAAGGCCCTTCTCCCTGATTGCTCAGTTTAGATGGCCAGCCAGCTCTAGGAAGAGTCCTGGTGGTTCTGAACTTCTTCCGTTTACAGATGATGGAGGCCATTGGGACCTTCAAAGTTGCAGAAATGCTTCTGTACCCTTCCTCAGATTTGTGCCTTGAGACAATCCTGTCTCGGAGGTCTACAGACAATTCGTTTGACTTCATGCTTGGTTTGTGATCTGGCATGCACTGTCAACTGTGGGACCTTATATAGACAAGTGTGTGCCTTTCCCAATCATGTCCAATCAACTAAATTTACCACAGGTGGACTCCAATTAAGCTATAGAAACATCTCAAGGGTGATCAGTGGAAACAGGATGCACCTGAGATCAATTTTGAGCTTCATGGCAAAGGCTGTGAATACTTATGTATATGTGATTTCTTATTTTTTTTTTATTTTTAATAAACTTGCAAAAATCTCGAACTTTTTTTCATATTGTCATTATGGGGTATTGTGTGTAGAATTTTGAGGAAAAAAATGAATTTAATCCATTTTGGAATAAGGCTGTAACATAAAAATATGTGGAAAAAGCGAAGCGCGGTGTATACTTTCCGGAAGCACTGTATGTGACAGGAGCACCAGGTCATCAGCAAAGTTGAGGTCATCCAGCTGCATCCAGAGTGTCCACTGTATCCCGTTTTTCCTGCCTGTTGTTGTGATCTTCATTATGTAATTGATGACCAAGAGGAAGAGGAATGTGACAGCAAGCACCCCTGGCGGACTTCGGTCTTCACCTACAAGCTCTCTGACAGCTGGCCAGCATGTGCGATCCTGCAGCTCATGTCCTGGTAGATGCACTGGATGAGGGAGATGATCTTCTCGAAAACTCCATAATGCCTCAACAACCTCTACAGCGTCTCATGGTCCACACTGTCAAAGGCTTTCTCGTAGTCTATGAAGTTGATATAAAGGGGTGAGTTCCACTATAAATCAGTGCTAGATTTTAAAAAAATCTCACAAATAAATTGATTGAAGTTCCATCCATCCATCCATCCATCCATCCATCTTCTACCGCTTTTCCGGAGGTCCAGGTCGCAGAGGCAGCAGTTCAAGCAGAAAAGCCCAGACTTCCCTCTCCCCAGCCACCTGCTCCAGCTCTTCAGAGAGGATACCAAGGCGTTCCCAGACCAGCTGGGAGACATAGTCTCTCCACCGAGTCCTGGGTCTGCCCCGGGGTCTCCTCCCAGTAGGACGTGCCTGAAACACCTCAAGTGGGAGGTGTCCAGGGGGCATCCTAATCAGATGCCCATACCACCTCAACTGACTCCTTTCAATGTGGAGGAGCAGCGGATCTACTCTGAGCCTCTCCCGGATGACTGAGCTCCTCACCCTATCTCTGAGGGTGAGTCCAGCAATCCTACGGAGAAAGCTCATTTCAGCCGCTTGTATCCGCGATCTCATTCTTTCGGTCATTACCCAAAGCTCGTGACCATAGATGAGAGTAGGAACATAGATTGACTGGTAAATTGACAGCTTTGCCTGAGAACTAAGCTCCCTCTTCACCACAACAGACCGGTACAAACGTCCACATCACTGCAGATGCTGCTCCAATCTGTCTGTCAATCTCTCGCTCCATTTTCCCCTCACTCGTGAACAAGACCCCAAGATACTTAAACTCCTCCACTTGGGGCAGGAGCCTGTCCCCAACCCAGAGAGGACAATCCACCTTATTCCGGCTGAGAACCATGGACTCGGACTTGGAGGTGCTGATTCTCATCCCAGCCGCTTCATACTCAGCGGCAAACCGTCCCAGCAAGAGCTGTAGGTCAGCGCTGGATGAAGCCAACAGGACAACATCATCTGCAAACAACAGAGATGAGATCCTGTGGTCACCAAGCATGACACCCTCCATTCCGTGGCTGTGCCTAGAAATCCTGTCCATAAAAATTATGAACAGGATCGGTGACAAAGGGCAGCCCTGGCGGAGTCCAACTCTCACTGGGAATGACTCCGACCGAGTGTTGGCAATACGAACCAAACTCTCACAACGGTCGTACAGAGACCGAATAGCTTGTAGCAACAAGCCCAATACCCCATACTCCCGAAGCACCCCCCACAAAAAAACGCAAGGGACGCGGTCAAATGCCTTCTCCAAGTCCACAAAACACATGTAAACTGCTTGGGCAAACTCCCACGAACCCTCAAGAATTCTCGAGAGTGTAAAGAGCTGGTCCGATGTGCCACGGCCAGGACGAAAACCACATTGCTCCTCCTGAATCCGAGGTTCGACCAACGGCCGGACTCTCCTCTCCAGTACCTGGCATAGACCTTCCCAGGGAGGCTGAGGAGTGTGATCCCTCTAAAGTTGAAGGGCACCCTCCGGTCCCCTTTTTTGAAGAGAGGAACCACCACCCCGGTTTGCCATGCCAAAGGCACTGCCCCCGACCTCCACGCAATGTTGCAGAGGCGTGTCAACCATGACAGCCCAACAACATCCAGGGCCTTGAGGTACTCAGGGCAAATCTCATCCACCCCCGGGGCCCGGCCACCAAGAAGATTTTTAACCACCTTGGCGACCTCAGCCCCTGTGATAGGTGAGTCGTCCCCCTCGTCCCCAAACCCTGCTTCCTCTGTGGAAGGCGTATCAGTGGGATTGAGGAGATCCTCGAAGTATTCCTTCCACCGCCCGACGATATCCCCAGTCGAAGTCAACAGTGTCCCATCCGCACCATACACAGTGTGGACAGGGAGCTGCTTTCCCCTCCTGAGCCGCCGGACAGTTTGCCAGAATCTCTTCGAGGCCGACCGAAAGTCTTGTTCCATGGCCTCACCGAACTCCTCCCATGCCCGGGTTTTTGCTTCAGCAACCACCTGAGCTGCACTCTGCTTGGCCTGCTGGTACACCTCAGCTGCTTCGGGAGTCCCACAAGCCAACCAAGCTTGATAGGACTCCTTCTTCAGCTTAATGGCCCCCCTCACCACTGGTGTCCACCACTTGGTTCGGGGGTTGCCACCACGAGATGCACCGACCATCTTGCGGCCGCAGCTCTGGGCCACCGCTTCAACAACAGAGGTGGAGAACATGGCCCATTCAGACTCCATGTCTCCAGACTCCCTCGGAATGTGGTTGAAATTCTTCCGGAGGTGGAAGTTGAAGACCTCCCGGACAGGGGCCTCAACTAGACGTTCCCAGCACACCCTCACTATACGTTTGGGTCTACCAGGTCTGAATGGCTTCCTCCCCTGCCATCGGATCCAACTCACCACCAGGTGGTGATCAGTTGACAGCTCTGCACCTCTCTTTACCCGGGTGTCCAAGACATACGGTCGCAGGTCTGATGACACGATAACAAAATCGATCATCGACCTGCGACCTAGGGTGTCCTGGTGCCAGGTGCACATATGGACACCCTTATGCTTGAACATGGTGTTTGTTATGGACAAACTGTGGTTAGCACAGAAGTCCAATAACTGAACACCACTCGGGTTCAGATCAGGCAGGCCGTTCCTCCCAATCACCCCCCTCCAGGTTTCACTGTCATTGCCCACGTGCGCATTGAAGTCCCCCAGTAGGACAATGGAGTCTCCAAGAGGAGCACCCTCCAGCACCCCAGTCACAGACTCCAAAAAGGGTGGGTACTCTGAAACATCATTTGGTGCATAGGCACAAATGATGGTCAGGACCCGTTTCCCAACCCGAAGGCGCAGGGAAGCAACCCTTTCGTCCACCGGGGAAAACTCCAATATAGAGGCAGCAAGATGGGGGGATACAAGAATACCCACCCCTGCTCGTCGCCACTCCCACGGGGCAACTCCAGAAAAGGTCAAGCTCCAGCCCCTCTCCAGGAGACTGGTTCCAGAACCGGAGCTGTGTGTTGAGGTGAGGCCGACTATATCTAGCCTGTATCTCTCAACCTCGTACACCAGCTCAGGCTCCTTCCCCACCAGAGAGGTGACATTCCACGTACCAAAAGCCAGTTTAGAAAGCTTGGGATCAGTCCGCCAAGGTCTGTGCCTTTGACCGCCACCTAATCCACATAGCACCGGACCCCCATGATCCCTCCTGCAGGTGGTGAGCCCACTGGAGGGTGGACCCATGTAACTCCTTCGGGCTGAGCCCGGCCGGGTTCCATGGGTGGAAATCCGGCCACCAGACGCTAGCCTTCGAGCCCCTCCCCCAGGCCTGGCTCCAGGGTGGGGCCCCGGTAACCCCATACTGAGTGGGGTACACTGAATCCTTGATATAGAATTTATCATGAGAGTCTGTTGGATCGTTCTTAGTCTGGCCCTTCACCCAGCACCAGTTTGTCTTGGGTGACCCTATCAGAGGCAAATTGCCCCGGACAACATAGCTCCTGGGATCACTGAGGCACGCAAACCCCCCACCACAATAAGGTGACGATCCATGAGGGGTGATTGAAGTTATCTTTTAAAAGATTAGTTAAAAGTTGAAGTTAAAAGATAACTTCAATCATTTTTTAAAAGATGACTGAAGTTATCGTTTAAAAATAATTATTAAGCTTAATGTATTTATGGCTGAACCACAGCAGTCTACTCTTCACAGGTACCACACATTTGTTGAAAAAGTAAAATACAGTATACATGTCACAGATTTTTGCTTATGTTTAGCGAGATTTACTCACCTGACATGAAAATATAGAATAATTTATTCTGATGAAGCTCTAAGTATGCTCTGAATATGCTCATCATGTTAATACAATCATGTTTCTGTACATCATGTGGTATGTTACATATTATAAATTACCATGCAAACAATACTCTACTAATATTGTGGATGAGCTCTGTGTAGTTAAAAATGAATCAGACAAAACTGGACAGTTATTGATCATCTGCTGTCACATGGCAAATATGACAATAAGCTTTATGTCAGTGGTTTTTATCAATACATTAAATGTAATATTCAGCTGTTACAAATCTAAAGTGTTGCAGTTTTGATGGATAATCTATAGATTATATCTAAAGTCATTTTTAAGTGCTGATTTTTGACGTTAGCATCTTACCAGCTGACTGTGGCTAGTTATCAACCTAACGACACTATTAATTTACTTGCCAACCTACTAACAGCTTTATTAGTTTGAAACCTAATTTTAAAGGACAGACAACCACTGTAACTACAGTCTCCATCCTTTTAGTAACTCAGAGAAGGCAGAATGCTTCATTCTAATTATCATTTCATAATTATGTCTTCAGTGATGCTAAATAGCCAAGATTAGCACAAGTTACTTACCTTTGTCCACTTTCTGACTCCACTGAACTTTGTGTAGAAGAAACATGTCTCACAGAAAGCATCTGGTTTTTGAAAGAGCAGTGTCCTGACAGCAGAATCACCACCTCCTGGGCTGCTCCACCTCCAGACACCTGGATGGAGGCTCTGCTGTTAATCTCTGCTAATCTGTTGCCCTGGCTAATGATGTTTTGTATGCATATATGACACCTCTTCTCATACATGTCATTATTATTATTACAAACCTAGTGTGTGGCTGCTGGACATCACTTTGAATTAACCACTCAAGTCCATGCGGATGTTTAACAGGTAAACAGCATGTAAAGTGAGAGCTGCAGGCTTAAAACAGAGTTCTTTCTATCTGCGTTCGATTAGTTTTGATCGAGTCTGGGTCCCGGATGTGTGGCACAAAAACCTGAAATAAAAACTGAATTTGTATGACAAGAAGTGAAACTGAACTCTGATAATGAATTAGGGGGCCAAATTTCTCAAGTAAATGAAATACAGTTTCAATTTTATTGCAATACACATTCAAACCAATAGATTCATTTTCAAATCAGGTCATCCATCCATCCATCCATCTTCTACCGCTTTTCCAGCGGTCCGGGTTGCAGAGGCAGCAGTTCAAGCAGAGAAGCCCAGACTTCCCTCTCCCCAGCCACCTGCTCCAGCTCTTCAGAGGGGATACCAAGGCGTTCCCAGACCAGCTGGGAGACATCGTCTCTCCACCGAGTCCTGGGTCTGCCCCGGGGTCTCCTCCCAGTGGGACGTGCCTGAAACACCTCAAGTGGGAGGCGTCCAGGAGGCATCCTAATCAGATGCCCATACCACCTCAACTGACTCCTTTCAATGTGGAGGAGCAGCGGTTCTACTCTGAGCCTCTCCCGGATGACTGAGCTCCTCACCCTATCTCTGAGGGTGAGTCCAGCAATCCTACAGAGAAAGCTCATTTCAGCTGCTTGTATCCGCGATCTCGTTCTTTCGGTCATTACCCAAAGCTCATGACCATAGGTGAGAGTAGGAACGTAGATTGACTGGTAAATCGACAGCTTTGCCTTAGAATTAAGCTCCCTCTTCACCACAACAGACCGGTACAACGTCCGCATCACTGCAGATGGTGCTCCAATCCGTCTATCGATCTCTCGCTCCATTTTCCCCTCACTCGTGAACAAGACCCCAAGATACTTAAACTCCTCCACTTGGGGCAGGAGCCTCTCCCCAACCCGAAGAGGACAATCCACCTTTTTCCGGCTGAGGACCATGGACTCGGACTTGGAGGTGCTGATTCTCATCCCAGCCACTTCACACTCAGCGGCAAACCGTCCCAGCAAGAGCTGTAGGTCATTGCTGGATGAAGCCAACAGGACAACATCATCTGCAAACAACAGAGATGAGATCCTGTGGTCACCAAGCAGGACACCCTCCATTCCCTGGCTGTGCCTAGAAATCCTGTCCATAAAAATTATGAACAGGATCGGTGACAAAGGGCAGCCCTGGCGGAGTCCAACTCTCACTGGGAATGACTCCGACTGAGTGTTGGCAATACGAACCAAACTCTCACAACGGTGGTACAGAGACCGAATAGCTCGTAACAACAAGCCTGATACCCCATACTCCCGAAGCACCCCCCATAAAAACCCACGAGGGACGCGGTCAAATGCCTTCTCCAAGTCCACAAAACACATGTAAACTGCTTGGGCAAACTCCCACGAACCCTCAAGAATTCTCGAGAGGGTAAAGAGCTGGTCCGATGTGCCACGGCCAGGACGAAAACCACATTGCTCCTCCTGAATCCGAGGTTCGACCAACGGCCGGATTCTCCTCTCCAGTACCTTGGCATAGACCTTCCCAGGGAGGCTGAGGAGTGTGATCCCTCTAAAGTTGGAGCACACCCTCCGGTCCCCTTTTTTGAAGAGAGGAACCACCACCCCGGTTTGCCATGCCAAAGGCACTGCCCCCGACCTCCACGCAATGTTGCAGAGGCGTGTCAACCATGAAAACCCAACAACATCCAGGGCCTTGAGGTACTCAGGGCAAATCTCGTCCATCCCTGGGGCCCGGCCACCAAGGAGAATTTTAACCACCTTGGCGACCTCAGCCCCTGTGATAGGCGAGTCATCCCCCTCGTCCCCAAACCCTGCTTCCTCTGTGGAAGGCGTATCAGTGGAATTGAGGAGATCCTCGAAGTATTCCTTCCACCGCCCGACGATATCCCCAGTCGAAGTCAACAGTGTCCCATCCGCACCATACACAGTGTGGACGGGGAGCTGCTTTCCCCTCCTGAGCCGTCGGACAGCTTGCCAGAATCTCTTTGAGGCCGACCGAAAGTCTTGTTCCAGGTCAGGTCATTCAGATTCAAATTTTAAAAGCAATTATTCAAACTGATTAATTCAGGTTCAAATTCAGTTATTCAAATTCAATTAATAAAAATCCAAATTCAGGTTCTACTGGCACAAACGTTATTCCATAAAGCTTTTGCTGGATATAACCACTTCCAGATGCCTCCTGTATGGAGAAACTAGGTGCAGGCATTGCTCAGGAGTGATTTTAGCCCATTCTTCTACACAAACTGTCTTCAAATCTTCCGTGGGTGTCTTCTATGAACTCTGATCTTCAGTTTGTTCTGTAAATTTTCAATTGGATTCAGGTCAGGTGACTGACTATGCCATTCTAGCAGCTTTATTTACCTTCTCTGGAGCCAGCTGAGAGTTTCCTTGGCTGTGTGTTTGGAATCATTGCCTTGCTAAAGTGTCCACCCTCGTTTAATCTTGATCATCTTGGCAGATGGCAACAGGTTCTTATCAAGGATGTCTCTATAAATTTGGCGATTCATCTTTCCTTCAGTGATGTGAAGTCTGCCTTTACCATGTGCTGAAAAACACCCCCATACCATGATGGGATGTGCAGTGCCATTTCTCCTCCAAACATGCTGTGACCCAGTATTTTACTGGCTTGCCTAAATGTTGTGCAGCAAACCTTAAACAAGCTTCAACATGCTTTATCTTCAGCAATGCAGTCTTGTGAGTTGAGCAGGCATAGAGCCCATGTCGGTTGAGTGCATTACTTATTGTTTTCTTTGAAACAGCAGTACCTGCTAACTCCAGGTCTTTCTGGAGCTCTCCACGAGTGGTTTTTGGCTGTTGGATAACTCTTCTGATAATTCTTTTGACTCCTCTGTCAGAAATGTTGCGAGGAGCTCCTGGTTGTGGCCAATTTATGGCAAAATGATGTTCTTTCCACTGCCAAATGACATCTCCAACAGTGCTCACTGGAACATTCAGCAGTTTAGAAATGTGCCTGTAACCAATGCCATCATTATGTTTTGGAACAATAAGGGTGTGAAGGTCTAGAGAGAGCTCTTTGCTTCTACCCATCATGAGTTCTTTGTGGTGTGACAATCTGATATTCACCTTTTTAAAGGCAATCAGTCAGGAGTTAACCGAGACTGGTTCTGGCTTCACGTTCAAACAGCGTGAAAGGTTGTTATTGCTGGAACTGGAGGTAAAACGGGTGCAAGTGGAAGACCGGAGATTGAGTGTGAGAGTGGCTGAGAGTGTTGGTTTAGATGGTGTTTCTGGTCGTGTAAATTCATTTAATATCTCGTCCGATTTGCGTCTGGTTCCTCAGTTTTCTGAACGAGACCCGGACACTTTTTTTTCGCTGTTTGAGCAGGTAACCGATAGTTGAGGTTGGTCTGACTCAGAGCACACATTATTGTTTCAGTGTAAGTTGATCGGCAATGCACAAGAAGCTTATACTGCACTTAGTGTGGCAGATAGCCAAGTTTATGCTTCTGTGAAAGCTGCTGTTCTGAGAGTATATGAGCTCATACCGGAGGCATATCAGCAGAGGTTTCGCCCGTGGAATAAAATGTTCAAACAGACGCATATGTGTCACCACTCGCCGCTCACGGGCATCCACCTCAGCTGCGCGCACACCTGCATCTCATTAGTGCGCAGCTACTTATTCCACCTCGCCCTGAGCTTCGGCCTGGAGCCGTCTGTCTTCCTGCGTGCTCAAACCTTCAGCGGATTTCCTTTCCTCCAGGCCTGCTGACTTTCATCACGACACGTAAGCTGTCAATTGTTGTCTTACCTGCCTGTCAGCCTTCCCCTGTGCACAGGTGGATCTCCCGGCGGCGGACACTCTCTCCCTCGCCTCACCGCTCCTTTGCCACGCTGCTTCTTCTCGGACGCACAGCAGGACGCTGTCTCCCAGGCTTGGGATCTTGCCAACGCCAGCCACCACAGTTACTGCAAGGTTGCCTGGCTGTACGGCGTGCTGCTCTGTCCCGACCTGCACCCTCCACCCACAATACATTCTTATCCCTCACACACGCATCCATACACGTTACATTGGTTAAAAATAAAGCTTTCAAATCTTCCTGACCCTGCGTGCGTGTTTCCTGGGCCGAATAATATGTCAGTACGGCTCCAGCAAAGCGGCCCAGCGGACAGCGGGCTCGCACGCCGCTTTTCCACCCTTGAGGCTCGGGTGGATATGTTAGCACACCAACAACAGGTAATTTTTAATCAATTAACCATAATTACTAACCGGTTAGACTGCCTGGATCCCCAGCTGGCTTTCCCCCCGGGTCCTCTAGGCGCCTCGGCTCCGGTCGCTCCCACGGCTGGCCAGCCTAACTCGGGAGCGCCAACCCGTCTCACACCCATTCCAACCCCCACTCGCTTCAACGGGAAACTCGGTGGAGCGAGGGGGTTTATCCTGCAGTGTGAGTCGGTGTTCCTGCGCGTTCCCAGGGATTTTCCCTCAGACCATAGCCAAATCGGGTACATGGCTAATCTCCTTGAGGGGCGAGCGTTAGCTTGGGCTTACGCCATAATGACAAAGCCCAGCTACACAACCCTCTCTTATGACCCGTTCGTGCGGGACTCTTTAGAGGTCTTTGACCACTCACGTCATGACAGCGTCCTCGCTGATCGGCTTCTTAGTCTCCAACAGGGAAGCCGGGCGGCGGCGGAACACGCTGTTGACTTCCGGGTGGCAGCGGAGGAGGTGGGCTGGGGAGAGGCATCTCTCTGCAGTATCTTCCTCCATAGCCTCAGTTCTGGTCTGAGGGATGAGCTAGCCAGTTGGGATCTCCCAGGGCGGCTTTCTGAGCTGATTTCGCTCACCATTAGCTTGGACAATAGGCTGCGTGAGTGGGCCGCGGAGCGGAAGTCCGTCAGCCGCCCGCGTGGAGCTTCCGCCCGCTCTTCTCAGTCTTGCCCCCTGGCGTTACCGGCTTCGGAGTCCACCGATGAGCCAGAGGCCATGGCGATCGGGCGCATTAGGCTCCCTCTTGCGGAGAGACAACGCCGGCGGGAACGGGGTCTCTGCATGTATTGCGGAGATGACCAGCATCCCGTGGAGCTGTGCCCGGTAAAGCCAAACGGGGAGGTCCGCAAGTCACTGTAGGGGGCCTCGCGGACTCTAACCAGCCAAATCCCCTATCTTCATGCATACTGCCCATACGATTCTGCCACAACTCCACCGGGCACTTCACGCACGCACTGGTGGATTCTGGGGCAGAGCAGAGTTTCATCTCTAAAAGACTGGCAACCAGTTTGGGCATACCCTGCCAACCGCTGTCAACTCCCCTTAACTTGGTCACGCTCTCTCGCTCGCCCCTGTGAACAGTGACGCATCACACCAAACCAGTCCCCATCATCTCTGGCAACAACCAGGAGTATCTGACCCTATATGTCTTGCCCTCCCTGTCGGACCGAATCATCCTGGGTTACCCTTGGCTGCGTTTGCATAACCCTGTCCTGGATTGGAGAACTGGCAGTGTCCTTTCTTGGAGCACCTTCTGCCTGGGCACCTGCCTCCAGTTGGCGGCTTGTGCTCCATCCTCCCCTCCGCCGGCGCCGGCCTCTGAGCCCCCAGACCTCACCCTGGTGCTGCAGGAGTTCCACAACCTGGGAGTAGCGTTTAGTAAGTCCAGAGCCATGTCCCTTCCCCCTCACTGGCCATATGACTGCGCAATCAGCCTCCATCCAGGGGCTCCCTTGCCATCTGGCCACCTGTATAGTCTCTCAGCACCAGAACGCGAGGCGATGGACACTTATATCAAGGAGTCGCTCAGCGCTGGGATCACCCGCCCCTCCTCGTCCCCGCTCGGCGCGGGTTTCTTCTTCGTGTCTAAGAAGGATGGGTCCCTACGTCCCTGCATTGACTTCAGAGCACTGAACAACATCACCATCAAAGATCGCTACACCTTGCCGCTCATGGACACCACCTTCCACTCCCTCCAAGGGGCGACCTGGTTCACGAAGCTAGACCTCCGCAGCGCTTACCATCTCGTGCGGATCCGGGAGGGAGATGAATGGAAGACGACCTTTAGGATGCCCAGCGGTCATTTCGAGTATCTTGTGATGCCGTTCGGGCTCACCAACGCACCTGCCATTTTCCAGCGTCTCATAAACGACGTTCTACGGGATTTCCTGGGAGTCTTTGTTTTTGTATATCTGGACGACATACTCATCTTCTCCAAATCACGGGAGGAGCACCAGGTCCATGTGAGGCGGGTTCTGCAACGGCTGCTGGAGAATCGTCTGTACATCAAAGCGGAGAAGTGCGAGTTCTACGCCCTTACCACCTCCTTCCTGGGGTTCGTGATCTCACACAACCAGATTCTCCCCGACCCTGCTAAGGTTAAAGCGGTGGTCGAGTGGCCCACGCCCACCTCTAGGAAGCAGGTGCAGCAGTTCATTGGGTTTGCTAACTTCTACCGGCGCTTCATCCCCAACTTCGGCGACATTGTCACCCCCCCTGACCCGCCTCACGTCGTCGAAGGTGCCCTTCCAGTGGTCCGAGGAGGCGGCCACTGCTTTCAAGACTCTCCAGGTGGAGTTCTCGTCCTCCCGGGTCCTGACCCAGGTCGACCCCGCGCTGCAGTGTCTAGTGGAGGTCGACGTGTCTGACATGGGGGTGGGGGCGGTGCTCTCTCAGCGCTCGCCAGTGGATAGAGTCAAGCGGCCCTGCGCCGCCTTCTCCCGACGATTATCGGCGGCGGAGCGCAACTATGACGTCGGCGACAGGGAGCTCTTCGCTGTCAAGCTTGCGCTGCAGGAGTGGCGACACTGGTTGGAGGGGGCAGCTCAGCCTTTTGTGGTCTGGACGGACCACAAGAACCTCGAGTATTTGAGGTCAGCGCGGCGCTTGAATGCCCGCCAGGCGCGCTGGTCTCTGTTTTTTGCTCGTTTTCAATTTACCATCACGTACCGTCCAGGCTCGAAGAATGGGTTGCCCAACGCCTTATCCAGGCAGTTCGCCCCTGAGGATCTGGAGGAGTCTGAACACACCATCCTCCCCAGCTCGTGCGTCGTGGGGGCAGTTTCCTGGTCCATCAAGGACAAGATCCTAAAGGCGCCGGAGACGGAGACAGATCCTGGCGGGGGGCCAGAGGGGAGGCTCTTCGTTCCTTCGGCGGTTGGAGGAGAGGTGATTCACTGGGCCCATACCTCCAAGCTCGCTTGTCACCCTGGCATCACCCGCCTGGTGAGTCTGTTGCAACGCTCGTTCTGGTGGCTGGGTCTCCAGAAGGATGTCACCAATTATGTCTGGGCTTGTCCCCAGTGCACTGCCGGCAAGTCCCAGAACTCTCTGCCTGCGGGTCTACTCCAGCCCCTGCCGGTCCCGGGCAGGCCCTGGTCACATATCGCCCTTGACTTCATCACCGGTCTCCCAGTCTCTAACACCTATGACACGGTTCTGACGATTGTGGATCGGTTTTCTAAGGCCGCCCATTTTGTGCCTCTTCGGGGTCTCCCTTTGGCACATGAAACGGCTGACCTCCTGGTCCAACATGTCGTCAGGCTGCACGGGATCCCGCTGGACGTGGTATCGGACCGGGGCCCTCAGTTTGTCTCCCAGGTTTGGAGGTGCTTCTGCAACGCTTTGGGGGCCACGGTTAATCTCTCCTCTGGTCACCACCCCCAGTCTAACGGGCAATGCGAGCGCACGAACCAGGAGTTGGAGGCCATCCTGCGCTGCGTGACCTCCTCCAGTCCATCGTCCTGGAGCTCCTACCTTACCTGGGTGGAATATGCCCACAACTCCGCACGATCTTCTGCTACTGGGGTATCGCCCTTCGAAGCGTCCTTGGGGTACGATCCCCCCTTGTTTCCCAAGCAGGAGGGTGAGCTGGCTGTCCCTTCTATCCAGGCACACATGAGGCACTGCCGGAGTGTGTGGACCAAAACGAGGAATGCGCTTTTACGCACAGCGGCGCGCAACAGTTCCACCGCCAATCGCCACAGGAGGCCAGCTACTGACTACCAGGTGGGTCAACGGGTTTGACTCTCCTCCCAGGATATCAACCTCAAAGCCGAGAAGAGGAAGCTGGCGCCGCGGTTTCTTGGTCCTTTTGTGATTTCTAAAATTGTCAACCCGGTGGCTGTGCGTTTGGCCCTCCCCCCCTCCCTTCGTGTGTGTCCCACCTTCTATGTATCTAAGATCAAACCTGTTCTTTCCAATCCACTCTGCCCCCCTCCTAGGTCGCCTCCCGCTCCTAGGATGATCGACGATGACTCGGCGTGGGATGTTACTTCCATCCTTGACTCTCGGCGCCGAGGTCGTGGGCTACAATACCTGGTGGATTGGGAAGGTTATGGACCAGAGTGGAGATCCTGGGTGCGCTCTTCGTGGGTGTTGGATCAGGACCTCATCGCGGAGTTTCACCGGGCGCACCCAGGTAAGCCAGCGCCAGGAGGCGCTGGTGGGGGGGAAGTACTGTCACCACTCGCCGCTCACGGGCATCCACCTCAGCTGCACGCACACCTGCATCTCATTAGTGCGCAGCTACTTATTCCACCTCGCCCTGAGCTTCGGCCTGGAGCCGTCTGTCTTCCTGCGTGCTCAAACCTTCAGCGGATTTCCTTTCCTCCAGGCCTGCTGACTTTCATCACGACACGTAAGCTGTCAATTGTTGTCTTACCTGCCTGTCAGCCTTCCCCTGTGCACAGGTGGATCTCCCGGCGGCGGACACTCTCTCCCTCGCCTCACCGCTCCTTTGCCACGCTGCTTCTTCTCGGACGCACAGCAGGACGCTGTCTCCCAGGCTTGGGATCTTGCCAACGCCAGCCACCACAGTTACTGCAAGGTTGCCTGGCTGTATGGCGTGCTGCTCTGTCCCGACCTGCACCCTCCACCCACAATACATTCTTATCCCTCACACACGCATCCGTACACGTTACATTGGTTAAAAATAAAGCTTTCAAATCTTCCTGACCCTGCGTGCGTGTTTCCTGGGCCGAATAATATGTCAATATGGAGTTTGCCAGAGAGTTGATTACGCACTTTAATCGGTGGTGTAATTCAGTACAGGTTCATTCATATGAAGATTTGTGCTAGCTTATAATTATGGGGCAATTTAAGAACTCTGTTCCTGCTCACATTGCTACATATGTAAATGAAGTCAGAGTAAAAACTGTTAGTGAAGCAGCTACTGTGGTGGATGAATATATGTTAATTCATTGGGGTAGACACGAGAATGCGGAGCCTACTTTTCCTGGGTACAGAGGAGAGGTTTTTTCACCAGGCAGGAGAAGGAGACAGCAAAACTTTCAGACGAGTTTGCATTGATCAGAGTAAAATCTGCAATTATTGTAGAAGTAGGGGACATTGGAAAGCAGCTTGTGCGGTGAAACCTAAGGGCAGATTTGGGGACGCGCAGGTTAGACCTGTGGCGTCGGCAGCTGTGATTGATTCTGGGAATGCTGAAGGCCTGTGTGTGAAATTTCCTCCTGTGCAGTCTGTCTGGGATGTGCCAGTAGAACCAGTTAATGTGCCAGATGAACTGTCTTCCGTGGCAAATTGTCCACTGGAACAGTCGGACTTTTGTGCCTTTATTTCTGACGGCCATATATCTCTAAGTGATGCTGTTAAGGTACCTTTTTAAAATCTTAAGAGATATGGGTGCGTCAAATTCATTCATTTTGAAGTCTGTTTTGTCCTTTGACAGCTACGGGTGATTATGTTTTGGTGAGAGGTATGGAACTGTCGCTGTTTCCTGCTTCGATACATAAGTTTCAGCTGGACTGTAGTTTGGTTCAGGGGGACATGGCCATGGCTGTGCATCCTGCATTGCCTGTTCCTGGCGTACATATCATCTTAGGGAATGATTTGGCAGGGGATCGAGTTTGGACAGAATTGTCTCCATCTCTCATTGTAACGTCGTTTCCCTTTAGTGCAGGAACAGAGCATGGCCAGCTAAATTCTGAATTATTTCCAGCATGTGCAGTAACGCGCGCCATGAGTCAGAAGCAGGTGAAGACTGATGATAATGGGTTAAATGACATGGTGAAAATACCGGATTCACTCCTGTTTGTGTCTCACACTGATGTAATAGCAGAACAATGTGCTGATCCATCAGCAAGGGTGTTTTTTGATGCTGTTCCCACAGATGCAGACATGAAGAGTGCAGTTTGTGAGATATGTATTTGGTACCTTTATTGTGAAGTGCAGCGTGATGACGTGCAGTTCCTGTCATGTCATCGCACTGCCCTTATATAAGGCAGGGGCGCCATCTTACAGCCTCTTTGCCGGATGCCTATGCCAGGTGCATACTGTGTCACTGCTATACATAGTTCCTGAATAAAGCTGTGTTCGCCAAGCATCATCGTGCCTCATCCTTCACCCAGGTATTTCCACACGTAACATTTGGCGATCGAGGACTAACTCATGGAGGCGTGCATTACACTGCTTGTCCCTTTCTCGAGCTGCTGGGCGAACCACCGGTTTCATGGCCGCATTGATGGGAGGCCTATCAGATGTATATTATGGTGCTGGACTTTGGAAAGCTCGATAAGGTGTGAACGGGGTGCTTCTCGTCCACAACCTGAGTATTGAGGGCCGGAGAGTCCTGCGGACGCTCGTCACAATAGACTCATGTGAGGACATTGTGGAGCTGCTAGCTAAACGCTTCTCCACCCCAGACAACGTGACTGTTTGGAGAATTCATTTTCGCCGGAGACACCAGCGGGTAGGTGAGCCTATCTGCCAGTATGTCATTGACTTGAAGCAGCTAGCTAGCAAGTGTTGTTTTGGACCGCTTGAAGATGAAATGGTACGCGACCAACTAGCAGAAAACGTGTAACACTGAGCTGCATGCTAGACAATTAGTGGCGCCAAATGACTTAACGTTAGCTAAAGCAATGGAACTAGCTCTCCAGTGGGAAGCCATTGAAAAGCTATCTGTGGGGCTAAATTGGCGCCAGCCACAGAAGACACCGGAACCGCTTGCCTCAGCTAATGTTGTGGACCCTGATAGTGAGGATAGCGAGGATGAAGATTTTTGGGAAATCAGTGCTGCCAGCCAAAGGTCTTCCATAGGAAACTACCGTTGCAGGGGTTGTGGCTCTGCGACGCACCACCATAAAGCTAAGAAATGCCCGGCTAGAGGAAAATGTTGTGGTAGATGTGGACGCTTGAATCATTATGCCAGGGTGTGCCATTTGTCTTACCCGGGGAATCCAAGGGAGAAATCTCCCCACTCACCACTGACGGACACTGGGAGCGAACAGTATGAAGCGCTAATGGACGCCACGGCGATCAAGCAGGACCAGTTTCACTCAGGTTCAGTGCGGGTGGGTCTCAGTGCCGACGCTTGGGACATGGTAGAGGGGGGTAGTGAGTGTGGTGGCAAGGTGCCTGCGTCGGCGAGTGACACCGAGGTGCTAGCCCCAGATGCCCCCGGTACTTGACCACAGTAGGGTGGGGGGTCTGCAGCTACAACAGTGAATGCTACAATGTTTATAGAAGAGGACGGACCAGACCGATGAGCAAGGAGTTACCGCATGCTCAGCAGCAGCACATCGGGCCAAGTAAAATTCCACTCCAGATTATGGACTTGGTTCAGGTTCGGGGTGAAGGACGTCCACGGCAAAGATGGGCCAAACGATAGCCAGTAAAACATCGGGGGTGTCTGCGCATCGTGGCTGAGCTGGGCGCAGCATACTTCAGGTTGTCCGACAGCTCGTCGAGGCGCGCCAATCAGCTTCAGTGTGTCTGGGAAGACTCTCCAGATGACGAGGCTGGACAGGAGTCGGTGATGGTGGTGTGGGATCTAGGCTCCATCATCCAGAGGATCGGCCATTGCTCGGGGGGCTGCGGTCTCCAGGGGCGTGCCTGCTGAGGGGCTGCCCTGGACACCCCCCCCCTTGCAAGTTCCAGTTTTTTTACTCAAATGACTGTGCATAAGCACTTTATTTATGGTTCTTGTGTTTTTGCATGTATGTTATGTTATGGGGTTGTATATATACACTACCGTTAAAAAGTTTGGGGTCACTTAGAAATTTCCTTATTTTTGAAAGAAAAGCACTTTTTTTCAATGAAGATAACTTTAAACTAAACAGAAATACACTCTATACATTGCTAATGTGGTAAATGACTATTCTAGCTGCAAATGTCTGGTTTTTGGTATAATATCTACATAGGTGTATAGAGGCCCATTTCCAGCAACTATCACTCCAGTGTTCTAATGGTACAGTGTGTTTGCTCATTGCGTCAGAAGGCTAATGGATGATTAGAAAACCCTTGTGCAATCATGTTAGGTCTGCAATGCTGTAATTGCTGCAAATGGAGGATTCTTTGACGAAAGCAAAGTTTGAAGGAAAAAATTATTATTTCAAATACAAATCATTATTTCTAACCTTGTCAATGTCTTGACTATATTTTCTATTCATTTTACAATTCATGGTGGTAAATAAGTGTGACTTTTCATGGAAAACACAAAATAATTGTCTGGGTGACCCCAAACTTTTGAACGGTAGTGTATATATGTGTGTTTTTGCTTTTAGTTAGGAGCATGGCTGTAATTTTTAGTTTCAATAAAAGACTTTTTAGGTTATTAGGTGGCAGAATAATCCACCCTGCCATGCAGGCTGTACGGTAGTCCACCCGTCATCCCTATTCTAGGTTGTTTTGAGTGAATGTGATAAGCCAATTTAATACATGGTTTTTCGTTATTTTAGTGTGCGATTAGGGTCCCAAATTTGAGGGGGATTTCAATTGTGTGTATGGTTTTGGACTTTTCTAAAGGGTGGGGAAGATGTGACATACAGTATGTATTTGGCACCTTTATTGTGAAGTGCAGTGTGATGACGTGCACTTTCTGTCATGTCATCGCACTGCCCTTATATAAGGCAGGGGTGCCATCTTACAGCGTCTTTGCCAGATGCCTATGCCAGATGCATACTGTGTCACTGCTATACATAGTTCCTAAATAAAGCTGTATTCGCCATCATCGCGCCTCATCCTTCACCCAGATATTTCCATACATAACACGGTTCATGGCTATTTTTTGCAAGACAGGTCATTGGTGCGTAAGTGGATGCCGCACAGTGATGTTATTGGTTTGCCTGTATATCAGGTGGTAGTGCTATTAAAGTTTTGTGAGGAGGGGTTGCAGACCTCTCCTGATGTGTTGGGACATTTGGGGGTTCGCAAAACATACAATTATATCCTCAGATATTTTTTTTTTTTTGGCCTTGTTTAAAAAAAGACGTGTCCACTTATATTAAAACATGTCACACCTGTCAGGTAACGGGTAAGCCTAATCAGGTAATTAAACCGGCTCCTCTTGCTGAATGAGTTCCAGCATACACAGTGACATCTGTGGTGTTGGCTTCTCCAATTGATGGTGTGGGTTCTGAAGGCCTGTGTGTGGAGCCTTTTCATGTGCTCTTTGACTATGACTCATCAATAACGCCAACTGATGTGTCAGAGAATTTAGATATGGGGACAAACTGTCAGCAGGAATCTGGCAGTCAAGGGTCTCTGGGTGATACTGTCAAAGAGTCTGTCATACTGGTTTGTGAAATTTGTTCGTTTGCATCTGGGCATGAGGAGGAATTGCAGCTTTGCCAGATTAGTTTGTTAAAATCAGATTATTCCCGAGATAACCTGATTTTTGAACCGGAGGGAGTGTCTCAGCTATACATTGGTTCAGCTGCTGCAGAGTCTGAGTGCACCTGTGTCAGAAGATGACGTCATGGTGGCTCCTGATCAGTGTGGGTTGCAGGGTGAGCTGGATAAGTCTGAGTTACTGCAGGACCTGCATGAACTGTGGCTTGCTCCTGAGCTGTGCTATCTTGCTCCTGGGCTGAGACCTCTGTTTGTCTGGTGAAGTTCTGATAGTGGTTGTCCTCTTGGTGGACGCCTCTATTTTTGCTGGCTTTCTGTAGAGTTGGATCATCCTCCTGGCAGGTTTTTCCTTTCTGTTCAGCTGACCCTGGATTTTGGTTGTCCTCCCGAGAGGTGTAAATTGCTGGAGCAGGAGGTACATTATCTGTTGGAAAATGGGTTAGCCTGTCCTTCTACGTCTAGTTGGGCATCTCTTTGTTTGCTGGTGGGTAAATCAGATGGGAGTCAGTGGTTCTGTACTGATTACCGGAAGGTCAATGCTATCACCAAGCCGGATGCATATCCACTACCTCGTATGGAGGATTGCATTGACCAGGTGGGTTCAGCCCAGTTTGTCAGTAAGTTTGATTTGCTCAAGGGGTACTGGCAGGTGCCACTGTCTGAAAGAGCTAAAGAGATCTCTGCCTTTATCACTCCATTTGGCTTGTTCTCATACTCTGTCATGAGTTTTGGATTGCATAATGCGCCAGCCATGTTTCAACAGCTCATGAACTTGATTGTGTCACGACTGGAAGGGTGTGCTGTGTATCTAGACGATGTTGTTGTGTTCAGTGACACCTGGGAAGATCATGTCCGGCGAATCAGGGAGTTGTTTCATTGGCTGAGGGACACAAATCTGACAGTCAATGTAGCCAAATGTGAATTTGCCAAGGGCACAGTGACCTACTTGGGAAAAGTAGTGGGACAGGCACAGGTACAGCTGGTACAAGCTAAAGATTCAGCAGTGGAACAATACCCCATACCAACTACTAAGAAGGAGCTTATGTGTTTCCTGGAGTTAGTGGGCTATTACCACTGTTTTTGCAAGAACTTTTCAACTGTGGTAGTGCCCCTGACTGATTTGTTGAAGGCCAAAATGCAATATGTTTGGTCTGACGTCTTTTGACAGTGTAAAGACTCTTTTGTGTTCTTCTCCCATTCTTGCAGCTCCACATTTGGATCAACCTTTTCAGCTGCAGGTGGATGCCAATGATGTGGGTGCAGGAGCGGTTTTGCTCTAGTTGGGACAAGACGGGATTGACCGACCTGTGAGTTATTTCTCTAAGAAATTTAATTCTTATCAGCTGAATTACTGAGTGATTGAAAAGGATACCCTGGCTTTGGTGTGGGCTTTGAAACATTTTGAGGTCTATGCTGACTCTGGAGGCACCATCAAGGTCTACACAGATCATAATCCATTGGTTTTCTTGAATTCATTATTTGCTCAAATCGTAGACTGATGCGTTGCTTTTTATTTTTGCAGACTTACCATTTGGACATCTGACACATCAAAGCCTCAGAGAATGTTGTAGCGGATGCCCTGTCCAGCGCGCTGAGTCCTTAGGTGTTAGACTTTAGTAAATCTTGTCTATTAGTATCTATATTCGATTGCATGACATACCGGCGTTTATAGAGAGGGGACCGGGCGCTCCGTGGATTACCATCCCAGAGAGGAGGCGCCGGCGGCGGTGGAGTGAGAGGAGACAGAAGCGAGGATGCCGGGCCGGGGCGCTAGCTAGACTACGGCGGCAGCCACACAGACCACCGCTACCGAGTCTCTTCATCTCAAACGTCAGAGCACTCCTGAACAAGATGGATGAGCTGAGGCTGCAGATAACAACGAAACCGATAAGGGATAGCTGCATTCTGCTGATCACCGAGACTTGGCTTCAACCATCCATCCCGGACAATGCTATCGAGCTAACAGACTATACCGTACAGCGGCATGACAGAACGAGGGACTCCGGGAAGACCAGAGGAGGTGGGCTATGCATGTACATTAACAACAGCTGGTGCACAGACACGGCAATTGTAGACAGTCACTGCTCCTCAGACTTGGAATATGTAAATGTAAAATGTAGACCCTTCTATTTAACGAGAAAATTCACCGTCGTCATGGTAACCGCTGTATACATTTCACCTGATGCTAGTGCTAACGCGGCTAACGGATATTTATATGACAGTCTGAGCAAACAGCAGAGTTTACATCCTGAGGCTGTGCATATTGTAGCAGGGGATTTTAATCATGTGGACTTGAAAAAGGTGCTCCCCAAGTTCCATCAGCATGTTAATTGTGCTACTAGGGGAGCAAATACACTTGATAAACTGTATTCCAACATCAAGCAGGGCTTTAGGGTCACCCCACTTTCACATCTGGGCCAGTCTGACCACATGTCCCTGCATGTAATCCCAGCATATGTACCGCTCAGGAAAACTGCTCCCATTATTACAAAAACAGTTAAAACATGGCCCGATGGTGCAACTCAGCAGCTGCAGGACTGCTTCAATAGGACAAATTGGGACATTTTTGAACACCCAGACCTGGACATATTTACGGCTAGTGTGCTGTGTTATATTAAAACCTGCATGGACGCTGTCACAGTTGAAAAAGACATCAGGATTTATCCTAACAGAAAGCCCTGGATGACCCGGGAGGTCCAGAAACTGTTGAGAGAGGGGAGAGCTTCCTTCAGGTCAGGCAACACGGCTCATTATAGCTTAGCCCGGGCTAACCTGAAAAGAGGCATCAGGCAGGCCAAGAGGGAATACAGGAGGAGGATTGAGGACCACCTGGATAGTAATAACAGCAGACAGGTGTGGGAGGGGGTGCAGCAGCTCACTAATTTCAGAGCCAACCCTAGAGCGGCTGCAGGGAGCCCCTCGCTGGCAGAGGACCTGAATATTTTCTTTGCTCGTTTTGAGGTGGAGCCTCCAGAGATAGAAACAACAATGGAGCCCACAGCTCCCAGTAGCCCAAGCCTCATTGTCAAGGAGTATGAGGTGAGGAGAGTTCTGGGAGCGGTCAATCCGAGGAAGGCCACTGGACCTGACGGTGTCTCTGGGCATGTGCTGAAGGACTGTGCGTACCAGCTGACTGGAATCTTTACTAGGATTTTTAACCGGTCCCTGTCACGGTCCACTGTCCCACACTGTTTAAAATCCTCCACCATAATTCCTATACCCAAAAAACACAATGTTACCAGTCTTAATGATTACCGGCCAGTGGCTCTGACTCCAGTGGTGATGAAGTGTTTTGAGAAGCTAGTCAGAGCCCACATCATATCACTTCTCCCACAGTGTTTGGACCCCCACCAGTTCGCTTATAGAACCAACAGATCCACTGAGGATGCTGTAGCCACGGCCCTCCACGCTGCCCTGTTTCACCTGGAGCAGCCGGAGAGCTATGTGCGGATGCTATTTGTGGACTATAGCTCCACCTTTAACACCATCCTCCCCGGCAGACTGGTGTCCAAACTCAGGGTATTAGGACTTATATATTCCATTTGTACTTGGATCCAAAGTTTCCTCTCAGATCGCAGCCAGAGGGTTAAAGTGGGACCTCACATGTCCACCACCATTAGTCTCAGTACCGGCTCCCCACAAGGCTGTGTGCTGAGCCCCCTACTGTACAGCCTTTACACCTATGACTGCACCTCCATACACCACAGCAACAGCATCATCAAGTTTGCCGATGACACCACAGTGGTGGGGCTCATCTCCGGGGGAGATGAGACCGGTTTTAGGGGTGAGGTGCAGCAGTTGACAGAGTGGTGTGGGGACAACAACCTTCTTTTAAATGTCACAAAAACAAAGGAGGTCATCATAGACTTCAGAAGAAATAAAACAGACATTCAACCTCTGACTATTAGTGGTACGGGTGTGGAGAGGGTCGAGGTTTTCCGCTTCCTGGGGGTCCATATTCAGGAGGACATGACTTGGGGGGTGAACACAACTGAGCTGCTGAAAAAAAGCCCAGCAGAGACTACATTTCCTCAGGGTGTTGAGAGGAAACAACATCTGTCAGAGACTGCTGTTGTCTTTTTATCGTTGCTCTATTGAGAGCATTCTAACTTATTGTATTTGTATTTGGTTCAGCAGCTGCACGGTAGCTCAGAAGAAAGCTCTTCAGACTGTCATCAACACAGCCCAAAAAATTGTTGGTTGCCCTCTCCTCAGCCTTGAAGATCTGCACCAGGCCCGCTGCCTTAAAAAGGCACAAAAAATCTCGAAGGACCCCTTTCATCCCGGTCACGCTCTCTTCCAACTACTACCATCAGGAAGGTGGTTTAGAGCAATTAAAACAAGGACAAACAGATTCAAAAACAGTTTTTATCCGACCATAATTACCTCCCTGAACTCTAGCAGAACATGAGGTTTGAAACTGTGAAACTGAGTGTGTGTGATATTTAAAATTAGTAATGCATATAATCTTTTTAAGCTTCTTTTTACTTTTAATTCACTGACTGGTTTGCATTTTAATTTCGTTGTACTTGTTATAATGACAAATAAAGTCTATTCTATTCTATATGCCACCTGTTTTGTCATAAACACCCCTCAGGGCAGGACTAAGACCCAAATGCTGGAGCTGTGAGTTTGCAGGGATTTTAATAAAACACAAAAATATAACAAGAACAAAAACACTTACAAGACTCGAAGTAAAGGCAGGATACAGGTAGGTAGAATAGCTAGTTTGGTGGTGGGCGGAGAGGCCACTGGCACGGATTGGCAGCCACGTTTCTGTCAGCCTGCCCCAGGGCCGCTGTGGCTACAGTAGTAGCTTGCCACTGCCATTGTCTGTCTGGAGTGAATGAATAATGTATCTATTTGTAAAGCGTCTTTGAGTGTCTATGATAAAGCGCTATATACAGTAAATCTGATGCATTATTATTATTATTATTATTAAGGCATGCTGAAATGCTAGGAATAAACTATGAGTAGTGTGGGACACACGCAGGATACAAAAAAAAGAATAGATATGGGACTTGCATCTAAACACAGAAAATAAGACGCGAAACTTTTGTCTGGATACTAAGAAGGACGCTGTGCCGAATAACAGTGCAGTGCCCCTTAAATAGGACCAAAGGAATAAACAACAAATGATGACAGGCGGGGGTCACAGGTGCGAGGATATTCAAACCAACTAATGACAGCTGTGGCAGTCCCCAAACTTGAGCTGAGAGAGGAAGTAAATACAGAGCACTCTCAAAGTAAAGGCATAGAGTGGAATGAGTAGTGGCAACAGATAACGAACAAGGAAATAAGAAATGTTACAAAATAAGAAACAAACTGGATAATACAAAAAGGAGAAAATGACCCATCAAAGTGAGGACAAGTAAAACATAAACCCAAGAGATGTAAATAACACAAAACTAAAATCAATATTACAAAAAGAGGACTGAAGGTAAAGGTGAGAGTAGGCTCATGTCTAAACAGGCAAATAATATTTATAATATGAAAGGGCAAAAAGGCAACAGGTAAGGCAGTTCAGGTGGCCTACAGAAGTCCCAAAACCACCAAATCACATGGTTGAATAAGTTGGGTGGCATTCCTAAGCCACCCAAGCAGATGACGAAGTCTGTCGGGTGGTCTTCCAGTATCCCTGAGCCAACGGGCCACTGAGCACGATGCGCCCCCTCCCGGAGGCAGCAGCTGGAACCCGTGCCTTTCACAGACTGCAGTGGCTGAGGCATGGAAACCCAATGACGACAATGACTGACCAGTGAGGAAACCAGATGAAGAAGATAATGATCAGCAAGGAAATCAGATGAAGAAAATGACTGATCAGTGGGGAAACCATGTAGCAAGGATGGCTGATCAGCGGGGAAACCAGATGAGGAGGACTGATGATCATTGGTGAACTCAGGTGAAGGCTGCTGATCAACAGTGACCTCAGGCGAAGACAGATAACTTTCGGTGACCTCAGGTGAAGACAGGTGACCTTCGGCGACCTCAGGTGAAGACGGATGATCCTCAGTGGCCTCAGGCAAAGATGGAGGACCCTCGGTGACTCAAGTGAAGGCTGATGACCATCGGCGACCTCAGACGAAGGCTGATGACCGTCAGCAACCTCAGGCGAAGACAGAGTGCCCTCGGTGACCTCAGGTGAAGCTTGGTGACCCTCAGTGACCTCAGGTGAAGGTTGATGTGGTCGGCGGAACCGAACACAGCAGACTGATGACTCTCAGAGAGACCAGGCAAAGGGGACCGAAGACCATCAGTGGAACCAGATGAGGACTCAGACAGGAGAGAAGAAACAGACACTGGGTCACTATCGCTGGCAGCAGTGGAGCCCGGCGAGGAAAGCTCAGGAGCAGATGACAGCTGCAACTGGCTCTCCCCACCAGAGCAAAGCAAGACCTCTCTAATACTGACACTAAAGATAAAAAAAGAGGACTCACCTTAACTTGAGCTCTACCGCTGATCAGGACTCCGGTGACTCAGGTTGGGGTGTCACAAATCCCTCCATCTGAGAATCCATCCCCGACACGGCCACCTCAGACGGGGAGGAAGAGATAGACACCGGAACACAGTTACTGGCAGCAGTGGAGCTTGGTGAGGAGAACTCAGGAGCAGAGGGCATCTGCAACTGATTCTCCCCACCACAAGCAAGACAAGATCTCTCTAAAACTGATAATGTAGAACCGGAAAACAGTACTTGCCTTGACTCGAGCTCCACCACCATCCAGGACTCCGGCGATTCTGCGGCGGCGGTGGCCCAAGCAGCAGGCAGAATGGCGGAGTAGCTGGCGACTCCCCCAGACGTGGTGGCTGACGCTGGCAGACCCCCAGATGTGATGGCTGAAGCAGATGGAACCCCAGACAGAGCAGTTGACACTGGTGGACATCCAGACGTGGCAGCTGAAGCTAGGGATCATCTCACTGATGGCGCTGGGTCCTGTGATGCCGAAACCAGGGGACACTGTCTTGTTGGCTCAAGTTCCGGGTCACAAGGGGTGCTCTTCTCCCGTCCAGGATGTGGCTGTGGGACCAGAACAGGACTCTCTGGAACCGCAGGCCCGTCCATCATCTGGCTGCTCCCTCCCAAGACCGGTGGACACTCAGGAAATGCAAAGAGAGACATGAGAGAAGCAGGTGAGGATAGGCTAATTATTACCGCAGCAGGCAGTGGGAGCTCAGCCAAAGTGGATAACTGCTGATGACCTCCCCCGCCTCCCCCCGGGGAATAAGGCAAGACAATTCATTTACAGATGTTAACAAATGTACTTGCCTTAATCCCCGGGTTGTAGCTGTTGCCACTGTGCAGGACCAGGCAAATCCCTTCCGGGGGTGGCGGAGGTCGCCTGGCGAGGGTGATGAAATGCTTGAGCCAGGGGATGCTCCGTCATTGGCTCAGACTCCATTCCAGTTGGTGAACCTCCATCCAGCTGGTCCGCTAACTCCGGAAGAAGCCATGGCTTGTAGTCCAGCAACAGTTCTGTCTTGGACAACAAAACCCGCCAGCACTCCTCCAGCTTCTTGGTAGTGGGACCATCAGGGGGCACGAAGACTGCGTGCCTAATCCGGAAAACTGTAGGCTCCTCCAGCGCCGGAGTGATGGCAGATGGTGTGTGCTTGTGTTGAAGAGGAGAATGCGGGGCTGCAGCTGGACGATGGCGAGAGGCTGGAGACTTCCGTACCCGGGGACGCTTCTTCATCAGCACAGGTACAGGTGGAGGAGAAGGTTTCCCCAGTCCGTGGAGCATGTGTTGGGAGTCGGACACAGAGGCAAGGAGAACCTCAAGTTCCGGATAGCTCCACTGGCTGGGGTATGCCTCTATTACCTGTGCCATGCTATCCAAACATTGTAGAGCCTCCTTGGGAGTGTGGGAAGAGCAAGCATCTCAGAGGATGTCTTCCAATAATCCTGCAGCCCAACACTCCACCTCATCCAGTCCAAAAACTGAGTAGTCCGTGTAAGCTGACATTTCAGTGGAAAAAACGGACTTTAACAAAAAATATGCGGGAGGGAAAAAACAAAAAAGCAAACTCACAGTCCTCTGGGTCCACACTGGCAGCATCCTTCTGTCATAAATGCCCCTCAGGGCAGGACGAAAACCCAATGCTGGGGCTGTGAGTTTGCAGGGATTTTAATAAAACACAAAAATATAACAAGAACAAAAAACACTTACAATACTCGAGGTAAAGGCAGAATACAGGTAGGTAGAATCGCCAGATGGGCGAAGGCGTACAGAAACGCTGGGAATAAACTACAAGTAGCGTGGGACACACATAGGATACAAAATAAGAATAGATGTGGGACTCACATCTAAACACTGAGAAAATAAGACGCAAAACTTACGTCTGGATACTGAGAAGGACGCTGCGCTGAATAACAGTACAGCGCCCCTTTAATAGGACAAAAGGAATTAACAACAAATGATGACAGGTGTGGGTCATAGGAATGAGGATAATCAAACCAACTAATGACAGCTGTGACAGACCCCGAACTTGAGCTGAGAGAGGAAGTAAATACAGAGTGCTGTCAAAATAAAGGCACAGATCGGAATGAGTTGCGGCAATGGATAACGAACAAGGAAATAAGAAATGTTACAAAATGAGTGATAGGATAATTTTGTATTCTTTATCTTTGGTACCTCAGAGTCTGGGTGAAATGTGTACAAGGTCAACCAGCTAGACATTTATCTTGTTGTTCTCATGTGAATGTTCTCTGCTGTTATGAGCATGTCTAAGGAGGAAGACAGTTTGGAAGAACCAGCCTGGACCAGATATTCTCTCATGGACAGTTTTGAGATAACAGGATGCTTAAAGACTGAAAGTTGTGTATATGATTCAGAACAATTTCCATAGGCGACTCTGAGTGTATCACTTATTGTTCTCCACTGATCAGTGCAAATTTAATTTACTGAAACTTTAATCCTGCCTGATTCTTTGACTACTACTTGAAGAGATTTTTCCTACATATTTGACACACCAAACAGGGACTCCAGAAATCTTTCTCCACACCTGCGGTGCTTTGGACAGGTCTCACAGTCAGTATATGGGCTGCTGATAAGACCTCCCACCCGCATCCCAATTGGAGCGGTTTGTCTGAAGTGGGGCGACAGCAGAGGTGGTCTGGAGCATCAAGGCGGAGAGAGTGACGGAGCAGAACCGAGGCGGATTGAAGTGAGTAAATGTAATTATTTATTAATATTAATGCTAATTAAATAATATTTATTAATGGTTAAGACGTCTGGCGTGGTCAGTTCCAGTCTGGTCATGGGATTACGCGTAGAATTTGGTATCAGTGGGTTTGAGTCCGGTTGGGAAAGCACCGCGGTTAAATGGAAATGCTCAGTAATAAATGCATTTTTACTGGATTATAGTTCGAGTCTAAAATCAGGAAGTAGGTGCGCGGATGGATACATAGTACTGCGGAATAATATCAGTGCAGAGTGCAGACCGCAGAGTGGTATCAGTGGTGGAAGGTACAGTACCCGCGGAGTGATATCAGAGCAGAGTGCACATTGTGGAGCGATATCAACGTGGAAGGTTACAGCACCGCAGAGTGATATTAATGGCCGAAATAACCTACAAAAATATATAGACAGAAAAAATACAAGAAAAATATTTATAATAAGAAATGGCCTTCATATAATAAGGAATAACTTTAATATAATAACAATAACTAAAATACCATAATATATAACTTAAAGTAAGCTTAAAATAGAAAAAAAAAATAGCCTTTAGACTAAGATAAAATAATAAATAAATTAAAACAGTTTGTTTGTCTGGTCGTTCGCGTGTTCGTGTATGTATGTTTTTAATAAATAACGTCTTTACTGTTTTATTTTTTGATGAAAATGGGTAACTGCTATAGCAGAGACAGAGATCATGAGAGGCAGGAAGAGAGCGAGGTCTTGCGACGTGGCAGGAAGAGAGGATGCGCGTGCCAAACTGTTGTGGAAGGCGAGAGGATGAGAATGAGATTTTTGTTTTAACGGAAGATGGCAAACATATGAATGGGAGAGATGAAGTTGGTGATTGGTAAGCGGGAAAGATGGCAAAAAATGAATGTGTTTTCAAGGCAATAGAAAGTGATTGACGTGAAAACCTTTGGTTGCCAGATCTGCTTATTATAAAGCCTGTTTTCCACTAGCCCAGCACACCTCGGTACGGCTCGATTCACTTCAGTACGGCTCGGAATGCTTCTGTCTCCATTAGCACAGTGTTGTGCTTGTGCTGTGATGGTTTGTTAGGAGGTTTTAGAAGCGGGGCGGCAGCAGATTCTCAGCGAGGCGGGGCCACACTCCCGTGACGTTACGCACCTGATCGAGTCCTTATTTACATGAGACAAAAAAGGATCCAAGGATTATTGCCTTGCTCGCTCTGTGGTTTTATCTCACAATTAATTTTATCTCATAATTAAGCTGCAACAACACAAGTCACTTTTGTTTTGAATTAACTGCCAAATGACCTAGAAATAATGAGCTGAAACTTGTTTTTATTCATATTAAATAATGAGACGGTGGCACACTGTCCAACACCTAATTAAGATAAGATAAGATAAGATAAGCCTTTATTAGTCCCACAACGGGGAAATTCCAGGATTGCAACAGCACAGGGATAGCAACACTCAGAGCAACAATCAGAAGGCAAGAAAAAACAAGCAAGCAAGAGCAGCTAATATACATATGTACATATTACTATAAAATATATATATACACACACACACACACAGACACACAGTGCAGAGCATTGTAGCTGGATGGAATAAATATATGAATATATGAACACACAGTGCAGAGCATTGTAGCTAGATGGAATAAATATGTAAATATATAAACACCCACAGTATGGAGCATTGCAGCTAGGTGGAATAAATATGCAAGTATATAAACACACACAGTGCGGAGCAATGTAGCTAGATGGAATAATATGTAGATATATAAAAACACAGTGCGGAGCATTGTAGCTAGATGGAATAAATATATAGATATATAAATATAAACACACCCAGTGCAGAGCATTGTAGCTAGATGGAATAGATAATTGTATTATTAATTGTAATTAATTGTATTATTTTTTACATCCTAGGGCATTTTGGATGTACTGAATTAAAAAAATTCATGTTTTTCACCTTCAGGTCAACGTTTGGAAAAAATCGCTGAATTTGGAATGCCGATAGAACATTCAATTTACATATACTTGTACCTACTTTGACTTGGTGCTAATTTTTTATGATATTTCAATAAAAAGAACAGAAAGCTTACAAAAAGATTTCTTTTTTGGTCTAGTTAAAAATTACATTACCTTTAGAATGGTTGACCCTTGACAGGAAGATCAGCATCATTTTGATCAGACTAGGCAATGGAATTTCTATGTAATTATACTGTTTTATAATTCAGTGTTATAACAGACAAACCACACTTTCCAAAACAATTCCATTTTATTATATACAAAATATTAAAAGAAAAAAAACTTTGCAACACAACATGAAGGTTAATCGACATTTTATGCACGCCGACCACTGAGTTCCTCTACACCAGCTTCCCAAACTGGGTCATGAAGACTCGATTGAATGAAGCCGTCTCTGACAGCTCTGGTTCAGGAAGGCTCGGTTGAATTAATCCGGACGGGCTGTCGCGGCGGACGCGTGGGATGATTCTACAAGGAAAATGCACACAATAAAATACAGCACGTAAGTGCAATATATACAGAAAAGACAATAGTTTTTAACAAGAATACATAAGCTTATTTCAGCGTATTGTTCACATGAATGATTAAAATAAAAGCTTTAGTCCGCAGTGTGCTGCAATAAAGCAGCGATCATCCACAAATGAACAGCTTTTTTATTGCATAAATAAACTGAGCGTCTTACCGAATATATTTGCGAAAAAACGCACAATAAAAAAAAATTAAAACTCACCGTTAAAGGACTCCAATGTCGAGACCTCCCGGTATATTTTTTCATTCTGGGCGGCTCCGTCTAACTCGCGCTGAATACGTTCGTCTGACAACACAGTCAGCAGACACTGCACCTCCTTATTGGTGCATGGAACACCCTTATTACGCAAAGCCATTTTTGATAGAGAATAAATGAAAATAACACAGCAATACACTGAAAAGAAACCGGAAACAGTGGTTGCGTGCTGAGTAAAGGCGGTCGTGAAGGTTCTTTTTTTTTTTTTTTCAAAAACTTTATTGAGAAGGTCGTGAAGATTTGGTAGATGAGGAGGAGGAGAGGGGCGGTTACAACCTGACCAATCAGCGCCAGTTACGACCTGACCAATCAGCGGCGACCAGTCTGTTAACGTCACAACACGGCACAGCTCAGCACTGCTGTACCCTGCCCTGGAGCGGGGCTGAGAATCGCGGCTGTTAAACCGTGTTGGGGCTTGTGGAAAAGCGTACAAAGCGTGCTGAGCCGTCCCGTGTCGCGCTAAAGCGTGCTAGTGGAAAAGGCCCTTAAGCGGCTTTGGGATTGTTTACTAATGTGTGTGTGCTCATTTGGGCTTGCTATCGTATGTGTGTGTATGTGTGTGTATGTGTGTGTAAGAGGACTAACTTGTGTTTGTGCTGAAGGCAGTAATAAGGTCACACTGAACTGGGGATTTCAGTAAGATGAAACGCATTAGATGCTTGTTTTCATCTCAAGATAGTTTTGTCATTAATTTCTTTGTTGTGCAGTTTTATATGGGATTTTTGCTTGCTTTATGACAGTTTACTGTGTTAAGCAATTTAATCTTACTTTGTTAGCAGACTTTTTTTAAAATTTATTTTTAACTAACAATATCTATTGCCAGCATTTTTCATTTAAGTAAAATTATCTGCCAGAAGAGCAAGAAAACTAGATTTTTCTTTTGTTTGGGATGCCTGAAGGCATGTAAACAGCATTAGTTTATTTCATTTGACTTTTTGCACTGTAATTGTATTCTGTAGCTCACAGTTGTGTTATGGCTTCAGATGATTAAAAAATGAGTGACAGGCTGACTTGGACCTTGTGATGGTAAAATCTAAATCTGATGATAAATCTGCAAAAATTGACCATGGTAGAAAAAAAAAAAAAAAGGAAGGATTTGACTAATATGTGTTCTGTCTCTTCTGTGGTACATGACGTGTCTGACGTGGGGACAGGGGGCCGTATTTCTGCTCCTCCTCCTCCATGTCCCCTGCTGTTCAGCCCATATACCCCGACACCACAGAACACCTCCAGGCTGGGGAGCTGCGGCTGACATCACCTCACCTCCACTCATCTACACCCCTCTGCCCACTGACGCCAAACCTAAAATGAAGAAGGAGTGGAGTACCCGGGAGCAGCCACACCGGGGAGGCAAGAGTTAAGTAGATATGCACACATATTTACTCCACACTCACCATCAATATGATCAATAAATCTGAAGATTATGAAATATGTTGTCACTGAACAATATCCTATGATTAAACTTTCAATACAGCTTAAACCACAAAACAAGGTAAAGATGAAGGTGTGGAAGCTTATAGAACAGGGTTACAAGGGGTTTTGATAGCCATTCTGGTTTAACTAAGGTTAATAATGATTCAGGTGTAGAACTTTATTGGCAGCATTTGAAAAGTGTCTCTTCGCAAAACATGCACTTACACCTGGCTGATTACGTCCGCAAACATTTGGTCACATACAGCACCTGTGCATTTGGTGATGTGTTAACATATGCAAAACATGCAGAGACAATAGAGGAGGAAAGGAAAGAAAAGGAGGACAAAAAAATGAAAAAACCAACTCCTGTTTATGTGATTGCTGAAGCGGGGGGAGGGAGGGATTCCCCCCGATTCTCTTTTGTGTCGGTCTTCCCAATAGGGAAGCCCTTTGTGTGTGGTGGTGGTGGTGGTGGTGGTGGGGGGGGGGGGTTACTGCCCAGTTCCTTTTTGGAGTGGGTCCTTTCTGTGTCTTTTCTCCCATGCTGTAGGTGGAGCTGCGAAGGACTGCCCCTGGCTGAGAGGTGCCTATATAAGCCATCTCTGTGGGCCTCTCAGTAGCGTCTTTCTCCCGTTGAGGCCGGTCACCTTCTGTCTGCTCTGCCTGCTGCTTGGTTTTGGTTTTGTTGGTTGCTTGGTCGGGGTTTGTGCTGGCGGGCCCTGGTTGTGGTTGTAGCCGGGAGGCTTTCTGGTTTGGGGTTTGCCACTGGGCATTGTTACAGCCCTTCACAAAGGTGTGTAATTGCTGGGCTGGCCAGTGTTTTCTTTTGTTTGTTTCATACACCCACTCACATACGCACACTACTGATTTCTACAGACACTTCTTTTTATTCTTTAACTGTAATAAATAAATTATTGTTTAAAATGGTACCTCTGTGTGGTCTCCCTTCTTTGTTAGAACCTGTGAGCCAAGGTTTGTGGCACCCTAATATGCTTCAGAATTCATCCAACTGCTTCTGGCTTCTGTCTTATTATCAGTAAGCACTAGTGACCCAGTGCCATTGGAAAAGATGCATGCCCATGCATCACCCTGCCTCCACATGTTTTACAGAAGATTTGGCATTCTTTGGATCATGAGCCTTTCCAAGACTTCTCCATATGTTCTTCTTCTCATCCTTCTGGTATAGGTTGATTTTGGTTTAGTCTGTCCAAAGAATGCTGTTCCAGAACTGGACTGGCTTCTTTAGCTGTTTTCTCTGGCAAAGTCTAATCTGTCTATTGTGGAGTGTGTAAATGAAGAGGCAGCTTCATGTCAGATGGTTTATTACACACTCACATCTCACAAGCACAGAACAGACTGACTGGTTACAGCAAGCACTCCTCTCTATTGACCATTTGCTGTGACGTCACACCTTTTGTTTACGCCGCCATATTGGACGGCAGAAGCGAGTGGACGGCGCATTCAGCAGCTGTTCAGCGGTGTACAAGATCTCGATATATTTACCTGATTTCAACCTACGTCTTTGTTTTATTTTATGTTGGCATTGAATTAGACTATGGTGTTTCACTGCTGTTCCTTTGGGTGTACAAATCGCCAGAAAAAGGGATCCAACTTGAAGTTTTACCGGTTCCCAGCTGACGAAGACAGGCGCAGGAGGTGGGTGGCAGTGCTGAAGAGGAAACATTTTATATGATGCACGCAATGAAACATTTTATATGATGCACGCAATGAAATAACCTGAAAATTATTTATAACAATTAAATTTGAATTTATTACTTAAGTCATGATATATTTTACATGTAATAGCTAAGCTAGTTGTACAACAAAGAAATATTATATTCTATTTGGCCAATACATTTTATTATTTTTAGTAAACCTCAGGTGATGATACAACCACAATCTACATGCCACACACACTTAGTTCTTCAGATTTTTCTGACTCCTTGAAATTGCTCTACAATCTGGACAGCACCACTTTTTCTTTGGAACATTTTTCAACCTGAGACACTGTACATGGAACTGACCAATTTGACAAAAGCCAGACTCACAGGTTACAATAGATGCATCACCACAGGTTTTTCTGCAGTAGCAAATGACACTAGTATTATCACCTTTTGGGGTTTCTTTTGTCTTACAAGATATATGAAACAAATTTGGATTTTTGGTATACCATTTGGCGAGTAGTTCTGGTAAAATGACAGACCTGTGATATTTACCAACAAGTTGAACTTTCTCATTAAAAAAGAGGTCATCAAACTCAATTCTTTGAACATTACAACCTTTTTGAGTCCAGAGAACAAAGTCACAGTAAGAAAGTTCTGTGACACCCAGCTGAGCTTGGATTTGGTAGAAATATTTATGAGATGGTTTCAGCTTGATGTCGCCATCAATGTTGCTTGCACAAAACTGAGGGTTTTCCACCGCTTCCTTTAAAGCCTGATTCCTCTTACAGAAAGGACATTTCACCTCCACCAGACCCTCCCCACAGCAGCTACAGGAGACAAATCCATCCAGAGAGGCACCCATGAAGGGGAAGCGCTGACTGAGGACTAGTCCAGCATCACACACTAGTAGATCCTGGTGCTGAGAGGACCTGATTTCTTCATACTGATCACGGGCCACTTTCTCATGGTCGCATCCCCATCTGTAAACAAATCAGCAAAATTATTGACAGAGTACAAAAAAAAAATGTACTAGTATTCATTAAAAACAATATAGAACTATTTTCTGAAAGAAATCTGAATATTTTAGATAGCACAATGAAATGACAATTTTTTTTAGAATTATATGTCTTCTTTACAATTTAAATGTTGTCATTTTCCATGATCAACCAACTTAGTACTCAATGATTCAATCGAGCACCAAAAGTAGCTTACAGTAAGTAGCTAAGCATAGCAGGATAAAAAGAGATGATTACTGGTAAAAAAAAAAACAATTCAGGAATTGCATGCAGCCTTGGCGGAGGTTTGCGCTCTCCGAGTGCTTTTCTAGTCTCTTACTTTGTTGCTTTACTGGTAAAACTAACTGGGTAGCATATCTTGTTCAGCAGGCTTCTCGAAGGAGCGTCAAGATGAGTCTGTGCAGCTTCTTTGAAGATGGATGCCGCTATTCTGCCGACTCGCTGCTGATGCCACAACACACACTTGTTCTGCGATCTGGTAGTTTCTTCAACAAATTTTACCTGCAGAAGAAACAATGTCTGATATAACTAACCTAAATTTTCCTGCATAGATATTATGACGTCCCACATAATGATTATGTAGCATTTAATAGACTGTAAAGCACTTTAAAAGTTGTTATTTTTAGAAATAAATTTTAAAACATTTGCAGAAAAATTACCTACTCAGGAGTGACTTTCAGAAGTTGTTGTACCTGTTCACATCTATTCAACAGCTGCTCAAAGGTAAGCTGAAGACAATCAGGACTAAAAAGGGTATCCAGAGAAGCAGGACAATCATTGTGGGCCACCTACAAATATAATTAGATGTTCTTTTCAACTGACATGTGTAGTTATACAGTTGTGGAACACTGCATATTTAGTTCTGTTCATCAGTCTTCATTCATTTTCAATTATACATTAGACATGATGTCATTTTCATTCATCTAAAAAATTAAGGAAAAAAATTGTACCAAAGCTATTAACCTGTGGAATGTACTCCTGATTATAAGGCTCAACCAGAGATAGTATAGCACACCGTTTGCCTGTCATTCTAGAAGTTTGATGCAGCCTTTGATACAATGCTCGGTGATCATCATCTGATGGAGGGGCAATGGGCTTGCTTTCCCTTTTACGGGGAATATGTTTTTTGTTCTGCATTGACATCCGTTTTGTTTTGGGTTTTGAAAAATCGATATCACGCAATGCAGCAAAAGGAAGCTTCAAGTTTGCTGTTGGTGTATTCCAGGCGCAGGGAACATCAGTGCAAGTTTGGCCTTGGGACAGGCGGACAGCACACTCAACAGCAAACAACACAGCTGCAACATGCGAACAAGTCTCTCCTAACCCTGCCATACAAGTACAGTGTGAAGACAATATGACACCGTCTTGATTCATGATCACCCAGGGTTTCAGTGGGGGGTCCGACATCTTCTGGAAGTGATGTACCTGTAGTGGATAAATATTCTTATAGTTAATATGTGGGTATGATGACTTTTTATCTGGATATAAGTCTTTCTTGTATAGACTGAACAATAAAATTTGTAATATATCTAATAGTGTTGGGAGTTGTTTATCGAATATTCTATTGATAAGACAAATACTTAAAAATCCTTTTATAGAATATATAGATCTATAAAAATATTTAATTATTTTTTAATTAATTTAATTGAGATACTATATATACAGCTAATAACAATAATGATAATAATAATTGAATATTTTATAAAATTTTAATAATTTATCACTTAATAGATTCTATATAACATGACAAATCTATACAGTAGGGGAGAGAATAGAGTCTGAATTTTGGAAAAAATAAAGGAAAAATACCTGAGCCTTCACGACATAGTGGACCGTTGAAGTGATGACTGGGGATATTAGCACATTTCTCACAAGCCCAGCAACAAAATAACTATAAGCGTCCAAAGTTTTGTAGGCTTTCAGAGACTCTCCAGTGTACCTAGACGGTGTGTTGACCAGGTAGTTGTAGATGTCCATATAGTGTACGTCAGGTTTGGGGCAAAAATCTATGAAACTGGTGAATTTTTCAAGCGACAAGTTGTAAGGGTCCACGCCGATAACACTGATCTTTTCCGTGTACCGGTCACGATGTTTTTTATCTAGTAGTTGCGCTACATTGGACAAAGCCGGCACATCTGACTGAGCGGACGCCATGTTGAAACGCACTCGCACAGCGCCCGACTTGCCGTCCAATATGGCGGTATCAACAAAAATCACGTGACGCGGGACGTCACTGGCAAATGGTTAATATCCCAAGTCACCTTCACAAGCTTCAAGGCACTTCCTCATACACAGCATGATATTTACACTACACTTCATTCAACCCCCTCTCACCCTCTTGGGCATTGTTCTCCCATGTGTATTCATTGTCTCTGTCTGAGGTGCGAAATAACCTGACTTCCATACCACCCCCCCAGCATCTTAGATAGAACAATAGAATATCAGTCCACATGCTGTTTCGGCTTCAGTCTCCTCCCATATCTGCTGTAACTGGGGTTTACTGCCTCCGTGGCGCTGCTGTGCCGGTGGGGGGGGCTGCTGGGAGTGTGTCCGACTGCAGGTGAGCCGTGGGGGGGGGTTCGCTCTGTCCGTGTGGCTGCTCTGATGAATCGTTCCCCTGGGGAGTTCTCCGTGGGGGTCTTCCACGCCGAGGAGCCCTCGCCAACAGCACTTGCTCATCTGCCACTACAAAGGCGGGTTTGAATCTGTCTATGCCAATTTTCTCCCGTCTACCCCCCAAGTCTAGCACAAAATGCTTATCCCCTGTTTCCAACACTCTGAACGGTCCATCATAGGGTGGGCGCAATGGAGGGCGGTGGGCGTCGTGTCTGACGAACACGGACTCCACGTTCTTCAAAGTTTTAGGCACGAAAACATGCGGAAAACAGTGGTGGGCCGGGCCTGGCAGCGTGCCTGTGTTTGCGCTACGCTGCAAAAGCTGAGACGGGCAGCTGTCTGGTGCGGGATTATCTGGCAGAAATTCCCTGGGTAGCCGTAGGGGCTGCGGAAAAACCAGCTCTGCCGGGGAAGCTTCCAGATCCTCTTTTGGCATGGAGCACAACCCCAATAAAACCCACGGCAACCTGTCCACCCAATTTGCATCCGTCAGTGAAGCCCTGAGTGCTGCTTTCAGTGATCTATGAAAACGCTCGCATAACCCATTGGCCTGTGGGTTGTATGCCGTTGTGCGATGAATTGTAACACCCAGGCTGCGGGCCATCGTGGACCAGAGTTCGGAAACAAATTGAGGGCCCCTGTCGGACATAATGTCCGACGGGACTCCAAAACGCGCCACCCATGCTGTTAAAAAAGCGCGTGCTACGTCTGCGGACGTGGTTGCCGCCAGTGGGACTGCTTCTGGCCAGCGCATGGTGCGGTCCATCACTGTCGGGAGGTCCGTGCACCCCTGTGATGGCGAGAGGGGGCCCACGATGTCCACATGAACATGGTCGGACCTCTTAGCCGGTACCCAAAACGGCTCCAAGGGAGCTTTCATGTGTCTGTGTACCTTGGCTCGTTGGCACACCACGCAGGCTGCAGCCCACTCTTTTACTTGTTTGCGTAGGCTCGGCCACACAAACTTCTCTCCCACCATTTTGACCGACGCACGCACTCCTGGGTGCTCCAGAGTGTGAACCGACTCAAACACGCGGCGGCGCCACGCGACTGGGACCATCGGACGCGGGTGTCCCATGGAGATATCGCAGATTGGGGGGGGGGGGGCATGCCATCTTGCAGCACCCTGCTCTCCAGCCTTAACCCTGTTGGTCCAGACTGGAGCGCGCGTACGTCTGCATCGCTAATCTGCTTCGCGGCCATGGCTGCGTAATCTATCCCCACATAGACCGGGGCCACCACGGCGCGCGAGAGGCAGTCCGCCACCACATTCAGTTTACCCGACACATGCTGAATATCGGTAGTAAACTCTGAGATCGCGGCCAGCTGTCTCTGCTGCCGGCCCGACCACGGTTCTGAAACCTTGGCCATCGTGAACGTTAGTGGCTCGTGATCCACGAACGCGGTGAAGCTGCGCCCTTCCAGCCAGAACTGGAAGTGGCGTATGGCCAGGTGGAGAGCCAGCAACTCCCTGTCAAATGCGCTGTATTTACATTCACTGTTGCGCAAAGTTCTGCTGAAAAAAGCGAGCGGCTGCCAAGAACCAGTGACTCGCTGCTCTACGACAGCCCCTATGGCCATGTCTGAAGCATCGGTGGTGAGCGCTATCCAGGCCGCCAGGTCCGGATGCACCAGCAGTGCGGCATTTGCCAGGGCTGCTTTAACCTCCGAGAACACCCGCTCTCGCTCCGGGGTCCATTCGACCCTATCCGCGGGTTTCTGTCTCTTGAGCGCGGCGTACAATGGTTGCATGAGCTGCGCCGCGCAGGGAAGGAAACGGTTATAAAAGTTCACCATCCCCCAAAATTCCTGCAGCGCCCTGACCATCTGAGGCCGGGGAAAATCCGCCACGGCGTGCACTTTGTCAGGCAGCGAGATCGCTCCTTCTGGAGAGACGCGGTGCCCCAAAAAATCAATCTCCGTCACACCGAACTGGCATTTCGCCAGGTTGATTATTAACCCGTGCTCCTACAACCTCCGGAAAACCGTCCTGAGGTGGGTTTCGTGTTCGTCTTCGGATGCACTGTCTACCAGGATATCGTCCAGGTAGACGAACACGAACGGGAGATCACGCAGCACTGCATCCATCATGCGCTGGAACGTCTGTGCTGCGCCTTTTAACCCGAATGGCACGCGCAGGAACTCAAATAAACCGAACTGAATTATTAACGCTGTTTTGGGTACGTCCTCAGCGTGCACTGGGGCTTGATGGTAACCGCGGACCAGGTCTATTTTGGAAAAAATGCATGCTCCGGCGAGGTGGACGGAAAAGTCCTGTATGTGGGGAATCGGGTAGCGGTCGTGAGCTGTGGCGTTGTTCAACCTGCGGAAATCACCGCACGGTCACCACGATCCCTCGGCCTTAGGGACCATGTGTAGCGGGGATGCCCACGGGCTGTTCGAACGCCTGATGATGCCCAACCTTTCCAGTTTGGCGAACTCCTCGTGCGCTATGGCCAGTTTAGCTGCGTCCAAGCGCCGAGGTCTTGCATAAACGGGCGGCCCGGTGGTGGTGATAAAGTGCTCCACCCCGTGTTTAGTGATGGCCACCGAAAACGTCGGGACCATGAGTGCTGGGAACTGAGTGAGGAGTGCGTGGAACTTACCGCCTTGAGCTGTGACATTGGCTTGTGCTGTTGGCTGGGTCACTCGAGCTATACAGGCGAGAGAGTCAAAGGACAGTGCATTAACCAGGCGCCTGTTAGCAACATCAACCAGTAAACCATGTGCACACGGAAAATCAGCCCCCAGGATATGGTAATTCAGTGCTGCTACGACAAAAGTCCACTCGTATGTACGGCCGTGTAGAGATAAGATCAGTGTCCTCCACCAAAGGTCTTAATTTCCGAGCCGTTTGCTGCCAACATCACGGGGCCGCTAGGTCCTGCCAGCCGGTCAGTGTAGGTCGGCAGGATAAAGCTCTTCTGGGCTCCGGTGTCCGGGAGGAAACACCTCCCCGAGCGCGCATCCGTCAAGTAGAGCAGGTTGTTCTCTTCACCGAGGGTCGCAGCTGCTACCGACCGCCGGCCTCAGCGTTTTCCCGAGCGCTTGAATTGGCACGGTGGCACACGTCTGCGTGCGTTCTCTCCGAAGCAGCGGTGGTAGAAACAGAGCGTGTCTCTCTGGCGCTCCTTGGCCCCCGCTGCTGCTACCGTCGGTGGCTCCTCGCCTCCTCTGGTCGTCTCGCTGGGCTCCGCCGCTGCCGCATTGACTGTGATCGCCCTGGTGGTGAGGATGATCCGGTCCGCCTCCTGGGCTAACGCACGGTAGTCACGCGCGGCCAGCAACGGCGAATTGGCCAGAACTGCTCTCGTCACTGTTGGAAGGTTCCGGAGGAAAACTTGGGCAAACAGAAAGTGCCCGTCGTCCGTGCCCATTAACGCCAGCATCTTCTCCATCAGGTCTACGGCCGACCCATCTCCTAGCTCGGTCCGCGCCAGGAGCCTCTCCGCTCTCTCACATTCCAAGAGCACGTAGCGCCGGGTGAGCACAGCCTTGAGCGCCTCATATTTGTTGCTGGCTGGTGGCTGATCGAGCAGGCTCGCTACCTGCTGGGCTGTGCGGGAGTCCAGCGCTGCTACCACATGGTAGAACTTGGTGTCATCTGCCGTTACTCCCCGGAGGGCGAACTGGGCCTCGGTGTGGTGGAACCAAGAGCGCGGGTTGTGCTGCCAGAAATCCGGTAGCTTGACTGAAACTGCACACACGTTGCTGGGGGTTCCAGTCCTGGCTGTCTGTGGAATGGCTGCTGCGTCTCTGGGGCTTCCCGACCGGGCCAGCTCCAGGGTTCTCGCCTCGTGTTCCATAATACATCTTGGGTCAACAGTGTGGAGTGTGTAATTGAAGAGGCAGCTTCATGTCAGACGGTTTATTACACACTCACCTCTCACAAGCACAGAACAGACTGACTGGTTACAGCAAGCACTCCTCTCTATATCCCAAGTCACCTTCACAAGCTTCAAGGCACTTCCTCATACACAGCATGATATTTACACTACACTTCATTCAACCCCCTCTCACCCTCTTGGGCATTGTTCTCCCATGTGTATTCATTGTCTCTGTCTGAGGTGCAAAATAACCTGACTTCCATACTATTTTATTTTTGAGGCTGATTACTGGTTTGCACCTTGTGTGTGAACCTTTTATATTTGCTCTCATTAAGTCTTCTGTTTATGGCAGACTTAGATACTGATACACCTACTTCTAGGAGAGTGTTCTTCACTTGGGTGGATGTTGTGAAATGTCATGTATGCTGCGTTATTGTGCAGCGCACCAATAAATGCATAGGAACCCAACCGCTGGTGAAGTGAACGTGTTTATTAACAAAGGAAAGGAGAACATAAAATACACAAAATGTTCAATGAGAGACGGTCTGGAACACACAAAGTGACGATTGACTGAGCTCAGTTGGCAGGAGGAGGAGCCCCACTCGCTCCCAGACGGGACTGGAGCGGAGAGGAAGGGCAGTTAATAATAATGAGGAAGACTTACAAAGGCGTTGAAGCACAGCTGGCTGTGAGGAAACAACACCTGTGTAGTCCAATGAGTAGGGAAACCAACAGCTCAAGGACATCAACATTGACTGAGTGTTGAGTAGACTTGTATGGAGTTTTTGCGTAGGCTCGTAAAATTCACGTGACTCGCTGGGGTAAACATAAACACGCCGTAGGTGCCGCCATCTTGGATGGCAAGAGCAGCAGTTGCACTGTGACAACCCAGGCGTAACTTGTACTGTTTAGCGATCAGAATGAGTGAGGAGAACACACAGTCACAATCTGACATAATAACATCCTATCATCATCTTCAACAACTGACACTATGGCCTCTGACACTGTGTCTGCGATGTCTGTGTCATATTCAGTGGAGTCATTGTCAGCAGTCATAACAGCAGACAAGTGTTTTTAATCTTGCTCCCATGCGCTCCTCTGGTGTGCCGAAATGCCTCAGTTGAACGGAGGTGGTGGGTGTGGGGTAACAGCTGGAGCAATTAGCAGAACAATGACTGCCAGTAATCTGCTCAGCGGGGATGATTTGGGGGCAAACGATGAGATGATATCTTTCAAAGGCGAAGGGGAGCAGGAGGAAAAAATATCGGAAAACGTGTCAGCGGAAAGGGATGTGGATGATGTGAAGTCTTGGCTGGTGAACGAGTCGGAAAACAACAGCAGCTCCTCACTCGGAGGTGAGTGAAGCGCGCTGTGTGTGTGTTTTTTTTTTTTAAAGGCTCTCCACGGCGCGCCGCGTTAAAACGTACCTGATTTTATGCACATGTACAATAGTTTTCTCCCCTTTCATGTGTGCATCGTAGCAAGCAGAGAGGCGCCCCCAAACCACAAAGTTTTTTTTTTTTTTTTTTTGTTACTTATTTGTACCCGTAGGTAGATTTGGTTTGCAGTCTGGTGACAAGCCACCGGCCGCTGCGTGCGCGAGCGCCCTAAACCTACATGTTTTTGGTATGCGGGAGGAAATCGGAGAAATCCCAGAGTAAACCCACGCAACACGGGGAGAACATGCAAACTCCACACAGCTCACTGTTGGTCGGGGGCTGGGATCGAGCCCACGGTCTCATGATCCCCGCGATCCCCCGGCCGAGGGTAAAACTGTCAGTGAAGGTAATTATTCAAAAATCCAACTTTTTTTTTTTTTTTTTTTTTGCATTTCACACCGGCCATTTAATTCCCCGCTTATCCCCTTATCAGGGGGAACAACAGGAGTACACCATTTTGCGGAGTTTGTAGATACACGTGAGCTATGTGGTTTGTTTCACCCTGCTGCTGCCGTTTCTTGCCATCCAATATGGCGGCACACTCTAACGGGCCAGTGCGGCACGCCCCCTGACGTCATATGCAAAAACTCCATTGACTTCTGACTTTAGACTTTGACTAACGCCGTCACAACGAGTGCTTACACTGTCACCCGTAAGTACACCATGAACTTAATGAGTGACAAGTGGATACAGGTGTGCGACGGCAGTTGGTGCATGAATGCGTGTCAGTGTATGTCAGTAGGAATGAATGTGTGTGTGTGCATGTATGTGTGTGTCTGAGTGTGTGTGCATGAGTGTGCATGTGTGGAAACACAAAAGGTGATGGCAAACAGCTTGGTGAGTGCCTGGCATGGAGAGGAGGAGGCGTGGTTGTAGACTGGCAGGGAGCCCAGGCTCAGAGGCTCCAATAACCTCCTTCCTGAATAAGTAATTCAGGAAACTATAGCCACAGATCATGAAACGGGGTTGATGTCTCAACCCGTTGTCTGATGTCTCAACGTTCATGACATAGCCCCCCTTCCCAAGGGGTGGAATCCAGACACCCACCGTACCATCAAAACAAAACCAAAAAACAGAAAGGAAAACCTGCTCCCCTACCCAGAGAGCTGTCACACAACCCAGGCGGGTGGTGGGGGGAACAGGTCAGGAGGGAATAAACCAATGAAAAATAATACAACAATGCAACATAAGGAAACAAAATCTCCCAACCCCAACCGTACGACTAGACCCCCCCCCCCAAGACCCAAGAGTCCCAAAGTTCAGGGGGCCGGCCAAAGTCCCAGGGCCCACGGACAGCCATGTGAACCAGGCCAGGTGGCCTAACAAAGTCCAACACCAGCCAAGCTGCCAAACAAGGTGAGTCGGGTGGCCTGCCTGGGAAAATGGGCCACCCGACCCAGAGACCCAGTCCTTTGGGCGGCCGGCCTGCAAAGTTGAGTCACCAGGACCAGAGGGGTGAGCGAGGAGGCGGCCTACCCACTGGGAAGCTTAAAGGTGGGTGGCTGGACCAGGGAAGGGGGACCCCAGTGGCTACTGGTGGCAGGACCTGGTGGACCACGGCAGTGCCCAGCATAACAAGGAGGAACACCCAGCAGACCTCCGGAAGGAACGAGGAGACCCCGGTGTCGTCAAACTGGCCAGCTGCACCCTCAGTGGTCCCAGCTTGGGACAGAAACTCAGCCGCGGCTGGCAATGGAGTAGGTGTGTGCGTTGCTGGCTCCTGCTATATTTTTTTTCAGTCTTACTTTTTAAACCCTACTTTGCTGTAAGCTATCAACGTTTTGGACGTTTAACACGTGCGGAATCTGTTTTGAGTTGAGAAATATGTCCAAGTCAAGAAAGCAGACTGAAAACGAGGCAGCAGTGAACAATGCTAACACCAGCTTAGCTGAGGATGCTAACATAGGCCTTAACCCTGCACTTGATGCCTTTCTTGAGCAACACAGAATGTCCATAGCTGCTGACTTTAAAGCTTCATTTGATGTTATTAATGGCAAGCTGGACAAGATTCAAGCAGATGTGGCTAACCAGGAGCAACGCATTGGCGACCTTGAAAGCAACGCGGGGGACGTCAGCCAGCGCCTAGCGGTGCTTGAAGCTATATGTGAGTCAATACAGGAGGAGAACAAGCTTTTGAAAAACAAACTTTCTGACCTGGAAGGAAGAAGCAGGAGGCTGAATATTCATTTGGTGGGTCTGCCGGAGTCCACTGATGTGGGTCCACGGCCATCTGACTTTTTTTCTCGGCTGTTGGTGGATGTTTTTGGCACACAAACTTTGCCATCAACCCCAGAGCTGGATAGAGCCCACCGCAGCCTCATGCCCAAGCTGGGTCCGAACGGGAAGCCGCGAGCTGTCATTATTTGTTTCCACCGGTTTCGGACCAAAGACTTGGTGATGAGAGAAGCGCGGAGACGCCGTGGGACTTTGGAATATCGTGGACATAAACTTCAGTTCTACGAGGATTATAACGCCGACGTTCAGAAGCAATGAGCCGAATACAAGGAGGTTATGTCTGAGTTGTACAAGAGAGGTTTTCGTCCTTCTCTTCTCTTCCCCGCCAGGCTCCGGATAACTCTTCCAGACAGCAAAAACCAGTGGCTGGCGTCCATCTCGGAGGCCACCCGCTTCATGCAAACTATGGAGAGAAACCAGTGATCTTTGCCCTGAACTGCACATTCCTGGGTTGACCAGCTATCACACTGGACTACTTGATTATTACTTCATTAAAGCTGCACTGACTGGACATTGATGCATTTTTAGATGTTCAAAACAAGGTAAAATTTGCTCCCTATACGTTGTTATTTACTTATTTTATTTTTTTTTATTTTAGGGTAAAATGTTCACACTATGCAGGATTGAAGCCAGTTGTATGGGAGTACTTTGTTAGGATGAGAATAGAGCAGGAGATGGAGCGGTTGCTGTTCTATGCAACCGGCTGGAGTGTTGTTGTTATAGGTTTGGTTGTTGATTTTTTTTTTTCATGGTGTTTTATTTTTTTTATGTTATCGATTTATTAACACTCCCCCCCTTTTTTTTTCCCCATTCCTACCCGTACTTCACCCCATCCCTTCTTGGGCTACACAACAAAATATATAAATTTTGCTTTCTGAATGAATAGTAATCTTACTTTGGTAAGCTGGAATGTGAAGGGGTTGAACCATCCAATTAAACGAAAGAGAGTCATGTCACGTCTAAAGCAATTTAAGCCTGGGGTACTGTTTTTGCAGGAAACTCATTTGCAGGATTCCGACCACTTGCGCTTGTCAAAATGTTGGTCAGGACAATTTTTTCATTCAAATTTTAAAGCTAAGGCCAGGGGCGCCGCTATTCTTATTGATCGAAATATCCCATTTACTCCCTCTAATGTTGTATTAGATAAATATTGACGATTTGTAATAGTATCAGGTAAACTTGGCAATAAACATGTCACCTTGGCTAATTTGTATGCGCCAAACTTAGACGATGTACACTTTTTTCGCAATCTTTTTTCGCAGCTCCTAGACTTAAATACTCATTCTCTAATTCTTGGGGGTGACTTTAATTTGTATATGGATCCGATCTTAGACCGCTCATCCTCAAAACCTGCTAGTCTTAATAAATCTGCAACTTATGTCAAGTTTTTTCTTGAGGAATATAGCCTTACAGACCCTTGGCGTTTTTTACATCCTAACGGCAGGGACTATTCTTTCTTCTCTCACGTACACCACACTTATACCAGAATAGATTATTTTTTTGTTGACAATTTATTAATTAATAACCTCAGCTCTTGCAGTTATGATAGCATCTCGGTTTCTGATCATGCCCCTCTTGTACTTAAAATGATCCTCCGTGGATATGACTCCATGAGAAAGCACTGGAGACTGGATCCATTATTACTTACAGATGAAAAACTGGTCGCGAACATTTCTTCTAAAATTAATTTTTTTCTGAAAGAAAATAAAACTCCTGGTATGCCAAACAAAACGATATGGGAGGCCATGAAGGCATTTCTTAGGGGAGAAATTATTTCATTGGCAGCATTTAAAAGACGATCCGCAATACAGGAACAGAAGGCTATTTTAGACCAAATGTTGGACATTGACAGGCAATATGCTCAATCTCCATCACCCGCTCTGTACAAGGAACATTTGACATTACAAACTAAACTTATTTACTCTCCACTCGACAAATTGAAGGTTGTTTAATAAGGAACAAGAGTGAATTTTATGAACATGGCGAAAAGACCGGTAAACTTCTAGCTAATCAACTAAGATAAGCCTAATAAAGGCTTATCTTATCTTATCTTATCTTAAACTTCTAGCTAATCAACTGCGCGGTATTAGAGCTAAGCAAACTATTACTGGAGTTAGGACAGATAAAGGAGATATGACATCTGATCAACAAGTGATTAATGATATATTCAGGTCATTTTATTCCAAATTAGATATCTCAGAATGCACAACAAATTTAAAGGATCTGCAAGACTTCTTTGATTCTATTGATATCCCTTCGATTTCCTTAGAATCTTGGCAAATTCTAGAAGCTCCCATTACAAAAGAAGAAATTCAGCTGGCAATATCATCCATGCAATCAGGAAAAGCCCCAGGACCTGATGGGTTTTCCGCTGATTTTTTCAAAAAATTCTCTGACGACCTTGCCCCTTTCCTTTGCCAAGTTTTTACAGAGTCGCTTGACTCTGGTACACTTCCTCCTTCATGTTACCAGGCCTGTATCACTGTGTTGCTTAAAAAAGACAAGGACCCTGTTGATTGTGCTTCTTACAGGCCTATTTCCTATTTCCTATTTCCTTACAGGCCTATTTCCTTCCTACCGATGTTAAAATTCTGTCAAAGTTGTTAGCTTCAAGGTTGGAAAAGATTTTTCCTTTTATAATTTCACAGGACCAAACCAGTTTCATTAAAAATCGCCATTCTTTCTTTAACTTGCGGCGGCTGTTTAATATTACTTACACTCCTCACCATAACTTACCTGAATGTCTTATTAGTTTGGATGCTGAAAAGGCATTCGATAGGGTTGAGTGGGAGTATTTGTTTTTTACTTTGGAGAGGTTTGGTTTTGGTCCTTCCTTCTTTTCCTGGATTAAACTTCTCTATGCTAGTCCTTTAGCTTCAGTGTTACCTAATTGTCGCTATTCTGACTATTTTAGGCTTTACCGTGGTACGAGGCAAGGCTGTCCTTTGAGCCCATTGCTCTTTGCCTTGGCAATTGAGCCGTTAGCTATTGCAATCCGTGGGAGCCGGGACTTTCTAGGCATTTGTAGGGGCGGCATCGAGCATAGGGTTTCACTCTATGCCGACGATCTTTTATTATTTCTCTCCAACCCACTTACTTCCTTACCTGCTATACTCAACATTTTGGATAGTTTTAGTAGGTTTTCTGGTTATAAAATTAATTTCAATAAGAGTGAATTGTTTCCGATTAATGAAAAGATTCGAGTTCAGGATCCCGAAAATTTTCCTGTCAAGGTTGTTACTGATCATTTTAATTATCTTGGGATGTGTGTCACTAAACAATTTAATCACTTGTTTAAAAATAATTTTCTCCCCTTATTTGACCAGTGCAAGCAAATACTTTCCAAATGGTCCCCATTATCCTTGTCCTTAATTGGCAGAATTAACTCTGTAAAAATGATGCTACTTCCAAAGTTTTTACAGTGGGGCAAAAAAGTATATAGTCAGCCACTAATTGTGCAAGTTCTACCACTTAAAAGATGAGAGAGGTCTCCAATTTTTTTCTCATTTTGTCTCTCATAGTTGAGAGACAAAATGAGAAAAAAAAATCCAGAAAATCACATTGTCTGATTTTTAAAGAATTTATTTGCAAACTATGGTGGACAATAAGTATTTGGTCACCTACAAACAAGCAAGATTTCTGGCTCTCACAGACCTGTAACTTCTTCTTTAAGAGGCTCCTCTGTCCTCCACTCTTTACCTGTATTAATGGCACCAGTTTGAACTCGTTATCAGTATAAAAGACACCTGTCCACAACCTCAAACAGTCAGACTCCAAACTCCACTATGGCCAAGACCAAAGAGCTGTCAAAGGACACCAGAAACAAAATTGTAGACCTGCACCAGGCTGGGAAGACTGAATCTGCAATAGGTAAGCAGCTCGGTGTGAAGAAATCAACTGTGGGAGCAATTATTAGAAAATGGAAGACATACAAGACCACTGATAATCTCCCTCGATCTGGGGCTCCACACAAGATCTCACCCCGTGGGGTCAAAATGATCACGAGAATGGTGAGCAAAAATCCCAGAACCACACGGGGGGACCTAGTGAATGACCTGCAGAGAGCTGGGACCAAAGTAACAAAGGCTACCATCAGTAACACACTACGCCGTTAGGGACTCAAATCCTGCAGTGCCAGACGTGTCCCCCTGCTTAAGCCAGTACATGTCCAGGCCCATCTGAAGTTTGCTAGAGAGCATTTGGATGATCCAGAAGAGGATTGGGAGAATGTCATATGGTCAGATGAAACCAAAACAAAAGTTTTTGGTAAAAACTCAACTTGTCGTGTTTGGGGGAGAAAGAACACCATACCTACTGTGAAGGATGGGGGTGGAAACATCATGCTTTGGGGCTGTTTTTCTGCAAAGGGACCAGGACGACTGATCCGTGTAAAGGAAAGAATGAATGGGGCCATGTATCGTGAGATTTTGAGTGAAAACCTCTTTCCATCAGCAAGGGCATTGAAGATGAAACGTGGCTGGGTCTTTCAGCATGACAATGATCCCAAACACACCGCCCGGGCAACGAAGGAGTGGCTTTGTAAGAAGCATTTCAAGGTCCTGGAGTGGCCTAGCCAGTCTCCAGATCTCAACCCCATAGAAAATCTTTGGAGGGAGTTGAAAGTCCGTGTTGCCCAGCGACAGCCCCAAAACATCACTGCTGTAGAGGAGATCTGCATGGAGGAATGGGCCAAAATACCAGCAACAGTGTGTGAAAACCTTGTGAAGACTTACAGAAAACGTTTGACCTCTGTCATTGCCAACAAAGGGTATATAACAAAGTACTGAGATGAACTTTTGTTATTGACCAAATACTTATTGCCCCCCATAATTTGCAAATAAATTCTTTAAAAATCAGACAATGTGATTTTCTGGATTTTTTTTTTCTCATTTTGTCTCTCATAGTTGAGGTATACCTATGATGAAAATTAGAGACCTCTCTCATCTTTTAAGTGGGAGAACGTGCACAATTGGTGGCTAACTAAATACTTTTTTACCCCACTGTATATTTGTTTCAGCATCTCCCCATTTTTATTCCTAAATCCTTTTTTAAGTCTTTGGACTCTCTGATTACTTCACTTCCGCCCTCCCAAGAGAGCAGACGCTTTTTCCTTCTCTCTTGCTCTGACTTTTTTTTCCTTCCCCCCCCAACTACTGGATCCCAGCTTGCTGTTGTCTGTCTGCGTCTAACTGCGACCGTCGAAAGAAATTATGGAGTTAATAAGCTGGGCTTTGAACACAATTGACACTATTTTTTCAACAAGGAAAAGTGCTCCGGGGGAAGCTGTCTGCCCCGCAGGAACGGCTCCAGCGGGCTATTTACGTGACACAAGTAATTGGAAGATCTTGTGTCTCACTAATCTCTCTATCGAAGATATTGAAGATTTGTATGTCTTCGTAATAATGGTGATCGGGATCTTTCTGATTGGAACTGGGATTGTCCTGGTGTACCGCAAATTGCTGAAGATGGATACAACCTATCAAAATGCTGGCCAGGCGAGGTGCATCTGTCAAATTGAAAAATTGGAGAAGACCCTGATAGCGACAAATGGAGAACTGTCTCGGAAGGTGGATTACATCATGTTCACGCTCAGGTCTATCCACGACGGACTCAAAGCCCCGCAATGAAGGATTAAGTACTGAATCTACAGAAGAAATAAAAAGCTCCTTCTCTGTGATCAGTCCTATTTGGCCCAATTTCCCCATGAAAATTCCTCCTGGCTGTCTGCAGTCTGTGTTTTCAAAACAACGAGCACAAGGCCTTGGACAGCACCTGCTCAGATAATCGCAAGGACGATTGGCGAGCAGCCAGACAAAACATCTCCTGCCAAGTGCCCTTGTTGTTCTCCTATTATCACAACACTTTGCATCAACAGTGCACACATATTGATCCACGAACTGAAATAAAGATACACACACTGCTCTCTTGTGTCCTGTGTCCTGTGAAATTTGTCCGCGAATGTGCATTGAGAGCTTTTTTTTTTCCTTGTAATCATAATATTGATTGATTATGCAACCAGTATTCTGAATCAATGGTTTTTTTTGCTCCTTCCTATTGTTCCTTGTATTATTCTTATTCTTATGCTATCTGTACCCTCTATCCTGTTGGCAGGCGCGTCCCCGATGCAGCCGTGTCACTGGAAATGCAGGTTCATTTTCTGTGTCAAGTCAAATTCTCTCGTATGTTATCAGTGATCTGTTAATGTACTTGGCAATAAATCTTTTCTGATTCTGATTCTGATTCTGATTCTGATTACCTCATTTATTTGGAATGGTAAACATCCGAGACTGAGGAAAGCTTTTCTTCAAAGACCCAAATCAGTGGGTGGCATGGCTCTGCCTAACTTTCAATATTACTACTGGGCAGCAAATATCAGGTGCATGTTATATTGGAAACATTTCTACCTGGAACCCAAATCACCCATTTGGATCCTTATGGAGTCACATGTGGACAATCAAACCTCTCTACCGGCAATTTTAGGTTCACCACTTCCCCTTGCCTTGTCTACACGGGGTAATAAAGTAGTTCATCAGTCTCTTAGAATTTGGTCTCAATTCAGGAAAAATTTCAGTCTTCAGTCTTTCTCCATTAGAAGTCCAATTGCTGCAAATCATTTATTTACCCCATCAACTACTAATAGTGCATTTCATATATGGCACAGAAAAGGTTTAAAATCATTTGCGGATTTATATTTTGATGGACAATTTGCAAGTTTTTCTCAACTTTCCACTAAATTCGACATCACTTCTACACATTTTTTCCGCTTTCTCCATGTCAGACACCATGTGCAAACCATGACAAAACAATTCCCTCAAAAACCTTCTGATAATTCTCTAGATGATTTTTTATTAGTTAAACCAACTTCTAAGGGGGTAATATCAGTTTTATATAATTTAATTTCAAATTTACAATGTTCTCCTCTGGCCATTATTAAATTGAATTGGGAACAAGATCTTAATTTTACTTTTATTGATGAACTGTGGGACTCTATTCTTGGCCAGGTTCACACTGCATCAATGTGTGCTCGTCATGCTCTTATTCAGTTTAAGATCGTGCACCGGGTGCACCTGTCCAAGGTTAAGTTAGCACGTATTTACTCGGATATAGACCCAACTTGTGAAAAGTGTGGTAACGCTCCTGGCACTTTGCTTCACATGTACTGGTCCTGCCCTTCATTGATAAATTTTTGGCATTCTGTTTTTATCACCATGTCTGAAGTCCTGCAATATCAAATCAAACCTGATCCATTATGCGCCATTTTTGGTGTGGCTCCAGAACTTGACTTGCTAAATTCCAAATTAAAAGTATTCAAATTTTCATTATTATTGGCCAGACGTGCTGTATTACTGAAGTGGAAAGACTCTTCGCCCCCTTCACATGTACAGTGGATAAAAGATATAATGTCCTGCTTGGATTTAGAAAAAATCAGATATACAGTTTGCGGCTCTGAAAATAAATTCTATAAATTGTGTTGCCCATTTCTTGATTTCTTTGAGAGACCCACGACTATAGCTTCTGAGTAGCTCATATCCCCCTCACCCCACCCCCACCTCACACACACAATTTTTCTCTTTTTGTATTTTTATTATTATTATTGTTTACTTAAATAATTTTATTTTTTTTTTAAGCATGCACATTTGTTAGTTTTAAATTTTATTTTTTGCGCTGTTTGGTAAAAACAAAAATGAAAATTTCCAATACTTTGTGTTGTGTGTTGTATTGACACTTCACTTGGTGATAATAAAAAGACCTTTGAAAGAAACTCAGCCGCACCCACAGCGGACCTGGGCGTGGCCATGGCTGCACCCGCGGTGGTCCCAGCCTGAGACCTCATTGCTCCCGCAGTGAGCCCTGGCTGGGCCTGCATTGCACCCCCGGAGGACCCTGACCGGGCCATGGCTGCACCCACAGTGGAATCCAGCTGGACCCCTGCTGCACCCATGGTGGACCTCGACCGGGCCATGGTTGCACCCACGGTGGGACCCGGCTGGGCCACTGCTTACCCCAACACCAATTTAACTGTGGGCCAGCCAACCCATATGAGCACCCGAGCCAGGAGGCGGTCGATTACAGGTACCCTAGGCTGGAGCTGAGCGCACATGATGACCTCCTCAGCGGGGAAGGCAGGAACCCTGATGACCCCCAGTGGCAAGCCTGGATCCTCGGACTCGTCCGGTGGCATAGAACTCTCTCCAGTGACCCTGGAAGAAGACTTGAACAGAAAGAAGGAGGGGTTAGGGTCACTGACAGTGGTGGAGCCCGGTGAGGCGAGCTCAGGTGCAGTGTGTGGCTGCAGCTGGCTCTCCTCACCTAGAGCTAGGCAAAAATGCTTTACAATAAAAAGGAGAAAAACAAAGGAGAGCACTTGCCTTAGCTTGAGCTCCACCACCGTCCAGGACTCCAATGATCCGGGCGATGTTCTCACAGGCTAGGCCTCCTGGAGGTGCAGCTCGGGCGCTGACTCTGCTGCGGCGGCCTCTGCAGCAGGCATGATGGTCTCTGCAGTCCTTTTTGCCCCAGCCATCGTGACCCACGCTGGTGACTCCTCTGGCATGGTGGCTGGGATGTGGCTCACCATTGCTGCGGGAGAGGATCCTCCCAGACCTCTGGCTCCTCCTGGTCCCGGCGGTTCAGCTCCGTAGCTGACGTACCCTCAGGGATAACAAGAGAGGTCATGGAGAGGGCTGGTGAGCAGTTCATTGCTGCAGCAGGTGGAGAGATCTCTTGGGACTGCACACCCAGAGACTCTCTACCAGAAATCAGGCAAGAAATTTTATCAGTCTTAGAAACAAATGGAGAGAAAACTTGCCTGTTTTCCTCGTTTATGATGTCTCCTGCTGCAGCTGGCAAGGCAGCATCCTTCTCCATGGTTATAATGGCCCTGAGCTTCTCCATAAGCTGCAGAGAAGCCTCCAAAACCAGCTCTGGAGGGGATGGATCAGGGGAGAAACCTGCACTCCCCACCTTGGTGGAGGTAAAAACTGAAGGAAAGGTGGCTGCAGGTCTCTCCTCCTTCAAACAGCGATCAACTTCCGCCGGCCAGGCCAGTCTGTATTTCTTCCAGTTCCCTGGCGATGGAGCAGGACTGGGCTCAGGACACAGAGGCGGTGTGGCCACAATGGCTGGTGGAAGGAAATTACTGAGACCCGGGAATACTTTTTCAACGTGCATCCGAGCCTCTCCGGGGATTTCCTCTACGCTCCTCTGAATTCTTGCTGCAGCGCAGCAATCTGGGATATTCTTTCCCATCCCTCAGCATGTGTCTTCAGCTGAGGGCAGCCTCGGGCTGCAGCGTCTGCCAGTCCCACATACCATCATATGTCTTCTGGGGCAGAGTAAATGCGTGCCATGGCAATGAGCTCGTCAATCTTCATGAGCGCACAACAGCACTCCCATCCCAGCCACATAGGATAACCTCTTCCGCCCAGCGAGTCCATCATGAGCATCACTATGGTGAGGAAAAAAACACACAGGGAAAAGGTGAAAAATACAACACGCACTTCACCGCTGGGCTCTTTCTGGTACTGTCATGTACGCTGCGTTATTGCGCAGAGCACCAATAAATGCATAGGAACCCAACTGCTGGTGAAGTGAACATGTTTATTAAAGGTGACGGACACTGACATTTTTTTATTGAACCAATCAACTGATTGTATGAAAATATTCCATTCTTCCCATTCCCCTGATTTAATATGTGTCACCATCCTACATAAATGAAATTATTTAGTCATAGTCCATCTTTCACTCAGTGATGCTGCAGTACCGCCATCTGCCGATAGGTGCGTGCAGCCTTCACGTCAATTCGGTATGAAAAAAAATTGCAGAACGAGAGCAAAGTGATTCGGACAGCGATTATTTTCTAGAGTTTGACGACCTCAATATAAATGATTACAAATGATTACATTGACAATGAAGACGTTTTGGGTGGTTTGTGGGCTGTCAGCCTTATTTGTTCGAGGGAGAGGAGGAAGACGCAACACGGACGGGAAAAGAACACGTTTACGATCGGCTGTAAGATATTTCTAGGTAAAAGATGCTTACAAATATTTTTCTTTGGCGACATGCATGGTCACACACTTAATTTTAAAAATAAAACTTCCCATTGGTCACTCGCTGCATCTTCTCAGCCGCTGATTAGCACCTGCTGGTCTGTGCGCAGCTGGAGCTGATGAGACAGATGAAGCGGCCGTCATCGTCCACACGAGTGAGTTTATAAACAATATTTATTCATTTGATTTAATTTCCCAGATGAATTATGAAGAAACCATTCAATACATTCAATAATCAATGCAAACGGAATAATCAATGCCAACCCCATATTTTTCAGGCGATACAGATTCATAGTGTTGGGGATTTTTTTGGAGAAGAAGTGATGGTTATGTTGCCTGCCTGTGCGGTGAGCCTCATCAGAGAAACATTCCCATCTCATCACTACAAGGGATTTTGCCTACCAAGATTAGATTTGTGAACAATGTTATTTAAATAAAGTTTTGTAAAATCATATATTGAGTTATTATTAGTATATTGAGTTTATGAAATATAAATTGATCAAACAGGCACAACCACCTCCCTATACAGCACTGAATATTTCATATTTGATGAGTATGAACACCCTAATATGCTAATATTTGATAAGTTGGTAAGGCAATGCAAACCATGGCTTGGAATTCATTTAAGATGTTTAGTAAACATTTGCAGTGAATATTAAAAATAAAAAACTTACCCTGTTTCCTTCTCGTGTTCTGACAGTTGATCGCATCGGTAGATCACCCGTGCTTTTCACGCCACTAGCACTGACCCCGTTCTCAGAGTCACACTTGGAAATCGAGGCATATATAGTTGGAATAGCCGTTTTCTTTATCAGAAATCTTTTGGCAAATTTCATTTCAAATTGACATAATGTCTGGCCCAGGAAACACGCACGCAGGCTCAGGATAGATTTAACAGCTTTATTCAACAAGCAGGTGTGTGTGAATGGATTTATGGGGATGTGCTGACGAGGGGCAGGTGTGCGCCCAGCTGAATCCGCTGAGGAGCGGCGAGTCGTGACACAAATTGCATCTTATTCTCGAAATCGCTGTCAACGAAATCTCTACTGCACATTTTTGGTGTTTTACCGACATAAGTCCATTTTTTTTTGCGTTTTCTGAACGAATTTCACCCATGCCGTTCTGATTTTCACAGGGACGGGACATTCAAAAACACTCACAGCATGCTCCTCTGGTATAACGTCGCACCCGTACACAACACAACGACAAACCATAATTAATTCGATTCCTGAAATCCTAATGTTAATAAATAATCTATTTGTAATCCAAAAGTATTCCGAGAAATATCCGTAATCGCCGATTTTAAAATGTAAACATCAAATAAAAAAAAGCAATGTCCGCCGACTGTGTGCCACACCGAAATGACGTCACACAGTCAGTGGCCATTTTAGACGCTGATCTTGGCTGGGTCAGACAGCTCTCCACAACAACGTACTTCAAGAGCGCATTGTCACCTAATGCGACATACGTTGACACCAAAACATGTGGGGTTCCAATTAGCTCGTCTCAGACAACAATTTGAGATATGATTTAGCGATTTTGAGTTTTCGTCTGTCCGTCACCTTTAACAAAGGAACGGAGAACACAAAATACACAAAATGTTCAATGAGAGACAGTCTGGAACGTGTGGTGTACCACAGGGTTTTGTGCTTGGTCCATTGCTGTTTATTTTGTATATTAATGATTTATGTTCTGTGTCTAAATTGCTCAAGTTTATTTTATTTGCAGATGACACAACTTTTTTTTGTAGTGGAGAAAATCTTAAGCAGCTTCTGGATTCAGTAGAAAATGAACTTAAACAAATCAATCAATGGTTCACTGCCAATAAATTATCTATTCACCTTGGAAAAACAAAATGTATAATATTTGAAAACCGCAAATTATATAATCACAGAAAAATTAAAATAAACAATGTTGAAATTGACACCGTTTTTTTCGAAACCAAGTTCCTAGGGGTCATTGTTGATAACAAACTAAACTGGAAATCACACATAAATTATGTCAAAACTAAAATGTCTAAATCCATTGCCGTACTGTGTAAAGTTAAGGATCTCCTGTGTCAGAAATCTCTTTGCATTTTATATAATTCACTGATAGTTCCTTTTATGACATACTGTGTGGAGATCTGGGGAAACACATATAAAACAAACACAAACTTAATCTTTTTACTACAGAAAAAAGCTGTATGCATTGTATCAAAGCACTGGGGTATGAGCACTGGGGTTAAGCTCCCACTGCTCATAAAATGCTCCTTACAGCATGCGTCTCGAAAAGCCTCTGACAACTAAGTCCAACTCCTAGCCTGCCCCTGTGGTTTAGTCTCTAAGCCCGGCGGAACTGCTTTTACTAATAGGAGAAGGGGCGAGGGCGGATCTCTTGTGCCTTAAAACCAGATGCTTCGGGTAGATGGTGGCTCATCAACCTGGGAAGGTAGCCCATCTAGGGGAAGGTAAACCCTGATTTCAAACCTCCGCTGCCTTGCGGCACACCTGGTCAAGGGAAAGGCTTCGGGAGTCAACCCTGAGGAAAAATCCGGAGTCGGAGTCCCTAAGGCAGTTCTCTGTTGTGCTCAACATCGTTCTGGCAGCTCCTGCGACGGTGCTGGTGCCAAACTATAGCAGCCCTGCTGTTCCTTTGGATTCATCAGTGACGTGGAGAGGGGGGACATGCTGCATGGGTAACATCTTGTCCTCCATATCTTCCTGCCCAGGCTTGAACCCTACCAACGCCCAACGCTGGAAGGTAGAACACCGGTGCGCATCGGCCTGTTCAGCCACAGGCAGTGCTGTTCCAGCAGAATAGACATTTAGGATTCTCTTCCATGGTCATCATAGACCGACGGAGGCCGACGATTGTATCAAAGAAACCTTACCGTGACCCAACAAATCCAATATTCATTCAATTACATACTCTTAAATTTAGAGATCTGGTAGATTATAATGTCATTCAAATCATGTACAAAGCAAATAATAACCAATTACCTGTAAATATTCAGAGACTGTTCAAAAAAAGGGAAAGCAAATATGAGCTAAGAGGTAACTCTGTTTTTAATAAGCCAAAGGTTATAACAAATACAAAGTATCATTGCATGTCTGTCACTGGAGTTAAACTGTAGAACTGTTGCTCTGAAAATATTAAAACATGTTCAACTCTGAAGCAATTCAAAAAATTGTACAAAGATGAGAAAATCTCCCAGTATCCCACTGTAAATGCTGGGAGATAAATTTGTAATAACTTAAAGGGTTTTTTTTTTTTTTGGTCTACTTGTCCTATTTGATTTTCTTCGTTGATTTTGGGTAAGACTTAAATTTTTATGTTATTGATTTTTAAATTGTAACGGGGTAGGCACTATATAAGCACTAGCTTCAGCCTACACCCTTTCGGTTGTTCTTTTATGTGTTCTTATTGTATTGTATGTGTTTATTGTTATTATTATTATTACTGAATAAATTCATTCATTCATTCATTCAACACACAAAGTGACGGATGACTGAGCTCAGTTGGCAGGAGGAGGAGCCCCACTCGCTCCCAGGTGGGACTGGAGTGGAGAGGAAGGGCAGTTAGTAATAATAATGAGGAAGACTTACAAAGGCGTCGGCGCACAGCTGGCTGTGAGGAAACAACGCCTGCGTAGTCCAATGAGTAGGAAAACCAACAGCTCCAGTGTCACGACTCACCGCTCATCATCCGCCTCAGCTGCGCGCACACCTGCGCCTCGTCAGCCACGGGTTATTTAGCCCACGCAGCCCTGTGCAGTGGTCTGGAGCCGTCTGTTCGCATCGGCTCTCTCTCCCAGCTGGATCGTCTCTCCACGTCAGCTGAACTACGCTTCCACGTAAGCATCATTCTCCTTACCTCTTTGCAAGTCTTCTCCCCTGTGCACAGGTGGATTCCTTGGCAGCGGATAACCCCGTCATCGCCATCCCTTCCCTCATCATCGTCACTGGCTCAGCAGGACGCTGTCTCCCGGGCTTCACCCTTGGCCAACGCCAGCCACCCGTCACCTACAAGTAAGCAGCACACCGCTCATTATATCTGTCTTGGTGTGGTGCCCTTTACCCTTGTCCTCTGCTCTCTCCATAGGGTTGCCTGGCTGTACGGCGTACTGCTCTGTTTCCTGTGCATCTGCGTTCACCCGCATCACATACCCATACCTCATACATCCATCCATACACACCTGCTTGTTGAATAAAGCTATTAAACCTTCCCTGAGCCTGCGTGCGTGTTTCCTGAGCCGGACATTATGTCATCCAGACATCAACGTTGACTGAGTGTTGAGTAGACTTGTATTGACTTCTGACTTTAGACTTTGACTAATGCCGTCACAATGAGTGCTCACACTGTCACCCGTAAGTACACCGTGAACTTAATGAGTGACAAGTGGATGCAGGTGTGCGATGGCAGTCGGTGCATGAATGCGTGTCAACATATGTGAGTAGGAATGAATGTGTGTGTGTGTGCATGTATGTGTGCGTGCGTGCATGAGTGTGTATGTGTGGAAACACAAAAGGTGATGGCAAACAGCTTGGTGAGTGCCTGGCAGGGAGAGGAGGAGGCGTGGCTGTAGATTGGCAGGGAGCCCAGGCTCAGAGGCTCCAATAACCTTCCAGCTGGGAATAATTAACAACAATCAGGAAACTACAGCCACATGAAGGGGTTTTCCTCACCATGGAAAGGATCCTGCGATCACCACCACTGTTGTTTTCTGTGGACATCCAGACCTTTTTGAGTTCCCGAGCTCACCAGTGCACTCTTTTTCTCAAAATGTACCAGAGTGTTGATTTGGCCACCCCTAACATTTCTGCAATCTCTCTGAGGGACATTTTACCCCAGTCTAAGGAGGGTGTGTTTCATTTCCATTGACAGCTCCTTGTGGGTTCACAGCAACAGCTTCCAAATGCAAATGCCACACCTGGAAACAACTCCAGACCTTTTACCTTAACCAATTTTTATTAAAATGTATGCAGCCCACTCAGCTGAATGACAGCTTCCAGTTTGCTTCAAGCCTCTGCAGAACAAGGCAGTGAGAGCCACCATTCATCACTCCTCTTTTCTTTCTATAATACTCCACATGATTTTTAGTGAGAGATTTTGCATATTCCGCTAAAATAATGTTGTCACATGCCATGATAATCCATTTTTTGCATTGTTCCTTTCACAAAGCTTGTCTACCAATGTGGGGATCCACGTGACCAGCATGTGACCAGTAGCATCACTTGCAAATCCTCAATAGACTCCAACTTTCATGTCAAGTTAAAAAAAAAAAAAAAAGTGGATGGCTTTAAGTGCACTTAAGTTATAAACAGCAGTGCACATAACTTTTTTTGGTCTTGTTCTCAGGGGAGAACCTGAGGTTGTTGCTTGGTCCTCTTTTTTTTTCCTTGACCCACTTCACAAAATAGAGGAATATATGGATAATGTAACACACATTTTAATTTCAACTGAAAATGAAAATGAATGAAAGCATTACAACAAAATGTCTGTTCTATAAAGCGCCATAGTATGTAACGTTCTAATAAAATGACTGTGCTTCAAGCACTGAAAACTAAATGTACAAATGTCTGATTTTCAAACAATGAAAACCAAATGAAATGACAGCTTTTTAAGCACTGACAACAGTTATTGCTATTTAAAAGCATGAAATGATTCTCGAGAATGATAAGCAGTCCCAATGTTAACTCCATGCCTTTTGAGAAGCGGAATATCCTCCGCATATGAACGCATAGGACATGCATGTTTCGCTTTGTGAAAGGCCAACAGAAAAACGTTTCTCAGTGCTTGACGCTGTTCTTCATTCAGTTCGTCTTGCCATCTGTCAAGCACACCACTGGGCCTCTGACCCAGGCTGCGCCTGCTAGCAATATCAGCCGCTTGTACTACTTCCCAGTGCTCTCTGCTATTTGCATGCTTATCAAAAGCTGGATGATTAAAGTTTTTTTAATACCTGTATAAAAGATGCTCTTTTTATCCAATTTTCACGGCGTAGTTTGCACCACATCTTGGTGCGAGTGTCATCTGTTGAAAACCAGCTGACCTCCTCCAGCCACTTTTCCAAGAACGCATGCTTCATTTGCGGTTCAGGTTCAGTCTGGCATTTCTTTGGAGGTGGAGGAACACCAAAGTAATTGCTTAATGGAGGTTGCTTCTTGGACATTTTAATGAAAGGAGAAAATCCTAAAAGCAGTTGCTCATACGCTGCACTGGAGTCCAATGTTTAGAATTTATCTGTCTGTAGGTACACAAATGCATGTTACAACATTTGATCTGGTGCTTATTTTGATCGTGCATGCACACCTGCACACCACTTATGTGCACCCCTGGTTATAAATCTGTTCAATTCCAACAACTTAGCAAGTTGTCCCAAATGTGGTCACATGTGCACTAATATCCAAATAAATTATTACACCATTAATATGACCATGACCTGTCTTCCAAAAAGGCATGCATGCACACATCGTTATGTCATCTGTGGCTACAAAAGTCACAATTTGCACAGCCACTCGTTTGCTTTGTATTCATTTCTATTGAAAATACGTTTTGGATGTTGTTCTGAAAGACAGCAAGGATAGTTTAGAGTTTATTTGTCAGGGACCATGTACAGAAAAAAAACCCCAAAACATTAAACACAGGGTAAAGATGTTCTGTACCAGATTATAGCATTCTCACTAATTTCTATCTGTAGTCCCTGAGGCAGGCAAGAAGATTTTAAAATAAAAACAGCACATATAGAAAGCAATTCAGGTCAGATTTCAGAATCTGTTGTCCCTGAAACAAGCAAGTTCAAAAAGCAAGTAAGTTTAAAAGTTAAAAAGATAAGAGAACAGTGGACACATGAAAACAATTTAAGAGTACAATTTCAAATCCCATTTAAGGGAGAGAGTCAATGCTGGCAGGCTTGATTACTTAAAATCCATTTTTTAGTCTCTGTGGAAAATTCTCTGTAAAATTTGTTCTGGTTTTCAAAGCAGTGGGGAGCTTGTTCCATTCTGTTATAGCTTTGTATGAGAATGCTGAATGTCCAAAAGCAGTTTTACGTAGGGGGATGCAACAATGCCACCTAGAGGAAGTCCCTGTTATTCTGGTATTTTGTTCAAAAGTTAGGTACACAAAAGTCTTTAGAGGTGGGGGTGCAGAACCATGGATAATTTTAAAAACCAACTGTATATTTGCATACATGATCATATTTTCACAGCTTAACAGCTTGTGTTTGACAAGTATATGACAATGGTGATACTGTCATGTCTTCTTATCCAGAATTTTGATGGATTGTTTATACAGAGATTCCAAAGGTTTCAGAGCCGTACTGTTGGCTTGTGACAGGCATGAGATGCAGTAGGAGAAATGTGTCAAGATCATTGCATTCAGAAAGGTTTTTGATCCTTTTAGAGTAAGTGAGTTTATGATGCATCGAAAGTTTGCGAGGTTATATTTCAGAGTGTGGCTCATCCGTTTTATATGCTTTTTAAAGCTGAGTGTGGGGTCAAATGTGATGCCCATATATGTAAACTCTGTTACATTTTCTATATTTGTTCTATTTACAGTTATACTTGGATAGTGCGTATGATTTTGTTGGTAAAATACATGGTAGCTGTTTTCCCTACGTTCAGAGTGAGGCATGATTGATTAAGCCATTTTGACACTTTCTCCATTGCTGTCATTAGGTTGTCAGCCACTTGTTTGGCATCCTTCCCATGTGTGTAGATGACACACACACATCTGAATTTTTATGTCATCTTCACATACTAATGGCAAATCATTAATGTACAAAGTAAAAAGGAGTGGGCCTAAAATTGAACTTTGTGGTATTCCCATGGTGCATGCCTTTGATTAGGATACAGTATTGTTTATGCGCACATGCTGGGAGCGACCAGATAGATATGATTTTACCCAACTAACTGTATTCATGGACAGTTTATGTCCTGATAGTTTAGAAAGGAAGGCGTTGTTAGATGTATGTGATGATGTCCAGAAAAAGGAAGAAGGCAAGGAGATATTTTAGCTGCATCTGCTAGCATCGATGCTAACAACACTGACTGATTACATCAGTATTCTACAACTGTGCAGAGGAAAAAGTTGGAAGAATTCTGATATCAAGTCATCAAGTCACATGACTGGATATCAGGTATCTACTGTACCTGATCTTGGACCACATGCAAATGTAGCTCAGATCTGATCTGAAAGAGTTTGCTGCCAGACAGTCCTAAAACAAGTCACACTGGCGACTTAAAAAACGGGAATCAAATTTGCAACATTTCAGTCTGGTAACGTGAACACAGCCTTAGCTGTCAAAAGCCCAGTGTGGTGAAGGAGTGTGTCATAGTTGTACTGCAGCCCAGTTCAAATGTGGAGTGAGGACCACCCACAATAAACTGACAAACTGCAGCACACATTGGTGTGACTTTTTACTTGACATGTGCATTCTGGCGCCCAAGGTCGAATAAGCTGTGCGTACAGTGTTTTGTGTGTTAGATGAGCTGTTAGGGGCTACGGGGCTACAGTGGGGAAACTGGTACACTAATGACATGTGACAAGGTTGTACAGGATTGGCCCAGACTCAAACTTTTCCTCTTTTTCTGCCTTTTTCACATTGTTTTCTTCGTCTGTGTCTGAATTTAGTTGACAGCTGTTGTTTGAGGGAAAAACCCGCAGTGTTTTGTTGTTTTTTTTCCTGTCTCTGTGACGCGCTGTCATCCAGCCCTGGTCACTGTTGCCAATAGTAGTTGGTCGTGATTCCTTCAGCATGCTTTGTTAGCAGGAATTGGGAACATTGTACCAGCAATGTGAATCTAATGAGTGACTGGGGCAAGTTTCTTTAAATAGAGCCATGTAGAGCTTGTTCTGAGTCAAAATGAGCTAATTAGTTCTATATTCTAAGCAGAGGAATGTAAGTAAGGATTAGGAGAAAAGGGCAGGAGTGGTGTGTATGTGTGTGGGGGTAGAAGAGCTGAGTAGGTAAAAGCAAGAGAAAGTACAATGACGTGAGCTGAATTAAGGGGGTCAACGAGAGGTTGATGGATGTGTGTGTGTGTGTGTCTTATTGGGGAGAAAGTTTATGATAATTAGCCTGTTAATCATCTGCTTTGGAGCCTCAGAAGCCTTCAGGGTTAACACATCTGTATGTGTGTGAGTCTGTGTCCAGGTATGTTGGGTACCCCTGCACAGTGGGTGACCCTATAAAGCTCTGCCTGCAGGAGAACAGATCTCCACAACCATAACTTAGAGTCTCAGGCAACCTTCAAAGGTATTCTGATGCAGTGCTGATCAACACTGCAACAGCAGGCAGGAAATTCATGTTCATCTGTAGTCTACAAGTCAAAGACCCACAAAGGCCGTAAAAATCCTCATAGAGGACTACTGAATAGCAGCTGCCCTGGAAGAATTTTAAGTCCGCTGCCATTTCTGCAGTAGTTGCAGCAAAGTTTCTGCATCATGCTCTCAAAGTGCATTGACATCAGGCTACAGGCATTTTTTGATTCACTTCCTTCTCTCATCTCCAAATCTGGAATTTATTTTCTATGATTTATTTAATTACAAAAGCTTTTTTTTTGCACATAATTACATTGATAATGTGCAATATGAGAAATCTCCCCAAAGTTTATGTGCAACTGGACCATCTTGCACTTTTCTCTTGTGCATGACTTGATATTCTCTCAGTCTGTTATAAAAACAAAAGTCTTCAACTAGAAACTCAGTCACACAGACCTGCATGAGCGCAATTATGGGATCACTGGTTGGGACTGCATATGGGTAGATTACACTGAAATCAACAGTAATCAGTTAAGGGGTAGGTTTGTATAAGTATTAATTTCTTCCTACTCCTTTTCGGGCATGAAGATGGTGGAAATGGGTATTTGTGAATTGCTCTGCAACTAGTTTTTTTTCTCTCTACTTTTGTTGTTGTTAACGTTGACACACACACACACACACACACACACACACACACACACACACACACACATATATATATATAAAATTTCATATTTGTTTTATATTTGTATTTGTTTTGTCTCAGAGTCCATCTCAGAGTCTGTGTAAGAGTGTCAAGGTTGCAGCTGCACTAGTTATCATGTTGTTTTTAGTCCAGCCTGTGTGGCTCCTGTGTGACTGAGACAGAGTAAGCGTCATGGTTCCTGAGAAAAGATAACACTGGTCAACACCAAATTTATTGTTTAAGTTTTTTTAGCTGATTTAGGACAATTTTGATGTGCTGAATCCAAAAATCACATTGGTTTTGCTCAATCAGGTCAACTTTTTGAACTATGGCCACGTTTTTTACGTTTTTGTTTACATGTACGGGTATTTTCGCTTTATATGATGCAAAATTCTTTTTTATTTCTTGAACTTCTCTGAATTTTGAACAATGATGACGTGCATAAAAAAACTTGCGGTGCCACACGAGTAGGCTGCCTTTTTGCAACAGTGGATCAATTTCTGCCTATTCCTATTTTCTATCTGGCTCTTTTGCTAATCTTTCTGATCCAGTGTCACCTTTATTCCATCCGAACACATAGATCGCCCAACTGTCTCCTGAGCCAGCGGACGGAGCCACTGTTTCTAGCAGGAGGCGGCAGTACAATAGAGACCAGCTGCTAGCACTTAACCGGCCAACGCAAAAACTCGACATACCGGGAGAGATAAGACGGAAACGGCGTGGGTGTCGAGCTGGAGTAAGACGGCGGGCGAGGAATATAAGGTACAGACCCATCCTCCCATCCGTTATTATGGGGAATGTTCGATCTCTACTCAGTAAGACTGATGAGCTAGCGGCTATCTCCCGCTACGAGAGTGTCTTCAGGAAGAGTAGTTTGATGCTATATACTGAGAGATGGCTAACAGAACTAGCAACAGATGCTAACATCGAACTGGAGGGTTTCCACGCAATACGGGCAGACTGGACACCAGACAGTGGGAAGACAAGGGGCGGAGGAGTGATAATGTATGTCAGTAACAACTGGTGCAGACCGGGACATATCACGGTTAAGGAACAGCACTGTAGCAAAGACATTGAGTTGCTAACTGTTAGCATGCGGCCTACATATCTCCCGAGGGAATACTCACACGTGATCTGCATTGTTATTTATGCAAATCCGATGGCGAACGTGGGGACAGCACGTGACGTCATCCACTCAGCAACTGGCAGGCTGCAGACAGAACATCAAGATGCTCTTCTCCTCATCTCAGGTGATTTCAACCATATTTCACTGTCTCCCATTCTACCCACGTTCACCCAGTATGTCACATGCCACACTAGAGACAATAAAACACTGGACTTATTCTATGCAAATACTAAGGAGGCGTACACCTCATCACCACTCCCCCCACTCGGGAGACTGGATCACAACTTGGTTCATCTTCTGCCGGTGTACAAACCCTTAGTACACAGACAACCTCCGGTCATGCGCACGGTGAAGTTATGGTCTGAGGAGGCAATGGATGCGCTAAAGGACTGTTTTGAAATCACTGCCTGAGAGCAGCTCTGCGATCCACATGGTGAGGACATCGATGGCCTCACTCACACCATCACGGACTACATCGGCTTCTGTGTGGACAACACCGTACCCACCAAGACCATACGGTGTTGCTCGAACAACAAACCCTGGATCAACCCTGAGATAAAAACACTTCTGAGAGAGAAGAAGAGGATCTTCAGGTCGGGGAACAGGGAGCTGCTGAAGTTCGTTCAGAGGGAGCTGAGGAGGAAGATCAGAGAAGGCAAGGACGGCTTCAGGAGGAAGATGGAGGACAAGCTGCAACGGAGCGACATCAGTGGGGTCTGGAGAAACCTTAAAACCATCTCTGGGCTCCAGAATACCTCCCCCCAGGCCACGGGGGGCAGGGAGTGGGCGAACAATCTGAACCTGTTTTTTAATAGGTTTGACCAGTCGCCCTCCCCGCCGACTGCACAACAACCACTGCTGCCTCTAAAGTCATCGAGACCTGCTGTCCACACCCCACTCCACCAACACCCCCCCCCCGACTCCCAGCACACAGCCCCCCCAACATGACCCTCACTAAGACCCAGGTGAGGACAGAGCTGAGGAAGATCAAGGTGAGGAAGGCCACGGGACCGGACAGCATCAGCGTGAAGCTCCTCAAGTCCTGTGCAGACCAGCTGTGTGGGATTGTGGAGCATATCTTCAACCTGAGCCTGAAGCTGGGGAGGGTACCACACTTGTGGAAAACATCTTGTGTGGTACCTGTACCAAAGACTTCCCACCCCAAAGATCTGAACAGCTACAGACCAGTGGCCCTGACGTCTCACATGATGAAGACCCTGGAGAGACTGCTCCTTGCTCACCTCCGCCCCCTGGTGGGACCAGCGATGGATCCACTCCAGTTCGCCTATCAGCATGGCATTGGGGTGGAGGATGCAGTGATCTTCCTCCTTCACCGTTCTCTGTCCCACCTGGAGAAGCCCGGGAGTGCGGTGAGGATCATGTTCTTTGACTTCTCCAGTGCTTTCAACACCATTCAACCAATGATTCTGAAGGACAAGCTGCTGTGCGCAGGGGTGGACCAGCACCTGTCATCATGGATCCTGGACTAACTCACTAACCGGCCACAGTTTGTGAGAACCCGAGATTGTGTGTCTGACACGATCATCGGTAGCACGGGGGCCCCCCAGGGAACGGTTTTGGCTCCCTTCCTGTTCACCCTTTATACTGCGGACTTCTCACACAACACAACACACTGCCATCTACAGAAGTTCTCTGATGACTCTGTGATCGTCGGCCTCATCTCCAACAGAGATGAAGCTGAGTACAGAGGACTTATCCAGGACTTCGTGGACTGGTGCCATCGGAACTGCCTCCAGATCAACGCGAGGAAAGCTAAGGAGCTGGTGGTGGACTGCCACAGGCAAGGACAACCCCTCACAGCACCAGTAAACATACAGGGAACAGACATTGAGATGGTGACATCCTACAAGTACCTTGGTGTTGATCTGAACAATAAATAGGCTGGTCACACAATACCGACGCACTCTACAAGAAGGGACAGCGCAGGCTGTTCCTACTGAGGAGGCTCAGGTCTTTTGGTGTACAAGGGGCGCTGCTGAAGACATTCTACGACACAGTGGTGGCATCAGCCATCACTTTTGGAGTGGTCTGCTGGGGCAACGGCATTACAGCAGGCGATAGGAAGAGACTGAACAAACTGATCAAGAAAGCTAGCTCTGTCATGGGGCAACGCCTTGACCCAGTGGAGGAGATAGGAGAGAGAAGGATGGTGGCTAAACTGTCATCTCTGCTGGAGTCCGAGTCCCACCCTATGCAGGACGTATTGAACGCACTGAGGAGCTCATTTAGCAGTAGACTACATCATCCTAGGTGCGCAACTGAGAGGTTTTGCAGGTCCTTCCTACCTACGGCTGTCAGACTGTATAATCTAAGAAGGGCTGCTCGCAGAGATAGCAAAAAAATGTGACGACCTAGTAGTATTGAATGCAAAAGACGCAACAGACTTACACAAATGGTCCCCTCCGGTATACAACTAGGACAATATCAGTCGCTACGGAGGGTGACAATATGTATGGGTATATATTCATACTATGTAGGATAACTAAGTAGACGGTTATGCTGTTTATTCCATCTTGCTACAATGCTCCACACTTTGTATATATATTTATATATTTATGTGTACGTATGTATATCCACTGCTCTTATTTATATTTTTTGTATCTTCTTAATTATTGCTCTGAGTGTTGCTATCCCTGTGCTGTTGCAATCCTGGAATTTCCCCATTGTGGGACTAATAAAGGCTTATCTTACCTTATCTTAACATTCAATTTACATGCACTTACCTTTATCACTGTCTACCATTCAATTTACAGTACAACTGTACAACTGCTTACAACTTAGCATATAAACCTGACCTGATCGAGAGAAACGAATGTCATTTTCGGATTCACAGGTGCAAAATTGTCTTAAATCAGTTGAAAAAACACAGACAACTTACAAAAAATTATTTTTGTTATGTTGTGTAATCTGTACACCAAGTTTTGACCAGATGTACTAGACCAATCATGATGGACAATTTGCTCCTCCACCTCTCAGATAACAGAGGGCTTAAAGAACTGAGTGATGTGTGTTTGAGTCAGAATGATGCACGAATAGGCTCTGAGACTATTTTTGCATTGTTCTCCACTGGTCAGTGTAATTACATTTGCTAAACTCTGATCCAGCCTGGTTTTTGACTGAAGGTTTACAAGAATTTTTCTAACATACTTGCCGCCCGAATCACAGGGACTCCATATATTCCTTCTCTGCTTCCGGCATTTTTGGACCACGGACAGCTGTGCACAGCTGTGGAGAAAGCCCTCCCCCACATCCCCAGTGGGTCAGCTTTGTGGAAGTGAGGCATGGTCCGGAGACGCTGGGAGCTGCAGAGTGATGGAGCCAACCCACAGGCGGATCACAGTGAGTAAATTTAATTGGTAATGACGCTCAGTTCGAGTCCGCGGTCGATCTGAAAATACGTGTAAAAGAGTTGTACGCTAAGCGTTTGATCCCGCAAAGTCCAAATAGGTTCAGACGAAGTAGGAGCTTGGTGGAGGTCCTGGTTCGAGGCCGCAGGGAAATGCATTTCCTCTGCGTTAAGTGAACCAATAGAGATGTGTGGGGAAATAAAAATCAATGCGAGATCTACCTCAGCTTCTGTGTGGACAAATCCGTTCTCACCAAGACCATACGGCGTCACTCAAACAACAAACCCTGGATCAACCCTGAGATAAAAACACTTCTGAGAGAGAAGAAGAGGATCTTCAGGTCGGGGAACAGGGAGATGCTGAAGTCCGTACAGAGGGAGCTGAGGAGAAAGATCAGAGAAGGCAAGGACAGCTTCAGGAAGAAGATGGAGGACAAGCTGCAACAGAGCGACATCAGCGGGGTCTGGAGAAACCTCAAAACCATCTCGGGGCTCCAGAATACCTCCCCCCAGGCCACGGGGGGCAGGGAGTGGGCGAACAACCTGAATCTGTTTTTCAATAGATTTGACCAACCGCCCTCCCCCCTGTCTGCACAACAACCACTGCTGCCACTAAGAAATCAAGTCCTGCTGCCCACTCCCCACTCCACCGACACCCCCCCCACTCCCAACACACAGCCCCCCATCCTGACCCTGACCAAGACCCAGGTGAGGACGGAGCTGAGGAAGATCAAGGCGAGGAAGGCGTCGGGACCGGACGGCATCAGCGCAAAGCTCCTCAAGTCCTGTGCAGACCAGCTGTGTGGGATTGTGACGTATATCTTCAACATGAGCCTGAAACTGGGGAGGGTACCACAGCTGTGGAAAACATCTTGTGTGGTACCTGTACCAAAAACTTCCCACCCCAAAGACCTGAACAGCTTCAGACCGGTGGCCTTGACGTCCCACTTGATGAAGACCCTGGAGAGACTGCTCCTTGCTCACCTCCGCCCCCTGGTGGAACCAGCGATGGATCCACTCCAGTTCGCCTACCAGCATGGCATTGGGGTGGAGGATGCGGTGATCTTCCTCCTTCACCGTTCTCTGTCCCACCTGGAGAAGCCCGGGAATATGGTGAGGATCATGTTCTTTGACTTCTCCAGTGCTTTCAACACCATCCAACCGATGATCCTGAAGGACAAGCTGCTGCGCGCAGGGGTGGACCAGCACCTGTCATCATGGATCCTGGACTACCTCACGAACCGGCCTCAGTTTGTGAGAACCCGGGACTGTGTTTCCGACACGATCATCAGTAGCACGGGGGCCCCCCAGGGAACGGTGCTGGCTCCCTTCCTGTTCACTCTTTATACTGCGGACTTCTCACACAACACAACACATTGCCATCTACAGAAGTTCTCTGATGACTCTGCGATCGTTGGTCTCATCTCCAGCGGAGATGAAGCTGAGTACAGAGGGCTTATCCAGGACTTTGTGGACTGGTGCCATCGGAACTGCCTCCAGATCAACGCGAGGAAAACTAAGGAGCTGGTGGTGGACTGCCGCAGGCATGGGCAGCCCCTCACAGCACCAGTAAATATACAGGGAACAGACATCGAGATGGTGACATCCTACAAGTACCTGGGTATTCATCTGAACAATAAACTAGACTGGTCACACAATACTGACGCACTCTACAAGAAGGGACAGCGCAGACTGTTCCTGCTGAGGAGACTCAGGTCTTTTGGTGTACAAGGGGCGCTGCTGAAGTCATTCTATGACACGGTGGTGGCATCAGCCATCACTTTTGGAGTGGTCTGCTGGGGCAGTGGCATTACTGCAGCCGATAGGAAGAGACTGAACAAACTGATTAAGAAAGCTAGCTCTGTCCTGGGGCAACGCCTTGATCCGATGGAGGAGATAGGAGAGAGAAGGACGGTGGCTAAACTGTCATCTCTGCTGGAGTCCGAGTTCCACCCTATGCAGGACATACTGGATGCACTGAGGAGCTCATTTAGCAGCAGACTACATCATCCCAGGTGCACAACCGAGAGGTTTCGTAGGTCCTTCCTACCAACGGCTGTCAGACTGTACAACCTAAGCAGGGCTGCTCGCAGAGATAGCAAAAAGACGTAACAAACTAATAGTTTTTTTTTGAATGCCAAAGATGCAATAGACTTACACAATGGTCCTCTCCGGCATACAACTAGGAACATACCGGTCGCTATGGAGGGTGAGAATATGTATGGGCACATAATCATACCATGTAGGATAACTAAATAGACGGTTATGCTGTTTCATCCCACCTAGCAACAATGCTCTGCACTGTGTGTGTTTATATATTTACATATTTATTCCATCTAGCTACAATGCTCTGCACTGGGTGTGTTTATATTTATATATCTATATATTTATTCCATCTAGCTACAATGCTCAGCACTGGGTGTGTTTATATTTATATATCTATATATTTATTCCATCTAGCTACAATGCTCCGCACTGTGTTTTTATATATCTACATATTATTCCATCTAGCTACATTGCTCCGCACTGTGTGTGTTTATATACTTGCATATTTATTCCACCTAGCTGCAATGCTCCGTACTGTGGGTGTTTATATATTTACATATTTATTCCATCTAGCTACAATGCTCTGCACTGTGTGTTCATATATTCATATATTTATTCCATCCAGCTACAATGCTCTGCACTGTGTGTCTGTGTGTGTGTGTGTGTATATATATATTTTATAGTAATATGTACATATGTATATTAGCTGCTCTTGCTTGCTTTTTTTTTTTTTTTTTTTTTTTTTCTTGCCTTCTGATTGTTGCTCTGAGTGTTGCTATCCCTGTGCTGTTGCAATCCTGGAATTTCCCCGTTGTGGGACTAATAAAGGCTTATCTTATCTTATCTTATCTTTTTACATCACAAGTGAGCATAGATTGAAATCAATGCAAGATCTTTTTAATATCACAAGTCAGCATAAATTAAGAAAAAATATCAATGCGAGATCTTCTTTACATCACAAGTGAGCATCGATAAAGTGAGGGTTAACCTTAAAATAAAGCAGTGCTTCTCAATTATTTTTTGCAAAGCCCCCCCTAGGAAAGAGAAAATATTTCGCGCCCCCCCAACTCGCCGCAGTGACTATAAATAAGATCATTATCTATAAAAATTGTATAAGTATACCTAAAATTGTATCCTTTTTAACATTAACAAAAGAAAAAAGCAATATAAATCAACTTTCAACAAATATTAACTTTATTTTGCCACACAGAAACCCTGTTATAGTCTAAAACAGAAAAAAAAAACTTAAAGTGCATCAAAGTGCCTGAAATAAAAAATATGTCAATCCTTATTTAAACTAGAAACATTTTTGACCAACTGAACCATTTGATGCTGAGAAAAATAATTCAATCAATAAATAATATTAAATGTAAATTGATCTGGAACATTAACACAGGAGTACCAATATATTTAACATTTTAGTCTGAAGAAAAAGGTAGAAAAAGGCAGTATCAACTCCTCTGCAATTGTGTGGGTTTTTTTGCACTGCGCAATTTGGTGCGCCACTTTAAATGATGCTGAAAGTGCTCGCTGGTTTACTGATGTAGCGTTCACAAAGCGGGATGATTGTTGGCCGTACTCCGCACATTTTTGCTGAAAAAAATCAAGCGGCTTATCAATGTGTTGAGAATGTAATGTCTGTAGGTGACGTCTTAATTTATTTGGCTTCATGCTGTCCGCTGCCAACACTTTCAGACACAGTGAACACACCGGTCTTTCCTCGTCTCCCACCGTAGTCAGAGTGAAGCCAAGCGCTAGATAAGCTTCGTCATATTCACTTGTCTCTTTACCTGTGTCTCTCTCCGCCTTTCTTTTCGTTACTGTTAAATATTTCTCCATGGTGTCTCTCGAGGGGTTTGTTCACAGCAATTTAAAAAGTTTTAAACTCCCGCACAGACTTTGACAATGAGAGCGCCACTGCACCACCTGCTGCCGTGGATGTGCAATTACACTTTACACGGCAAAAGCAAAGCCTGCTCCCCGGGGTCACACGCGCCCCCCCCGGCATCGCATCGCGCCCCCCTGGGGGGGCGCGCCCCACTATTTGAGAAGGACTGAAATAAAGGTAAATAGCACTAATATAATAAGGATAAACTCTAATGTGATAGTAAGAACCAAAATACCTTAAGGCATAATTTAAAACAGGTCTAAAATAAAGTAAAATAATTAGTTAAAACATATGCACGATAAAATAACCCAAAATTATAATAAAATAAAATAAATGCATCAAATAAATAACTGCAGTTTTTCTGTCCGGCTGTTCGTGTGCTTGTTCGTGTGTGTTTTTAATGTTTCACAGTTTGTTGAGAAAAAGAGAAAAAAAACAAAAAAACAATGAATAAATGTGTTTTCAGAGCGGCAGAAGATGATTGACGAGGAGAACCTTGGGTTGCCAGATCTGCTTATTATAAGTGGCTTTGGGATTGCTTGCTAATGTGTGTGTGCTCATTTGAGCTTGCTATTGTATGTGTGTGCATGTGTGAAAGGACTAACTTGTTTTGTGCTGAAGCTGTAATAAGGTCACACTGAACTGGGGATTTTGGTAAGATTAAAAGTATTAGATGCCTGCTTTTTATCTCAAGACAGTTTTGGCAGTAATTTCTTTTCTTGTGCAGTTTTTTGTGGGCTTTTTTTGCTGGCTTTATGATAGTTACTTGTGTTAAGCAATCTACTCTTGCTTTATTGGCAGATATCTTTTTATTTTTTTAACTAACATTATCAATTGCCACAATTTTTTTTGCTTATTTTAAGTAAAATTACCTGCCAGCAGAGCAAGAAAATTTGATTTTTCTTTTGTTTGGAATGCTTGAAGGCAGACAAGTATCATTAGGTTATTTCATTTGACTTACTGTATATTTGTCATTTGCAGTGTAGTTGTATTCTGTAGCTCACAGTTGCATTATCTCTCCAACTGAGGAGCAACAGTGGCTTCAGATGGAAAAGAGGGGAAAAAAAGGCGACAGGCTGATTTGGACTGGACTTGGACGGTAAAATCAAAATCTGATGATAAATCTGAAAAATTGACCATGGTAAAAGGAAGGAAAAAGATTTGACTAATATGTGTTCTATCTCTCCTATGCCGCATGATGAATCTGGCGTGGGGGCAGGGGGCTGTGCTTCTGCTCCTCCTCCTCCGTGCTTCCCCGCTGCTCAGCCCATACCCCGATCTCACAGAACTCCAGGCTGGGGAAGCTGCTGCTGACGTCACCTCGACTCCGCTCGTCTCCACCCCTCTACCCACAGTAGCCACACCGGGGCGCCCAAGAGTTACTGTAAGTAGATGTGCACACATATCCACTCCACACTCACCATCAATATGATGAATAAAACTGAAGATTATGGAAAATGTTGTCACTGAGTAATATTCAATGATTGAACTTTAAATACAGCTTATATGGGATAATGAAAACCACAAACAAGGAAACGATGAAAGCGTTGAAGCTTATACAACCAGGTTACAAGAGATTTGATGGGCATTCTGATTTAACTAAGGCTGCTAATGATTCAGGCGTAGAACCTTATTGGCAGCATTTGAAAAGTTTCTTTTTGCAAAACATGCACACACCTAGCTGATTACATCTGCAATCATTTGGTCACATACCGCACCTGTGCATTTGGCGATGTGCTAACTTTTGAAAATTGAAAGAAAAACCAACTCCTGTTTGTGTGATTGTTGACACGGGGTGGGGGGGGGCTTCCCCCTCCCCCCAATTCTATTTTTCGGGGTGGCACCGGAACTGGACCCCAGTGGTGGAGTGGGGACTGAGGGAGGCGTAGGGCAAGCTGGCTGCGGCAAGGGGAACATGACGTTTGTCATCAATGTGGACAAAAGGGCCATTGGCGGAGCCAATGTCCTGGATGCCAGCAGCGGCGGAGAGGGGGAGGAGAATCTCATGGGCCTGCAGGTGATGGGTGAGCGGCACGATCAATACCTGCTGTTTTTGGATGGCTTGTGGCACCATCCCAATGAGTTGAGGTGTGCTCCGAGGGAAATGGGTGGGCACGACTCCAGACGGCTGGAGCGCTCGGAGGTGCAGAGGAGAAGACGCTCCGAAGAGGAGGCGACTAGCTGTGGTACGAGAAGTGGACTGCCTTCAGGGGTGGACTGATGATGAAGGTCTGGGGTGGGCCGCGGGTTATCCTCATCGAGTCATGGGCATGTTGTTATAATTGCTCATTTGTTCTGTGTTAATAGTTTGGGGATTATTTTAGTTTTGTATTTTATGTGGGAGGCATGGCAGCATTTTTTTCTGTTATGGACTTTAATAGTATAGGCGGCAGAAAAACCCGCCTCGGTATGTGAGGGGTAGGACGGCAGTCTACCCGTCCCCCCTAATTTTAGTTCTTTTGGTCTGAATGTCATAGGCCCCTTTTGGTTATTTTAGTTTGTTTATGCTTAGCAGATGATTTGGGTTCCAAATTGGGGTGGGCTGATTGTGTGTTTGTTTTGGATTTTTCTGCGGGGGTGGTGGTGGTGGTGGGGATATTATGTAGTTATTGTTTATGTATGTGGTTCATGCTGAGGCTCTTATTTATATGGCACGGTATGGTGGCCCTCTTTTCTGGTTTCACCATCTCCGGTGGTATAAGAGGGGCTGCTGGTAGAGGGACGGTCTCTTCCGCCTTTCCTCTGCCAAGCGGCTGCATGTACAGTCCGGTGTACAGAGTCCAGTTTCAGTAATAAACAAGTGTTCAGTTCCACTCCTGGCTTCATCATTGTTTACAAATTACGACATGACACCAGGGTCCCGTCACGTGACACGTATTGCCACTTTGTGATATGCAATTACACATTGACGCTGCCTACACAGGAGAACCATGCAGAGTAGCTTACTAGCTAGCAGCCGAATGAAACGGTCAGAATAAAGAAAAACTGGAGCAGCCAGTCCCTGTCATAACTGGCCCTTGAGGGCAGAAATAAGGCACCACTCGCCTGCAGTGAGTTTGCTCATTTATTAAATAATGAAGAACACAAAACCTTGCCACAAAGGGCGGATTACAAAAAGCTAAATATTAGACCACGAGGGGTGATAACAGAAAACTACAAATACTGAAAAAAAAAAAAACATGAAAGATAACTTACAATAAGATAACTTACAATAAGATAACTTACAAGAAACATCCATCTTCTACCGCTTTTCTGGAGGTCCGGGTCGCGGAGGGTGCAGTTCAAGCAGAGAAGACCAGACTTCCCTCTCTCCAGCCACCTGCTCCAGCTCTTCAGAGAGGATACCAAGGCGTTCCCAGACCAGCTGGGAGATGTAGTCTCTCCACCGAGTCCTGGGTCTGCCCCGGGGTCTCCTCTCAGTGGGACGTGCCCGAAACACCTCAAGTGGGAGGCGTCCAGGAGGCATTCTAATCAGATGCCCATACCACCTCAACTGACTCCTTTCAATGTGGAGGAGCAGCGGTTCTACTCTGAGCCTCTCCCGGTTGACTGAGCTCCTCACCCTATTTCTGAGGGTGAGTCCAGCAATCCTACGGAGAAAGCTCATTTCAGCCGCTTGCATCCGTGATCTCGTTCTTTCGGTCATTACCCAAAGCTCGTGACCATAGATGAGAGTAGGAACGTAGATTGACTGGTAAATCGACAGCTTTGCCTTAGAACTAAGCTCCCTCTTCACCACAACAGACAAAGGCGTCAAAGGCGGTCAAAGGCGGAGACCTTGGCAAACTTGCATGAAACAGACGATGAAAAACCTTAAGCAGAGGAAAGACTGAGATCAGGGATGGGGATCTCAGTCAGCACATGACTAGGTCACTGCAAGGAATAACCCTCACCAGCCAACTTAAATAGTAACACCGAACTCAAACAAGAATCAGGTGTGGAGTGAAAGTAATTAACCAAACACAAACAGCTGTGACAACCATGAAAAGGCTTGACAGCCGGACGTCATCAGCTAAGCTGTCAAAATAAAAGCATGAAACACAATGAATGAAAAATCAAGACTAAATATAAATACATAAGAGGAAAACACCAAAGACCAGAGCACGGTACAGACCCGCGCTCGGCATCACTACAGTCCCACATTCAATGAAGGCAAGCGTGTGGACGCATTTTTGTTTCTACAATATTCCGTGAGAGAAAGTGCTAGACATGACACATGGAATATGTAAAGTTTGCAGTACTTTGGTAGCACCACAAATGCTGGGGCTCACATTAACCACCATCACCCAGAGTTGAAAGAAGTGGAAAAAGTTGTAAGTCCTCCTTCTGAACAACGCGCACTGCACCACTTTAGCAAACTCCCAGAAAATTCTTAAAGGGCAAAAAAATCATGAAATCTTGTAATGGCACTTTACTTTATTTTATAACTTTAATTTGTTTTATAAGTCTCTGAAGAATTTAGATACTTAAGTTTATATTTGTGCAGGTTTAACCCCTTGCACTCTGGTCAATTTCCCTAAAAACGCCAAAAAATAACGTACCCAAAGTAAATCAAAAGCTGTTCTTCAACCTTTTGCAGCATCTTCATGGGGTTGGTCTCATTTAAAAGAAAACACTTTGAATTTTTTTGGCAAAACAGTCATAATCTCTCTAAGTGCTCCGGCCACTGAGTAACAGTCATCTAAACATACTGAACTTGAAGAAAATAAATTTTGCCTGGGTGTTTTTTTTGGATACAAATGCTTGCAAATAACACACAGCTGTCAGATCCAGGCTGGAAAATGCAACAGAAATGTAGAACCAAGTGTTATCCAGCTGAGGTCAAAATTTTGTAACAATACCACAAAAAATGAATATATTACACAGCTTTCTTCACAGGTTGTTCCCAGGCGTTTTTGAACTGTGCCAAATTGTGCCAAATGGCACAATTTGAATGATTCAATATATAATATACTGTATATATATAATCTTTTGAATGATTCAATATATAATCTTTTGAATGATTCAATATATAAGCTTGATGTTGGGCTCTAATGAAAGGTGACACTCAGGGCTGTGTGTGTGTGGGGGGGGGGGGTTGTTTATTCATTCATGAATGAATGAATGAACAAACAAGCCCCCACACACAAAGAAGCATGCCACGTAAAAAATGTGTGGCTTTTTTTTACAAGAAAAAATAACCTACAGTGCACTAAAAATTATACTAGAATATTTGTAATGTAGAAGATAACAACTCCCACCCCCCGGGGGGTGGGAGTTGTTATCTTAAAAAGACTGGCGAACGCGTGTGTGTCACCCAGTGGCTAAAACAAAACAGATTTTGCAAGGGAGGCACGCTTTCGAACTACTGTGCTTCAATTGGCTCACTGTATTCGCAGCCATTGGTAGGCGGGTCCTTCTTGCTAGGTTTTCAGTCATTGGTTCTTCAAGGTTTCAGAAACCCAATTCAAGGCTCTTATTATTCGAGTGAGAGGTCAATCACATCTAAACCAATCAAAGCACTCCTTTGGCTTTCTGTTTGCGGCTGTGTCTAAGATAAGATAAGATAAGATAAGATAAGCCTTTATTAGTCCCACAACGGGGAAATTCCAGGATTGCAACAGCACAGGGATAGCAACACTCAGAGCAACAATCAGAAGGCAAGAAAAAAAAAAAAAAAAAAAAAACAAGCAAGCAAGAGCAGCTAATATACATATGTACATATTACTATAAAATATATATATATATACACACACACAGACACACAGTGCAGAGCATTGTAGCTGGATGGAATAAATATATGAATATGTAAACACAGTGCGGAGCAATGTAGCCAAATGGAATAATATGTAGATATATAAACACACAGTGCGGAGCATTGTAGCTAGATGGAATAAATATGTAAATATATAAACACACACAGTGCAGAGCATTGTTGCTAGATGGGATGAAACAGCACAACCGTCTACTTAGTTATCCTACATGGTATGATTATGTGCCCATACATATTCTCACTCTCCATAGCGACCGGTAGTGTCTGTAGTGGAAGAACGGAAATGCAGCTTTTTTTTTTTTTCAGTGCCTCCTAGGACGCCCTCGTGCGCCCTAGGACGCAGAGACGTGTCTGCCCGCGGTACACCGAAGTGCAAGAGGTTAATGTTACTTATTTATGCATCAATTGCATTCAGTTCTTATTGAATTTGTTCATTGCATTAAAGAGCCTATATCATGCAAAATGACTTTTTTGAGCTTTTAAGCATGTTATAATGTTAATTCCTCACCAAAAACACCCCCAAAGTGGTATTTTGGTCCATTCACGCATCTCTGAGTATTCCTCCTCAACCCTGCTCTCTGAGCTGCTGCTCCGCCCTGTCCCTGATAATGATTAGGTCCCCACGTTCATACGTATGAACATGGGTGAGCCGCCCACTCCAGGAAGTGCCTGTGCTGCCAGCACCGCCCCCAGGCTAACGCACACACCCACTTTCTCCACGCAGCTAACGGAGCGGTGATCGGCAAAACTCTTTCACTTTAACATTGACGCTGTGAAGAAGTAGTTCCCCTCGCACCTAATCTGTTCAGTGATAACAACTGTTTGCTTTTTTACGTAAGACAATGTCTTCTAAGTGGCGTAACTGTGTAAGGCTCCACAAGATGCTCATCCATCTTTTCTAAAGTTTACTGTAGATGTTGTTTTCGTGGGCGGAACCCAGCAACACACTGCAGCAGCCGGCTCAGGGGTTACGTCATGAAATGGGCGGCAGCCACAAGAAGGAGAGGCATCTTACTTCCGGGTTGGAAAAGTAGCTCGCGAAAATAACTCATATTTCATAAGAAATTCATTCTCCAGTGTACCAAAGGTGATATACTATCACATACATGCATATAGTTTACTCTGAAAGGCTTAAAATAGCATGATATAGGCCCTTTAAGTTACTGTATTGTGTAGTGTCAACCCCTTTGGTTCCAATCTATAAAATCACTCTTCACTTTAAAGAAATTGTTTCACCCATAAGTCTGGTCATGAACTGTTTCTCTCACCCAAGGACCAGAGTTGTAACACGACCCATCTGCCATAAAGTGGAAGTCCCTTCTCCAGGACTTGGTCATTCTACCTTTTCTCTATTTGGCAAAGGAATGCCCCAAATGACAGATTTATGGTTGATAAAGTCCAGGCGGGGAAGTCAAGATTCTCCAATAAACAACCAGACAGTTTCACAGTGCCATCTGGTGGACAACTGAGGAATATTTGATTTTTTTCTCTCTCTCCCTGCAGTGGAATTTCTGAGTTATGGACAAATGAATTAACCCTTTGAGTGTGAGAATTTGCGTGTCCCTAGTGGCAGAGCGCGGCACTCGCCTGCCTTCTCACTCTGACTTTGTCAAAAGTAAGTGAAAAATTTCTGTTTTTTTTTTTAAATGTACTGATTTCTTGTTCATATACTTTGAAGATAAGATGATGAGGTTCCTCTGTGTAAAAAACTGTGTCAAAAGACTGAACCATTTTTTGAGTAAATACGTCCGAAGTCCAGTTTTGACTGAGTTATGGAATTTAAAGAGGTGCCGTGACATTATGCAAATTAGATGTATAAATTTATTCCTATCTGAAAATTTGGATCATATTTTACATCTTTCTAATTGACAGTAAGTCATTATCTCTTACCACTTTCAAGTTATAGCCTTGGAAATCTGAACTATTTTATTGACAAAAAATATTTACCACTCTTGGCCACTAGGGGGTGTGTTGCAGTTCTGCACCATACACACCAAAGGGTTAATTCATATTCTTTCTCTCAAGTTAGCATCCACTACTGAAAACATGGCTGTACCCTGTGTTTGACAGTTGTGGTTTGAAATGCTTTTATTGATATGATTTGATATGTGTTGCTTTATTTTCAGGAAGAAATTAACGTTTGCATGCTTACTATCACAAATTAAGTACAGTTACAAGGCAGACACATTTTATGTTCCCTTATTATTAGGTAAAATATCTTAGTCACTAAAGTTTAAGGAATTTATGCTTCATTCAGCAGAATATATGTGTGCAGGAGGATTTCACTTTGCATATCAAATGTCTCCCCCTCTTCTCTCCGCTCTTTGGGAGACCGTAGCTAGACTTTGACTGACCAATAGAGTTCCAGGCTTCACAGCATCCCTTTTTTAGGCCATTTATGGCTTCTGCTGAACAAATGAAACTCCAAGTAACTGGTTCAGCTCAGTTTTCATGAAAGCCAGTAAAATTCTGCCACACCTGAAAAAAGACTTTCCCTTTGTTTCAGTTTTAGGCCGGTGGTCAAGCTGTAAGGAGCAGACTTCTCTGCTCTTCCATTTTTCCTATCTTTTTTAAGCCCAGAGAATTCCATGCTCTGTGAAAATTCTTTTTCTGAGATTAATGGATTTTTGTACTGAACTTTTATATGTGTGTATATACTATATATACAGTGATCCCTCGCTACTCCGCGCTTCACCTTTCGCGCCCTCAGTGCATCGCGGATTTTTCAAAAATATTCATCAAAAATTCAAAATTGAAAAATAATGGGCGGGCGCTAGCAGAAGGCAGGGAGACTACATTAGACCATCAGGTATCAACACGGAGAGCCGCACAACTCAAAAATCCACCTCTCTGTTCGCTGTTCTCGTGTTGGCTCGGCTCGAAAATCTCGCAAGCTGATTGGCCGAGACGTTTCACCCCGCAAGCTGATTGGACGAGACGTTTCACCCACCTTCTCTCCCTGCCGAACGCCCATGCAGCGAAGGAAGACCGCATTCATTGCTCTTTATCGCTTGTGTTGCTTAGTCTCGCTGCGTGGAACTTTTTGCTGTTCTCTTGTGCCATTTTGTGCGAAATAGTCTTCCCGTCGAGCCACTACGCCACCTCCTGCAGCTTCTCCAGCTCTATCGAAAGTTGCCCTCGATGATGCTGTGCCTCTAGCACCTGACGATGAGGCGTCACCTGAGGAGCAGTAAAGCTCTCATTAACCTGTGCAGTAAATCATCTTCATCTTGAGTTACGTATCTTGTTATAAGAATAAAAGAGTTCTAAAAACATATTTATGTACACTTTATTTACATCTACGTATGTATGTACACTTACACACACACACACACACACGTATCATATGAGAGAGAGAGTGAGCGAATGAACGTACGTATTATTTATGGGTGACGTCATTAGGGGTGACGCTACTTCGCGGTTTTTCACTTTTCGCGGTCGGTTCTGGAACCCATTAACCGCGATAAGTGAGGGATCACTGTATATATATGTGTGTGTGTGTGTGTGTGTGTGTGTGTGTGTGTGTGATATATATATTGTGTGTGAGATATATATATATATATATATATATATATATATATATATATATATATATATATATATATCACACTATGATGACAGGACTCGCTGCTAACCTCAAGGACATCAACGACACCAGGAAGACTGCCATCATCAATAATGAGCTGAAGAGACTGGGAGTGCATATCGCCACTCTGCAGGAAACACGGTTGGCTGACGCAGGCACACTGAGAGAGAAGGACTACACGTTCTACTGGCAGGGAAAGGGCAATGACGAACACAGGGAACACGGAGTGGGCTTTGCAGTGAAGAACACCTTGCTGAAGATGGTGGAACTGGGCAGCAATGGCTCTGCACGACTCCTCACCCTCCGCCTCAACACCACTCAAGGCCCAGTCACCCTCGTCAGTGTGTATGCCCCAACACTGACAGCCACACCAGAGGCAAAAGATGAGTTCTACGAGAATCTCGCAACAACTGTCAGGATCATCCCCAATTCTGAACAACTCATTCTCCTTGGAGACTTCAATGCCAGAGTGGGTGCTGACCACGACTCCTGGCCCTCCTGTCTTGGACCATTTGGCGTGGGCAGAATGAACGACAACGGACAGCGGCTGCTCGAGTTCTGCACATATCATGATCTGTGCATCACAAACTCGTTCTTCAAGACCAAGCCCCAACACAAGGTTTCCTGGCGACATCCGCGCTCAAAGCACTGGCACCAGCTGGACTTGATCCTGACCAGGCGCACCTCACTGAAGAACGTGCTAATCACCCGTTCATTCCAGAGTGCAGATTGAAACACAGACCATTCATTGGTGTGTTGCAAGGTCAAGCTGCAGCTGAAGAAATTCCATCGTGCTAGACAGCCTGGAAAGGCACGGATTGACACCAGCAAGATGGCCCAACCAGAACTTGTTGAGCAGTTTCGCTCCACCTTTGAGAAGGAACTTGGTGTACCACAAGAAGGAGAATCTGCAAAGCAGAAGTGGGAAGAGCTGCGAAACACCATCCACCGCACAGCCTTGGCTACCTTTGGGAGGAAGACCTCGAAGTCACAGGACTGGTTTGATGCCAATTTGACCGAGATGACCCCTGTCATTGAAGCCAAGTGCTCAGCACTAGCTGAGTACAAGAAGTACCCAAACGAGAAGAATCTCCAGATTCTCAGGGCTGCAAGAAGCAAAGTTCAGCAGACTGCTCGGCGCTGTGCCAACGAGTACTGGACTCAGCTCAGCCAAGACATTCAAACCGCTGCCATACCAGGGAACATCCGTGGTATGTACGATGGCATCAAGAAAGCACTTGGTCCGGCTCAGAGCAAGACGGCCCCCCTCAAATCCTCCACTGGGGAGATGATCACAGAAAAGAACAAGCAGATGGAGAGATGGGTGGAACACTACTCCGACCTCTACTCCAGACAGAACACCGTGACACGGTCAGCCCTTGATGCCATCGACTGCCTGCCATCCATGGACGAACTTGATGCCGAGCCAACCATCGACGAACTCAGCAAGGCCATTGATAGCTTGACTGCTGGCAACAACGGCATACCCCCCGACCTGATCAAGCACTGCATGACCGCCCTACTGCTGCCATTGCATGATGTCCTCTGCCAGTGCTGGAAGGAAGGTGCTGTACCACAGGACATGAGGGACGCCAAGATCATCACCCTCTACAAAAACAAAGGGGAGAGAAGCGATTGCAACAACTACAGGGGCATCTCCCTCCTCAGCGTTGTTGGCAAAGTCTACGCACGAGTTGTTCTCGTTCGTCTACAGAAGCTTGCTGAACGTGTCTACCCCGAGTCTCAGTGTGGCTTCCGCGCTGAGCGATCGACGGTAGACATGATATTCTCCATCCACCAACTCCAGGAGAAATGCAGAGAACAGAACAGAACATGCCCCTGTACGTCACCTTCATCGACCTCATCAAAGCGTTCGATCTGGTCAGCAGAGAGGGCCTTTTCAAGATCCTGCCAAAGATAGGATGCCCACCAAAGTTGCAAAGCCTCATCGAATCGTTTCACACCAGCATGCAGGGGATAGTGCAGCACGACGGCAACGTCTCAGAGCCATTCAACATACGCAGCGGAGTGAAACAGGGCTGTGTACTTGCGCCAGCCCTCTTTGGGATTTTCTTTGCTATGCTCCTGAGGCATGCCTTCAGCACAGCAACAGAGGGAATCTACCTGCACACAAGATCTGACGGCAGGCTTTTCAACTTCGCCCGCCTGAAAGCCAGAACCAAAGTATGCGAGGCTCTAATCAGAGACATCCTGTTCGCAGACGACGCTGCAGTCGCAACCCACACACAGCAGGAGCTTCAGACCCTGATCGACTGCTTCTCCCAGGCATGCAAGGACTTCGGGCTTATCATCAGCCTGAAGAAGACTAACGTCTTGGCGCAAGGCACGGAAGCACCACCAACCATCACCATCGACGACTACGAGCTGGAGGTCGTGAATCAGTTCACGTACCTGGGGTCCACGATCAGCAACAGCCTCTCCCTTGATACAGAGATCGACAAGAGGATCGGAAAATCAGCCTTCACACTCGCTCGCCTCACCACACGAGTGTGGGAGAATCCCAAACTCTCTGTCAAGACGAAGATGGCAGTGTACAACGCCTGCGTCATCAGCACACTGCTCTATGGGAGTGAGACGTGGACAACATACGCCCGGCAGGAAAAGAGACTGAACCCCTTCCACTTGCGCTGCATTCGCCACATCCTGGACATATCCTGGCAGGACAAAGTGCCCAACACAGTTCTGTCCCGCGCCGGCCTTCCCTCCATGTTCACTTTACTCAGGCAGCGCAGGCTCCGCTGGCTAGGCCACGTTCACCGTATGGAGGATGGCAGAATCCCCAAAGACGTCCTCTACGGAGAACTGGTGACTGGCAGGAGAGACGTTGGCCGCCCACAGCTGCGCTTTAGAGACATCTGCAAGAGAGACATGAAGGCCCTGGAGATCAACACAGAGCGCTGGGAGGACCTTGCAACGGACCGCTCCAAATGGAGAGGCACCCTGACCAGACAGCTCAAGACGGGTGAAGAGAGACTGACTGCTGCAGCAGATGAAAAAAGGACCTGCAGGAAGAACCGCCACAGACCCAGCAGCACGGAGACCACCCACAAGTGCAACCTGTGTGACAGGGACTGCCATTCGCGCATCGGCCTGTTCAGCCACAGGCGGTGCTGTTCCAGCAGAGTAGACGTTTAGGATTCTCTTCCATGGTCATCATAAACCGACGGAGGCCGACGATATATATATATATATACACACACACACAAACAGTGGCGTGAAAAAGTGTTTGCCCCTTCCTGATTTCTCATTTCTTTGTATGTTTAAATTTAACTTAAATGTTTCAGATCATCAAACAAATTTAAATAATAGACAAAGATAATCCAAGTAGACACAAAATGCAGTTTTTAAATGAAGGTGTTTATTATGAAGGAAAAAAAAAATCCAAACCTACATGGCCCTGTGTGAAAAAGTGATTGCCTAGTTGGGCCACCCTTAGCAGCAACAACTGCAGCGCTGTGGAGGAATTTTGGCCCACTCATCTTTGCAGAGTTGTTGTAATTCAGCCACGTTGGAGGGTTTTCGAGCATGAACCGCCTTTTTAAGGTCATGCATCAGTATCTCAATCAGATTCAGGTCAGAACTTTGACTTGGCCACTCCAAAGTCTTCATTTTGGTTTTCTTAAGCCATTCAGAGGTGGACTTGCTGGTGTGTTTTGGATCATTGTCCTGCTGCAGAACCCAAGTGCGTTTCAGCTTGAGGTCACGAACAGATGGCCGGACATGCTCCTTCAGGATTTTTTGGTAGACAGCAGAATTCATGATTCCATTTACCACAGCAAGTCTTCCAGGTCCTGAAGCAGCAAAACAGCCCCAGACCATCCCACTACCACCACCATATTTTACTGTTGGTATGATGTTCCTTTTCTGAAATGCTGTGCTATTTTTACGCCGGATGTAATGGGACACACACCTTCCAAAAAGTTCAACTTTTGTGTCATCAGTCCACAGAGTATTTTCCCAAAAGTCTTGGGGATCATCAAGATGTTTTCAGGCAAAACTGAGACAAGCCTTTATGTTCTTCTTGCTCAGCAGTGGTTTTTGTCTTGGAACTCTGCCATGCAGGCTATTTTTGCCCAGTCTCTTTGTTATGGTGGAGTCATGAACACTGACCTTAACTGAGGCAAGTGAGGCCTGCAGTTCTTTGGATGTTGTTAGGCGTACAATTGGTGCACAGTGAGGCTCGACAATGTCAGCCTGCCGTTACTACTGGACACTGCCACTACAAGGTCACTGATGAATTGGATCACGGAGAAGAGGTTCTTTCCTTGGCATCCAATCAAGCAGGACGCAATGGAGCTGTATGGATATGGGCACACCAGCCTAGTCAGAACCATCGTGCTCACGGTTCACTACAGGTCCAAAGTCCTTCCAGTGTTCATCTTCCAAGTAGCGACGCATGGCAACAACATCCTGGGGTGGGACCTTTTCTACGAAGTAGGTTTCACTATTTACAACCACGAAGGACTTTGTTTAACCGCTGATGATCAACGCACATTTCACCCAGACATGGGCACAGCCGCTCCAAGCTTCGCACCACATGGAGCGCAGAACACGAGAGAACATAATTCGGACTGGACTCAGATCCTTGCTTGGAGTAAGCCTCACAGAGCCGCTGTACAGCCGCAGGAGGTCAAGTCCTTGGCCAAACAGGATCCCAGTGAACCATGCAAACCCGGAGAGTATCCCGTTGCCTGTGAGAACATCACGCCACCGCAACCACAATCAGCAACAGGGACAAGAGAGTGTAATCCAGACTTGACTCAGATCCTCGCTCAGAGAAAGCCTCACAGACTCGCCATACAGCCGCAGGAGTTCAAGTTTGTGGCCAACCAGGACCCCAGTGAATGACGCCAACCCGGAGAGTGTCCTGCCGCCGGCGAGAACGTCACACCGCCACAATCACAACAATCATCAGGGATGAGACATCAGCAGCAGCACTGCCTGAAATCGACTATGCTCAATTGGGTTTGGGTCCGCCGATCCGAACACCCAGACAACCTGCAGATGCTCCTATCACCACTGATGCAGATCACCATGCAATTGGGGCCAGCTACCTCCCAGATGGCCGTTGGTTCAAGATGGCATGCTAGCCGTCTGCGGAAGGTAAGCGCAGCAGCTGCCCCAGACCAAGATGCAACGCTGGAACCGACCTAGCCAGTGTGGGACCTGTACTGGGACTTTGCTGACGAGCGAGCGGTTCCACCAAGATGGCAACCAGGTCTGTCACAACCAGCACCTCCAGGGTCCTGCCCGCTGTGGGCTCACCAGAGGCCTCGTGAGGTTGAACTCTAAAATGACTGTTTTTGAAAATGTTTAAACAGGCCATGGTTGGTTCTTTAAGTGGCAAAATAATCCACTCAACCATGCAGGGTTATACCAGCAGTCTACCCGGTTACCCAGGTTCATAATAATAGTGTAATGTTATGGTGTAATGAGCCTTAGGTGCTATTTTGGGTCCAACAGTCAAACAACCATGTTGTGCTTTTACCATCAAGCAATATACACTGCTCACAAAAAGTTAGAGATATTTGCCTTTCGGATGAAATTTATGGAAAAAATAAAAAGTTCACGCGACAGTGATAATATATCATGAAAGTCGGGCATTTAAGTAGAAACATGCAATGGTGATTTCCTCATCTCAGACAATTAATTGAAACAAACACCAACAATCATGGTGGGTCTACCACACAAAAAATGTCAGTGTGTCAGTAACTTGTCATGTGCCCTTGAACATCAAGTACAGCTTGACAACGACGTCTCATGCTGTTCACAAGTTGACTGAGGCATGGCATTCCACTCTTCTTGAAGGGCTGCCCTCAGGTCACTGAGGTTGTAGGGTACAGGGTTATGAGCCTCTACATGGTGACTCAGCTGATCCCATAGATTTTCTATGGGATTCACGTCTGGAGAAAGTGCAGGCCACTCCATTTGAGGTACCCAAGCCTCCAGAAGCCATTCCCTAATGATTCAACCTCGATGAGCTGGAGCATTGTTGTCCATGAAGATGAAATTAGGCCTGTGTTGTTCATGCAGGGGCACAATGACTGGATTAATGATATTATTCAAGTAGTATCGGCTTGACACTGTACCATTCACAAGGTGTAGGGCAGTTCTGTATTGACTAGACACACCTGCCCAAACTGTAACACCACCACAACCAAAGGCTTGTCTGGTGACAACAGTGACTGATGCATAGTGCTCTCCTTGATGTCTCCAACATCATTGGTGGCCATTATTTCTGCTCAGTGTGAACTGACTTTCATCAGAGAACAGCACTAAGGTCCATTGGTCCCTTGTCCGGCGTAAATGCTCCCTGGCCCATGCAAGACAATGACACCTGTGCCTGATTGTGTGGTCAGGTACCCTTGTAGGTCATCTAGCACGCAGACCATGCTAATATAAACGGTTTAGAATGGTCTGATGGGACACTTGGGTGCCTCTTACCTCCCTTACATGTGCCTGGAGTTGAGTGGCATTCATCATTTGGTTTTGCAGGGCACTGTTCACAATGAAGCGGTCATCAGCGTGGGATGTGGCCAAAGGATGTCCACTTCTACGCCTTTCTGTGACTCTTCCAGTCTCTCTGTATCTCTGTTGCAACCTGCTGATGACACACTGTGACACTTTAAGCTCAGTGACCACTTCCCTGAGAACATCCTGTTTGAAGCCTCGCAATGGTGAGGTACTGTTGATCAATTGTGAGGTGTCGTCTTGGTCTCATGATGTCAAAATGTAAACAGCATGATGAAGAGGACTGTTTAAATACCAATTCTAATTGAACCAGAAAAGTTATTGGTCAATTCATGGATCAAACACCTGTTGTGAATTTTGCTGTTAAGCACCTTGTTAGAGAACAGCAAGTTATGCAAAAACTCATGCAGTACTATAACAGGACATGTTTACAAATATTTGAGACCCGTTCTAGTGCATCCTTTTATATTTTAGGAATATTAAAAGTACAAAACACCGATATTTTACACAGCAAAATGACCTGTTTGGCTTCAAATGTTGCATCAGCATTGCCCATTTGTCAATAAATATTTAAATAAAAATTATTTATTTCATTATTTGTTCCCCTCATGGATCGTCACCTTATCGTGGTGGGGGGGTTTGCGTGCCCCAGTGATCCCAGGAGCTATGTTGTCCGGGGCAATTTGCCTCTGATAGGGTCACCCAAGACAAACTGGTCCTGAGTGAAGGGCCAGACTAAGAACGATCCAACAGACTCTCATGATAAATTCTATATCAAGGATTCAGTGTATCCCGCCCAGTATGGGGTTACCGGCGCCCCACCCTGTAGCCAGGCCTGGGGGAGGGGCTCGAAGGCTAGCGTCTGGTGGCCGGGTTTCCACCCATGGGACCCAGCCGGGCTCAGCCCGAAGGAGTTACATGGGTCCACCCTCCAGTGGGCTCACCACCTGAAGGAGGGATCATGGGGGTCCGGTGCTATGTGGATTAGGTGGCGGTCAAAGGCGCAGACCTTGGCGGACTGATCCCAAGCTTTCTAAACTGGCTTTTGGTACGTGGAATGTCACCTCTCTGGTGGGGAAGGAGCCTGAGCTGGTGTACGAGGTTGAGAGATACCGGCTAGATATAGTTGGCCTCACCTCAATACACAGCTCTGGTTCTGGAACCAGTCTCCTGGAGAGGGGCTGGAGCTTGGCCTTTTCTGGAGTTGCCCCGGGCGAAAGGCGACGAGTAGGGGTGGGTATTCTTGTATCCCCCCACCTTGCTGCCTCTATATTGGAGTTTTCCCCGGTGGACGAAAGGGTTGCTTCCCTGCGCCTTCGGGTTGGGAAACGGGTCCTGATCATCATTTGTGCCTATGCACCAAATGATGTTTCAGAGTACCCACCCTTTTTGGAGTCTGTGACTGGGGTGCTGGAGGGTGCTCCTCTTGGAGACTCCATTGTCCTACTGGAAGACTTCAATGCGCACGTGGGCAACGACAGTGAAACCTGGAGAGGGGTGATTGGTAGGAACGGCCTGCCTGATCTGAACCCGAGTGGTGTTCAGTTATTGGACTTCTGTGCTAACCACAGTTTGTCCACAATGAACACCATGTTCAAGCATAAGGGTGTCCATATGTGCACCTGGCACCAGGACACCCTAGGTTGCAGGTCGATGATCGATTTTGTTATCGTGTCATCAGACCTGCGACCGTATGTCTTGGACACCTGGATAAAGAGAGGTGCAGAGCTGTCAAGTGATCACCACCTGGTGGAGAGTTGGATTCGATGGCAGGGGACGAAGCCATTCAGACCTGGTAGACCCAAATGTATAGTGAGGGTGTGCTGGGAATGTCTGGCTGAGGCCCCTGTCTGGGAGGTCTTCAACTCCCACCTCCGGAAGAATTTCAGCCACATTCCGAGGGAGTCTGGAGACATGGAGTCTGAATGGGCCATGTTCTCCACCTCTGTTGTTGAAGCAGCTGCCCAGAGCTGCAGCTGCAAGGTGGTTGGTGCATCTCGTGGTGGCAACCCCCGAACCAAGTGGTGGACACCAGTAGTGAGGGGGGCCATTAAGCTGAAGAAGGAGTCCTATCAAGCTTGGTTGGCTTGTGGGACTCCAGAAGCAGCTGAGGTGTACCGGCAGGCCAAGCGGAGTGCAGCTCGGGTGGTTGCTGAAGTAAAAACCCGGGTATGGGAGGAGTGTGGTGAGGCCATGGAACAAGACTTTCGGTTGGCCTCGAAGAGATTCTGGCAAACTGTCCGGCGGCTCAGAAGGGGAAAGCAGCTCCCTGTCCACATTGTGTATGGTGCGGATGGGGCACCGTTGACTTTGACTGGGGATATCGTCGGGCGGTGGAAGGAATACTTCGAGAAGCTCCTCAATCCCACTGATACGCCTTCCACAGAGGAAGCAGGGTTTGGGGACGAGGAGGACAACTCGCCTATCACAGGGGCTGAGGTCGCCAAGGCGGTTAAAAATCTCCTTGGTGGCAGGGCCCCAGGGGTGGACGAGATTCGCCCTGAGTACCTCAAGGCCCTGAATGTTGTTGGGCTGTCATGGTTGACACGCCTCTGCAACATTGCGTGGAGGTCGGGGGCAGTGCCTTTGGCATGGCAAACCGGGGTGGTGGTTCCTCTCTTCAAAAAAGGGGACCGGAGAGTGTGCTCCAACTTTAGAGGGATCACACTCCTCAGCCTCCCTGGGAAGGTCTATGCCAAGGTACTGGAGAGGAGAGTCCGGCCGTTGGTCGAACCTCGGATTCAGGAGGAGCAATGTGGTTTTCGTCCTGGCCGTGGCACATCGGACCAGCTCTTTACCCTCTCGAGAATTCTCGAGGGTTCGTGGGAGTTTGCCCAACCAGTTTACATGTGTTTTGTGGACTTGGAGAAGGCATTTGAACCGCATCCCTCGTGGTTTTTTGTGGGGGGTGCTTCGGGAGTATGGGGTATCGGGCTTGTTGTTACGAGCTATTCGGTCTCTGTACGACCGTTGTGAGAGTTTGGTTCGTAATGCCAACACTCGGTCGGAGTCATTCCCAGTGAGAGTTGGACTCCGCCAGGGCTGCCCTTTGTCACTGATCCTGTTCATAATTTTTATGGACAGGATTTCTAGGTGCAGCCAGAGAACGGAGGGTGTCATGCTTGGTGACCACAGGATCTCATCTCTGTTGTTTGCAGATGATGTTGTCCTGTTGGCTTCATCCAGCAATGACCTACAGCTCTTGCTGGGACGGTTTGCCGCTGAGTGTGAAGCGGCTGGGATGAGAATCAGCACCTCCAAGTCCGAGTCCATGGTCCTCAGCCGGAAAAAAGTGGATTGTCCTCTCTGGGTTGGGGACAGGCTCCTGCCCCAAGTGGAGGAGTTTAAGTATCTTGGGGTCTTGTTCATGAGTGAGGGGAAAATGGAGCGAGAGATTGACAGACGGATTGGAGCAGCATCTGCAGTGATGCGGACGTTGTACCGGTCTGTTGTGGTGAAGAGGGAGCTTAGTTCTAAGGCAAAGCTGTCGATTTACCAGTCAGTCTACGTTCCTACTCTCACCTATAGTCACGAGCTTTGGGTAATGACCGAAAGAACAAGATCACGGATACAAGCGGCTAAAATGAGCTTTCTCTGTAGGATTGCTGGACTCACCCTCAGAGATAGGGTGAGGAGCTCAGTCATCTGGGAGAGGCTCAGAGTAGAGCCGCTGCTCCTCCACATTGAAAGGAGTCAGTTGAGGTGGTATGGGCATCTGATTAGGATGCCTCCTGGACGCCTCCCACTTGAGGTGTTTCAGGCACGTCCCACTGGGAGGAGACCCCGGGGCAGACCCAGGACTCCGTGGAGAGACTATGTCTCCCAGCTGGTCTGGGAACACCTTGGAATCCTCTCTGAAGAGCTGGAGCAGGTGGCTGGGGAGAGGGAAGTCTGGGCTTCTCTGCTTGAACTGCTGCCTCCGCAACACGGACCTCCGGAAAAGCGGTAGAAGATGGATGGATGGATGGATGGATATTTGAGCATTTTCGTGTCCAGTTTGATGACGTTCATTGTTTAGTCAAACAGTGCATGTAGCTGCATATGATATGCAGTTAATCTGGGCATTCTGCTCCACAATCATGGTGGTACTATTATTAACTTTTAATTTTTAGATAGCTGTGCGAGCACACTGAAAGGAGCGCCATCGGTGATGGCGAGTCGTGGTCCTGCAAAGGGACTCCCATCTACCACTGACCGGGCGGGCTGGGCTTGTTTTCCTGCAATGGACCGCTTTCTGCCCGTTGCTTCTCCAACACTGGTGTTCTTTAGGCAGACTCCAGGTCCCTCCTGGCATTCCACGAATTATCCTTTAGACGTACACAATCCTGGCAACATTATAGTATAATTTTTTAAGCATTACATCTTCACTATTCTCTATTTCTTGTCAAATTTGTTGCTTTTCACTTCCTTTTTTTGCTTGTGAAGCATTGACTCTCTCCCTTAAATGGGATTTGAAATTGTACTCTTAAATTGTTTTTATGTGTGCTGTTTCTCTTATCTTTTTACCTTTTAAACTTACTCCTTGTTTGTTTCAGGGTCAACAGCTTCTGAAACCCAACCTGAATTGCTTTCTTTTTAATATCTTCCTGCCAGCCTCAGGGACTACAGATGGAAATTAGTGAGAACACTATAATCTGGTACAGAGCATCTTTACCCTGTGTTTAATGTTTTTTCTGTACATGGTCCCTGACAAATAAACCAGTCTAAACTAAGCGCTGTGGTAACTGACTGCTCGTGATGCCACGTATTATCCAGTCAGCATGGTTGTGATGTCGTGTATTATCCAGTAAGCATGGCCGTGATGCTGCGTATTATCCAATCAATATGGAGTCAATCCGAAACCCCGCACACACTGAAGGGCATGAAGAGACAGAGTGGTGGTTAAACTTTTATTGAAAAAAAATGCATATTTTGACTGAGCAACTCCATACTTGGGGATGCACACCGTCATAACCTCAGTAAAACACATCTAAAATCTGAGGCCAGTCTGACGAATGGTTCAAGAGATATGCGTGGAACAGACAAACAGATAGACACACACACACACACACACACACACACACACAGAGTTCATGCATTTATCCATAGATAGTCTAAATAAGAGTAAAGCTGCTTTCACACCAAAATTTGTGAGTGGATCTGGGGTTTTTTTTTTTTTTTAAACAGAAATAATCCCACCAACAACCCTCCTTTGATGGTGAGCAGACTTGGCTCAGACCAGCTGGCATAGAGCCTTCCAGTCAGACCAAATGGGGGTCCTGAAATTTTGTCACGAGCCCATCCTCACATAAACTACACACTGAAAACCTTACACAAAAGTTGTTGCTTGACAAAATAATAATAATAATAATAATACCTTTAATAACTAAAAAATATAAGTGAGTAGATTAAAATAAACATGCATCACAAAACAGGTTAGTAATTAAACTGTTTTCACAAAAAAGCTGTTTTTTATTCAAAATAAGCAACTTCAAATTGAAAAGAACAAATAAATCTGAAATAAATAAACATGAGTTACAAAACAAGATATCACTTTAATTATTCTGAAATGGCAGGACAATTCAATGCAAAAAAATTTTTTTGTTTAGATGCAAGAAGCAGTAACCAATTAGTCATTTTAGCTCTTTTAGTATGAACCAAGTGACTTCTGTTTCAAAGAATACCAGTCAGGAGGTAAGGTTAACATCTGCTACTGGAAATCTAAGTTGAAGCAACCTGAGTCTGTTGCAGTCATCTAACCCAGGACTGACTACTGAGTAACTCTTTTTGCCCACAGACCAAAGGCAGGCTTTGGAGGGTTTTCCTGTTTTGTTTTGGGTTTTTTTTTAGCAAGTGTAAAAGGAGCTCAAATCTTGTTTAATCGCTGCAGTATTTAGACTAAAGTAGGAGGGGGGCTGAAAAATTCATCATGATCAAATTTGACCAAATCAATCAATCAATCAATCAGACTTTATTTATAAAGCACTTTTCATACAGTGAAGCAGCTCAAAGTGCTGTACAAAATAACAACATACACCAAAAGCCAAAATATAGTCTCATCCACCCACACACGCATACACTCACAACACACCAACTTAAAATATATATATATATAACATTAAACTGAACTGAGGAAGCGCTACTATCAGTGAGGAAAAACCAGAGCTAATAAGACATGAAACTAAGCAATAACAAGTTAAAAAAGTTAAAACAGGATAAATAAAAATAAAAAACAGGATAAAATGGTTTAAAACAAGATAAAAAGGTGTAAGAAAAAGTAAAAGGGGGAAAAGCAAAAATAATTTAAATAAAAGCCAGGTCAAAGAGGTGGGTCTTTAGTTTGGTTTTAAAAGAATCAACATTCTCTGTAGCCCTCAGGTCTTCAGGAAGGCTGTTCCACAGACGTGGACCATAATGACAGAAAGCCGTCTCACCGTGAGTTTTAGTTCTGATTTTAAGAATGATTAAAAATCCTTGACCTGAAGACCTGAGGGTTCTTGAAGGCTCATAATGTAAAAACAATTCTGATAAATACTCAGGGCTAAGACCATTAAGAGCCTTAAAAACCAATAAAAGAACCTTATAAAAGAACCACCAGAGTGGTGGCTCAGTTGGTAGAGCATCCGCCCCACACCCGAGAGGCAGGGGTTCAAATCTCGGCCGGCTCATGCCAAAGACCATATAGAAGTGGAACTTCCTGCCGTCCAGCATGGTGCTCAGCAATAAATGGAATGGAGGAGGAAAATTTGTGGTGGCGCCTTGCATGGCAGCGGCCCTCTGATTCTGCACTTGGTGTGTGTGATTTACACTGTAGATAGGTAAAGCACAATCTCGTTCTGCTGTACATGATTGGTTGTACGGTTGAATGACAATAAGGGTGATTTAATTAATTTAAAATCTATTCTGAAGCTGACAGGAAGCCAATGTAGAGACTTTAAAATGGGTGTTATGTGTGCTCTCTTTCTGGTCTTGTTCAGAACCTGGGCGGCTGAGTACTGAAGTAGTTGTAGGAGGGATATAGCCTTTTTAGGAAGACCAGAAAGAAGAGCATTGCAATAATCTATTCTAGAAGAAATAAAAACATGTAAAAGTGACTCTGTATTGGCTTGAGACAGAAACTGCCACACTCTGGAGATATTCTTTAGATGATAAAAACCAGCCTTAGTTACACTTCTAATATGTTGTTTAAAACTAAGATCCTGGTCAAAGATCACTCCTAAATTTTTCACAGTTTTGGAGGACTTTGTTGCCAGTATGTGTAAATGTGCTGACAGTTTCTCTCTCTGAGTTTCCGTCCCTGTAATGATGCCGAGCGCGGGTCTGTACCATGCTGGGGTATTTGTGGTTTTCCTCTTTTATGTATTTGTAATTTGTCTTGATTTTTCGTTCATTGTGTTTCATGCTCTTATTTTGACAGCGCAGGTTGTGACTTCCAGCTGTCACGCCTTTCCACGGTTGTCACAGCTGTTTGTGTTTTGGTTAATTACTTTCACTCCACACCTGATTCATGTTTGAGTTACGTGTTATTATTAGTGATGGATTAGATGAGTCTTTCTGGAGGACTTGAGGCCTTTCATCAAAATGGCTCATACAGAGGAGGCCTCATGTGAGACTTCATTTTCTCTACTAGGCCATCTAGTGGACAAAACATATACAACATGCAGATTTTTGCAAGGGCATATTTTTCCATTTCAGTAAACGCAAATAAATGACTACAGTGAATGTGCTTGTGGTACACTCATACAGGGCACAATAGTGCCTCAGCATAATGATCTGTTATTGTTGTATCCAAGCTCTTTGAAACACAACAGACACTTCACTTTGCAAATAAAAATAAACTATTTGACTGACCCAGCTGGGACTTGAACCCCAGCGTTCCAGTTGCAGGATAGATATTCTACCTCTAAGCTACTACTTAATCATGAGGTGTAGAGGCTTTCTTGAACACTTGAGCCTTTCATTAAAAGGGTTCATACAGCCAAGGCCTCATGTGAAACTTCATTTGCTCTACTAGGCCATGTAGTTGACAAAAAGTATACAGCATGCAGATTTTTACAGGGGCATTATTGGTTTAATGTGTATTTTTTCAATAAATGTGCTGTCTTTTAAGAAATATCAATGATCATAAGGGAAAAAAGAAATAATAAAAAAAACTGGGGTGACTCCAGTGAATGTGTCTGTGTCACTTTGTGTGCTTGTATTAATCCATTTTCTTAAGAAATACTAAATTTTCAACAGTCTTATACTGTCTTTCCAAGTATATTCAACTCTTACCTTATTTTCATGCCCTGAAATGTATTTTCACAAATACATTAATGGGAGCAATGCACTCAAAATGTTCCAAAACGGGAGAAGTCCATCTTTTTGCTGCTGCCTCCATGTGAAAATTGGCTGTGACAAATCCTGTACACAGTCAAACATGACAACACAAAATGTGAGGGACAGGGATTTCCATTGGGTATTGCTGCTCACTTTATTTCATGTTGCGTGCAAAATCATGAGCGTCTTCCCCTGACCCAGTCACGTGGTCTGACGTCAACACATATGTCACAATTCATGCCTCGAAACGTGCTTCGCCAAATATTTCCTGGATTAGCTTGGAGCATCCCTCAGTGTGCCGCAGACCTGCCTTCCTATCACTAGTTACTATTTAAGTTGGCTGGCGAGGTTTATTCCTCGCAGCGACCTATTCATGTGCTGACTGGAATCCCCATCCTTGATTTCAGTCTTTCCTCAGCTTAGGTTTCATCCTCGTCTGTTTCATGTAAGTCACCTTTCATGGTTTTTCAGTATTTGTATTTTTCTGTTATCACCCTTTGTGGTCTCGTATATAGCTTTTGCAATCCACCCCTCGTGGCAAGTATTTGTGTTCCTTATTATGTAATAAATGAGCAAACTCACTGCAGGCGAATGGTGCCTTATTTGTGCCCTGAAAGGGCCAATTATGACAGTAGGTCACTGCCCATAGGTGCCAGCGGCAGTGAGTTTGCCTTTTTTCTTTTTTTTCCTGCCTTTCCCTTTTTGGCACTCACCTTTTTCGTGGCTGGACTGAGTGGCTGACAGCATGTTCCCAGCATGCCGTAGGAGGAGGGCAGCTGGGGGTCCCAGCATGGATGAGCAGTGGGCAGCTGAGTTCATCCGGAGCCATTTTGCTGAAGTTCTCACCTCCGTGGCCCGAAGAAGGTTCTGGAGACCAGGATAGCAGCAGTCAGGATTGTGGAAGCGCATCCTGGTTTAGGTAATTTTCCCGAGTTCACCGAGCTGCTGGCCACCGTCTCTGCTCTACAACAGCGGTTTATGGGGTTGAGGATTGGATCGTCACCAGCCCGAAGACGCCACCTCCTGTCGCAGAACTCAACTCCTCTCCGTGACACGGCTGTACCGAAACGGATGGAGGAGAGTAACCAGGTCCAGTCGCCACAGCTTCCCCACCCTTACCCAGCCACAGGCCGTCGGAAGAACTCCTCCATCTCTCAGCCTGCAGAACTATTTTTGCCATGTCAGAGAGGTACAACAGCAGCTTCAGCCTTTTGGGTCCCCACACAGGCTATCTCATCAGCTCCCAATCCTGGGGTCATCGCAGCTGTTTTCCAGAGGGGCCCATGATCACTGCAGTCATGGAAAAGGAAGAAGCTGGACTTGCTGCAGCACGAACCATCGCTCCCTGGGAAAACAGGCAAGTGCTTTTTCATTCTGTTTCACCATCTTATGAATTACCTTGCCTGATTCCCGGGGGTGAGGTTCAGTTAGTGAAGTCCACTGAGTCCTCACTACCTGCTGCAGCCACAAAAATGTTACCTGCTCTCTCTGTGCCTCCTCCAATACCCCCTGAGTATCCGCCGGTTCCAAGATTAAGCCACCAGATGGAGGAGGAGCCTGTGGCCCTGGAGAACCTGGTTCCAGCCCCGCAACCACGGTACGGACAGAGGAGAAGGGCTGTCTGCAATCCAGAGCCTGAGCCGACGAAGAAATGTCCCCGGGCTTCACCTGTGCAGAATTCAGCTCCAGCAGGAAGAGGATCTCCTGTTGCCACGCCGGGAGAGCCACCTGCATGGGTAACATTGCCAGGGGGTTCTGGGACTGCAGAGCCCATCATGCCTGCTGTTGGGCCCAACACAGCAGAGCTCAAGCTGGGGTCCTGAGACATCACCATCCAGAACGACTGAGTCCTGGACTGCGGTGGAACTTGAGCTCAGGCAAATACTCTCCTTTGTTTTCATTGTTTCAGGATTGGAGCAATCTTGTCTGGATCTGGGTGGGGAGAGCCGGGTGCTGCTGTCAGCAGCATCTGAGCTCACCTCGCCGGCTTCCACTGCCGCCAGTGACCCTGAACCTGTTTCTCTTCCTCTTTCATTTGAGTCTTCTCTCAGGGTCACCGAGAATCTTCCAGATACACCAGAGGTCTCCGTGGGTTCCGGTCTGCCGCCTGAGGTCTTCGTGGGTCCAGCTCCTCTGACCTAGGTCGTCGTGGAGGCGCCGTCCCAGCCCGGGACCTCCAAGGGTGCAGTCCCTCCTCAGTCTGGGTCTCCATGGGTGCTACGCTCCAGCTTGAATACCACGTCGGTGCGGCGCTCCAGCCTGGAGGCCATCGTAGGTGCAGCTTCACCTCAGTCCAGGGCCACCGAGGGTGCTGCTATGCCTCAGTCTAGGGTCACCGAAGGTGCCGCAACGCCTCAGTCTTGGACCACCGAGGGTGCCACTACGCCTCAGTCTGGGGCCACCGGGGGTGCTGCGCTGATGCCCAAGGCTGCTGTGGGTCCTCGGTCCACACTGGGTGTCCATCGTCCAGGGGTCTGCATTGGATACTGGTTCCAGCTGCCACCTCCAGGTGGAGGTGGATGGTGCTCCACGACCCGCTGGCCCAGAGACACAGGTAGACCAACCGAGCCTTCCCGGTTGCTTGGGTGGCTTTGGTGTCCTGGGAGACAACCCGAAGGACTCTTTCATTCATTTTGGTGGCTGTGGAGACCTGGTAAGCTGCCCAACCTTTTCCATCTGATGGTTGGGTGGAGCCAGGACTCCGGGAGGCCACCTGAACTGATCTATTGTTTACTGGTTTTGCTTGATTTTTTGGCCTTTTGGTTAACTTTGTGCTTCTTATTTGTTTTGTTGGGTTTGTGTTTCTCCCTCCAGGCCTGGATCCCTCCACCACCCTCCCGGGGTCTGTTTTTTGGTGGTTTTTCCTTTGTGGCGGGGTGTACTTCTTCCCTTTGTTGTTACGGCGCAGTGTCTAGGCTCCACCCCTTAATGGAGGGGCACTGTAATGATGCCGAGCACGGATCTGTACTGTGCTCGGGTCTTTGTGGTTTTCCTCTTTTATGTATTTGTAATTTGTCTTGATTTGTCATTCATTGTGTTTCATGCTCTTATTTTGACAGCACAGCTTGTGACTTCACCTGTCAAGCCTTTCCATGGTTGTCACAGCTGTTTGTGTTTTGGTTAATTACTTTCACTCTACACCTGATTCATGTTTGAGTTCTGTGTTACTGTTTAAGTTGGCTGGCAAGGTTTATTCCTCGCAGCGACCTAGTCATGTGCTGACTGGAATCTCCATCCCTGATTTCAGTCTTTCCTCAGCTTAGGTTTCATTCTCGTCTGTTTCATGTAAGTTACCTTTCATGGTTTTTCAGTGTTTGTATTTTTCTGTTATCACCCTTTGTGGTCTCGTATATAGCTTTTTGTAATCTGCCCCTCGTGGCAAGTATTTGTGTTCCTTATTATGTAATAAATGAGCAAACTCACTGCAGGCAAGTGGTACCTTACAGTCCCAATAACTAAAACTTCTGTTTTGTCCTGGTTAAGCTGTAAAATGTTGTCTGCCATCCATTGTTTAATATCATAAATACAGTTTAAAAGAAAATCAATAGGTCCAGGGTCATCAGGAGACATGGCCATGTACAACTGGGTGTCATCAGCATAACTATGGAAATTTATGCCGTGCCTCTTGATGGCCTCACCCAGTGGCAACATATAGAAATAAAAAAGTGATGGACCTAAAACTGAACCTCTAAGAACACAGTAATTTATCTTATAGCTTTTAGATGACTGACCCTCAATATTTACAAAGAACTGTCTGCTATTGAGATTGAAACCATTTTAAAACTGAACCAGAAAGGCCAATAAAATCAAGTCTATTTTAAAGAACTGAATGGTCCACAGTATCAAAGGCTGCAGTTAAATCAAGTAGCTGTCATGAATTGCCCTTCAGGGCAGAGAGACGAGACCCACTCGCTGAACTGTGAGTTTGTGAAATTTATTGAAAATAACATAAAGTCCACACAGTGCTCTAACACAAAATACAAACAACAAGTAAACTTACTGAAGAAGCGCACCAGAGCGAGGCAGGGCTCCGGCAGAGACGAGGAGAAACTTAACAAGACTGTGGCAATTGGGAAATGAAAATGATAGTCCTTAAATAAGGCTAGACACAAATGAAACAAGTGATCGCAGGTGTGTGTCACCTGAGAGGGCAGGAGAAAACCAAAATAAAATTTAGACCAGCTGGGAATAATGAGAGAGGAGGGAGTAATCGGAGTTGACAGCTTACAAGGCCACGCCCATGCAGAGCAAAACCCCACACACAGAACACAACAGAATACAAATATAATGAAATGGCAGAAAATAAAGATAAGTAATCTCAAAAATGTAATTAACAAACTATAATGAACGTAAACGGGAAAATAAATCATACTGAGATACAATACAGGATATGTGACAAAGCAACCAAGGATAAAATAACAGGAATGCAACTCAAAATGACAACACAGTACAAATATGAAAAAAGGCAGAAAGACTGAGCCCGGTGGAATCCCCCCATGCTCAGATCGTGACAGAGCCCCCCTCTAATGGGGTGGATACTAGACACCCCAGGGTAACATCAAAAGAAAAGAACCCACCCCAACAAGAAAAAAAAAACCCACTCTGGGTGGGAGGAGGGGGACCCAGGCACGGAGGGACCAAACCAAACCAAAAGGAATAAGAAAAGCTCTCAGAATAAATATCCCAGCAAGTCCCAGACTAAGGGAAAACAACAAAAACAAAGTCCCACTCAGAACCAGGTAGGTAGGTAGGTAGGTAGGTAGATAGATAGATAGATAGATAGATAGATAGATAGATAGATAGATAGATAGATGGATGTACTTTATTGATCCCAAACTGGAAAATTACAGTGTAACAGCAGCATGACAGTAGGCACCCAAACAACAGAAACACACATGACAGACAAAGGGATTACCCATGGAAAATAAAACTGACACGACTATAAAACCTATATACATCATAGCTTAATATATGATGACCCGTATAACACATGAATCATCCCAGTGCACAAAGAAGGACTATCAGGAGCAGAGTGAAATATGAGGTACCAGTTAGTCTGTAAGGTGCAGTATGGCAGCATTGTTATGACCAGAATACAACATCATAGTGAGTTATTGTACAGTGAAATTGCATGTGGCCCCCTCTAGGGGACCTAGGCCCCCTAGACCAAAGAGCAAGGCAGTTCCGGTGGTCTGTCGGAAAATTAAAGCCACCCAACCCAACGGCACAGTCTGTCAGGTGGTCGGCCCGAGTTCTTTAACCACCGCCACAGAGAGGGTGGTCCAGGAGGTGGCTGCCCAACTGGGACAACCAGAGGTAAGGGGGATAGAGAAACAGGAGGAGCCTTGACGACGTCAGGCAGAGGAGGGGGGACCACAACGGCATCAGGCAGAGGAGGAGGAACCACGACGACGTCTGGCAGAGGAGAGGGAACCATGATAGCATCTGGGAGAGGAGGGGGGACCACGACGCCCTCGGACTGGCCTGTAGCACCCTCGGTGGTCCCAGACTGGGACATTGTAGCACCCACGGTGGCTCTGGGCTAGAGCAGAGCTGCACCCACGGTGGGCCCGGATTGGGCCATAGCTGCACACACGGTGGGCCCAGACTGGGCCATAGCTGCACCCACAGTGGCCTCTAGGCTGGAGCATAACACCCATAGCGGGCCCACACTGGAGCACAGCACCCAAGTTGGTTTTAGGCTGGGGTGCAGCACCCACGATGGTCCCTGACTAGGACACAGCAGCCACGGAGACCCGGACTGAGGAGGAACTGCACCCACGGAGGTCCCGGTCTGGGATGGAGCACCCGTGAAGACCTCATCTGGAGGGGAAGCAGCACCCACGAAGGCCCCTCTCTGGGATGGAGCGCCCATGACGACCTCAGCAGGAGAAGCTGGAACCATGGGGATCTTAGGTGATGAGCCAGAACCCACGGAGACTTCTGGCAGAGTTGGATGATCCTCAGTGACCCTGGGGAAAAGCTCAGGCAAGAGAGGCAAAGACACAGGGTCAGGGTCACCGGTGGCAGTGGAACCTGATGAGCTGAGCTGAGGTGCAGCTGACGGCTGCACTTAGCTTTCCCCACTAAGAGCCTGACAAGATCTCTCCAAAATTGAGACAATGAAAACAAAGGAGAGCACTTGCCTGAGCTCAAGCTCCAGTACCGTCCAGGACTCCGTCGATCCAGGTGACAATGTTTTGGGTACGGTCCTCTGGAGATCCAGATCAAACTCTGCTGTGGCAGCCCCAGCAGCAGGCATGATGGTCAATGCAGTCCCAAGATCCCCCAGTGATGTGGCACACGCAGGTGGCTTGCCCGGCGTGGAAACAAGAGGTCTGCTCCCTGTAGGCGCTGGATCCAGCACAGCTGAGGCCCAGGGATGCTCCATCGTTGGTGCAGACATCAGCTCGGTACCAGCATTCTCCCTCCATCCAGACTGTGGCTGTGGGGGTGGGACTAGGTCCTCCAGGACCGCAGGCTCCTCCATCACCCGGCGGCTCAACCGTGTAGTCTGCAGACACTCGGGGAGAATAGGAGGAGACACGGAGAGGGCAGGTGAGAAATTGATGGCTGCAGCAGGCGGTGAGGGATCAGGGGACTGCAAACATTGAGCCTCCCCACCGGGAACCAGGCAAGGCATGTCATCATATGACACTTGCCTGCCTTCCCAGGGCTCGATGTTTCCTGCTGCAGCAGGTGAAGAGTCTTCCTTCTCCGTGTCTACGGTGGATATAGGCCCCTCAGAGGATCGTGGAGGAGCCGTTCCTGTGGACACGGAGATGGGCGGAGCTGGAAAGGAAACAGTCAACTTCTCGGCAGCAGGAGAAAACGTTGAGGTGAAGCAGGAAACAGCAGCTGTGCAGCAGGAAGAAGCTGACGATTCAGCCGGAGAAGAAAAACACAGTGAGTGCACTGCTGAGGGAGGCTTCTGCCTCGGCGAAGGGGAAGTTGTTTCCAGAGAGGCGGGAGTATTCATCCAGTGGTCCAGAGCTGGATGACGGTGACGTCGTGGAGCTGAGGGAGGGGGAGCAGGAATGGGTGAATTGGAGGTGGAGCAGGGCTTCCGCCTCAGAGCGTGCCCAAAGTAAATCAAAAGCTGTTCTTCAACCCTTTGCAGCATCTTCATGGGGTTGGTCTCATTTAAAAGAAAACACTTTGAATTTTTTGCCAAAACAGTTATAATCTCTCCAAGTGCTCCGGCCACTGAGTAACAGTCATCTAAACATAGTGAACTTGAAGAAAATAAATTTCGCCTGGGTGTTTTTTTGGATACAAATGCTTGCAAATAACATGCAGCTTCAGATCCGGGCTGGAAAATGCAACAGAAATGTAGAACCAAGTGTTATCCAGCTGAGGTCAAAATTTTGCAACAATACCACAAAAAAATGAATATATTACACAGCTTTGTTCTCAGGTTGTTCCCAGGCGTTTTTGAACTGTGCCAAATTGTGCCAAATAGCACAGTTTGGAAAAACGTCTGTAACTTTTGAATGATTCAATATAGAAGCTTCATCTTGAGCTCTAATGAAAGGTGACACTCAGGGCTGTGTGTGTGGGGGGGGGGGGTGTCCTCCCCCCCGCTACAAAGGACGGACATCGCCCGTTCCGCCGTGGTCACGGTGCGCCGCGGTCTACGACGCACAGCTGTAATTTACCGATCGGTCAAAAGTCATTTTTGATTACAATTTTCAGGGATAAAGAATAATTTAGCTTATAACACTTACCTGTTCACAACAGCAGCGTAGCTGGCGAACTTCTCTTCCTCATTGTCAGACAAACGTGAAGCTGGTCCGCTTGTTACGGACTCGTGGTTCTGGTCTCGCGACCCGGTCAAACCATAATTCCATTATTGCGGTTTTGCGCTTCCATGATTGCAGTTTTGGCGAACAATTTTTCAAAACAAATAAGAACAGTAGTTAGAAAAAAAGACTGGCGAACGCCTGTGTGTCACCCAGCCTTACACAAAACAGCTTTCGAACTTCTGTGCTTCAATTGGCTGGCTGTATTCACAGCCGTTGGTAGGCAGGTCCTTCTTGCTAGGTTTTCAGTCATTGGTTCTTCAAGGTTTCAGAAACCCAATTCAAGGCTCTTATTAGTCGAATGAGAGGTCAATCACATCTAAACCAATCAAAGCACTCCTTTGGCTTTCTGTTCGCTGCTGTGTCTGTAGTGGAAGAACGGAAATGCAGGTGGGTTTTTTTTCAGTGCCTCCTAGGACGCACAGTGTGCGTACTCGGATGCCCTTGTGCATCCTAGGACACAGAGACGTGCCCGCCCGCGGTACACCGAAGTGCAACAGGTTAAACAATGATGGACGGTTCCAAAACAAATTAAAATTGTCAGTAAAAACTGTGGTCAATAAAAAAATTGCCAATAAAAAAATGTGGTTTGTTTTTCAACACAGTCTCTCCTTCGGTCCACACACTTCCATCGGTGTTGCAACGCTTGGATCCCTGCGGTTGAAAAATAAACCACACTTGGTCAAACTTTACCACTGTGAACTTTTCAGCCCCCCCCCCCCCCCAATATATCTGTATATCTGTCTTTGAACATCTGGATCTGCCCCAGGACATGAGCTGAAGTCTACTGGTGTTGGCAGGCATCATTGACTGGTCATTGGCAAGTTTATATGTAAGCTGAGTTTGTTTGAGCACTGGAGTGTGTGTGTGTGTGTGTGTGTGTGTGTGTGTGTGTGTGTGTGTGTGTGTGTGTGTGTGCGTGCATGTGTATGTGTGTGCTCTCTCTCACCTTGCTGTAAGCGAGACATTACAGTGAGCGAGACATTACAGTGAGGCCTACTGTGAGGTCAGAAGCCTCACAGTAGGTTCGTCCTCAGAGCATCTTGAGGTCAGAGGCTGGGGTTCCCTGTTTGTCGAGTGTAAGAAAGCTGGGAGAGAAATTAACGTCAGTTTGACATCAGGAATGGTGAAGAAGCAGCCGAGAATGCATGTGCAGTGGAGTCCACTGTATAAAGGGAGGGAGGGAGGTTTCCGCACACAATTTGGTAAATATTTTTTAGGTAAAAGTCAGAGAGTTATTGTAAGCTTGGTGTTTATTTTGGACTTTGGGAACACCTGTAGATTGAGCCAAACAGTCAACAACCTGTGTGCAAATTATTCTGTCATCCATCTCACGTGCTCTGTTTTATTAAAATTGCAGTTTTTAAGGCCATTCACATTACTGTGGTGTGCAGTGTGGTAAATCTGCCCACCATTTTTTTTCTGCATGTCAACTATTCACAGTACTTCGGTGTGAAACTTCTGGAGCGCAGAGTTCCATTTTCTTCCTGCTTCACCCACTTAAGGCAATTTTTTTTTTTGACTGACAGTGAAGTAGTTTGGGCAGGGCTTCCTCTGGTAACATTTCCGGGTGGCGGCCAAAAAATTTTGGAGAAAAACATCAAACCTTCAAGACTGAAGTCATTACTCAAGTTTTCAAGTGGGTGCTCTTTGTACCCTTAACTCAACTAGAAATTTTTGATTGTCTACTTTTAATTATTAATTTCAAAGCACTGCTTTTACACGAATAGAATTTCGGGCTACTATACCCACCTCTGATCATATAATATAAGTATGCAGGAGTACATTACTATTATGAATGGGGGTTTTTTTCCCTTCCCTACTCTCTCAATGGAAAAAAAGAAACACTAGAACAAAAATATAAAAAAAAATACACATTTGTCATTTATGTAAACCATGGCAAAACAATTCTGCAGGACAAAATGTAAAATATAGGCCAAGGGTAGTTAAAAACAACCTGCAAGGTTCTTTTAAACCAGGTGAAGAGTCACAGGTAGCAATCAAAGGGGAAACTTTAAAGAGGATGTTTAAAGGAATGCATTTACAATAAAATATCTACAAATAAATTCCCACTTAAATAAAAAGCTATAAAACCTAATTCAAATTTCATTAAAATAAGCTAAAATTTGAATAAAATGCTAACTAAAAACTTAAGCTAAAAAAAAGACTAAAAGTGGGCTAAAAACAAATGATAAATGTCCTTAAAAGCAGAGGAGGAGGATCCACTGTTCCTGGCCAGGCTCCATCTGCCACCACGACACAAACGCCCTCAGGAAACCTGTACAGGGGAAGACACTTGCCAGCAGTATGTCGATATTCCTCATTGTTATCATCAACAATGTCATCACCATGGGGTGCTGCTACCTGGGAACCAGATACTTACAGCCTAGGCAGAGCTCCTCACTCTGCCTCTTGCTGTCCTTCGCCTGCAGCACCCCAACTGCTCCACACAGAAGTGTCCTCCACCAAATGCTGGTATCATGGTGGTCCTGGCTGTTACTGCTCCTCCTCAGTCATGCCCTCCTTTAGCCATTTTCCTGGGATCAGCAACCTCCTCTTGTCCAACAGAGTTCTCATCTGGCTGGCTGTCCTGGCAGGGCTCTCCTCCGGCGGGGGCCTCTCCTCAGGCAGGGCTCTCCTCCAAGCAGGCCCTCATCTGGCTGCACCTTCCCTCAGGCAGGGCTCACCTTCCTCCTGGCAAAAAAAGCTCTCATCTGACAGGGCCCCCACGTGGGGCCCTCTCCTCTAGCAGGGCTTTCCTCTGAACTGCCAAAGCACCTCTTATCATGTGCAGCCACAGGTGCTGCTGATTAGTAATTTGGGGAAGCATAGGGTGAAAATAGACAAACATTTCCAATTTAAAAACACACTAATTAAAATACAGAAACTACAAAACATGCAAACCAAATAAACATGCAAACAACTTAAAAACCATATAAATCCAAAAAATACTTCCACCCCATGAGAAAAACATGACACTTGATATTTTCTAACCTGATTTTATACCACCATAGACAGAGAGAGAACCTGAATTAGACAGAGCTCAGAGAGGGCAAGATGAGACAGAAGAGAGGAGCCAAGGAGAGGAAAGTGTTCAGGCAGAGGGTACAGTAGAGGTGAGAGCAGAGGAAGGAGAGAAGGATGACACCAGTAAAAAGTCCAAACACAGGATGTGTGGGTGGGACCCCAACTGGCCCAATATTCCAACATTCAAGCCTTGATTGTACAATATTTCAAATGGTAAGTTCCATATGCATAGCTACTGTGCAAAATTAAAAACAAAAGAAATAAACATTACAAAATTAACATATTCTGGTTACAATAGTGTCATGTGTTTTCTGCCCCCCCCCCCATCCAGGAAAAATATGTTGCCACCGCGCCAAGGTCTTTAAGCCAAAGGAAACACTGTTGGGCATGCTAGCCCTAAACTCATAGTTTCATGAATAAAGGCTGTAACAACTGTATAAAGTTTGTTATGAGCAGCTTGCCCAGTGTCACTTTATATGTGTTCAGTTACTGGACTTCTGTAGTAATTAGTTTGTCTATAATGAACACCATGTTCAACTGAGGTGGGAATCTCACAATTTCATTATGATTTAGTCAAGTATTTGAATACAAAATGATTCACAATTTTGATGCACCTCTATATGTTGCACCTTCAGTTTTTTATTTTTTTCCATGTAAAAGTGTATTTTTTTAGATTTAAGCATTTATTTTTATAATTTATGAATAGAACAGCACTGAATTGCTGCATAGATCATGCTATTGTGGCACATATGTTTGGTTCATATCTCCCACAAGTGTATGGCTTATGTGGATTGGGGCTTCACGTCTTGAGGGACAAAGAGTCTGGGTTGGCAGAGGTCGACAGGAGATGACGAGGAGGTGTGAGTTTTGACCTTTGTCTCAGAGAAGAGGCCCCGGGGGGATTCCCGGAACATCGGAGAATGAGAGACAATGGTGAATCTTCAAAGACGTGGCATTGTGACTGTATGTTTGCAGAAGCACCATGTGACTTGAGTTCTTAAGCCCCGAGATGTATAAGAATGTGATGTGACATGATTCTGCCTCTTTTGGCTACTTGAGAATGATGGAGATTGTGTTCTGCAAAAAAGCTGAACCTGAGAAATAAACTCAGCCTCATCATTGAACACAACTTCCACACTGGTGACCCACGACAAAGAATGAGCAGAGAGAATTCTCCCGAGCAGAGCTCATCAGAGGCCAGCCTGATGGCTGCCTCCACGCTCCGGCTGCCCGATTTCTGGCAGCATAGCCCGCGCTCCTGGTTTAGCGCAGTCGAGGCGCAGTTCAACCTCCAGAGAATCTCGAAGGATGACACAAGATTCTACCATGTGGTGGCGAAGCTAGACAGCCACACGGTCCAGAGGGTGGAAGATCTGGTTAATCACCCACCGAACACCGGCAAGTACAGCGCATTGAAGGAGGCGCTGATCAGCCATTTCACTCCCTCGATGCAACAGCGAGCAGAGGGGCTCCTAGCGTTGACGGAGTCGGAGAACGACAGACCTGTGGACCTGATGGTGAGGATGCTGAGGCTGAAAGACTGTGAGGATGGCGAATTTATTTTCGCCCACCTTTTCCTCCGGACCCTGCCGCCAGCAGTGAGAGTGACCCAGGCAGACTCACCCCGATTGGCCAAGCGAGACTACCATGGGCTGAGCAAGGAGGCGCAGCGACTCGTCGACGCCCACAAGCGGAGTGCGGTTTCGGCCGCGGCAACTGAGCCAGGAACGGCGCCCGGAGGCGGTTTGGAGCCAGTGGTGGCGGCGCCAGACGCACCGACGATGGCGGCGACAGGCACCAGGCGACGCGGAGCCGAAGACGGCCTGTGCTTCTACCACCGCCATTTTGCGGAGAGGGCACACAGATGTCTCCCACCGTGCCACTTCAAGCACCCGGGAAATGCCAAGACCGGGGGGCCGGTAGCAGCTGCGACCCTCGGAGAAGAAAACAAGCTGCTTTACCTGACGGATGCACACTCGGGGAAACAATTCCTCGTGGACACGGGCTCCCAGCTGAGCTTCGTCACGCCTACCTATGCGGAACGGCTGATGCTGTCTAAAACTCCCTGGGTGTCAGTGTCAGCAGCGAATGGCTCAGCGATTAAGACCTTCGGTGAGAGGACTATGCTTCTGTCTTTACAAGGCCGTTCATTTGAGTGGACCTTTAATGTAGCGGCAGTCAGTTTCAACATGTTAGGGGCTGATTTTTTGTGCTCACATGGTTTATTGGTTGATCTTGCTAATAGACGTCTGGTTAATGCACTGTCTTTCCATTCTATTCCCTGCACAGCTCGGGTGGCCCCGCCGACTGCACATGCCAACGTCACAGCTGCGGGTGGTAAGTTTCATGCTCTGCTCACTCAGTTCCCAGCACTCACAGTTCCAAAGTTTTCGGCGACAGTGGCTAAACACGGGGTGGAGCATTTTATCACCACCACTGGGCCGCCCGTTTTCGCAAAAGCTCAGCGCTTAGACTCAGCTAAGCTGGCAATAGCGCGCGAGGAGTTCGCCAACTTGGAAAAACTGGGCATAATTAGACGCTCGAACAGCCCCTGGGCTTCGCCGTTACACATGGTCCTAAAGGCTGATGGCTCGTGGCGGCCTTGCGGTGATTTCCGCAGGTTGAACAACGTTTCGGCACACGACCGCTAGGCAATTCTGCACATCCAGGACTTTTCAGTTCATTTGGCGGGGGCGCGCATTTTTTCTAAAATAGATTTGGTGCGCGGCTACCATCAAGTCCCGGTGCACGCGCAGGATATACCCAAAACAGCGGCAATAACTCCTTTTGGGCTTTTTGAGTTTTTGCGCATGCCGTTTGGTTTAAAGGGTGCCGCGCAAACTTTCCAACGCATGATGGATGCAGTTTTACGCGACCTCCCTTTCGTGTTCGTCTATTTGGACGACATTTTGATAGCCAGCACGTCCGAAGACGAACACGAAATCCACCTCACAGTGGTTTTTCGGAGACTGGCAGAGCACGGGTTAATAATTAACCCAGCAAAGTGCCAGTTTGGGGTGGCGCAACTTGATTTTTTGGGGCATCACGTTTCGCCAGAAGGAGCGATTCCCCTGCCCGATAAGGTTCGCGCGATAACAAATTTTCCCCGACCTCAAACGGTCAAAGCGCTGCAGGAGTTTCTAGGAATGGTTCATTTTTACAACCGGTTTCTTCCGAGCGCAGCGCAGCTCATGCAGCCACTGTACACGGCACTAAAGAAACAAAAGCCCACAAGTAAGGTCGAATGGTCTCCGGAGCAGGAGCGCGCTGTCTCCCAGGTCAAATCAGCCCTTGCAAGCACCGTTTTGTTAGCGCACCCAGTTCCAACAGCCCGTTTGGCGCTCACCACTGACGCTTCTGATTTAGCGGTGGGGGCGGTCGTTGAACAGTTTGTGGCAGGGACCTGGCAGCCGCTCGCGTTTTTTAGCAAATCCTTGCGCGATAACGAGTGTAAATACAGCGCGTTCGACAGGGAGCTTTTGGCCCTACACTTGTCCACCCGCCATTTCCAGTTCTGGCTGGAAGGGCGCCGTTTCACCACGTTCGTGGACCACAAACCATTTACGTTTGCGATGGCCAAGATCTCAGAACCTTGGTCAGCCCGACAGCAAAGGCAGCTAGCCGTGATATCAGAGTTCACCACCGATATCCAGCATGTCGCAGGTACACATAATGTAGTGGCAGACTGTTTCTCGCGTGCTGTGGCAACGCCAAGCCCCGTGGGGGCAGACTCTGTAGCCGTGGCCGCGGACCAGGGCAGTGACGCGGAAGCGCGCGCAGCCCCAGTCCACATAGGTTTAGATTATGCAGCCATGGCCGCGGAGCAGGTTAGTGACGCGGATGTGCGAGCGCTCCAGTCTGGACCAACAGGGTTAAGGCTGGAGCACAGGGTGCAGCAAATAGGTATGCCCCCCCTAATATGCGATGTCTCCACGAGACGGCCTCGCCCCGTGGTTCCAGCTGCGTGGCGCCGCCGCATTTTTGACTCAGTCCATTCTCTGGCGCACCCGGGGGTGCGCGCATCGATCAAGATGGTGGGGGAGAAATTTGTTTGGCCCGGGTTGCGCAAACAGGTCAAGGAATGGGCAGCAGCCTGCGTAGCGTGCCAGAGGGCTAAAATACACAAGCACACGAGAGCTCCTTTGGAGCCTTTTCATATTCCGGCTAAGCGCTTTGATCATGTGCATGTTGACTTGGTGGGCCCCCTGCCCTCGTCTCAAGGGCACACGCACCTTTTGACGATGGTGGACCGCACCACGTGTTGGCCAGAAGCAGTTCCTCTGGCGTCAACAACAGCGGAAGAAGTTGCGTGTGCGTTTTTGACAGCTTGGGTTGCGCGTTTTGGAGTTCCGTCGGACATAACGTCCGATAGAGGTCCTCAATTTGTTTCCGAGCTGTGGTCATCTATGGCCCGCAGCTTAGGGGTGAAGATACACCGCACTACCGTGTATAACCCCCAGGCCAACGGTTTATGTGAACGCTTTCATAGGTCATTGAAAGCAGCCCTCAGAGCATCACTCACGGATACAAATTGGGTGGACAAACTACCATGGGTTTTATTGGGGTTGCGTTCTGCACCTAAGGAGGACTTGCAGGCCTCCCCAGCTGAGTTAGTTTTTGCACAACCTCTCCGTTTGCCGGGGGAATTTCTTCCCGAAAATCCTGCACCAAATTGTCCCCCCGCTCAGCTGTTGCAGAGCGGCACAGGATCAAACACGCTGCCTGGCCCAGTTCATCACAGTTTCCCACGCGTTTTTGTGCCAAAGGCTTTAAAAAACGCAGAGTTTGTTTTTGTTAGACACGATGCACAACGCCCAGGTTTACACCCGCCTTACGATGGACTGTACAGAGTGCTGGAAAAAAATGAGAAGCATTTCTTGCTAGATTTAGGAGACAGAAAGGAGTTAATTTGCATAAACAGACTCAAGCCCGCTTTTGTTCTGGCTGATGAACAAGTGCAGTTGGCGAGAGCTCCCCGCCGTGGCAGGCCACCGAGAAGGCATTCTCCAGAGCTCCCACAGCTAACAAATCTAATCCACAGGTGCGAGGAGACGCTGCAGAGGCAGCAAAGCCGGCACATAGCAAATTCAGCAGGAGGTTAAGACCTAAGGGACTGGGGGATTGATTTTTGTTATGTGGTAATGTTTTTATGTTATGCAGTTCTGATTATGTTTGTCCCATGCAGACGTTTGGGGGGGGGGGGGGGGTCATGTGGCACATATGTTTGGTTCATATTTCCCACAAGTGTGTGGCACATATGTTTGGTTCATATCTCCCACAAGTGTATGGCTTATGTGGATTGGGGCTTCACGTCTTGAGGGACAAAGAGTCTGGGTTGGCAGAGGTCGACAGGAGATGACGAGGAGGTGTGAGTTTTGACCTTTGTCTCAGAGAAGAGGCCCCGGGGGGATTCCCGGAACATCGGAGAATGAGAGACAAAGGTGAATCTTCAAAGACGTGGCATTGTGACTGTATGTTTGCAGAAACACCATGTGACTTGAGTTCTTAATCCTCGAGATGTTTAAGAATGTGATGTGACATGATTCTGCCTCTTTTGGCTACTTGAGAATGATGGAGATTGTGTTCTGCAAAAAAGCTGAACCTGAGAAATAAACTCAGCCTCATCATTGAACACAACTTCCACACTATAGATAAATTTCCTTTGCCTTACTACATGAATACTTATGAATTAAAGTCTGGTAAGTACTTAATCAGACAGCAATCTATAAAAGGGATGCTTCCCTTCAGTCACATTAGCAATCAGCTTTATGCAGAGACTGGGTTACCTGTGCTTTGGTTTTGTTGTGCAGTGCGGGTGCAGCCTTGTCAATAAAGCACCTTCATGACAACAGCTTATACTGTGGTGCAGGGCCAGAGATCTTTGACTGTCGGTGCTGCCACAGAGGGGTGATGCTTTTTGCTTTCAGTTGGTCAGCGGAGTTGGCAGCGCCTCCTCTGTTTTTTTTCTTTGCCAGCCCCAGTGTGTTCTTTGGGGTTGGTGTTGGCTCCTAGTGGGGACGGCTGCTATGTTTCCTGACGTCCATCATGTTGCTGGGGTCTCAGATTTTTGTGGTGCGTCTTTAGCAGGCCGCGTGTGTCTTGTCCAGTTCACCCTTCCTGCTGAGTTCAAAAAAATTAAAATATTCCTCAACGTCTGCTTTCAAAATGCTGGGTGTGTTTTGTTTTTTTTTTAATCATCCGTTGCCATTCTCTTCCTCCGTCTGCCATGATGCAGTTAACAAGCAATTAAGCCTGCAGTTGTCAACGTTGCGAGTCACGACTTAACTTCACAGCTTCATTCACAGAGGTCAGGCAAACGGCAATCAAGACTGGCACTTCAGGCAATGAGATCTTGATCATTAACATTCTGCGTCGGTGCAGAGGTCCGCATCACGATGTATCTAAGAATCAAGAAATTTCTACACCTCAGGCATAAGGGTGTAAATGTGTGCACTTGGCACCAAGACACCCCGGTCACAGTTCAAGGATTGATTTTATTTTTGTGTCATCAGAACTAAGGCCTCAGTGGATCACCACCTGGTGACTTATATACAGTACATTTTAAATTTACTATTTTTTCTTATGAATGCCATGGATTCATTAATTCAGGTCAGAAGAATCTAATGCCTGCCAAAAATGACAGTAGCATTTTATAATATAACCCACAATATAAGATAAGATAAGATAAGCCTTTATTAGTCCCACAATGGGGAAATTCCAGGATTGCAACAGCATAGGGATAGCAACACTCAGAGCAACAATCAGAAGGCAAGAAAAAACAACATCTAGTAAACATATGTCCATATTACTATAAATGTATATACATATATAGACACACAGTGCAGAGCATTATGGCTGGTGGATGTGCAGCAGAAAGTCTAAGCTCTCTCTCCGCGGATGCAGCGGGCCAGCTGGAAGTCTTTGGGCATGATGGTGACCCCCTTAGCGAAGAAGAGACCACCAGGTGGGTCTCGCTGGTCTCCTGCAGAGCCATGACGGCGAAACTCAGGAAACGCAGGACGGTCTTGAAGTCCTGAGCGATCTCCCTCACCAGGCGCTGGACGGGCAGCTTACGGATGAGCAGCTCCGTGGATTTCTGGTAGCGACGGATCTCTCTCAGAGCCACGGACCTGTGACGGTGAGGCCTCTTCACTCTGCCGGTGGCCAGAGCGCCTCTCCGAGCAGCTATATACAGGCTAAGAACAGGAAAAAACAGAGAAAAAATAAAGGATAAATACGGGGTAAGTAGTGGTTCATATATTATGCCTTTGCTGTCATCTGACATAAGTACCCTATAAACACAGGGACAGTATGGGTAAAACAGGATAACTGTAGAGGAGCTGGAAATGATGAGGCGATTTTGTATTAAAAACAGAGTCTTTAATGAACAGCTCTTCTATCTAGTCTCATCTGGTGCAGAGCTTGGCAGAAGGCAAAAGAGAAAGATTTCTGCCCAGCTCGCTGGTTAAATACAGGCACACATCAAAGACATGTATCACACAAGCCGACATCCCCTGTTATCTTAATCCCCCCATTGTTCTGTTATCTCCTCTCTTCGTCTTGGGAGGTGATGGGAACTCCTCTCCTCGCCATGGGGGGCGAAGGTGTCTAGTCCGTCTCTGCCGCCGCGTCCTGGGACGTGTTTGTTCTTCACACGGCGGGTGAGATTCCTTTGTCCTTTCCAAGGTGTGAAGTTCCTTACATATGCTGTCACAAAACATTTCCACTTGCTCTAACATATGTAGGTATGGAATATATGAGTAATATATACCACAATAACAATGAAAAAAGGTAAAAATGGAGGAGGGGACAGGGTAAAAACAGAAAAAGCTGGGTACTTGTGTAGGCTGTATTATGCCTCAACTTTTATCTGGCATAATTACCCTATAGGTATGGGGGGGGGGGGTAAAAACAGGGGAAAACATGTTTTACTCTGGTTTCCCCCAGATTTACTTCAATTTTTTTCAGTTTTTTTCTTACTCCCCCCCCCCCACCTCCATTTTTTTTTTCTGTTTTTTGACGCAGCACTTACCCTATACTCACATTGTAATTTGTGGACTGTTGGGCAGATGCTAATGTCAGACCGTATTTCTATAATATCCAAGCTAACAAGTTAAACAAAGCATTAAACCTTTTTTTCCATTTCAACCAGTACAGCTCTGTCTGGGCCTCCTCTCTTTCATTTCCTTTTGTTTTCTCCATCTCTTCCCTCTCTTGGAGGAATCTGACAAGGATATTATTAATGTGATAAAGACTTTTTGATTCCTCCCTCTGTGGTCTGTAATAAAAAACTTCATGTAAACACATCAGAGAGGTCCAGATCATATACTGAGCAGATCCATGTCTGTTTTTTTTTTCCTGATTAGCATCTCTGGCTCATGTTATGTGGTGGAAACTTAAAGCTCAGCAGTGTTTTATTAATCTAAAAGAAATGCATGGATGAGTGATTAACTTGAAGTCTCTTTGGAATTGATTGCTGAAAAACACACATGCACACACAAATACCCCTGAGAACACTGGCGCAGAAAGTTGCATGATACACATAATAACATGAACCACACATACCTCAGCTACACACTCATCCACCTTTTATAGGTCTGAGGGCCATCTGTGACAACAGCAGTAGTCCTCTGTGTTTAAACTGCAGACAGACACGAGAGCGCTCTGATGCTCGTCCAGTCAGACATACCTTCACAGTGTGGATCAAAGCTTGTCTTTTCATTTCTTTGGCTTACAGAAAATCATCAGACCTGATAATAATGTTTAAAATTATTGTGGTTTATTTTCCATTTTCCTACTCAATATTCGCTGTTTTGGCAGGTTTTTATTCCTGCACCTGGCAAAATTATGTCTTCACTGCTCAGATCTCAAAGATGGAAGGAAATTTTGAACCATGTAATATGTGTCTGTACGTTCCTGTGCGTTTGCATGTGTGTGTGTGTGTGTGTGTGTGTACAGCTGAGGCACAGTGCTATAAAACCACAGCATTCCTAAGTGACACAGTTCCCACATCTTTGCCCAAAAGACCAAGTGTCACATCCTTTCTGCCCTTCTAAGGACAACTCTTCACTCTCTGGTGAACCGGCACAGACATGTAAAAGTAGAACTTAGAACAATAAAGACGACTGTCTGGGACAAAGAAACCTTTGAGATGACAGAATTTTGTTCTTTTTGACCTGAAATTAAGAGGGGGGCATGTTTGGGTCATGTCAAAATTGACATGTTCATAATTTTTGCAGTATGACTTTAGCATTTACAATATTTCACAAAAGTGAGTACCCCTCACATTTTTGTAAATATTTTATTATATCTTTTCATGGGACAACACTGAAGATATGACACTTTGATACATTGTAAAGTAGTCAGTGTACAGTTTGGATAACAGAATTTGCTGTCCCCTCAAAATAACTCAACACACAGCCATTAATGTCTAAACTGCTGGCAACAAAAGTGAGTACAGCCCTAAGTGAAAATGTCCAAATTGTGCCCAATTAGCCATTTTCCCTTCCCCGTGTAATGTGACTCATTAGTGTTACAAGGTTTCAGGTGTGAATGGGGAGCAGGTGTGTTAAATTTGGTGTTATTGCTCTCACACTCTCTCATACTGGTCACTGGAAGTTCAACATGGCACCTCATAGCAAAGAACTCTCTGAGAATCTGAAAAAAAAAATGTTGCTCTACATAAAGATGGCCTAGGCTATAAGAAGATTGCCAACACCCTGAAACTCAGCTGCAGCACAGCAGCCAAGACCATGCAGCGGTTTAACAGGACAGGTTCCACTTAGTATAGGCCTCGGTGTGGTCGACCAAAGAAGTTGAGTGCACATGCTCAGCATCATATCCAGAGGTTGTCTTTTGAAAATAGGCATATGAGTGCCGCCAGCATTGCTGCAGAGGTTGAAGGGGTGGGAAGTCAGCCTGTCAGTGCTCAGACCATACGCCGCACACTGCATCAAATTGGTCTGCATGGCTGTCGTCCCAGAAGGAAGCCCCTTTTAAAGATGATGCACAAGAAAATCCGCAGTTTGCTGAAGACAAGCAGACTAAGGACATGGATTACTGGAATCATGTCCTGTGGTCTGATGAGACCAAGATAAACTTATTTGGTTCAGATGGTGTCAAGCGTATGTGGCGGCAAGCAGGTGAGGAGTAGAAAGACAAGTGTGTCTTGCCTACAGTCAAGCATGGTGGTGGGAGTCTCATGGTTTGGGGCTGCATGAGTGCCACTGGCACTGGGGAGCTACAGTTCATTGAGGGAACCATGAATGCCAACATGTACTGTGACATATTGAAGCAGAGCATGATCCTGTTCCTTTGGAAACTGAGCCACAGGGCAGTATTCTGACATGATAACGACCCCAATCACACCTCCAAGATGACCACTGCGTTGCTAAAGAAACTGAAGGTAAAGGTGATGGACTGCCCAAGCATGTCTCCAGACCTAAACCCTACTGAGCATTTTTGGGGCATCCTCAAATGGAAAATGGAGGCGTGCAAGGTCTTTAACATCCACCAGCTCTGTGATGTCGTCATGGAAGAGTGGATGAGGATTCCACTGGCACCATGTGAAGCTCTAGTGAACTCCATTTGAATTTGAATTTGAATGTGAATTTCCTTTATTGTCATTGTATACAAAATATAGAATGAAATTTGTCAGCTCCACAAACATACCGCTCAACCAACCATACAAAAACACATACCCCCAAGAGAGTGAAGGCAGTGATGGAAAATAATGGTGGCCACACAAAATATTGATACTTTGGGCACAATTTGGACATTTTCACTTAGGAGTGTACTCACTTTTGTGAGATACTGTACATTTTAAAGAGTTTGGGAAGAACCACCCTCTACTTAAAATCCGATGGTTTTTCACCTCCATGCTGCAAATTATAATCATTTAATGTGCACCTCCTCATTATTTAACCCTTAGCATAAAAATTTTCCCTAAGTAATCCACAAAATGACTAATTTAGCATGTAGAGGATGTCTAATCCAGTTTACAGCACATGCTAATTTACTATTAAATAAGTCACACATGTATCATCAGCAAGTACAAAATTTATGAGAATAAAAGCTGCAAAATTGTGAGGGGGAAAAAAAAAACCTCATGAATGCTGAGGGGAGAATGATCTGCTCCACGTTGTGCACTGTTCCATTATCTTGGACTGTGTAATATTAAAAGGTATATGGCGTTCACTTATATAGCACTTTTCCTCATCTATGGATGACCAAAGCGCTTTACAGATCCTGCTGTCCACCCATTCACACACTGATGCCATACACAGGCGCTGGCCTGACCTATCAGGAACAACTGGGAGTTCAGTGTCTTGCTCAAGGACACTTCGACATGCAGACTGCAGACAGAGTGGGAATCGAACCTCTGACCCTTCAATCAGTAGTCAGCCACACTACACCTGCCTCCTATTATGATTGTGCTTGTGTAATTCTACTTTGATTTTGAAGGTGCTTCCTGTTGTGTTCTTGGTTTGTCTAATTTAACTTGATTTCCTGTTTTATTTCGATATGTACAGTATTTCATGTAGATCCTTGTTTATGATTTCCAGTTTACTGTTGGGTTTAATTTTCGTTAATGCTCCTGAGTTGCTTTTATTCCTGGTTTTGTTTTTTCCTGTAGCCATGTCTCATGGATCCACTGGATCCATCGTTTTCCCGCTTCCCACTCACTGTGTATGTGAAATGCAACAGAAAGCATCTGGTTCCGGTATGGTGAGAGTTGGGCTGTGGTGTGTTCCATAGCCCGTGCTTCCCCTACCTCTAATTTGCATAACATTTATTTTTTTATTTTATGCAAATGAGGGCTGGGCAGCCGGCATGTGTCAGCCGCAGCGATGTGGTGCTGAACTTTTTTTAATGCCAAATAATGGTGGATTGATTAACTGCACCTCGGTTCCAGGTTCCTGCACCTCAGAAAGCTCAGTTGGCTTCCTGTGGTAACGTATCGTCACTTCCTGTGTTGCTGGCTGTCTGTGTGGCTTGCTCTGTGGTTAGCTCTCCTCATTCTCCTGAGGATTTTGCCTTTAATTGTATTTTAATCACTTTTTTCCTTCTATCATTAGCTCTCACTTCTGTTGATCTAGCCTCTTGCACCTGTGTGCGCACTTGGTGTCATCTAATCACCCTCTTTAGCCTTCTGTTCACCTTTCATCGGTGTTTTTGTTAGCTTCTGGTTAGCCATTAGCTATGGCTACTAGCTGTCCTTCCCCTCCTCCTCTGGTGTGCTCTCTGTGTCACATGTTTAGCTACACCTCTGCCTCTTTCAGTGATAACGGCAAATGTAATAAATATTGTCTTTTTGAGGTGCTCGAGGCGATGTTGTCTGATTTGGAATCCCGGCTCCGCTGCATTGAAACACCGTCTGTGCCAGTTAATAATGACAGACTCCCCTTAGCTGCAGCGGAGCTCCCTAGCATAGAGCAGCCTGCTAGCGGTCCTCCGGTCCTCCTCAGCAGCGAGGAGACTGGGTGGGTGACAGTGAGAAGGAAGCCTAATCACAAGGCCCCAGTTCACCACCAACCTGTTCATGTTTCTAATCGCTTTTTCCCGCTCAGCAACACAACCACTGAGGAAAAAACTCTGATCATTGGCGACTCTGTAGTCAGAAATGTGAACCTAGAGACTCCAGCGGCCATAGTCAAATGCATTCCTAGGGCCAGAGCAGGCGACATCGAGTCAAATTTGAAAATGCTGGCTAAAAGTAACTGTAAATACTCCACAATTGTTATCCACACCAGCATTAATGACGTCCGACTCCGGCAGTCGGAAGTCACAAAACTTAATGTGGAATCGGTGTGTGACTTTGCCAAAACAATGTCTGCCTCTGTAGTATTCTCTGGGCCCCTCCCCAATCTGACCAGTGATGACATGTTTACCCGCTTGTCATCCTTCAACCGCTTGCTGACTGTGTTGTGTCCTGCAAACGATGTGGGCTACATAGACAATTGGAACTCATTTTGGTTAAAACCTGGTCTTATTAGACGAGACAGCGTCCATCCCACTTTGGATGGTGCGTCTTATTTATCTAACAATCTGGCATCATTTTTATCCAAATTTCCAAAACCTTGACAACTCAGAGTTGGGACCAGGAAGCAGAGTTGCAGTCTTACACGCCTCTCTGCAGCTCCTTTTCATCTGCCACCCCTCAACTTAGCCCCTGTCTTCCCCATCAGAGAATCATTGTCTGCTCCCTCCAAAGTAAATAAAAATATTATGAGATGAGATGAGATTCAACTTTATTGTCATTACACATGTATAATACAAGGTAACGAAACGTGACTTGGCATTTGGGCACGCTCTGCAGAGCGCATCCAAGGCCGGGGCAGCCGCTAGGCGCCAGTCATGTATATTATGTATTATGTATATTATGTATAAGCATCCCAAAGTGATTAAACAAAAAGTTGGTAAAACTCAAATTAAACATGAAGCCTCTAAATTTAATGACTTGGCCTCTGTTCCTCCTCATAATTTAAAAATTAAATGTGGTTTGTTAAATATTAGGTCTCTAACTCCCAAGTCTCTGCTAGTCCATGATCTGTTAATTGATCATCAGATTGATTTAATATCCCTTACAGAGACTTGGTTTGGGCAAGAGGATTATGTTGGTTTAAATGAATCAACTCCCTCTGGTTATTTAAACTGTCAAAATCCCAGAAGTTCTGGTTGTGGATGAGGAGTAGCAACAGTTTACCATTCCAAATTACTAGTTAATGTAAAGCAAAAAACATGTTATCATTCCTTTGAGGGCCTGGTCATCAGTATTGGGCATTTTAGCAATTTTAGGCTAAACCCAGTTTTTATCCGAATTTGCCGAATTCTTAGCTGATTTAGTGCTGAAATCAGATAGAATAATTATAGTAGGGGACTTTAATATACATGTAGATGTAGATACTGATTGTCTTAATGGGGCATTTAATTCAATATTAGACTCAATGGGGCTTTCTCAGAAAGTAGGAAATTCTACCCATTATCTCCACCATACGTTGGACCTTGTTCTGACATATGGCATAGAAATAGAAAATCTGGTAGTGTCTCTTCATAACCCTGTACTGTCAGACCATTGTCTGTTAACCTTTGATTTTACTATTTCTGACTATTTGGCTCCTAAAGAAAAATATTACTACAGTAGATGCCTCTCAGATGATGTTGTAACCAAATTTATGCAGATTGTTTCCTCTATGCCATGTGTCAACACAACCGAAATAAGGTATAGACAGCTTGCTCCTTCTGTAATTGATAGCATGATAGATAGTGTTGCAGCTTCTCTGCATCAGACGCGAGACATGGTGGCCCCTTTGAAAAAGAAAAAGTCTAATCAGAGATTTCTAACTCCTTGGTTGAACCAAGGAGTTAGAAGGCCGCTCGCAACCTGCTCGAATGGGTCGGCGAAGAGGATTAAGCCGAAAGAAAAATAAGCCCTCTTGATGGTTTACCTTTATCTCAGTGAACCTAATTATACCCAGAAAGGATCGTTAAAAATCCGCAGTCGGCGGTGAAGATGAAATAGCGATGTTGTCGTCGTTTTCCTTCGGACCTCTGTTGGTGTTGACGGCTTAGCAAGCTAGCGCTAGCCTCCTGTCTGGTGATGGTCATCGTGAATTTATGCGGATGTCTCCAGACCAGTCTGTATTGAACCAATGGCAACAAATGGGAGCATCCAGCATTGGCCGAAATCACCAGGGCATCAACTAAGCATTAAGAACCAGATAGCTATTTACATTTTTGGAAATCCAGCCAGAGGTCAGGCATTGGCTTGCTTGCTACCGGATAACCATGAAAACCGGTACTACCTGTCTCATGGGTCGGGCCGTCGGCAACTCAACCGGCATCCCCGCCCTTCCGAGGGCGTGGAGGGTGAAGCAGGGCATCCTGGCAGAACTAAAAACAATATCTGCCACAGATCTGTGGTGGACCACTCCCAGTTACATGGGGTGAGACTGGATATCCTGGCAGATAAACACATATGTTGCAAGGTCTGTGGTGGACTGCGCCAGTCAGTGCATCGTGACATGCATTACACAAAGAGCAGAGATAAACAAACCTATCATCTGGTCGGTCACTGCAACAGATACTGGAGTCAGTTTGTCTTGGCTTGTCCTTGCCACTGATAATACCTTTATCTGCCAAGAATGTGCTGCTAGTCCAGCAAAAGCTAGCGGTACTCAAATACTTTGCAAGCAGTTTCATGAAATGGTCAATCAGAAAGCAACTCATACCGGCTTGGACGTCGCCCAGGCTTACAAGGTCCACGCTGATCTATTCACACTCCAACAGGCAGCGAAAAGTAAACTAGGAGCAGGAAGACAAAAAAAGAGGAAAACAGCAGCCTTGTATGTAGCAGAATGGAATGTACGCACTCTGTTGGACAGAACAACATCACAGCACCCAGAAAGACAGACCACGCTTGTGGCCCTGGAAATGAACAGGTACAATGTAGACATAGCTGCACTTAGTGAAACAAGATTGCCTGGATATGACAGCTTGGAAGACCATGGGTACATCTTCTTTTGGAGTGGGAGATCAACTCAAGAAAGGAGAGAAGCAGCCATGCTGAACCAGAGTTGGTTCAGACACTGAGAAATGGAAAGGAGTCCTAGGCAGTCATGGAGTAGGCAAGTGCAATGCTAATGGAGAACTTCTACTTGCACTATGTTCAGAGTACAACCTTGTGATAACCAACACTCTATTTAAGCACAAGGACACACACAAGAAGACATGGATGCACCCAAGATCCAAGCACTGGCACTTGTTAGACTAGTCAGGCAGAGAGACATAAGGGATGTATTGGACACCAGAGGCGCGGACTGTGGTACGGATCATGTTATGCTAAGATCTAGATTAAGGATTTGGAGACAAAAACAGCACTGCAGGATGGGTGCGAAGCCACCACGGAAGCTAAACATTAGTGCACTGAAAGACCAAAAGAAGCAGGAAAAACTTACACAGGAAATGGATAAAAACTTGAAAGACTGGGACAGCAACAACTCAGAGAATGACATAGAAGAGAAATAGGCAACACTGAAGGATATGGTGTATCAGACTGCGAGTGATGTATTAGGTCACCCTGAGAGGAAACATCAAGATTGGTTTGATGACCATGATGAACACCTGAACAAACTACTAGAAGCGAGGAATACAGCGAGGCAGGAAAACCTACAGTGTAACACAAGGTCAAAGAAGAAGAAATACTCAAAGGCTCAGAGTGAGCTACAGAAGTACACCAGAGAAATGAAGTCCAACTGGTGGGATGAAAAAGTGGAGGAACTGAAAAAGTGGAGGAACAAAGAAATCTATGGCCCTAAACCAGGAGGATTGATCCAACTAAAAGCTATGGATGGTGAAACAGTTTTGCAGGAGAAAGACAAGATCCTGGACAAATTTGCAGACCATTTTGACCAACTACTAAACAACCCTGGAGATCTCAATGAAGAAGCTAAAGAAGTTCTAGTGCAGCGACCAGCTGTATCATGTCTGGATGAACCACCAAATTTTGATGAACTAATGGCATCTATCAGGACAACACAGGATGGTAAAGCTCCAGGAAGGGATGGAATTCCAGCAGAAGTGTGGAAATTTGGTGGTGTTCAGCTGACCACCTGCCTGCACAAGCTCATCCACAAGATATGGGGTGCCCAGAAAGTACCTCAAGACTGGAAGGATGCAAGTATTGTGCCTTTGTTCAAGAAAGGTGACAGGAAAGATTGTGGAAATTACTGAGGTGTATCACTGCTAGCCACTGTTGGTAAGATTCTCTCACGTGTACTACTGAACAGACTCAACGAACACATCTCACAGAATGTACTACCGGAAACCCAGTGCGGCTTTAGAAGTGGAAGAAGCACAATGGACATGATTTTCTGCTTGAAACAGGTTCAAGAAAAGTGTATCGAACAGAACATGCCGCTTTATGTAGTCTTCATCGACTTCAGTAAAGCCCTCGATACTGTTTTGCGACAAGGACTTTGGCAGGTACTCAAGAAATATGGCTGTACAGAGAAGTTTGTCAGCCTGATCAAGGCACTCCATACAGGTATACAAGCAAATGTGGCAATGAGTGGTTCAGTATCTAAAGACTTTTCAGTAAGCAACAGGGTGAAACAAGGGTGTGTGCTGGCGCCTACACTCTTCTCGCTATATCTGGCAGCCATGCTTGAGGTGGCCTTCAAAGACACTTCAGAAGGAGTATACATTCAAACAAGGAAAGAAGCAGACTTGTTCAACGTGGCACAGTTTAAAGCCAAGAGTAAGACATCGATAAAGGTAGTAAGAGAAATGCTCTTTGCCGACAACAGTGCTCTAGTTGCACACAGTCTGGAAGATATGCAATCTTTAGTGGAGAAATTTGCAAGAGCACTTAGCCAATTCAGCCTCCAAATCAACATCAAGAAGACAGAGTGCCTTTATCAACCACCAAAGTTCCAGTTATCAACATCACTACCAGAAGAGATCAGCATTGGTACAGAGCCATTTGTCAAGTGCAAGACTTTCAAGTATCTAGGGAGTACTGTTTCAGAGAATGCTAGGCTGGAGGATGAACTATCTCTCAGAATGGGAAGAGCGAGCACTGTGTTTGGAAACTTGAGGGAGAGACTGTGGAACAATCGACATGTGTCTATTTGTGTGAAATGCAAAGTGTACAGAGCGACAGTACTGGCTACTCTATTGTGCGGTGCTGAAACTTGGACTGTCTACAGAGTGCAGGTGAAGAAATTCCACATGTACATGATGAGACACCTTCAAGCCATGATGAACACCTCATGGAAAGACAAGATAACCAACAGAGAAATGTTGAAACGAGCTGGTCAACCATCAATGGAGGACATGGTAATACAGATGAACCTGAGATGGCTCGGACATGTTGAGAGGATGGACCACCAACATCTCCCTCAGCAGTTACTCTACTCACAGTTATGTGAGGGCAAACGCAATCAGGGTGGACCAAGGCTCAGATCTAAAGACACTGTAAAAAGAAACTTGAAGAAGTTGGATATAGACAGGAGCTCCTGGCAGCGGAAGGCTAAGGACAGAGCTGTGTGGAGGAATCTGATCAGATCTAAATGAATCAGTCATTGTCGCCCACAACAGACTGCTATGATGATGATGATGATGATTGCTCAACACAGAAACTCGTAGCTTAAAACAGAAGACTCGTTAATTAGAAAGAAAATGGCACTCTACTAATTTAGATGAAATCTATTTAGCTTGGAGAAATCATCTTTTAATTTATAAAAAAAAAAAATCTCTGAGAAAAGCTAGAATGAGTTATTTTTCTGCATTAATAGAAGAGAACAAGAATAATCCCAGGTTTCTTTTCAGCACTGTAGCCAGGCTGACAAAGAGTCAGGACTCTGTCAGTCCATGCATTCCCTTAGAGCTTACTAGTGAGAACTTTATGAACTTTTTCAATAATAAAATTTCGTCTATCAAAGATAAAATCAATCAGATTCTTCCCAACATTAACTTAAATACAGTAACTACAACTCCTTCAATTGATATCTGTTTGGATGAGTTTACTCCAATTGACCTTTTAGAGTTAGACAAAATAATTTCCTCATCCAAGCCTTCAACTTGTCTTTTAGACCCTATTCCTTCCAGTTTATTTAAAGAAGTCTTCCCATTTATTGGTAGCTTTATTCTTCAAATAATCAATTCTTCATTAACTTTAGGCCATGTACCGCAGGCTTTTAAAACTGCTGTAATTAAACCCTTGCTCAAAAAGCCAACGCTGGATCCAGGAGTTTTAGCTAACTATAGACCAATCTCTAATCTCCCTTTCATTTCAAAAATCTTAGAAAGAGCTGTTGCTACGCAATTATTTGACCACTTGCAGGGAAATTGTTTATTTGAAAAGTTTCAATCTGGGTTTAGAATCCATCATAGTACTGAAACAGCCTTAGTGAAGGTCACTAATGACCTCCTTTTTGCATCTGATAATGGACTTGTTTCTGTACTTGTCCTTTTAGACCTTAGTGCAGCTTTTGATACTATCGATCATAATATTCTACTTGATAGATTAGAACACTATGTTGGACTTAATGGAACTTCGTTGCAGTGGTTTAGATCTTATTTATCTGATAGGTTCCAGTTTGTTCATGTCAGTAATGAGTTTTCTTTCAACTCAAAGCTCAGTCATGGAGTTCCACAGGGATCTGTGCTAGGCCCTACTCTTTTTAGTTTATATATGCTTCTGTTAGTTCCCAGTTTGGGATCAATAAAGTACATCTATCTATCTATCTATCTATACATTTTATACATTTTCAATCAATTAGCCAAGTTAGAAGCCTGTCTTAAGGAAATCAAAGCTTGGATGACTTGTAATTTCCTTCTATTAAATTCAGATAAGACTGAAGTCATTCTTGTTGGTCCAAAAAAAACCTTAGAAATAACTTTCCAAATCAAACTTTTAGTTTGGATGTGGTTACTCTTTCTCTTAATAGCTCTGTGAAGAACCTTGGAGTTATTTTTGATCAAGATCTGTTTTTTAATTCACGTATTAAATTTGTTTCTACGACTGCCTTCTATCATTTGCATAATATTGCCAAGATTAGGAGCATCTTGTCTCAGAGTGATGCTGAGAGACTGATCCATGATTTTGTTAGCTCTAGATTAGATTATTGTAACTCTTTATTATCAGGTTGTCCTAAAACATCTTTAAGCTGATCCAAAATGCTGCAGCAAGAGTTTTAACAGGTACTAGAAAGAGAGATCATATCTCTCCGGTTCTGGCCTCCCTTCACTGGCTTCCCAAAGAGTTTAGAATTAAGTTTAAAATCCTTCTTCTCACTTTCAAAGCTCTAAACAATCAGGCCCCTTTTTATTTAAAAGATCTGATACTACCCTATTATCCTAACAGAGCACTACGCTTCCAAAATACTGGATTACTTGTAATATCTAGAATCTCCAAAAGTACAATGGGAAGCAGAGTCTTCAGTTATCAAGCTCCTCTCCTGTGGAACCAGCTGCCAATCTGGATTTGGGAGTCAGACTCGATCTCTGTTTTTAAAAATAGGGTTAAAACCTTCCTTTTTGATACAGCCTACAATTAGGGAGGGAGCACGTGTCCCTGAACCTTCCCTTAGTTATGCTGCTAATAGCTTTAGACAGCTGGGGGACCTCCAATAATGCACTGGGCTTCACTCCTTTCTTCACTCTCAATGAATTTTTTTTTTTATTTTTTTTTTTTTGGCTGGTCATTAACATCTGTTTGTTTTCTCCCATAGATTGAGTCTCTATTGTGCTGTTTGCTCTCTACTGGCTCTTTTCCATAGTCACAGTTCTTTTTTACTTGTTTCGATTCTCCACTACTTCTTTCTCCCTCGGTTGTTGACCCATTACAACCCTGTAAAGCCGCGTAAGCTCTGTAGTGGGCGGGATTGAGGCGGCCCCATACTCTGCTGACATCAACTCCGGCGACCGACTTCTTCACAACAAAGAAAATGGCGGATTACGAGCGGAGGATTTCCACGTTGGTTCTTCTCTGGCTTTTGAACACAATGAATGTTTTTAAGCGGAGAAGAGAGTTTTACAGGAGAAGATGACGTGCATTGAGAGAACACACGTTGGAGCAGTACCAGAGACTCGTTGTTGCCATTGGGGAATATGAAGCAGAGAGCTTAATTACCCAGCACATCAAGCACACGAGGAAAAAGTTTTTGGTAATTTAATGCTTCCTATTGTCATTTTATCGTCATGTCATTGTTGTGTACAGCATTTTGATGTCGCCAGGTTATCAGTATTAATATGTATGCTGTGTGTGTGTTCTAGTTGGCTGCGTTGTTGCAAAATCAACGCTGCAGACCATGGACCTGGGCAGTAAACCGTAGCTCGCAGTGGTGGGAGAATTATTGTCCCCAGCTTCTCAAGCACACAGTGGTTGCAGAACTTCCGGATGTCCGAGGACACTTTCACCTACTTGTGCCACAAATTGCTTCCATGCATGGAGCCTCATTCATGTGCGTCAAATGTTTGTTTTTTTAAATAAAATTTGGTGCACTTTTCGTCTAGTCTCCTCTGTTGTTCATAACGGTTAACTGTTAAGGGACAACTAATTAAATGCTAAAACCTTGTAATTGACCTTGGAATTATATGTGGAAACTTGTTATATTTCCAGTTAATCCTAGCCCACTTTTACTTACAAAATAATTTTAAAAATTTTAAAGAAAGGCAATCCAACTGTAGCACCATTTTGCATGTTGAGTGTCATTTGAGTATGTTTTTCCCATCTATTGATATTTATAAGGGATATGTGTTCAGGGATGGGTAATTACACGTTAAAACACCTTAGAAAAATGACTACAACAAAAAAGGCAGCAGCTAGACAACTCACTTTTGGTTTCCACTAGAAAGAATAACATACATACTGAAATCAAAGGAAATGTGTTTGAGAATATATGGAGACCTTTCATTGATTATGTAAATTAAGTAAACATAACTTCTGAAGAAGGTGAATGATATGTGTGGACCTTGCAAATTCCAAGCTGGTGAATGTATTTTATGTATTCTAATGTAATAGATTACCTAGACTAAACAGAGGAACATTGTTGACTTGTTTTTGTTAATGGTTTCTGTTTTTCATCAACCTTTTTTTGTCATTTTATTGTTCTTTTTAGTTTTTAAATTACTTTTGTGTTAGTGTCTGACCGTGTGCTGTTTGTAAAAAAAAAAAAAGGTTCAATAAAAATATTGTGGGAAAAAAATTGCTCTGATCTGCGTGGAAATCCTGGACTGTTGAGACATCATGGACGTACCTGCTTCAGCTGCACTGAGTCTGAGATGATGTCATAGCAAAAAAGAATCAGGTGACACAACTTGATCGTCAGGTTAATAACTATATTAGCCACAAAATGTATATTCAAAAGTAAACATTACTGAGTTCGGTATAATAAGATGTATTTGACAGTTATGATGCATTTAGGCCAAAACAAACTTGATCTAGCATTAAAAGCAATTAAAATAATGCAGTCACAAGGTTACATGGAAAATGCTTGATTTACTCGATACATATACTGTAGAAATATATATTCTCTGCATCATCAATGTACTATACATGCATTCATGTAGTATTGCACTGACAAACCTCTGAAGTTTTTGCAGATGTCTCTTTTATATGTGAAGGTTACCACCATGTGACATAAATTTCTTAAAAATGAGCCATTATTTTCAAGGTCACCCATTAATGGTTTGTACTATTGACTCTTTTCCCACCAGTGTATTAACAGACAAAAATAGAAATCATGATGCAAACACATAAGTCACTAAATTGTTTATTACAATCAGCAGCAAAATCCAGATTATTCAGAATGTGCAAAACTCAAACTGTCAGACTGGGTCACTCAGCAGCTGGGATGTGCAGCTCACACTGGTCTCAGATCAGCAGATCTTAGGCCTGCATCTCTGTAAATAGTGACGCAAGGTCCAGTTTGGGGTGGATCAATCGTTTCCCTCTTGCCTAGACAAAAGACAGAAATGTGTGGAGGTTAAATAAACGAAGTTTAAAACATATTTGGGAAATACACTTGTTGCTAAAAGCCAGTGGTGGAATGTGAATGAATGAATCTTTATTTCGGATAGATTAAAAGAAAATACAATAATATAACAAAGGGGGAAAAAAATTTAATAAGGTCGAATTAAACAATAAGTCCTCTGTTTATACAGTTCAACATAGGTTATCTGAAATGGGTGATGGCTGAAGCTGCAGCTTATATTGCCCACCCATATTCCATCCAAGAATTCAAAAGAAAAACAAAACAGCAACGATTCCAATTCCAATGTGACAATAAAGTACTTCGTTGTTGTATTTAACCACAATTTTCATATAGCTGCACTGATGTCAAGTCGATTTTACAAGGGCTGGGTTGCATTTAAAATCATCTGCTTTTACTGTGGCCTCAGCAATCAGAATGAATTAATACATTCACTGGAATGGAATATAGTACTTTAACTGAAGGTGTGCATCACAGATTATGGAGTCGCTCAGTCAAAATATGGAGTTTTTATCAATAAAAGTTTGTCTGGAATGTAAAAGTGTCTCTTCTTGCACTGGCTTCAAGTGTGGGTGGTGTTTTGTACTTTTATTGCTAAAATATAAAAGGATGCACTACAATGGGTCTCAAATAGTTTTAATGTGTCCTGTTACTGCATGACTTTATTGATGATAGAGTATAAACTACACATATAAACTAAACTATATTGATGACTGAACAACTGCCATTCCCCAAAAGATACAGTTATGAACATAACTCAAAGGATCACACAAGTGATCTGACAAATAAATACATTAACAAGTGGTTTATTTTACAGTTGATGCGCCAGTCTTTTTCAGTTATTCTGTAATTAATACTCACACAATCAAATAAATCTCAGTTCAGTCCCTTTTACATTAAGTGGAAATTGTGCTAGTTTGGTTTTGACACTTACCTATAAAAGCAAAGGATTTCAGTACTTTCCACAGTGGCGACGTCCGTTGTTGAGTGGCCGATTCCCTCCTGCCTAGATGAACGACAGAAATGGATGGTGTTTAGTTTTTTCAAGCAAGTTCAACACTTATACAGGCACATCTCAAAAATTAGAATATCATGAAAAAGTTAAATATTTTTGTCAGTCATTTCAGAAAGTGAAACCCATATATAGATTCATTACAGGGACAGTGATATATTGAAAGTGTTTATTTTAATATTGATGATTATGGCTACAGCCCATATTAACCAACACCTCAGCGGCCCACATTTCTATTTAAAAACTATTTTTTAAAGTTTATGTAATATTCTAATTTTTTGCCAAATGGAATTTGGGGTTTTCAGGGGCTGTAAGCCATAATCATCCAAATTAAAATAAATAAATGCTTGAAATATATCATGGTCTGTGTAATGAATGATATAATATATGGATTTCTCTTTCTGACGCTTTAGAAAATTATATGAATGACTTTATAAATCACTGGTTTGAAAAAGCACTTTTATATTGTTGAGATTTCGGATCCTGTGGTCACACCAGTATCCAATATAAACAGGGAAGCTAATAACCCTGGCATGTGGAAACACATTCTAGCATTAAATTGCACACAATTTAATGCAAAACAAAAACCATAACCAGGATTGATATATTTCATCGTTTTGCTCTCACAAGCAAATATTTAGGAGAAAACAAGCGTGAATCAACAGTGGGTATTATCTAGCTACTAGCCAAAACTCGTTAGCTAAAACGAGTTAGCCAGCAAAAAACAGCATTAAATTGCACACAATTTAATGCGCAGCACCAAGTGCAATACAAAACAAAAACCAGGACTATAACCAGGATTGATATATTTCATCGTTTTGCTCTCACAAGCGAATATTTAGGAGAAAACAAGCGCGAATCAACAGTTGGTATTATCTAGCTGCTAGCCAAAATTCGTTAGCTAAAACGAGTTAGCCAGCACAGAACAGGGCTGTATGGCTCAAACGTGAGCTTACCACCAACAGGATAAATAAGCGAACAGATCCACAATATTACAAATCACTCACCATGGATGGTTCTCTCAACTTCGTATTCAGCTTGTCAGTAGTACGGTTCTATTCTGTGCAGTCATCTGTAGGGTCCGGATCACTCTTCTGACTGTGTATCTGCCAGCAAGCAGAGAAAACCCCACACCTCTTCGTTGGACCGTGGTGTAGATTTCCGCAAAACCTAACCTACAACGCTGTCTCTATTAATATCATATTCACTCCGTGAGCGATTGCAAATGGCGGACGTAAAGATTTCGAAGAGGGGCGATTTCGTGACGTTACGCGCTGACCAATCAGGGGCTAGCAGTCGATTGACGTCAAATCACACCTCGATTTTTCTCGCTTGTCCCCTGCCCCTAAACTGGCACGAAAATCGTATCGGTTAAAGCGAGTAGGGTACTGTGGAAAGAGCGAGAAAGTGAATAAAGTAAAAGTAAGTAAAGCTAAGGTGATACTTGTGGAAAAGTGCCTTACATGTCTGTTCTTTTCATCTTCTCTATCCCCTCACCCCCCCGGCCAGTCACAGCAGATGGCTGCCCCTCCCTGAGCCTGGTTCTGCTGGAGGTTTCTTCCTGTTAAAAGGGAGATTTTCCTCTCCACCGTCGCCAAGCGCTTGATCACAGGGGATCACCTGATTGCTGGGGTCTTTCTGCAATTGTGGGGGTTTCCTCTACAGATGAAAGTGCTATGAGATGACTGTTGTTGTGAAATGGCGCTATATAAATAAAGTTGAATTGAATTGAAAGTTGAACCTACTATTTCTCACATGAAGTGTTGTTAGAAACACTTGTTGCTGGTTTGTTTTAAAGATGTGAGACTTGTAAAGTGCCATGTTGTCCGGGAGTTTCAGTTCGTGGAAGGCTGCTCATGGCCATATCCATTGACCAATCAGGTGTAACCTTTCTGTTCTCAACTGCAGGATGAATGAGTCTTTCCCCTGAGACAGAGCTCACTGACTATTGGTTTTCCATAAAGTCAATTATTTTCTGTCACTCCACCTAGTTACGCCTCATCTCCCCACCACAAAGCAACCCATATGTGATACCGTCTGATTAAAAAAATGGACCAGTGGACAGGTAGCATCTGTCCTGTTCTGTCTTTTAGGTTTTAGCATTTTGCAACATTTTCCTGAGGAAAATCATGCAAACTCCACACCACAGGTTGAGTTAAATGAAAATTTTCTGTCATTGACAGATTTTTTCAGCAGAGACAAAAAAATCTGAAGGTTGTCATTTTGACAGATTACACTGAAGGTGATCTATTCTAACTTTTACTTGTAATTCCAATGTGTCCACTTTATAGCATATATTACACAGTGATTATCTGGTCTTCTCTTGCCTTTTATTTTAGTGTGGTAAGTCTTAATGACAGTTCATATTTCACCATCTGTGTGCAGCTACACACAGTCTCCACTGTGCTACAATTACAAAAAAAAGTCAAAACAGCTGAGCCTGAAAGCTTTCCTTAAACAACCACACAGAGTGGTGAAAAAAGAGGGACTGATGTAGTGGGGAATGAAGTACAAACATCCGCTGAATACAAGTGAACGTGTGAACAAAGACAAAAGCTATTTGGTGTGATACTAACTGAAACTGAAATGACAGGTAATATTAGATTATAACTAATAATTATAATTTTTACAACCAAGCCTGTCAAAATAACAGATAATGAGAACATCTAGCACAACCTCTGCTCCACACGAGTCATGGAAGCACAATTTTGTTAGAAAGCTACAGTATGTGACTAAATGTAACTCCTTACTCACCTCTGATCCATGCTTCACCCACATTTGATTTCTCTGTGACCACCACACAGTGGATGTAGTTTAGAAAATGTTTAAGACCCATAATGAAACTAAAAGAGGAGCAGAACTGAGAGGAAAAAAGTTCAGTGTCTGTCTGATTCTTCAATCAGACAATGAGTCAATCTCAATCTTCAATCTCCGTCAATGAGTGGAGAATAAACTGACAGATTCAGTTGTACTATATAAACTTTCTTTGTACTCTTTATGTGGATGGAGATGGGGGTGGTAGGTTAACAAGGGGTGCAGTTTAGAGTAATTTTGCTTACAAGTGGGATAACACCCCCATCCCCCTTAAATCACCTACTTTTGTATCAATATATTCATGAACCTTATAACATATGCTACAAGACCTAATCTGATTGTGACTTGGCAGTCATACTTGAGGCCTGTCCATGATGAGCTTCACTATGCTTTGTTACCATCTCTGGTTTAGCATTTAGGAAATCATTTTGATCAAGAATGAATAATGGTTACATGATGGCGAAAACGGACCTTTTATAGGCTAGAAATTGTTTTGACCATACACTTATCTCACTCATGAATTCTGAGGATCACATGAATCTGAAGGAATCAGGTGGGCTGATTTTTTTTTTAATTACCTATGACCTACTGGATTATGCACTGCTGCCATGGGTTCATCTGTAAGTTACAGTTTATTAAAACGTAGAGGAAACTAGTCATGCCTGGCCTTTTAAAGTGCTGCTGCAGATGAGTTTGGTTTCGGATCTAATTTTAAAGATAAAATTACTTTTAACCACAACTTAACCACACAGTGCCACACAAATGCAGATTTTGAGTTGATCACTATGTAGGAAAAAAGTGTGATTTTAGAAGATAATTCCATTGATGGAAAGATAGTGAAAACAAGCAGTACCCACGATGAGTGACTTTCAAGGTGCTCTGAAGGTCAGTTTACACTACAGTTTCCCCAGCAGTCAGACAATACCACAACTTGCTGCTTTACTTATACCAAAACATTGCCTTTTTGCTATCCAGAATGATTGCAAGTGTTCTTACTTTATTGTAAATGCAGGTGTTCCTCTGTGTGTGTGTGTGTGTGTGTGTGTGTGTGTGTGTGTGTGAGACAGTGGCAACAGATAATAGCTATGTTTAATGATACCCCTGAGCATAATATTCACATCTCCCTCTCTCACACACACAAACACGCTCCAATGCATATTTTTTCCACCCTGTGCAAGTGTCCAAGTTGCTGTAGGTGCCAACAACTCTGAAACCGCAGAAAAATTGCATTTCAGATTCATAAATTCAACAGTAATATGAATAACAGCTGATTGGAGGGAAAGGAAATGGCTAGGTTCTGAACTAAGGCAAAAACTAAACTGAAGGTAAAGATAATGACTTTTTCCACAGGCTAAGTGCACCTCAAATTGCATCTCAACTTACCAGACAAATAGGCAGTTAAAATAAAGCTGCACTTGAACCTTGAAGGTCATTTAATTTTTGATGGGCTACTCCCAGGAGTGTCTTCAAGTTATTCATTGGTCACTATATGAGTAGTGAGGAAATGTAAGGGGAGCAGGCTGATTGTGGATTTCTTATTGCTCTCAGTTTTGAGGCTCAACAGAGACTTGCATTTGTAGTGTCTGCTCCTTGTGGAGCATTTAGGAAAGTGTGCATGAGTGAATGTTCTCTCTCTCTTTCACACAAACATGCACACACGCACACACACACACATGCGTGCGCACACGCACACACACACACACACCGGGGTTTGACGAGAGGAGTGAGTTACTTGGCAGTGGTGGTTTTTTCTCAAAACATTGTTTCATTGTTGGCATTTTTCTGTGGCTCTAAATCTGGTTTGGTGTTTGTTGATATAAAGGGTGGAACGGAATTTTGTGTGTGTGTGTGTGTGTGTGTGTGTGTGTGTGTGTGTGCGCGCGCGCGCGCATGTGCATGCATGTGAGATGAACGATGCATTTCCCCTCTGGTCCGCTTTGGTCCACGTGTGCTTTGGAAGAGCCCGGCATGCACGCAGCGTTGTACATGCTCACTTTTTTCATCTAAAAGACCAAGCAGTTGACGCATGCACACAACTGTTATTTGTAGTTTCGCCCCAGCCCTATGGGTAGTGCAAATGCGCTAACATGCCAGTTTTTCACCCGCTATAAACACACGAGTGACGCATATTTTTTTTGTAGCAACAACAATGACGTCATTTCAAGGAAAAGGAGGAATTACCATTTTCCAGTGCTCTTCTCCGCTCAAACTGCTGCTGCTGCAAAAGGATTCATGTATGTTTATTCTCGTCTTTCGCCTCCTCATTGTCTTCCTCATCTACTTTGTCTTTGCATGTTGTGTTGGTAGCGCCACCTCGTGAATGGGACGTTAAGTCTTGCGCATGCTCTGTCAACATGTTCAGGTCATGGGCAGGCCGTGCCATCATAAAATTTGGACTGCACATGGTCATCCGCAGTAGAGTCCTGCGTACACTAGAGGACTGGAGACGTTGACATAAATTTCATCACACAAGGTTTCTGGTTGCATGTGTGGGGACAGCGGAGGTTGCTTAAAGCTGGATTCATGCTGCGTTTCCCCTCAGGTCCGCTTTGATCCGCGTGTGTTTTGGATGAGTCCGGCGCGCAAGCAGTGCTGTACATGATCACTTTTTTCATCTACCAGGCTAAGCAGTTGACGCATGAGCACAACTGTTATTTGTAGTTTCGCCCTAGCCGTGTGGGTAGTGTAAATGCGCTATCACACCGGTTTGTTCACCGGCTATAAACGCGAGAGTGACACATAGTTTTTTGGGTTTTTTTGTAGCAACAACAATGGCATCGTTTCAAGGAAAAGGAGGAATTACCGAGTGCTCTTCTCCGCTCAAGCTGCTGCTGCTGCAAAACGATTCATGTATGTTTATTCTCATCTTCTGCTTCCTTTTCGTGTTCGTCTACTTTGACTTTGTATCAGTGACGTGCACTCAGGGGAGGCAGGTGAAGCACCTGTAGTGAGAAGAGGGCAATCTCAAATGACAGACTGCAGGGCACGCCCACACGCGGCTGCACAACCCTGACAGCTGTCAAAAGAGATAGAGGAACACTGGGAGCACAAAATAAAATAACATACTCAAAGATACAAATCAAAAATTCAGATAAGACGGAAGTCATTCTTGTTGGTCCAAAAAAACCTTAGAAATTCCTTTCCAAATCAAACTTTCAGTTTGGATGCGATTACTCTTCCTCTTAAGAGCTCTGTGAGGAACCTTGGAATTATTTTTGATCAAGATCTGTCCTTCAATTCACATATTAAATTTGTTTCTAAGACTGCCTTCTATCATTTGCGTAATATTGCCAAGATTAGGAGCATCTTGTCTCAGAGTGATGCTGAGAAACTGATCCACGCTTTTGTTAGCTTGAGATTAGATTATTGTAATTCTTTATTATCAGGCTGTCCTAAAACATCTTTAAAAAGTCTTCAGCTGATCCAAAATGCTGCAGCAAGAGTTTTAACAGGTACTAGAAAGAGAGATCATATCTCTCCGGTTCTGGCCTCCCTTCATTGGCTTCCCATAGAGTTTAGAATTAAGTTTAAAATCCTTCTTCTTACTTACAAAGCTCTAAACAATCAGGCTCCTTTTTATTTAAAAGATCTGATACTACCGTATTATCCTAACAGAGCACTACGCTCCCAAAATGCAGGATTACTTGTAATACCTAGAATCTCCAAAAGTACAATGGGAGGCAGAGCCTTCAGTTATCAAGCTCCTCTCCTGTGGAACCAGCTGCCAATCTGGATTCGGGAGTCAGACTCGATCTCTGTTTTTAAGAATAGGGCTAAAACCTACCTTTTTGATATAGCCTACAATTAGGGAGGGATCATGTGTTTCTGAACCCTCCCTTAGTTATGCTGCTAATAGGTTTAGTCAGCCAGGGGACCTCCAGTAATGCACTGGGCCTCACTCCTTTCCTCACTCTCAATGAAATATTTTTTTTTGCTGGTCATTAACATTTGTTTGTTCTCTCCCATAGATTGAGTCCCCATCGTGCTGTTTGCTCTCTACATTTCTGTTCTTTTCATCTTCTCTATCCCCTCACCCCCCAGCCAGTCGCAGCAGATGACTGCCCCTCCCTGAGCCTGGTTCTGCTGGAGGTTTCTTCCTGTTAAAAGGGAGTTTTTCCTCTCCACCGTCGCCAAGTGCTTGCTCACAGGGGATCGCCTGATTGCTGGAGTCTTTCTGCAACTGTGAGGGTTCCCCCTACAGTTGATAGTGCTATGAGATGACTGTTGTTGTGAAATGGCGCTATATAAATAAAGTTGAATTGAATTGAATTGAATTGAAAAACTGCAGAAATAAAACACAGCAGGAAAATGGCAAAAAGAACATTAATACATACAACAGATAAATATCAATACAGGGAAAAGGACCACGAGGCTGGGTCTGGCAGAACCTCCAGTCCAGCTCATGACAGAGCCCCCCTCTAAAGGGGTGGAGTCCAGACACCTCAGGGTAACGCAAAAAAAAAAGAAGAAAGAACCTGCCCCCCCACCGCCACCCCCAGAAGGAACATAACAATATCCCACCCAGGGTGGGTGGTGGGGGGAACAGGCTAGGGGGAAACAAAACAAAAGACCCGCACAGGACCCACACCAGTCAGTTATAATGGATTAGGCCCCCCAGGCCAAGGAACAGAAAGGTTCAGGGGGGCGACCAAAGTCCCAGGCCTGACGGACGACAAGGTGGAATGAGTCAGGTCGCCTGGCAGAGAACAATGGTCACCTGATCCAACAGTCCAGCCCGTCAGTTGGTCGACCGGGGTTCTTCAGCCACCCGAACCAGAGGGGTGGCCCGGGAGGTGGCTCCCCCACTGGTAGACTCAAAGATGGGAAGGGGAGCCAAGGAAGGGAGACCCCGACGGTGTCTGACAAAGGAAGAAGAGGGACTGCAACGGTCTTGGCCTGGCCAGCAGCACCCTTGGTGGTCCCGGCTTGGAATGGAGCTGCACCCACGGTGGATCCAGGAAGGACCGGCGCTGCACCCTCAGTGGCTCCAGGGAGGAGCGGAGCTGCACCCTCGGTGGCTCCAGGGAGGAATGGAGCTGCACCCTCGGTGGCTCTAGGCTGGAGCACTGCAGCACCCTTGGTGGACTCAGGCTGGGCCAACGCTGCACCCATGGCGGCCCCAGGGCTGGGGCGTGACGCCTATAGCAGACCCGTGCTGGAGTACAGCACCCACGTTAGACTGAAGCTGGGACGCAGCACCCAGGATGGACCTCAACCAGGATGCAGCATCCAGGGAGGCTCGGACCGAAGAAGGGCCCAGACGACAACCTCCGCAGGGGAAAGCTGGACCCTGGACGGCCTCCAGAGGCAAACCTGGACCTTTGGAGATATCTGATGGTGCTGGATCCTCTCCGGTGACCATGGAAGGAGGCTCAGAGACTACACAGAAAGAAGAGGGGTCAGGGTCACCTGCAGCAGCGGAGCCCGGCGAGGCGAGCTCAGATACAGCGGACTGCTGCACCCGGCTCTCCTCACCAAGAGTCAGGCAAGATTGCTCTAAGACAGAAAATAGAAAGACAACAGAGAGAACTTGCCTGATCTTGAGCTCGACCACCGTCCAGGACTCCGATGATCCAGGTGACGATGATGATTTGGGCTCTGTCCTCAGGAGGTCCAACTCGGGTTCCCACTCTGCTGCGGTGGCCTCCGCAGCAGGCATGATGGTTGTAGCAGTCCTCGCTGCCCCAGCTGCCGTAACCCACACTGGTGGCTCCACCGGCGTGGAAGCTGAGGATTGGCTCACCGCTGGTACTGGAGTTGGGTCTTCCCAGACCTCAGGTTCCTTCCGCATCTGGGTGCTCTGTCCCGTGGCCGACGGACACTCAGGGGGAAATACAGGAGACATGGAGAGGACAGGTGAGCAGTGGGTGGCTGCAGCAAGTGGAGAGAGCTCAGGGGACTGCAAACCCTGAGCCTCATCACCGGGAATCAGGCAAGGCATCTCATCATTAACAGAAAAGGAAATAAATGACACTTGCCTGTTCTCCCGGTGTCTGATGTTATCTGCTGCAGCATGTGTATAATCGTCCTTCTCTTTGGCTCCAGGAAAAAGGCCCCCTCTGAGGATTGTGGAGGGGCTGTTCCTGTAGTCCTGGAGGCAGACGCGGCCGGGGGAGACAAAGAGGACCTCTTGGCAGCAGGAGAGCACAACGAGGAGACAGAGGTTGCAGCAGCAACAGGAGGAAATTGGGCTGACGGAACAGCCAACGAAGAAGGGAAAGAGAGAAAATCTGCTGCAGGAATAGTCAAGCTCCTTGTCTGGGAAGAGGCTAGCAAAGTAGCAAAGAGGCAGGAGGATTCCTCCGGCGGTCTGTTGCGAAATGACATGACTGAGGTGGAGCAGATGGAACTGGAACGGGCGCCAGAGGCTGGTGCAGTGTGGAGAAGACAGAGGCCCCCCTTCGGCATCGTCCAGGCTTCTCTGGAGATTTTCTCTTCATCCCGCCGTTCTTGCATTGCAGCACAGCCAACAGAGAAATGCTCTCATTTCCCTCAGTGTGCTCCATCAGCTGAGGGCACCAGCAAGCCGCTCTTTCCGCGAGCTTCAGATACTACAGTGCATCCTCCAGGGTGGAATACATGTGTGCCGTGGAGCTTAGCCCATCAAGCTCCATAAGCGCCCAGCAGCATTCCCACCCCAGATGCATTGGGTAGCTGCATCCTCCTACTGTGTCCATATCGAGCTCCAAGACAGGTGAGTAAAAAACAAAAAGCAGAAAAGGGCGAACCACACGAACGACAGCAGCTGGGTTTTCAATAGACCTGTGATTCTGTCATGTGCGCCTCTATGAGGCGCAGAGAGACAACCCAAGTGCTGAACTGCCGTTAGTGTAATTTACTGAACAAAAAGAAAAACATACAGTAGACAATGTGCTCACAAATACAAAGTTAAACGAAGGAGAAACTTACAAGGGCTGTGCGCCAGAGTGAAGCAGAGCTCTGGCAGAGACGAGGATTAGTCCATATAATCACACGGCAAAGAGAACAGAAACTGGAGCACTTAAATAGGGATAAACCCCATCAACATAACAGATAACATGTGCGGGCGCCTGCATGAGCAGGAGAAGGCGAAGCTACATAATTGGAATCACCTGAGGTGGTGAGAGGAGGGCAATCTCAAATGACAGACTGCAGGGCATGCCCACGCGTGGCTGCACAACCCTGACAGCTGTCAACAGAGATAGGGGAACGCTGGGAGTACAAAATAAAATAACATACTCAAATATACAAATCAAAAACTGCAGAAATAAAACACAACAGGAAAATGGCAAACAGAACATTAATACATACAACACAAATATCAATAGAGGGAAAAGGACCACGAGGCTGGGTCTGGCAGAACCTCCAGCCCAGCTTGTGACATAAATAATTACAAATATATTGTAGGAGTCAAGAATTGAGGAGACCGGATGATTTTTCCAGTAACTGCTTTAATTCCCCATTCATCCTACGTCCTCTCTCGATCGGAGTGAAAAGAGGAAGGACGCAGTCACACACATACATTTATACATTCATCTTCTAACAATGCATCACACACAAAAGTCACAATATTCAGCTACATCCTTTCATCTCTAATAGAACACCCAGAGTCCTTCTGTTCTCCTTTCCGACCCCCAAAGGTCAGGCCGGGTAATCTTCTCATCTCTCCTGGGTCCCCAGGGGGTGCAAGCATGTCTTCCTCTTGAGGTGTGAAGTCAGTATCCATGGCTAGCTCAAAGTCTCTCTTGGTTGAATTCAGCCAGCCACATGTGAGTTACATAGGTTATGACTATGGGCTCCACATCACTCCCCCCTTCCACGCGAAAGTCTGGGCACCCACATACAGTCATACAGCACGTCAACCCCCCAACAGAATCTCACAGCAACCCAAACAACCTGACCAAAAAAAAAAACAAAAAAAAACAACAAAAAAACAAAACACATCATTCTGCATGCAGCTTAGGTTTCAATCTTCTCCCGAATCTGCTGTATGCAGGTCTCCTTCTCTGTGTTGGGCCGTCCTGCTGTGCATCTGTGGAGTGAGGGGGAGAAGGGTTATTTGCCCCCCGTGGGGGGTCCCGGGGCCGCCCCTTTGGAGGCCTGCCGCGTCGAGGCACGCCCACTGGCCGTACAGACTCGTTATGCAACACAAAAGCAGGCTTTAATCTATCGATACTGATCGTCTCCCTCCTGCCCCCCAAATCTAGCACAAAATATTTCTCCTCGGTTTCCAGCACTCGAAATGGACCGTCATAAGGTGGGCGGAGATTATGCCGCTGAGCATTGTGCCTGACAAAAACAAACTCTGCGTCTCGTAAAGCCTGGGGCACGAACACACGCAGGAAAGAGTGATGAGCGGGGCCCGGGAGCATTTCTGCTCCCGTGTTACTCAGAGACCCCCGGATCGGGGGGGGGCCCTGGTGCTGTGTGGTCGGGTAAAAACTCGCCTGGCAGCCTGAGCGGTTGTGCGAAGACCAATTCTGCTGGTGAGGCATCTAGATCCTCTTTGGGTGCCGAACGCAACCCCAATAAAACCCATGGTAGTTTGTTTACCCAATCTGTGTCCGTCAGTGATGCTCTGAGGGCTGCCTTCAAAGACCTGTGAAAACGCTCGCATAAACCGTTGGCCTGGGGATGGTAAGCGGCCGTGCGATGTACCGCCGCTCCTAAGCCGCTGGCCACTGCTGACCACAGTTCCGACGCAAATTGAGGTCCCCTATCAGACGTAATATCTGACGGGACCCCGAACCGCGCTACCCAGGCTGTTAAAATAGCACGTGCCACCTCTGCCGCTGCGGTCGATGTTAACGGGACCACTTCCGGCCAACGAGTGGTTCGGTCTACCATTGTCAAGAGATGCGTGAACCCTTGTGAAGTGGGCAGGGGGCCCACGAGGTCCACGTGCACATGATCGAACCTTTTAGCCGGAATGTGGAACGGTTCTAAGGGTGCCTTAGTGTGCCTGTGAATCTTAGCGCGCTGGCAAGCCGTGCAGGTTTTAGCCCACTCCTTCACGTGCTTGCGCAGGCTCGGCCAAACAAACTTCTCCGCCACCATTTTCACCGAAGCGTGCACCCCTGGGTGCGCTAGGGAGTGCACTGCGTCAAAAATGCGGCGGCGCCACGCGGCTGGCACCACCGGGCGCGGTCGCCCCGTGGATGCATCGCAAATAAGCGGGGGGAAACCGGTTTGTAGATTTCTGCGTTCCAGCCTTAACCCTGTTGGTCCAGACAGGAGCGCGCGCACGTCCGCGTCCTCGCTCTGCTCCGCCGCCATGACTGCATAATCTATTCCCACGTGGACCGGAGCCGCGCGCGTGTCCGCGCTGTTACCGCGCTCTGGGTAAGCGGCCGCGCAATCCGTTTCCGCGCGGACAGGTGCTGTTACCGCGTGTGACAGAAAGTCTGCAACCACATTGATTTTACCGGCTACGTGCTGAATATCGGTGGTAAATTCAGAAATTGCGGCCAGCTGTCTCTGTTGCCGCCCCGACCACGGTTCTGAGGTTTTGGACATCGCAAAAGTGAGCGGTTTGTGGTCGACAAACGCGGTGAAACGCCGCCCTTCCAACCAGAACTGGAAATGGCGAATAGCCAAGTGGAGCGCCAGCAGCTCCCTATCAAACGCGCTGTATTTTCGCTCAGCCTCGCGTAGGGACCTGCTGAAGAATGCGAGTGGTTGCCAAACCCCGGCAACCTGCTGCTCCACTACTGCCCCTATGGCCACATCTGACGCGTCCGGGGTTAGCGCTATACGGGCTGCCGGGTCTGGGTGGGCCAACAGTGCCACGTTTGCCAGTGCCCGTTTAACCTCTGTGAATGCGCGCTCCTGCTCCGGGGACCATTCAATCACATGGGAGGGCTTCTGCTTTTTGAGCGTGGTGTACAAGGGCTGCATAAGCTGCGCTGCGTGGGGTATGAAACGGTTATAAAAATTCACCATTCCCATAAATTCTTGCAACGCTTTTACCGTTCGAGGCTGGGGAAAATCTGCCACCGCGCGTACTTTGGCCGGCAGAGGAACTGCTCCCTCCGAGGAAACGCGGTGCCCTAAAAAGTCGATTTGTGCCACGCCAAAATGGCACTTGGCCGGGTTGATTATCAACCCATGCTCTCCCAACCTCTGAAAAACTGTCGTGAGGTGTTTTGCGTGCTCCTCCTCGGAGGTGCTGGCTACCAAAATGTCGTCTAAATAGACAAAAACGAAAGAAAGGTCGCGCAACACTGCATCCATCATCCGTTGGAAGGTTTGTGCGGCGCCTTTAAGGCCAAAAGGCATTCGTAAAAACTCAAAAAGCCCGAACGGGGTTATTACGGCTGTTTTGGGGATGTCCTCTGTTCGGACCGGGACTTGGTGATAACCGCGGACCAGGTCTATTTTAGAAAAAATTTGTGCCTTCGCCAAATGCACTGAAAAGTCCTGGATATGCGGAATCAGGTACCGGTCCTGCGCTGTGGCATTGTTCAACCTGCGGTAATCGCCACAAGGTCTCCATGAGCCGTCAGCTTTAGGTACCATGTGGAGGGGGGAAGCCCAAGCGGACTTCGAGTGGCGAATTATGCCCAACCTTTTCAGGTTGGCGAACTCCTCACGCGCAATGGAGAGTTTAGCTGCATCCAAGCGCCGAGCCTTCGCAAAAACGGGTGGGCCACTCGTGGTAATAAAGTGCTCCACCCCGTGCTTCGCCACCTTAGCTGAAAAAGTAGGAACTGTGAGTGCTGGGAACTGGTGTAGAAGGCTGTGAAACTTACCACCTGCTGTGGCGACGTTGGTCTGAACTGGCGGCGGGCACACCCGAGCTGCACAAGGGATAGAACAGAAAGAGAGTGCATTTACTAGTCGTTTGTTGGCCAGATCAACTAACAAACTATGTGAACACAGAAAATCAGCACCTAACATATTGAAGCTCACTGCCGCCACGATGAAGTTCCACTCATAGGCGCGGCCGTGGAAGGACAGAGACAAGGTCCTCTCTCCGTACGTCTTGATGCTGGAGCCGTTGGCCACTGTCGCTCCGTCTCCGCGGGGTCCCGCGACCCGATCAGCATAGGTGGCAGTGATGAAGCTCCTCTGGGCTCCGGTGTCCACCAGGAATTGCCCCCCAGAGCCCGCGTCTGTCAGAAAAAGCAGCTTGTTCCGTTCGCCGAGAGTGGAAGCTGCTAACGACTCCCGGCCCGGTCGTTTCCCTGCTTTTTGAACTTGCAGGGCGGGATGCATTTGTGCGCCTTCCCAGCGAAACGTCGATGGTAAAAACAGAGGCCGTCATTTCCTCTGCCACGGAATCTCGCCGCTGAGGTGGTCACTGCCGTCTCTGGCTCCACACTGCCCCCAGCCGCCGCGCCGAGGTCTGCCGCTGCCACGGAAGCCTCTGGTTCCTCGCAGGCGTTGAGGAGCCGCTCCGCCTCTTGGGCCAGGTCGCGGAAGTCCTGCTGGGTCAAACATCTCCTGCTGGACAGGGAACCTCTCGTGTGCGCTGGGATGGTTCTCAGGAAAATATGTTTGAAAAGGAACGCGTCGTTGTCCGTCCCGATCATTTGCAGCATGTCCTCCATGAGGACAGTCGGCCTGCGTCCACCTCTGTCGCACAGGTCCAGCAGCTGCCTGGCTCTTGCCTCAGACGACGGCACGAAGCTCCTGATGAGGGTGGCTTTCAGCGCATCGTATTTGCCGACGGCGGGTGGTTGCTGCACCAGGCTCCGCACACACCGAGCTGTGCAGCTGTTGAGCGTCGCAATGACATTATGGAATTTAATGTCATCCGCTGAAACTCCCCCGAGCAGGAACCGCGACTCCACATGCTGGAACCACAAGTGCGGGTCGCTTTGCCAGAACTTGGGGAGCTTAATCAGTCTTGTGCCCCTGCTGGCATTCCCCGGTGAATCCGGGTCTAAGCGGCTGTCTCCCAGCTCTTCCATATCGATCACGAGGCTGTCCTCCAGCCTCGGCGTGCTCAGATTCATGCGTAGGTCACCAATTGTAGGAGTCAAGAATTGAGGAGACCGGATGATTTTTCCAGTAACTGCTTTAATTCCCCATTCATCCTACGTCCTCTCTCGATCGGAGTGAGAAGAGGAAGGACGCAGTCACACACATACATTTATACATTCATCTTCTAACAATACATCACACACAAAAGTCACAATACTCAGCTACATCCTTTCATCTCTAATAGAACACCCAGAGTCCTTCTGTTCTCCTTTCCGACCCCCAAAGGTCAGGCCAGGTAATCTTCTCATCTCTCCTGGGTCCCCAGGGGGTGCAAACATGTCTTCCTCTTGAGGTGTGAAGTCAATACCCATGGCTAGCTCAAAGTCTCTCTTGGTTGAATTCAGCCAGCCACATGTGAGTTACATAGGTTATAACTATGGGCTCCACAATATCATTATTTGTCTACTACTCTGTCTTGTATGTCTAAATGTAAATTCTGAATGATTCCAATCATTTCAACAATATTTATATAATTAAAACTGCCAAATCTGCACATTTCCTGCTCAAATACAAGGGAGAGAGGCAGGCAACAAATGCTGCCTCACAAGGATTACGCAATCCTTCACAGCCCAGTTAGAGCTTGTGCAAGATGCATGTTCCTGGTCACAGCTCAGTGTATGTTGTAAATGGTAATGTTTGTAGGAGCTTTTATTGTGTGTCCTCCTTTTCCATAGTGAATGTAATGTACTTAATGTGTGTGTATAACATGTTTAGTCTTCTTAATCTGACATAAAACTTTAGTTAAAAATCACAGCCAGAGGCTGTGTGTCATGATGCTGAGCATGGTTGGAGAACCATGCTCCCACTTCCAGTTATTTCTGATTATTTTTTGTACTTTCCTCATCTCAGTTTTATGATTGTATTTGAGTATGGTTTTGTTTGTGTGATGTTATCTGAGTTTGCTCTTTGTTTCTATTGAGTTGTGTTGTTATCGTTATCTTAGTTTAGTTATTATAGTCTTGTCTATTTTTATTATGTGTCTATGGCCATCTTGTTTTGTATTATAAATGATATCTTCCTGTGTTTATATTTGAGCTTTCTCCGCCTTCACTTTTAGTTCTCTCTTTGTGTTTATATTTATTATTATTATTTATTTATATCTTGCCCTTGCCGTGGTGGGTTGTCATTATTCTTTGTACATCATTTGTATCACGGCTTATGTCTGTACTTTTATTTTGACAGCCACCTTTGTTTACTTCCTCTCTTAGTTTCGTGGCTTGTCACAGCTGTCTTCTATTCTTAGTTATTATCCTCGCTCTTGGTTTATGATCCACACCTGTTTGTCATTTGGTTTAATTACTCTTTGCTCTATTTAAGGGACGCTGCCCTGCAGTTTGGTGCAACATCCTACTATGTCTCACTAGCGTGTGTCCCACGCTTAATCTACTTTATACACTTGGTCTAACCGGCGTGTATCCCATGCTTTATTCACATTGTCTATTTGGCGTGTATCCCACACTTTTATCGACTTTGTTATCCTGATGTGTGTTCCACGTCTTAGCTTGTGACTATTCTCTTCATCATCCCGACATTTGTCCCACATCTTAGCTGTGTGATATTCTGCCTATTCATTTTTCTTGCCTGAAAGTTATTCCTGCCCTGTAAGGTATTTTTGTGTTTTTTTTATTGAAACATTTGCAACTCAGGGTGCTTTCACACCTACAGGCTTTAGTTTGTTTCAGTCAAACTCAAGTTTGTTTTGTCCGTTAGTGCGGTTCGTTTTGTCTGGTGAGAACACAGTAATTGCACTCAAGTGCATACCAAAACAACAGTACCAAGACCACCTGAAAGAGGTGGTCTCAGTTCGAATCAAATGCCGAACTCTGGTGTGGTCCTGCAGGTGAGAAAGCAACTGCACTAAAACAGGACCAATAGCAAATGGCAAAACATTTTATGTCACTGTACATACCTGATAGATCTTTGAAAATATCTGTGGCTGAGCACGTCATTCTTCTGGAGGATTAATGAACATTAACATGTTATTTCCCATCCGTAGCAGTGCTTCATTTTCAAACTGTATGATTTGCCGGAAGTGGTATATGCATGTATGTAATAAACGATAACCAGGGTGATGAAAACCCCTCCGTTGATTATACTACGATTTGTATTATTTTCTCCCCAGAAATGCATAAATACACAGTAGTCATCCTACTTCCTGTATTTACCCTTCCTGTTCTTGAGGCAAAAAAATCTGACCAATAAGAACAGAGAACGTTCTGAAGTAAATCTTGCGGGATTAACGTGATGCAGTTTGGTCTGCTTGAAATTTTTCCTGTGTGAAAGGGGACCGAACCAAGGAGAAAATGATACAACGTAACAAACTTGTCAACTGATTCTAACCAAATTAAATGAATTTAGGTGTGAAAACACCCTCACAGTCCAGCAATTGGGTCTCCATTCTGCCCCTCCTGGGCAATTCTTGACAGAAGGACATCGTCAGTTTGGACCCAGCGGCCCTTTTTTCCCCCTACCTGCTGCTGAGTTGCCGTTTCTACTGGAGGGACAACCGGACAGAATGTGGCACCCTGAAAACACAGCAGGTACAAACTTCAGTGTGTTTGGACTGGACAAGGAGGAGTGTTGGGCAGCAGGATTATTGAAGGGCATAATCTCGGATGTTTGTGCTTCCCACACTCCCGAGGAGGCTCTGAAATATCTGGACAGTACGGCACAGGTAGTAGAGGCATACCCCAGCCTGTGGAGCTATCTGTGACTCACAGTTCTCCACGACTGTGTTTCCAACTCACAACATATGCTCCGCGGGCTGGTGAGAAGCTCTCCACCATCTGTACCTGAGCCGACGAAGAAGGATCCCCTGGTGCAGACACCTGCAGCCTCTCACGGCTTGCCAGCCCCAGAATGTTGCAAATTGGTGAGAAGTTCTCCCCCGACTGTACCTGTGCCCATGAGGAAGCGTCCCCTGGTACAGACATCTTCAGCCTCTTGCCGCTCGCCAGCCCCGAGACACCACCCTCCAGTGTCAGCCTCCATTTCTCACTGTTCTCTGTCTGTATCTGAGCCAACGAAAAGCATCCCCTGGTGCAGCAACCTCCAGCCTCCGCCACACAGTGTGTTCCATCTGGTTTTCCCAAGACAGCCCCAGTGGCCATGGCTGAATCTGTGACAGCAGAATGGGCATTCAGCTTAACTTCCCCAGCAGCTCCTCTTTCGCGGCCTCAGAGAATCATAGCAGCAGCCTCCTCTTCACTCCAGAATTTTTCTTCGTCTGCTGTTCCGTCAGCTCCTTCCTGCTCTTCAGTTGCTGCTGTCCCCCTCTCCTCCACAGCGTCAGTGTCCACTGCTGAGCTACCTACCGCTGTATCTGCAGTTTCAGTCATCATCATGCCTGCAGTGTCGGCTCCTCCATCCTCTATGTTGGTGCCCTAGCCCGCATCAGTTCCCTCATCGGAGTTCCCTGGGGTGACTTCAGGAGTGGCAAAGCAGACCAAGCAAGTACCTTTTTCTATTTTTACACCGATGGGAGAGGGCTAGTAGCACCCTCGGTGACCCCGGGCTGGAGCAAGGCAGCACCCACAGTGGTTCCAGGCTGGAGCAAAGCAGCACCCACGGTGGCTCCGGGCTGGAGCAAAGCAGCACCCGTGGTGGCTCCAGACTGGAGCAAAGCGGCATCCATGGTGGCTCCGGGCTGGAGCAAGGCTGCACCCATGGTGGGCCCGGACTGGGACATGGCTGCACCCACAGTGGCCTCGGATGAAGGATGAGGACCCACAGTGACCTTCGACGAAGGATGACGACCCACGGTGACCTTGGACAAAGAGGGAGAACCCACAGTGACCTCAGGTGATGATGATGACCCCACGGTGACCTCAGGTGAAGGGGGAGGGCGATCATCCGAGGACCCAGATGAGGTCTCGAGCAAGAGAGAAGACACAAACACCGGGTTACTACCTCCAGCAGCAGTGGAGCCCGGTAAGGAGAGCTCGGAGGCAGTTGGCAGCTGTGACTGGCTCTCTCCATCATGAGCAGGACAAGAAATCTCAAGATCTGATGACGTGAAAACAGAACAGAGCACTTGCCTTGTCTCGGACTCCACCGCCGTCCAGGACTCCAGCGATCCTGGCAGGGGCATCTCAAGTCTCTCCATCTGGGCGCCCCCTCTCGACATGGTCACATTGGTACAAGGACTAAAAGAAAAAACCGGAGAAGAATCACTGGCAGCGGGAAGGAGAACTCAGGAGCAGAGGACATCTGCAGCTGACCCTCCCCACCATGAGCCAGACAAGATTTCTCTCAGTCTACGAAAGAAGAAACAGAACAGAGCACTTACCTGGACTCGAGCCCCACTGCCGTCCAGGATTCCAGCAAACCTACTGCGATGACCCCTGCAGCAGGCATGGTGGTGGATGCAGCTCCGGGACCTCCAGACAAGGCGGCTGATGCAGGTGACTCATCCAGCATGGCATCTGGAGGTTGCCCCACCGCTGGCACCGAATCCTGGGCAGCTGAAACCAGGGGACATTCTATTGTCGGCACAGGTTTCAGGTCACAGGGGGTGCTCTCCTCCTATCCAGATCGTGGCTGCAGGGCTGGAACCTGGTTCTCCAGGGCCGAAGGCTCTTCCATCGTCGGGCGGCTCCATCCTGGGCTTGGTGGATACCCAGGGAAGAATGGAAGAGACACGGGGGTAGCAGGTAAGGAAATAACAGCAGCAGCAGGTGGTGAGGACTCAGTGAGCTGCAACTGCTGAGCCTCACCACTGGGAATTAGGCAATTAGGGAATTATTCATTTTTAGGTAAAGGAGAATGAAAAAACACTTGCCTGAATTCCCGGGGCATGATGATTACTGCTGCTGCGGGTCTAGGTGAGGTTTCCTCATTGGCACAGGCACAGACTGGACACAGAGCGGAGCGGGAGCAGACTCTGGAGGTGTCTGCACCCGGGGACGTTCCTTCGTCGGCTCAGATACAGACAGCATAGAGTCCCCCCCCCCCCCCCCAGCCTGTGGAGCATGCGTTGGGTGTCGGTAACAGACACAAGGAGGGACGTGAGTTCTGAATGGCTCCACAGGCTGGGATATACCTCAACGACATCTGCCACACTGTTAAACATTCGCAGAAGTTCCTCGGGGGTGTGGTCAGCACAAGTGTCTGAAATAATGTCCACTACTAATTCTGCTGCCCAACACTCCACCTCATCTAACCCAAAAGTGCTAAAGTCCGTGCGAGCAGACATACTGGCAAAAACTGACTTAAACAAAAAAGGAGGAAAAGAGCGGAAAAAGGCACACTCACAGACCGCTGACATCTTAACTGGCTGTGGTCTTCTGTCATGAACTCTAACCTAACGGGGCTGATTGATGACACCACAAGCAGGAACTGTGAGTTGCGTATTTAATAATAACTCAAGACACACCGTGTAAAAGAAACAAAAGTGCTGTTGTGTATTAACCAACTCCAAGCACCAAGTGCACAAAATAACAAAAGTACAAAACTTGCAAAAACCAATAAACGTAGAGTTGCTGTAAAATGTATTCAAAATTGGACAATTAGCACAAAACCACTATTTAAAGATTAATAATTACAAGAGATAGACTATTCCTCAGCTTATCTTTTTATTGAAGCATGCAGAGAGTAACACAGCTGCGAGTCTTGTCCTCAGCCCAAACCTGACAGGAAAAGACCCCAAATAAGCGTCCATGGTTGCTTTTATCTTCTGGCTACTTGGGCATTCCCAAAATAGCCTCCTACAATGGCTGCCTTCTGTTGAACCGGTCAAAACCAGTTTCTTCTGCTGAGCTGGTCAAAACCAGCTTCTTCATGTTATAATAAATAAATAGTGAAGATTAGTTAGTTAGATATTACACAAAGTGCTTGCATACATATATCTTTTAGCTCCACACACAGACACATGCACACACACATACACACATACACTTTGGCTGAGAGTGTAAACAACACACTTTGCAGGTATGAAGCTACTCCATGGGCAGTGTGCACAATCACAGTGTGTTGCATGGTAATGTGAGAATTTTTTTTCCAGTGCTTTGGCGATTGCTGCAACATGACGTGTGCATGGTGGGTGTCCTCTTTCTATGTTGTCTAATGTTGAGCTGTAATACATTAGAACTGACCTTGATTCTGTACCTTCCCCCATCTGATACAGTACGGTGTTCATAACGCCGTGCTGTTCAAAAACATCTAGATGAAATGGGGAAGCACAATCAGGTGGTTTGAGTGAGCATGCATGTGACATCAGTTGTTTTAGTTCAATGAAAGCACCCTCAGCTGAAGTAGTCCACTGCAAGGGTGATGTGAGATTTCTGTGTCCTGCTTCCTTAAGGTCACACAGTGATTGAATAAGCACAGTGTAATTTGGAACAAAATTTCTGCTGTATCTGGTAAGACCCAAAAATGATAACATTTCCCTCACAGTGCATGGTTTGGGGTGTGAGAGAACTGATGGAGACACTGTGGAGTCGCCGGATGTCATTAGCCTGCCCAAATAGTGAACTCTGGGGTGACAACACTGTACTTTTTTGTGGCTTAATTTGTAGCCTTTCTGATAGAGATGTTTCAGGAGGATCTCCGTGGCTGAGAGCACAGAGGCAGCAGTGGGGCCTGCTAATTGCAGATCATCAACATACTGCAACAGCAATGTGCCAGGGGGCAGGAATAAATCCTGCAAATGCTGACACAGTATGTGATTAAAAATGGCCGGTGAATCAAAAAAACCTTGTGGTAGTCTGCTGTAAGTGTATTGCTGTCCCTGATCGGTGAATGCAAAAAGAGGCCTGCTGTCTGCATGTAGTGTGATGCTAAAAAAGCATTGGATATGTCCACTACAGTGAAAAACTTGTGTTGTGGGGTAATGTTATTCAGCAGCAGGTAAGGATTTGGAACAGTGTAATTTGTGGGCACCACCACAGCATTGATCGGTCTCAGATCATGTACCATCCTGTAGTCCTTTTTTCCAGGCTTCTGTACAGAAAGGTGTGTTGCATGGGGACTGCGTTTGTGCTAGGACCCCTGCCTGGAGGGAGAATCAGAATCAGAATCAGAATCAGATTTATTGCCATTGTTCATGTAGTACACAAACTAGGAATTTGTCTCGGTGCAATGCTGCAACATTAAACATGATAAAAATAAAAGATAGAAATAAAAAACTATACATGTAATAAAATGTAGAATAAGAATGAGTAATACTAGTCAAAGCAATTTTTAAATATATTAGCGAGCAGCAGATATTGTGGAGTACCACATAGTGCAGTCGGTAATGCAAAAAGAAAACAGTGATGATTGACATGAGTCTGGTTGAGCTGCTGTACGTAGTGCACGAGAGTCAATAAGTCACTTAGTGTTCAGCAGTCTGATGGCAGAGGGGAAGAAGCTGTTCATGTGACGGGAGGTTTTAGTCTGAATGGACCGAAGTCTTCTACCTGAGGGGAGGGGGGCAAACAGTACGTGACCAGGGTGTGAAGGATCGGCTATGATCCGGCCTGCACGCCTCCGGGTCCTGGAGATGTACAGGTCCTGGAGGGATGGGAGCTTGCAGCCGATCACCTTCTCAGCAGCGCGCACAACGCGCTGCAGCCTTAGTCTGTCCCTGGCAGTGGCTCCTGCGTACCACACGGTTATGGAGGTGGTGAGGATGGACTCGATGATGGCTGTGTAGAACTGTACCAACATCTTGGTGGGTAGCTTGAGCTTCCTCAGCTGCCGCAGGAAGAACATCCTCTGCTGGGCCTTTTTGATGAGGGAGCTGATGGTCGGCTCCCACATGAGGTCCCGGGTGATGGTGGTGCCCAGGAAGCGGAAGGAATCTGCAGTGGTGATGGGAGAGCCTGTGAGGGGGGGGGGGGGCAGAGGGGTTGTGACTTTCCTGAAGTCCACAATCATCTCCACTGTCTTCAGAGCGTTCAGCTGCAGGTTGTTGTGGCTGCACCAGGACGCCAGCTGGGCCACCTCTCTCCTGTAGACGGACTCGTCGCCGTTGGAGATGAGCCCGATGAGGGTGGTGTCGTCCGCAAACTTGATCAGCTTGACAGACTGGTGGCTGGAGGTGCAGGAGTTGGTATAAAGGGAGAAGAGTAGGGGGGAAAGTACACAGCCCTGGGGTGATCCGGTGCTGATGCTAACAGAGTCTGAGACAGTCTTTCCCAGCCGCACATGCTGCCTCTGGTCCGTCAGGAAGTCGGTGATCCACCTGCAGAGGGAGTCAGGCACGTTGAGCAGGGACAGCTTGTCCCAGAGCAGAGCGGGGCGGATGGTGTTGAATGCGGAGCTGAAGTCCACAAACAGGATCCTGGCGTAGGTTCCCGGGGAGTCCAGGTGCTGCAGGATGGAGTGGAGGGCCAGGTTGACTGCGTCGTCCACAGACCTGTTGGCTCGGTAGGCAAACTGCAGCGGGTCCAGGAGGGGAGTGGTGATGGACTTGAGGTGGGGCAGGACCAGGCGCTCAAAGGACTTCATGACTACAGAGGTGAGCGCTGCAGGTCTGTAGTCGTTAAGTCCAGTGATCCGTGGCTTCTTGGGGACAGGGATGATGGTGGAGGTTTTGAGGCAGGTCGGCACGTGGCATAACTTCAGGGAGGTGTTAAAAATGTCTGTGAAGACAGGAGTCAGCTCTTTCGCACAGTGTCTCAGGGTGGAGGGAGACACGCCGTCCGAGACAGGGGGCCTTGCGCAGGTTCAGTCTGGAGAACTGAGAAAACCCTGAGAAAACCCTGTATTGTTCCTGCTATGCCTGTTTCCTTTTCCTTCGAGAGAGGATATTGTTTACGCCATATGGGCTGAGTGTTTGATTTAAGTAAAAAAAATTTACTGGTGTACAGGTAATCATACCAATATTTGCAGGACCATCTGACCACAGAGAAGGGGGCATAGATTCTAACAGTGCATCAGAATTTGGGTGATCAGTGTTTTCTCTGCCATGTGTTCTATCAAGGTGCAGTCTTTGTGGAATAGTCTGTGTTGCCGCATTGCATGAAATGCAATAACAATCAGCAGATGGTGAATAATGTAGATTCCTACATTGTGTGACAACCCAGTCAGTCAACTTAAGACAGTTTTTCACCATTGATTCCAGTGCCCTTGCCTCCTCCTCTGCAGACACCCCCAGTGTCACATGAAGTGCAGCAGTGTCCGAGAGGGCATACAGAGGCAACAAATCTTCATTCAAACAAACTGCAGCAGCCACTCCTTGTGGGCCAACATAAATGTCCTTGCACACCAAGTCCTGAACCCCCACCAAAGTCTCCCACTAATCATCATACAGTTCTTGGTCATCATGTGAATAGTTCATTGTACAATGAAGAGGATCATGTTGGGGGTCATATGGGCAAACAGAGTCTATCCAGGAGGCCCATGAAACATATTAGTCTACTAGCTGATTTTTGTCAGGGCTCACATCATCCAGCTGTAGCCACCACACAGTTGCAAAAGAGGTTTGATCTTCCTCTGCATCTGTTTCCTGTAATTGCAACTGTGGAGCACTCAAAGAAGCAGACAAGTCTTATGTGCACCGGAGCATAGTACCATCTGGCAGACACACAACAGTTCCAGTAGAAGCAAAGTACAGTGGTACCTCTACTTACGAATTTAATTCGTTCCGGAAGAATTCTCGTAACGTGAAAAATTCGTAAGTAGAGGCGCGTTTTACATGTAAATGCCGTAATCCGTTCCAAGCCCCCAAAATTCGGGCATAAATTTTTTATAAATCGTAAAAGCGCATCAAAACATGTAACAAATACATGTTACAATTAGATTACTGCACAATAAACATAAAATGAGAGTTTAAAATGAGAGAAAGAATAATAAAAGAGAATAATAAAAGAGAAAGAATAATAAAAATTATGTTCATTTACCCTTTAACTGCTATCGTCGTCGACGTTGTCACCGTTTGCCTTCTTTGGTTCATGTTCTGATCCAAGGACGTTTGCTTTTGTCGGCTTGTAAGTGCTTCGTTTTGTTTTAATACCGTGCTGATCGTTGATGTATTACGGCCATATTCTTTGGCGAGATCAACCAAACGCATAAAGTTTTGGAAAAAAAAAAAAAAACTTCGTGGCCAATGGGATACCAGGAAGATGCTAGGCGATAGCCAATGGCAGAGCAGCTACAGGTATGTTTACGTTCGGTAAACTACGGAAGCTGCGAGGAGCGCGTACTTTTTTGCCTTTCGTATCCTGAAATTTCGTTCGTAACTAGATGCAATATTTTCCCGTTGAGGTGTCTCGTAACCTGAAAATTCCGTATGTAGAGACGTTCGTAAGTAGAGGTACCACTGTAGATGTGTGCTCTCACTTTCAAAAGCACATCTCTTCCCAGATGATTTACAGGACAGTCTGGTGAATACTGAAAAAAGTGGGCAAAATCAAAGAACAGTTCAGTGGTACTGAGAAAGGGAGATGTTTCGGGGTCCCAGATATGCCAACAACTGATGTATAGTTTGTGGACAGGGGTAGAGAAGTTGATACTGATAAAAGGCAAGCCCCTGTGTCCACCATAACTTCATAAGTTTTGTCTCCCACTTAGAGGGATAGCATTGTATCCAAAAGTGCTCCCTCTTCAGTGTGGCTCGCTGGGCCCCATCATTGCTGACTGGGCATCATGCTCAGGTTGGGAGCCATGTGTGATTGCTGAGGCTGTTGTGTGTGTTGTGGCTGATCTGGCCACACCCCTGGTGCCGGGGGTGGAGTGGGTGTGTAGTTTATCCAGGCATGTCCTCTGACAGAAGGTGGAGCTCTGCAATCACTAGCCCAATGTCCTGATCTTCCGCATTGGTAGCACATGTTCTATGGACCAGTTAATCTCATGCCACCTCTGTATACACCTCTTCCATGCCCTCATTGTGGTGGACGGGAATACCTTTGCTGCTGAGGTGCCAACACAAAGGGCTCAGCATGGACTGGGCCAGTAATGACCTGAGGGGCTGCCACTGTAATGGCTGGAGCCTGCACAGTAGTTTTTTGTTTTTTTTATCTTTGTTCACTACATCCCTAGTTGCTTTCAGCTGGGCTTTTACCAGCTAATTTGATAAATCTGCTGTTTCTGTGTCCTTTTCATTGTATTTTTTATGATACGTATTGTTTCACATAATGATGCACATGTGAGAGCCATTCTGCCCAGGGGTGAGTATTTAGTCCCACTACCCCTTCCAGTGCAGCTCTTACAGGTGGTGGTACTGATGTCTGTATTACATTGAGGAATACCGCTAGTGTGGTGGCATTACACCTGGGTTTTCTCCAGTCATGTCAGTCCAAAGTGCCAAACACCTATCCACATAAGCTCCTGCCTCTTCTCCTTTTTTCATTGGTATGTCTGTTAGCTCTGCACTGGTGAGATCTACAGGGAAAAGCCTCCTCATTACTGCAAAAATCTCATCAGTGTTCTTTAAGGGGCTTTTCCATTAGCCCTGCTTAGCCCAACACGGCACCACTCAGCCCACGTTTGAGCATTTTCCATTAGCCCCAGCATCGGTTAGCAGGCGCTATTTTCGTAACTGATCTAGGGCAGGGTCCAATCGAGCCGAGTCGGGCCGTGATGTGACGTCAAAAGACTGGTCGCCGCTCATTAGTCAGGTCGTAACGTCACGAAAGCAACCGTCTTCGCCGTCTTCTGATGACCGCCATTTGCAATATTGTCATGGACTAACTCGGTCACGGAGTAAATACGATATTAATACAGACAGCGTTGTAGGTTTTGCGGAACTCTACACCGTGGTCCAACGAAGAGGTGCGGAGTTTTCTCTGCTTTGTGGCAGATCCACAGTGAGGAGTAACCCGGACCTATATGGCTGCACAGCATAGAAACCGGACTATAGACAAGCTGAAGACGAACGGGAGAGAACCATCGATGGTGAGTGATTTGTAATAATGTGCATCTGTTTGCTTATTTATCCTGTTGGTAGGTAAGCTCACTTTTTTTGAGCCATACAGTGCCGTTTTGTGCTGGCTAACTCGTTTTTGCTAACTTTTTTTTTGCTAGTAGCTAGCTAGTTCCAACTGCTGATTTGCGCTTGTTTTCTCCTAAATATTCGCTTGTGAGAGCAAAACGATGAAATATGTTAATCCTGGTTAAAGTCCTGGTTTTTGTTTTGTATTGCACTTTTCTGCTGCGCATTAACCACTTGCGCTCCGTTGTTCCGCGGGCGGGCAAGTCTCTGCATCCTAGGGCGCAGGAGGGCGCACGAGAGCGCACTCATGCATTCTCGGACGCATGACGCATGATAGAGATACTGATGGTGGTGATGTAGGTGGTGTGGCCTCCAAGCGCCACTGAAAAAAAAAGCTGCAGACACAGCCGCGAACAGATTAGTTCATCTGATTGACCTCTCATTCGACTAATAAGAGCCTTGAATTGGGTTTCTGAAACCTAGGAAGGAGGACCCGCCTACTGTGAATGCAGGAGCCAATTGAAGCACAGAAGTTCGGGCTGGGTGAAGAGAGATCTATTGTTGCAGCTGATGAAAAAAAAGGACGCTGGACGAACCTGCTACAGATCCAGCAGCATGGAGAACACCCACAAGTGGGACCTGCACTCATTCCAGCAGAATAGACGTTTAGGATTCTCTTCCGTCATCATAGACTGACGGAGGCCGACGACAAAAGTCGTAAATCATTCGCCAAAACGGCAATAATGGAATTATGTTTTGACCGGGATCCACGAGCGGACCAGCGTCGCGTTCGTCTGACAATGGGGAAGAGAAGTTCGCCAGGACTCTGCTGCTGTGAAGAGGTAAGGTGTTATAAGCTAAATTTATTATTTATCCCTGAAAATTGTAATCAAAAAATGACTTTTGACCGATCGGTAAATTACTACTGTACGGCGCACGAAGTACGAAGTGCGTGCGCCGCGATAAACGGTTCACGGTCCGAACGCCCCCCGGTCCGCGGGGGGAAGCATATGAGTCTATTCCGTCATGTAGCGATGGCCGTCCTCTGTAGCGAGGGGGGGAACAACCCCCCACACACACACACTCACAGTAGCGAGGGGGGGGGGAAGCCGCTGTGACAGCGTTGCTGTGGAAACATGCAACGAGTGTAATCCGTCATGTAGCGAGGGCCAAACTCCGTCCTTTGTAGGGGGGGGGCAACCCCCCCCCCCCACACGCACACACACACACACAGACACAGCCCTGAATATGACCTTTCATTAGATCCCAAAATGAAGATTCTACATTGAATTATTCAAAAGTTACAGACATTTTTCCAAACTGTGCCATTTGGCACAATTTGGCACAGTTCCAAAACGCCTGGGAACTACCTGAGAACAAAGCTGTGTAAAATATTCATTTTTTGTGGTATTGTTACCAAATTTGGATCTCAGCTTGATAACATTTGGTTCTACATTTCTGTTGCATTTTCCAGCCGGATCGGACAGCTGTCTGTTATTTGCAAGCATTTGTATCCAAAAAAACACGGTGGCCAAATTTATTTTCTTCAAGTTCAGTATGTTTAGATGACTGTAACTCAGTGGCCGGAGCACGTAGAGAGATTATAACTGTTTTGCCAAAAAATTCAAAGTGTTTTAAATGAGATCAACCCCATGAAGATGCTGCAAAGGGTTGAAGAACAGCTTTCGATTTACTTTGGGCACGTTATTTTTTGGCATTTTTAGGAAAATTGCCCGGAGTGCAAGGGGTTAAATTGTGTGCAATTTAATGTGTTTCCACATGCCAGGGGTTAGCCTCCCTGTTTATACTGTGATACTGGTGAAATGGACCACACGAGCCGAAATCTCGTCATATTAAAATTGCTTTTTCAAACCAGTGATTTATAAAGTCATTCATATAATTTTCTAAAGCGTCAGAATAGACACACACACCTTTTCTGTGGATCCTGCAGTGCTTGTCAGGGAAATGAAGCATGTCACATCCCACCACTGAATTTCACAGGTGTATTTCCCGAATACAGTTACATCTCCAAAAATTAGGATCTCATGAAAAACTTCAATATTTTTTGTTACCCATTTCAGAAAGTGAAATCCATATATTATATAGATTCATTACACAGAGTGATATATTTCAAGCGTTTATTTATTATAATTTTGATGATTATGGCTTACAGCCCCTGAAAACCCCAAATTCAATTTGGCAAAAAATTAGAATATTACATAAAATTAACTTTAAAAAAAATGTTTTTAAATATAAATGTTGGCCGCTGAGGTGTTGGTTAATATGGGCTGTAGCCATAGTCATCAATATTAAAATAAACACTTGCAATATATCACTGTCCCTGTAATGAATCTATATATGGGTTTCACTTTCTGAAATGAGTGACAAAAATATTGAATTTTTTCATGGTATTCTAATTTTTGAGATGTGCCTGTATAAGTGTTGAACTTGCTTGAAACTAACCATCATCCATTTCTGTCGTTCATCTAGGCAGAAGGAAATCAGCCTCCCCACAACCTACCTCACCACTGTGGAAAGTACTGAAATCCTTTGCTTTTATAGGTAAACTGTCAAAACCAAAGTAGCACAATTTCCACTTAATATAAAAGGGACTGAACTGAGATTTATTTGATTGTGTGAATATGGCACATCAACTGTAAAATAAACCGCTTGTTAATGTATTTATTTTTTTGTCAGATCACTTGTGTGATCCTTTGTGAGTTATGTTCATAACTGTATGTTTTGGCAAATGTGAGATGTTCAGTCATCAATATAATTTACTTTATATGTGTAGTTTATAGTCTATCATCAATAAACTCATGCAGTAACAGGACACATTACAAATATTTGAGACCCATTGTAGTGCTTCCTTTTATATTTTAGCAATGCTAGTACAAAACACCACCCACACATGAAGCCAGGGCAAGAAGAGACACTTTTACAGACAAGACAAACTTTTATTGATAAAAACTTCATATTTTGACTGAGTGACTCCATACTCGGTGATTCACACCATCAGTTAAAGTACTAGATTCCATTCAAGTGAATGTATTAATTCATTCTGATTGCTGAAGCCACAGTAAAAGCAGATGATTTTAAATGTAACCCAGCCCTTGTAAAATCGAGTGAAGCGCAGCTACATGAAAATTGTGGTTAAATACAACAACGAAGTACTTTATTGTCACATTCAAATTGTAATCCCTCCTGTTTTGTTTTTCTTTTGAATTCTTGGATGGAATATGGTGGGCAATATAAGCTGCAGCTTCAGCCATCACCCATTTCAGATAACCTATGTTGAACTGTATAATCAGAGGAGTTATTATTTAATTTGACCTTGTTAGATTTTTCCCCTTTGTTATATTATTCTATTTTCTTTTAATCTTTACCTTTAATCAATCCGAAATAAAGATTCATTCATTAATTCACATTCCACCACTGGCTTTTAGCAACAAGTATATTTCCCAAATATGTTTTACACTTGCTTTAACTAACCACCACCCATTTGTCTTTTGTCTATGCAAGAGGGAAAATGTCCACCCCAACTGGACCTTGCCTCACTATTTACAGAGATGCAGGCTGAAGATCTGCTGAACCAGTACCAGAGGCCGATCCAGTTGCTTCTCAGTGAGGGAGCGTGGCAGCTGTGTGTGACCCATTCCAGTTTTATTCTTTTTTACAGTTTGAATTTTGCACATTCTGAATAATCTGGAATTTGCTGCTGATTGTAATAAACAATTTAGTGACTTAAGTGTTTGCATCATGATTTTCCATTTTGTCAGTTAAGACACCGGTGGGAAAAGAGTAAACTGTACAAAGGATTTATTGGTGACCTTGAAAATAATGGCTCATTTTTAAGAAAAAAGTAACCAAAACAATTATTTTATTAACTGAAGACTGTATTGTTGGATGTACATGGAGGAATTCTGGGTCATATTAGCATCTGCTCTTCATCATAATGGGTTTGGGCAGGGGTGTCCAATCATGTGCCATGGAGGGCCAAGACCCTGCAGGCTTTACCTCCAACCAGTGTCTTCAACAGCAGATTCCACTGAACTTCTTCCACTGACTGCAGATCAGTGACAACACCTGCTGAAGAGACTGGGTAGAAGAGAGAACCTGCAGGGTCTTGGCCCCCCATGACACCTGATTGGAAGCCCCCGGATTAGGTTTAATGGGATTTAACATTTTAACACAAACTTCTTTATGGTTCATAATTCTGTTGACAGACTTACACCAAACCAAAAGTGATTTCTCAAACTGCTGGATTGTTCTTAGACAGATTTTCCAATCTTTCAGTATTTAATTTGTGCCACATGGTGGTAACCTTCACATATATAAAAAAGAGACATCTGCAAAAACTTCACAGGTTTATTGTCAGTGCAATTCCCAGTGCAATACTACATGAATGCATGTATAGTACGTTGTTGATGCAGAGAATATATATTTCTACAGTACATGTATCTAGTAAATCAATTATTTTCCATGTAACCTTGTGACTGCATTATTTTAATTGCCTTTAATCCTAGATCAAGTTTGTTTTGGCCTAAAATACATCATAACTATCAAATATATCTTATTATACGTAACTCAGTACTGTTTACTTTTTGAATACATATTTTGTGGCTAATATAGTTATTAAACTGGCAATCAAGTTGTGTCAGCTGATCATTTTTTTCTATGACACCACCTCAGACTCTGCTGCAGAAGCAGGTACGTCCATGATGTCTGAACAGTCTCTCCATGATTTTCACGCAGAGCAGAGCAATTTGTTGTACAGGAAATAAACGTTTCTACAGACATTCTTAAGCTCTATAACCACTGATCGTTGGTGAAGCTGTGCTGACATCAGTGACAGGCTGATGACATCAGTGAGAAGCTGTGCTGAATGCCAGACTGACCGTTTGAAGAGGTAATTTCCCAACAACAGAGCCATCTGAAACACACACACACAGCATACATATTTTAGTACCTAACTTGCAGACATTACAGTGTAGCACGACGTACTTACAGCAAACTAGCATTAGCAACCATTAGCTTACCGTCATATATGACCTAGTTTGTATCCTCATGTCTTTGGCTCTCCCAGAAGCTGCAGAACTATTCCAGAGTGCTTCGTTTCGCTGCCTGTACCCTTATCTGGAGGTCCTTTTTGGTATTTACAGCGAAAAAAGCCACAGACCGAGGAGTCGCCTTGTAGAGCAGCCATGTTATGTTTGCTTGGGTTGCGCGCTTCACGTCACGAGAGTGTGGCACCGCCTTGCTGTCAAGAAATCCCACCCAGCCCAGGCATGTCAGCAGTAATGTCGAAACGCAATCGAGGCCGAATCGAGTCGTTGTGAAACGAGTTGTGTTCTCAAATCGGGGCTAAGCGGGGCTAATGGAAAAGCCCCTTAAATGGAGCCCAATCAAGCTCATTAGTGGTGCGAGCCTCTTCCTCTATGTTCTTAAGCATAGAGGCTGAAGTATGAGTAGCCATTATACTTCTAACATCTGCCAAGCACAAACGGCAACCAGCTGTTGCCTTCTGCATAGCTCTAATCCACGGAGAGGCCCCCGAAGTTAGTGGAGGCAATGTGTCACAAATGCCTTTCAGGTCCTTAAATGACCATTCTATATATTGTGCTGACCCAGTTTCAGTAGCTATCATGGGCATGTGTCTATAATTTACTTTAGGTATGTCTCCTGCTTGTAAACGTATGCGCTGAGGTGCCCCTTCGGTCAGATTTTCTATTGTGGATCCATAGTCACTAATTTTCCATTGTTTTTATGAGCTCTCAGACTTTTGATCTGTATAGTCAGTCATTTGTCTATGGACAGCCCCTTTAGTAGCTGACAAATCTCCTAGTTTAGTTAAAGTCTGGCTCAGCTGTTCATCAAATTCACGCAATTTGGCACCAAAACAGTCCTCATCTGTCTCTTGTTTTGCTGTAGGGGTGGAGGTGGCAGCTATCCCTGGTTTGCCAGGGGCTCCTCCTTTTCTGCCTCCTGACTGTCATAATGGTGAACCTCTTCTGCATCATGATGGTAATCGTTCTGACCTAGTGGCTCTATAGGTGTTAGTTGGTTAATGATTTGTTGTATTGTGTCTGCAGCTGTCTTACTATCTTTTGTGGTCAACATTAACCTCACGTGTAGCACTCCTGTTACTGCATTTACCATATCATGGTTTCTTTCAACAAATGTAGTAAGGGGCATTTGTTTGGACAGCATGTTTACACACTCTGCATTTGGGCTTGACTGCAGCACACAAGAGGCTGGAGGAGCTGTTGGAGGAGGTGAGGCAACATCATCATACTGGGGTGGTTTCTCACTGTGCAAAGTTACTTTTCCAGAATCACTCACAACTACCTGTCCTTCTTTCAATGCAGCTACCAATTTAGGTATGTAGCACATAGCCCTGGTCTGTTTCTTCTCTGTCTCCTTCAGCTTTATCTTAATTTTTCCAAATTTATGGTTTCCTGCCTTATCATAATTTTCCTTTGTAGTGAGATGACTTTGCATAATTATTTGCAATATTTCCACCAGTTTAGCTGACTGAGGCATCATTTTTTCTGACCCTGGCAGATATCCTTGATCCTGCATTTCACACACCCACTGCTGAAACTTTCAGACTTCCTTTTTTCTGTCTCCCTCATCTGTCTGCCTCTCAATTGCCTTTTCTGTCTGTTCACATATTTCCTTCACAGTAAAAAATGGTTTTGACAATGCCATAGTTATCAGGTCTTCCTATACAAGTTATGGGAGGAAAGAGTTAATGGATATTTGCAATCCCTAGGGTCCAAACTCCGGATCCTGAATCCTTTCTGGACTTCTGGCCTCACCAGGCTTCTACTTGTGTTCCTAGTGATCCAAACGGGTGAGGCGCAACTCAGAATTCCTGTGGAAAACAGGATCCTTTGTTTCTTGTAGACCAAAAAATATTTACACTCCCCAGTCTTTCGCCTTTATTTCCAACCCTCAAAATACACTTCCTCTTTTTCCAGACAACCAGAAGTGGGAATTCGGGATCAGGGCTCACCCCTTTCACCCTAACACCCCTCATCCCCACAAACAACATCAACATGCACAATATTTGCAAATCTATTTGTGTGTTTGTGTATTTGTCCCTGCCGCCTTGAATCAGTTTTAACCTTAACCAGTTTAGCTATATGTAGAGGCTTCATACATAGACCCACATCCAGTATCTATATCAGAGGGAGCTTATCATATAGATTAATCCCAGATTAATTTTAACAAACTGGTGATACAGTTACTCACTATCTGTTATTTCTAAGTTCTTGTACTGTATCTTTTCATTTTCATTATTCTTGTATTACTCACTCTCTGATTAAACTTGAGAATCTTGTAATTATTCTTATATTACTCACTCACTGATGAAATTTGAGAATCTTGTAATTATTAGTTAATTAGTTTTATGTTCACTTACTGATGTAAAATAAGATATTGCCCTGTATTAATATTTCTTCTTATTTGTCTCTAAAAAGTGGCTCATTGATCTGACCCTAAAATGTGATGATTAACATACTCTCTGCATGTTCTCAGTTTTTATGAAAAAACATTAAATTCTAATTTTTTTTTGTAATTTTTGTTAAAATTATAATTATGACAAAAAGATTTACTTTGACTGACTACTGCAGACAATTGTACAGAGATTTAGAAGAGGTTCTCTGCTTACCTTTATGAAAATGGGCGCTCTGAATTGTCTGCAATATGCAGGCAAAAACTTTTCATCCTGTCACCTCCGATGTCCTGTCAATGGAGGCCAGCCAACTGGCCAATCACGTCGGCGGTCACCAAGTTTTGCTGTAAAATGTGTTCAAAATTGGACAGTTAGGACAAAACCATTATTTAAAGATTAATAAAAAAACAAGCGATAGACTACTCCTCAACTTATCTTTTTATTGAAGCATGCAGAGAGTAACACAGCTGCAGGTCTTGTCCTCAGCCCAAACCTGACAGGAAAAGACCCCGAATAAGCGTTCGTGGTTACATTTATCTTCTGGCTACTTGGGCATTCCCAAAATAGCCTCCTACAATGGCTGCCTTCTGTTAAACCGGTCAAAACCAGTTTCTTCTGCTGAGCTGGTCAAAACCAGCTTCTTCATATTATAATAAATAAATAGTGAAGATTCGTTAGTTAGATATTACACAAAGTGCTTGCATACACATATCTTTTAGCTACACACACACACACACACACACACACACACACACACACACAAATACACAAGTCAAATACACACATACACACAAACTCTACAAAGTTCCTGCTTCCATATATGGGCATAGGGACCACATAAGCAGGAGATAGATGCCATAAAGGACTAAAGAGGAGACATACAGATGCTGAGAGGAAGCCATAAAGCCATAATTTGGATGCCAAGAGGACCGGTTCATACCAGTTTGGGCAAAGACCAGACTTCTGTTGGGGATTCTTGTTGGAAAGTTGTGTTGGAACACCCAGCAACCAGAAGCTATACGTAGGAGGGAATTTCGTTGTTCTGAGTCTTTCCATGAGAGGGGACTGGGAAAGACCCACGGCTGTGTTCTCTGACTCCCTGCATTATTCAATGAAAAGATAAACTGAGGAATAGTATTTCTTCTGTGATTATTGATTGGTTAACTGAAAAGATTCTGCTAACTGTTCAAAATTAATTTTTACATTCATCAGATGCTCCTAACCCTGCAGTGGCTGGCTGGCTGTTGGCAGATGTTTCCTGTTGTTCACAGACTGTCTTCTTTCACTTCCCTGTGCGACCCCATGACCACCCCATGACCCAAAGACATTTCTCTATATGTAAGCAAAAAGCAGTTACTTCGTTGCAGAGCAGTTAAGGGTGTGTGTTTGTAGCTAAAACCACCTCCTGTTATGTAGGCAGATGTGCAGTGCAAAGACTTAATACAGCAATAAGCACATTATGTGACCCCTTTATCTAACTAAAATATTCTATCACAAATAAACACATTGTGTGATCATATAACACTCTAACTTATCTAAATCATTTCTATCACAAAGTCCACAATCCACAAAAACACAAAAATAATAGAAATGGCCAGATAGGAGTCAGCTTGCCCAGAAAAGCCTAAAGGCTAAGGTGTGGGAAAAATGCCGAAAGACGAGGGAAGCTTGTCAAGACTACTGGCAACATACTAACCATAGATTGACAGGGGATACCTGACAGAGCGAGAAGGTACTTACAAAAATATGATGCAGACTAGGAGGGCACGTCTGAACCCCGAGAAGACCGCAGTGCCGAATGACCAGCGCTGCGGGGTTAAATAGGGCAGAAGGAGAAAGTGATTACACAATAGAGATCAGCTGTGAGTCATGAGTCAAACACATAAGCAGGAGACATATGGACACTGAGAGGAAGCCAACACACTGCAACCACTGCACATGTGTCGCCGTCTGTCATCGTCTGTTTGAAACCTCAGTCACTCTTACACAGACTGGTTATTTTATCTGTTTTTATTTATTTTACCTACTCCGTTTTAAATTTTTATCTTTTTTATTGATATTAACTTTCTATCGATGATATTAACTTTTTAAACTGGAGCTAGAACTTTATTGATCGGCTATATTGATCATATAGCTCCCAACAGCTGGACTGTTTATGTTTTAGTCAAAAATGGACATGACAGTGCCTGGGGATGATAAAATTCTAATACAAAAAGCACAAAAGAAAATTCCTGACCTGGAGGAGGATATCCGACGACTCTCGGGTGAACTGCAGCAGAAAAACACGCTCCTCTCCAACTTCAGCTTACTTCTTCCTCTGCTGTCACAGATGATGAGTCTTTTAGCGGCCCAGGAGTAAAAAAAAACGGCCTTGAGTGATTCAGCCCTCCGAGACACAGTCGCCTGGGACCCCTCCACCTGTCCCCGGCCCTCATCCTGCTCAACACTAAATCAGATGGCCTGGACTGAGGTGATGGTCCGGGGCAGGAAAAGGGCCTCAGACGTGTCAACCACCAGCCCTCCTCTGCCTGTCTCCAACTGCTATGAGGTTCTGGCAATGGCTGATAATCCACCTTCCACCGATGCTCCAGCTTCACCGGTTCCAGTTCACCCGGGCTCCGCTCAACGCGCAGGCCCCACTGACGTTGCACCCATCCCTTCGCTGGAAGACCTGGCAGCCTTTCCTCCGCTGAGGACTGACAGCAGTGGGGCAGCTGGCGTGGCCCCAGCTGGGCCACAGCTGCTCCGGCCCCATTCTGGAGAGTCCTGTGCCCGACGTATGATCCTGAGGGAGGCTGTTCGCTGGCACTCCGGGAGGCCACACTTTACGGAGCAGTCGGGGAATCCTTCCTCTGGTTCTTCACTGCCCTGCTCGTCGGCTGGTGAAGTAAGGGGCACCACCTGCCCCAACGACGGGACCCCCACTCTACCGCCACCTCACTGCACTGACTCTTGCCGAGGGACCCTGCAACCACCAACATCCCAACTGCTTTTTCCTCCAACCACGATGATCGTCGGTGACTCCATCATCAGGCACGTGAGGTATTTTAACTCTATCACTCACTGTTTCCCAGGAGCTACTGTCCCCAACCTGTTAGAAAAGCTCCCGGATCTGCGCAGTCACAACCTCCTTCCATCACACAGATTATTATTCATGTAGGGACTAACGACACCACCCGCAGACAGTCTGAAATCACTAAAAATGACTTCTGCAAACTTTTTAATATTTTTTATCAAACAGCGAAAAGTCTGTTTTTATTTCTGGCCCCATTCCCACACTGCACCATGGATCAGACCGTTTTAGCCGTATACTTGCCCTCTCAACTTGGCTCATGTCCGCCTGCAGCAGCAACATTAATTTTATTGACAATTTTAACTTGTTTTGGGGCCGCCACAATTTCTATAAATCTGACGGCATACATTTAAATGCATCAGGTAGCCGGCTTTTAGCAGCAAACCTGATGCATATTATTCAAACCACAACACGCAATCCCCTCCGGATCCACTCACATCTCTGACCCCCAGGAAGACTAGCCACTGTCATGGCCAAGCGCTATTATTGTCCGCGCTCGGGCCACGCACCATTCCTGTCAGGCTTTGACAGTGGTGTTGTTATTCTGTCTCCCCGGGCTCTTATTGTGACAGCACTCGGGGAGTTTCCCCCTGTCAAGGTCTGAACAGCTGTGTTGCATTTGCGGTCGTTAGCGCCCGGCTTTAAAAGCCGGCGCCAGCGGCTGCATCGTGCGGCAGTCTCGTCAACGTTCATCTAACGATCATCCACGATTCCTCCTCTTGTGTAAGTGTGTTTATCGTTTGAGGTTATCGTTTGTATTCTGTTGCCCTTTTCCTTGTCTGACAGTGAGCGAGCATTCCTCGTCTCAGCTGTCAATGATTGTTTGTTATGTTAACAAGTAATCTTGCTGCTCAGCCCACGCGGCTGGTTATCTTGTCCTTCCCTTTTCCGAAACTGTGAATAAACTTATGTGCAATTTCACTGGACTGTGGTGTCTTATGCTGGCTCATGAGGGCCAGACCTGACAGTCAGCACCAGTCCTGTTTTTGTCAGTCTCCACCGTCTGGTCTGGAAATTAATTCACTACCCACCTTCCCCATTAGGACATTGATCACAGACAGACCTCCATCCATAAAACATACAGTTCACAAGAACTCACGCCCACGCTGCCTACGTTCTGTGGCTCAGTCTCCAAACAATAATCCACAGAAAACAAATTACCCACCCATAAACAACTTACCACCTACCCTAAATATGGTTCTTTTAAATATACGGTCACTCGCTAACAAGACTTTAATCATCAATGACCTTATTTTAAATAATAAGATTGACTGTCTATTGTTAACGGAGAAGTGGCTTGGCACAGATGCATCAGCGATTCTCACTGAGGCCTCCCTGACATGATTGCTTAACCCAGGAGACAGACGCTGACACGAGTAGAGTGATTTGACAATTATTTATTAACCCAGAGTGGTTTGGTGAGTGTGTGAATGTGTGAGTGAGTGCGGTGTAGCCTGGCAGCTGGAGCTGAGCGGGTCTTGCTGCAACCTGGCAACCCTGGAACACACAAGCACAAGAGATTAATGTGGCTCGTTGGAATGGAGAACTGAGACTTGTGCTGCTTACTTGCAGGTGCCGCTGCGAGACTCCTGTCGGCTCCGTGACTTGGCGTGGCTTGGTGCAGGTGGCGCTTGGCACTGTGAGGGTGAGGAGGAGATCCGAGGAGGAGGAGGTAACGTCCCATTATCTGGGGAGATGAGTCCGCCGCCAGGGAGGTCCACCTGTGCACAGGGGAGAATACTTTGACAGGGTAAGTTTTGCTGTGGCTTACGTGACGTGGCTTGACGAGATGACTTGGAATTAGCTCTGGCTTGAGGTCATGTCCTTGACGCGATGCGTGGCGAAGACGACAGACGACTCCGTGCCGAGCAGTCAGAAGCACCGGCTTTTAAGGCCTGCTGATTACTGGTGGCAGGTGTATGCGCAGCTGGGACTAATGATGGCCCAGCGGCCGCCATGACACTCCCCACCAAATTTTAGTTCAGTTTTTTCCATAAGAAAGAGCAGGAAGGGTGGGGGTACTGCATCAATTTTTTTCTTCCTCACTTGCAGTAAAGTAAATTTTACTTGATCAATATACTGCATTTGAGCACCACGCTTTTGTCTTTAGCAGCCCCACAATTTTATGCATCACAGTTTACAGACCACCCAAATACTGCCCTGTTTTTATTAATGAGTTCTTTGAGTTTTTATCAATAATCCACTTCTCATATAATTTTATTCTCATTTCTGGTGATTTTAATGTACACATTGATAAGCAGGGCGACCATATATCAGAAGATTTTAATGACCTGCTCACATCCATGAATTTTATTCAACATGTCATGCAGCTGACTCACAACAGGGGACGCACTCTGGAACTTGTCATTAGCCATGGCCTGCCCCAGAGTGTGTCCTCTGTTGTTGACTTGGCTGTATCTGACCATTACTGTGTGTTTTTTAACATCACTGGTTTTATGCAATGGGAGACCTCAGTGCGAACTGTGAGGAAGCGCCATCTGACACCTGAAGTGGCTGCTGATTTTATCAAACTCTTATGCAATACTCCCCCAGTTATTTCACCTGCATCGTATGATTTTATTGTTGATAATTTTAACAGTAAATTAAGATCAACTATTGACAGAGTTGCCCCAATAGTCACAAGGACAGTTGGGAATAAACCAAAGCCTCCATGGAGAAATAACCAAATCCAAAAACTGAAAAGAGAGTGCAGGACGGCTGAGAGGAAATGGAGGAAAATTAAATTAACTATCAATTACCATGTACTACAGAATAAATTAAAAATATACAATAATGCAGACAAGATATCGAGAACTGAGTGTTTTTCCAACATAATCTCAACCCACAACAATAACCCTAAAGTCCTTTTTGCAACCATTGATCACTTAATCAACCCAGATTTTAATAAAAACACAAACCTTCCATCAGACTCTGTCTGTGAGAGTTTTGCAGACCACTTCAGGTGCAAGGTTGATTCTAGTAGGTCCAACATTTTATCTGACCAGAAGACTGCTTTTAATGGAATCTTGGACTCACCTTTAGCTGAGGAAACGCTGGAGTGTTTTGCCCTGTTTGATGCTAAGATGCTTGGTAGAGTTTTCTCCCAGGTAAACTTGACCTCCTGCCTTTTAGATCCGATTCCCACATCACTTTTTAAAACATTTTATGGATTCTTCGAACATGAGATTTTAAACATTGTAAATTGCTCTCTTCAGACTGGTGTTTTCCCCGCTGCTTTTAAAACGGCTGTGGTGAAGCCCCTTTTGAAGAAAAGTAATTTAGTCAGTAACTATTGACCTGTATCCAACTTACAGTTTTTAAGTAAAGTTTTAGAACAAAAATGTTTTTATCCAGTTAAACAATTTTCTTATGGACCACAACATTCTTGAGAAATTTCAGTCTGGTTTTAAGACAAACCACAGTACCGAGACAGCCCTTTTAAAAATCGTTAATGATATCAGGTGTAACATGGACTCCCACAAACTGTCAGTCCTGGTGCTGCTGGATCTCAGCGCTGCCTTTGATACAGTAGATCACCACATTTTATTACGCAGACTCAAACACCTGGTGGGCCTCTCAGGTACTGTTCTCGAATGGTTTCATTCCTATCTCACAGATCGCCACTATTTTGTAAGTATGGATACATGTTCTTCGGCAATCCATGAAATCAAGTGTGGGGTACCCCAAGGTTCAATTGTAGGGCCAATACTTTTTAATCTTTATATGTTTCCACTTGGGGATGTTATCAGGAGACATGGCATCAATTTTTATAGCTATGCTGATGATACTCAACTGTACATTGCCACGTCTCCTGATGACACAAAACCAATTAATGCCCTTTTGAATTGTATTTTAGATATAAAGTCATGGATGCAGAGAACTTCCTACAGCTCAACCAGGGCAAAACAGAAGTTCTAATCATTGGTCCTGAAGACAAGACAGAGAAACTTCTACCAAAATTACTAGGTCTAAAACCTACACATTGTGTCAAGAACCTGGGCATTCTTTTAGACTCTGACTTTAATTTTATTTCACACATTAAAAATGTAACAAAAATCAGATTTTACCATCTTAGGAATATAGCTAGAGTCCGCCCCTTTCTCTCTCTTGCCAGCACGGAGGTCTTGATGCATGCTTTTATTACTAGTCGTATAGACTATTGTAATGCCCTGCTCTCTGGTCTTCCTCAAAAAAGAATATCACATCTCCAACTGCTCCAAAATTCAGCAGCATGAGTGTTAATGAGGACCAAGGGGCGGGTGCATATCACACCAGTTTTAGAATCGCTGCATTGACTCCCCATGCATTTTAGGATCAATTTTAAGGTTCTCTTAGTAGTTTTTAAATGCCTCAGTGGTCTTGGGCCTTCTTATCTATCTGAGCTGCTCTTATCTTATGAGCCCTCGCAACCCCTGAGGTCCTCTGGTACTGGCCTTTTAATGGTTCCTAAAGTCAAGACCAAGACTTTTGGTGAAGCTTCCTTTCACTATTATGGTCCTCGACTGTGGAACAGCCTGCCAGAGAGCCGCAGAGTCAATAGATGTTTTTAAGAACAGGCTCAAGACCCGCCTTTTTAATTTGGCTTTTAATAAACCTGTTTAACTATTACTGAAGTAGTCATTTATGTTCCATTGTTTTATGTTCTTTTTGGTGCCATTTGTTCTTAGATTTTCTCATCCTCTTATTGATGTGTTTAGTTCAGGTTTTTTTTTTTTCAAGTATGGGTTTTTTAGTTCCTGTTTTTATGTGTTCTTAGTTCTTTTTGTACCTTTTTAATTTGGCTTTTAACAAACCGTTTAACTATTATTGAAGTAGTCATTTATGTTCCATTGTTTTTAACATTCTTCTTAGCTCCATTTGCTTTTAGATTTTCTTATTTTGATGTGTTCTTAGCTCAGTTTCTAAGTATGGGTCTTTAGTTCCCTTTGCTCTTTGTGTTCTTAGTTTTATTTTGTATTTATGTGTTTTAGCTCCAGTGTTTCCTGAGGAAACACTGGAGGAAGCTGAGATCAAATATAAAAGCTATAAAAATAAGCTTACTACTATAATGAGGACCTGTAAGAAAGAATATTACAACAGAATACTAGAGGATAACAAAAATAACATAAGAGGAATATGGCAAGTACTCAATGGGATTATTAGTAATCGTCCTAAGAATGCAAATTATCCAGAATATTTTATCGAAAATGGCAGTTTGATAAATAATGTGGAAGATGTGGTCAGTGGTTTCAATAATTTTTTTATAAACATTGGTCCTGAATTAGCAAAATCAATAGTGACACCAGAAACAAACCACAGTGGTTCTGTGAATGAAATAGAAGATAGAAATCCAAACACAATCTTTTTGGTGCAGTTACTGAAAAGGAAATTATCGAGACTATGAGTAAATTTAAGAACAAAAAATCAACGGACTGGAATGAAATTGACATGACAATAGTGAAAAAAGTAATTGAGGGAATTGTTAAGCCACTCACCCACATCTGTAACCTGTCATTTCAAACTGGTAAATTTCCAGACAAAATGAAAATAGCAAAAGTAATACCTCTATACAAAACAGGAGACAGTCATCGCTTCACAAATTACAGGCCAGTCTCTTTACTCTCACAATTCTCCAAAATACTTGAAAAAATCTTCACTAAGAGACTGGATGATTTCACTGAAAAACACAACCTCCTTACAGATAGCCAGTATGGTTTTAGAGCAGATAAATCTACATCTTTGGCACTGATCAAACTTATAGAAGAAATTACTAGTTGTATAGATAAAAAAAAGGTTGCTGTAGGAGTATTTATAGATTTAAAGAAAGCTTTTGACACCAATGACCACAGAATACTACTAAGGAAACTGGAAAGGTATGGGATAAGAGGGGTAGGACTGAGTTGGGTGGAAAGTTATTTAAGTAACAGACAACAATTTGTACAAATTGGAGAGCACAAATCACCCTTCATGGACATCACTTGTGGTGTGCCCCAGGGGTCAGTTTTGGGACCCAAACTCTTTATTTTGTATATAAATGACAAGTATCAAAAATTCTGAAATGTATTTTGTTTGCGGATGACACAAATATCCTTTGCACTGGTGAGAATTTGCAGCAGGTTTTAGAGGTGGTCACAACTGAAATGGAAAAATTAACGCAGTGGTTCAACAAAAATAAATTATCTCTAAATCTAAAAAATACAAAGATTATGGTGTTTGGAAACTATAAAATAAATCATGAAATAATGGTAACGATAGATGATACCAGAATAGAAACAGTACAGGAAACTAAGTTTCTGGGGGTGACGCTAGACAATAAAATCTGCTGGAAACCTCACATCAGTCACATCCGGGCCAATTTAGCAAAATGTATAGGCATACTGGGGAAGACAAGACACATCTTGGACTATAAATCATTGGTCTTATTGTACAATTCACTGTTTTTACATTATCTTAACTACTGTGTAGAAGTCTGGGGAAACACCTACAAGACCAACCTACAGTCAATATGCACATTACAAAAAAGAGCTATAAGGATAATAAACAATGCAGGATATAGAGACCATACCAATTCGTTGTTCTTAAAGTCACATGTCATAAAGTTCATTGATTTAGTTAAATTTAAGACAGCACAAGTAATGTACAGGGCAATTAATAATCATCTCCCAACTAATACACAAAAAATATTTAAAAAAAGAGACAATGATCATAATTTGAGAGGAGACTTAAACTTTACAAAACCCAAGATATGTACAACCAAGAAAAGTATGTGCATATCTGTCTGTGGGGTGGATTTGTGGAACAGTCTGGAGCCGGAACTGAAACTATGTACAAACAGAAATCAATTCAAAAAGAGGTATAAGCACCATTTGCTGAAAGGATATATGTTAGAAGGGTAGTATTTATATGTACGATTCATTATGTTCACTCTGGGACATTATGGGACACTATGGAATGGTGGGTGGGACAGCACTGTGTATATCTGTGTTGTTTGAGGCTGGTTTTGATGTATGGACTTCATTGTATGTTAGAATGGATGGGTGTTAATGTTGATTTGTAAAAAATACAGTAAATTGTTTACTTGGGGTCTTAAAGGTGGTAATTTGTATAAAATTCACATGGGTGTATCTATGGAAAAGAGGAGATGGAATTAATAAGTGTTCACTTCTTCCTTCTCCCTTTCGAACAGTGTATACTGTTACTTTATTGCATTTGCCATTTGCTTGTTTTTGTTATATTTTTGTGTTCGAAATAAACTATCTATCTATCTATCTATCTATCTAGGATGATTGCTCCTTCACGTGGTGCCTCGATGCCAAGCAATGTCTCCTTTATTTTATATGTGTGTAAGAGAAGTAAGGGGTGATGTACTGTATGTGCCTGTATGTGTTGTGTTTGTGGTTATGTTTATGGGAGGGTTGGAAGGGGTGGGGCAGTGTCATGTAAAATGTCATTAAATGTGTCTATAGTTTTTATCTATGTAAAGCACTTTGCGCAGCATCTATTGTTTTAAAAGTGCTATACAAATAAAGTTTGATTGATTGATTGATTGATTGATTGATTGATTGATTGATTGGTTGGTTGATTGATGAGAGAAGAGAAGATGGGACTGACAGCTTGACAGGGGCACCGCCCACTACCAGAGCAAAACCCGGACGTGCCATTGACAGCTGCAGCCCCGGAGAGAGAGAGAGAATACAAAAGTACAAATATAAAGCGAGACCTGAAATGAGGACAAATAAAGACTAAAGGATAAATACAATCAAATGCCAAATATATGACTAACAAGACAGTGATGAACGTAAACCAGAGAATGAATAGAACTGAGAAATAATACAAGATAAATGAAAACCAACCAAGGATAAAATGACAGGAAACTAAGAACTCAAAAATACAACAAATGTACAAATATGGAGAAAGATAGTGAGACTGAGCATGGCAGAAACCCCTGTGCTCAGATCATGACAAGAAGGGTGATTTTGCTGTTCTTGTTGGGGGATGGGGGATGGGGGAGGGGTTGGTTTTTTTTTTGGTTTTTTTTTTTTGTCATGTTTTGTTGGGGTGTCTGGATCCACCCCTTGAGGAAGGGGCTCTGTCATGATGCTGAGAATGGTTGGAGAACCATGCTCACACTTTCAGTTATTTTAGATTATTTTTTGTCCTTTCCTCATCTCAGTTTTATTACTGTATTTGAGTATGGTTTGTTTGTCTTATGTTATCTGAATTGTTTTGAGTTGTGCTGCTATTGTTATCCTTAGTTTAGTTATTATAGTCTTCTCTGTTTTTGTTATGTGTCTATGGCCATCTCATTTTGTATTATAAATGATATCTTCCTGTGTTTATATTTGAGCCTTCTCCGCCTTCACCTTTAGTTCTCTCTTTGTAAGTGTTTATATTTATTATTATTGTTATTTATTTTTATCTTGCCCTTGCCTTGGTGGGTCGTCATTATTCTTTGTACATCATTTGTATCACGGATTATGTCTGTACTTTTATTTTGACAGCGACCTTTATTTACTTCCTCTCTTAGTTAGTTTCGCGGCTCATCACAGCTATCTTCTATTCTTAGTTATTATCCTCGCTCTTGGTTCATGATCCACACCTGTTTGTCATTTGGTTTAATTACTCTTTGCTCTATTTAAGGGACACTGCCCCACAGTTTGGTGCAACGTCCTTCACCTTGTCTACCTGGCGTGTGTCCCACCCTTCTATCTGCCTTGTTATCCCGATGTGCGTTCCACGTCTTAACCGTGACTATTCTCTTTGTCTTCCCAACATGTGTCCCACATCTTAGCCATCTGTGCTATTCTTGTTATCCTGCCTGGTCAACCCTGCCTTGTAAGTTTAGTTCCTGTTTGGGATTTTGTGTTTGGATTAAAATGTTTGCAACTCACAGTCCACGTTTGGGTCTCCATTCTACCCCGCCTGGGTGATTCTTGACACTGCACAGGACCGTTGCCTCAACAAGGGGGGACGTGCTTGAGCACCATAGGCACAGGAGTTTATTTGTTCTTCTTGTACGCCGAGGCTAAGAGCCAATTTAGCTAAAGATAAAATCCATAGTTGCCAAGTCTGCTTCTTACAAGCAACTTTGGGCTTGTTTTTCTCTAAAGTCACTTGCAAATCTCGTCAGTCGTGGGTTGCGGGTTTGGGCTTGTTTTTGTAACGTATAGTTGCTTATTTGGGCTTGTTTTGCTGTCTGTGTGACCACTCTCCCAGCTCCCCACAAAACACAAGCGTGACAGTTACTTTGTTTACAGAACCCATTCACACCCCAGTTTCCTGGTTACTGCCCCCACCCCACTGATCTCTATAGAAAAACTAGACGGATCATTGACCACCAGAAGTGACGCCGCCTGGCCGCTATATTAGTATTCCCAAAACACTAGTACATCCAAATCGACAGCCGCTAAACATAATGTCAACTCGATTTCTATAGTTCACCGGTTGCACAAGATTATAAGCTGTGTCTTCATACAAGGAAGTTCAAAATCTGTAATTTTTTTGGAAGTTGTTGAGGTAAAAGTGGCTGGCCAGGGGCTTCACTTCTGGCAGCCAATGATTCATCCAGTTTTTCTATAGAGATCAGTGGCCTGCCCGACTCCACTTGGCTCTATACTCGCTAATGGGGCATGAGCTATCCAGGTTTTTTTTAATACCGATCAGTACATATGGGACCTTAAATCGAGAAGAAAAAATTCTCCATTGAAATGAATGGGAACAGCAAAATTATCTTTTGATCCCGATCAATTTTGCCCCGAGTTACACATATGATGTTTGTCAATTTAAAAGATAATTTTCCACGTAATTAAAGTTGTCGGCTGTCGTATAATAACAGAGTAATATTTAACTTTTGTTGAATCGACTAGCGGACAACTCCCATCATCCCACATCACTGAACTGTAATTGTGTTTAGTGCTGTTACTTATGCAGGATGCATGTCTTTTCTTCTGATCAGAGTTTAAAAATTTAATTTATCCAGAGTTTTTATGTTGACTGTGTTTACCATAAATTTGCTGTTGCTTATGCAGAATGCATATGTATTTTCCTTTAATTAGAATTTTTAAAAATCCGTTATTCAATGCTGACTGTGTTTAGTCAATTCACTGCAAACAAAAATAAATCTACAGTGTATATATTGATATTTGTTATCAAGCAGACTCTCTCTTACACAGTGTGGTAGGTTGCCTGTTGGGCTTTTTTCCATAGAGCTGGTTGCTTGTTTCTCTCGTGAAACCTGGCAACACTGATAAAATCAGAAAGTCAAGTGTACCGAGGACTCTGTTTGTGCTTCTATATTATACAGAATGAAAAAGGGAAGATTTTATAGCTAAACTTAAAAAAATTCTCAAAATTGAACTTTCATTCAAAATTGGCAGTAATCTTGATTGAGAAAGAGGGACTTTTAAAACTAAAAGAAGACAAGGAGGACTTTTACAGCAAAGTGAGATTTTTGTCCAGAGGGATAGATGGATGGATTTCATTTACAAGTAAAGGTAAGACCGTGCATACATCGTTGATGTAAATACTTAAAATTGTAATAAATGAGTGTAAATTGTGGAGCTGCAACACACACTCACAGATGCAGCTCTCTGAGCCATTAATTTATGTTCTTCTTTGGCCAAAAACAAAGTATAATGATATAAAAGTATAACCCCCCACCCCCAAAAAAACAACTAGTCTGTAGAATAACTAAATACATTATACTTGTGTAACCAAGGGTCTTTGCACATTGTCTGTACTCACGGAGCGTTATATGGATGGAAAAATATGGATTTTTATTAATGCCTTTTCAGTGTATTCCATTAAGAGGTAATTCAATAAAATACCTTACACTTATTTTCATAAAATTATTTATTAAATCTGATTTTAAAAATGTAAGATTAGGAGATTATAAAACCATGCAAGCTTTCAACTACATGCTGAATTTAAACTTAATCTACTGGATTCATATAATTTGTAAATCTGACTCTGAACGCATCAGTGCCTCATCAGCCATGAACCTCACTGCACGTCACTGCTTTGTATGCTGTGTTGGTAGCGCCACCTTGTAAATGAGACATTCAATCTTTCGCATGTGCAGTCAACGTGGTCAGAAAATTTTGGCTGCATGTGGTTGTCCAGCAGAATGGAGGATACAACACAAATTTCGTCACACAAACCTTCCGGTTGCATGTACTGTTATAATAAATAAATAGTTGTAATGTGACCTTGAGTTCCAATTTATAAATTATTCTTTGCTGAAGTTTTTTTTTTTTTTTTAACTCAAAAGTCTGGCTTTTGAGACTGCTTCTCTCACTCAAGAACTAGAACTGTAACCCATCCCACACCCATCGGCCATAAAATGGAAGTTAATCCCTTTCTCCAAGACTCTTTGGCGAAGGAATGTTCTAATTGATAGTTTTATGGTCAACATAGTCAAGACTTTGGAAGCCAAGACTCTCCAGTAAACAACCTGTTTCACTGTGCCATCTGGTGGACAAATCAGGAATATTTAAATTGTTCCTTTGCAGTGGAATTTATGCCTTATGGACTATGAACTAACTCATATTCTTTCTCTTAAGACAGTATCTGCCCACAAAGACCTGATTGAACTCTGGGATGGACAATGGGTTTCAAATGCTTTTATTGATATGATTCGATTTGATATGATTGTGACATGTTCTGCTGTTTTCAGGAAGAAATTAATGTTTGCATGCTTATTATCACAAGTTAATTACAGTAGATGTAGATGCATTTTATGCTCCTTTATTGAGTAGAATATCTTAGTCACTGAAGTTAAAGGAATTTATGCTTTTTTCAGCAACATGTGTCTTAAAAGGGGGTCTCACTTCTCAGATCAAATGTCCCTTCCCCTCCTCATTCTTCAGCGGACCATAGCTGCACTTTAACTGACCAATAGAGTTCAAAGCTTCATTGCATTTCCCTTTTTATGTCGAGTTTATGATCCTTGTTGGAAGAAGCTCAAATATAATTGGGCCACCTCAGGTCTCATGAAGTTTTGGGACCACTCTGCAACACTAGAGAAAACTTAGGTTTTATTGCCCTTTGTAAAGAGTCTGCTCGGGTGTGGTTGGCCAAAGCTGTGAGCAGCTTTCTCTGCTTCTCCAATTTTTCTCCTATCTTTTTAAAAGGGCCCAGAGCCTGTCGTGCTCTGTGTAAATCCTGTTTCTTTTCTTTAAAATTCATTTTTCTTATTTTATTCTTCTTTTTCTTTAAATTATCATGGAAGAAGATTTTGTTTAATTTTTTTTTTAAAGCTTAAACCAGCTCATTTCAACCACCAACATCAGAAGAAATGAGTTTGTGATGTAATTTGACTTTCTGATGAGACTTTGCACCGTAAACTAATTCCTTCTTTAGTACATCAGAGAACACCTCACCCAGCCTGCTGGAGACCAGCCTTTGTGATCCCAGGAAGAGGCCCTAACAGTGGTATGGAGTCTCCCCACAGACCCAAGCTGGTCCAGTGAAACAGAATCCAGTGGACCCGCCTGCTACCTATTGGGACACAAAGTTTCTGTGGCTGACGGTCTGTTATGTAATTTACACTTGTCTTCAGAATATTCCTGGTATAAGTTCTTTGAACCTAATTTTATGTAAACACCCATCAGAATCTCAAAATGCATATTGTCTTTCATTAATCTATGTTCTTTTTCAGAGTAAAATAAATTTTCTAATTTTTTTTATAAAGTTAATTATCATTTTCTTCATAAAAATCACATCCACTTTTCTCAACCAATGCTATTTTATGGTTTTCCAATTTTCAGTATACTGACAAATTAAGCTATGCTTCATGTGGTTCCACAAATGCTTGATTCATAAGTAACTCAGTTACAGACTATGATGCCCATGATACATGTAAATTCTCTGTTTTAAAGTTATGCAAATACAGTATGTTAACCTACTCTGACATTTCCTATTAAATCATTAAAAGACATATGGGAGTTACTGTTTGATTTCATATCCATCTTCTTGATCATCAGAGACAAGAACTCACACAAGGGTTTATTATGAGACTGATCAAATATTTTCAGTAGGATTATTAACTAAGGCTTAACTTACCAATTGCTAAATTCTTAAGCTTTAGTCTTTGTGCATAAGAGTTCCCACCTCTATAAAACGTGGATGGTGCCCTAACAAGGAATTGACTGTGATGAAAGTAAATCTTCATTCCTACTCACATTCATATTTACACTAATACGTGTACCAACATTAAATTACCTATAAAACCCTTTATTTTCACTACATAGTGAAGATTGGTTAATTAGATATTATACAAAGTGCTTGCATGCACATGCATGCACCTATCTCTTAGATTCATACATATACACAAATAACATACACACATATACGCACACTAACAAACATACACACACCCATACACATGCACACACACATAATAGCGTCACAGGAAAAGTCTCTGTTCTTGTTTCCATATATGGGCATGTGTAGGGCTAAAGATGGACTAAAAAGAGCCATAAAGCCATAATGGGAAGACATCTGGAGCTGCTGAGAGGAAGGATGCCAAGCGGACAGTTTGAAACAATGGACATGTATTGTGGGAAAGTAACGCCCACGAATGGTGAGCCTTTATATTGGAGGGACTTCCTGTGTTCAGGGTCCTCCCCAGAAAACAGAGCTGGGGGGATCCGTGGCCATGCTGACTCTTGCATGTTCCAGTAAAGTTAAGCTGAGAAATAGTATTTCTTCTGTGAGTATTGGTTGGTTAACTGAAAACATTTTGCTAACTGTCCAGAAAATTAATTTTTACAGTACACAGACAACAGAGGTGCAGCATGAATACAGCTTTGGGTGTAAGCACCGTTTTACCTCAAGCTGCTTGTAAGTGTATGATCGATAGCGTAGGTTCCATCCTTGCTACACCCTCATGTTTGATGTCAGCATATGTTATTTTGTGTTCTAGTTTATGTATGTGTTGTGCCCTGCGTGGCTCTTTACTTTATTCTTTGTTAAATAACCAGACAAACTTACTGCTGGCTTCTGGTGCCTCATTAATGCCCTGAAAGGGGCATTCATGTCAGTAGGTCGCAGCCAAGAGAGGTGCCAGCATCAGTAAGTTTGTTTTTCTGGCTTGAGTTTTTTCCCTTTTCCGGGTACCTGTGTGATTGGAGTAATGGCGGCATCTAGGACCAGATATTCGATGAGCCTGGGGTTTGAGCTAATTCAGGCTCTGATGGAAATAGACGTCTCCTGTCCAACACCCGTATGTTTGCCACCTCCGTAAACACGCAGTGGTACCTGGACCTCGCGGATGCTGCTGTTAAGCGCCATCCTCACCTGGACGAGCATGCCAAGGGCATGGAGAGGATGACCGAACTCACGGCGCTTCAGCGGAGGAACCGTGGGCTGGTGAAGAGTTCTAGTAGGAAGCCGAAGTCGGACCCGACGGTGAGGCATCCCCGCTCCTCGCCTCGGAATCAGGTTCCTGCTACACATCCAGCCCTAAGTTCTGCATCACCGAAGGGCCGTCTCCATACACAGCAGAGGAAGAGGGCAGCTGGGGCCCCCTGTGAAGAGGCACAGTGGGCAGCTGAGCTCATCAGGGGCGGCGTGGCTGAAGCACGCTCTTCTTCCCATCCATCCATCCATCTATCTTCTTCCATTTAATCCTTTTCGGGTTGCATGGGGGCTGGAGCCTATCCCAGCATCTTTTGGGCGAGAGGCAGGGTACACCCTGTCCTTAGGTATGACTGTGAGAGTGAATGGTTGTCTGTCTCTCTGTGTTGGTCCTGCGATGGACTGGCTCTTCTTCCCATCCCAGCAAAATCCTAAGGAATGTGGTGGCAGCAGTTAGACTGATGGAGGCCAATCCCGAACTCAGTGATTATCCTGAGTACGCCGAGCTGCTGGCCTCCATTTCTGCACAGCAGCAGCGCTTTCCAGACTTGAATCTAGCCTCACCCTCAGCCGGAAGAGGCTGTCGCCCTGCCCGTTATCAACCTCTGCGAGATCCCCGTCGGGATCCAGTCCCGGGCCGCCATAAGAACCCCGCCTCCCAGCCAGCTGTTTTCCCCGTGCCACGACAGAAGGTTGAGACAGCAGCCCCAGCCTCCAGGTCACCTCTTACCACTGTTCCATCAGCTCCTTGTCCCTGGACTGCCTCGGCTGCTCCTCCGTCCTCCTTGGTGCTCCCTTCAGCTGCTGTGAGCCCAGCGAGTCCTGCTCTGGCTGCGCCCGTCATCGATCCTGTGAGAGCGACTCCTCCTCGTCTTCCCGGGGGGCCCTCCGTCACCATCCTTAGGGGAAAGGGTAGAACCAAGCCCGCTGCAGCAGGCACCATCGTTCCCCGGGAAAACAGGCAAGTGTTTTTTCATTCTCCATCTCAGTGTAATGAATTGCCTTGTCTGATTCCTGGGGGTGGGGCTCAGGGTTCACAGTCCTCTGAGCTCCCTCCACCTGCTGCAGCCATAAACATTGAACCTGCAACCTTTGTGTCTCCTTCCCTTCTCTCCGAGCGTCCCCCGGTGCCAGGAGTAGACTGTCGGATGAAGGAGGAGCCTGCGGCCCTGGAGAGCCTGGTTCCAGTCCTGCAGCCACGTCACGGGCAGAGGAGAAGGCCTGACTGTCATTTGGAGCCTAAGCCGATGATTAAGCGTCCCCGGGTCTATGTGGAGGAGCAGTCGGCCCTTGCAGGTCACGGATCCCCTGCCACCAAGCCATGCCTTTGTTCCCTTTGTTCTTGGTACCAAGTTGTGCTGTACATATATTTTTTTGTTTACGTATTATGTTGCTCCAGAGTATGTCTCTAGTTGAAGCGTACCGGCTCTTTTTGTTTTTCTAGTGTTGGACATTCCTGTATTTAGGCCGCACCATTGTATATTTGACCCTTGCTGTTATCTGTTCCTTGTGGGGCTTTTTCTACTTTTGTGTTCCTGGACTGGAGTCCCTAATCCCAGCTCCAGTCTTCCCTCGGTGTTTTGGATTCTTCTTTGCTTCGACTCTTCTAAGTGTATGATCTATAGTGTAGGTTCCGTCCTCGCTACACCCTCATGTTTGATGTCAACGTATGTTATTTTGTGTTCTAGTTTATGTATGTGTTTTGCCCCACGTGGTTCTTTACTTTATTCTTTGTTAAATAAACAGAGAAACTTACTGCTGGCTTCTGGCGCCTCATTATTGCCCTGAAAGGGGCATTCATGTCAGCCTTTCCTTTTAAAACATCTGGGAAATACTTTTTCTTTCTGGAACTCAACCCCTCGTTATATAGAGTCAAACTTCATGTTCACAGATATTTTTTTCTATTTTTATTCTGTGAAACTTTCTTTAAATCCACTGTGTGTTTTAGAAGGCGGCGGCTCCTCCTCACACTGGAAGCTGTTGTATTCGGCAAACCCACGACGTCAGAAGAACTCGCATTTCGTGGCTTGAATTTTACTAATCTTGTCTCTGATCCTGTAATTCTGATCAGATTTTGAACTATCCCCAATTTAATCGGACCTAGGAGGTGAGCCGATGGATCAAAGAAGACCCCCTCGTGTTGTCCGCCTGGCGTATTATTTTACGTGGCCAACGAAGAAAAAGCAGGCTTACGTTGCCTGATCTCAGCTCCAGCTGTTTGTCGCTGGACTTTGTAATATATATCTGCTGGCAGACATACTCTGTTATCACCTGAAGTAAACTTTCATACGGCATCAGCAGCTGAGGAAGGAGTCAACGAAAACCAACAGTCACGTGAGTCATATTCTCTTTGTTCCATCTGCTGAATGATGTGCATTCGCCGTAAAGTATGCCACAATTTGTTTCATGTTTAAAACCAGTTCATACCTCTGATCAGAGCTATAGAACTAAAGAGAATTAATATTCCTCTTTTCATTAAAATGCCGTTTTTAGTTTCTTAGAGTAGTTTAGAAGTCCTTTTTCATATAATTAGTTTCATAATTTTCTTCATAAATCGGCGTCCAATTTTCTTCAAATTCTTGTTAAGGTTATTTCACAGTCTTCCATTGTATTACAGTTACAAATTCATACTAAAGTTTCTTGGTTCCACAAATATGATTATACTCTGTTGCTCAATAATCAGTTAAAATAAATGTATGGCTAATGTTGATCATTTCTGTCATGAATCCGGGTTTAGAGGCCAAACCTGGTTCTGACTTATTGTTATGATCTGTCCTAGTTTCTTCCTGACAACTCTGGCACGCCCCCTCCTCCTGTCAAGCTCCGTCAGCTGCACTATCACGGGTGCTCACACACATACACACACCCACATGCACACGCTCCATTCACTCTCATTCACATGCACTCTCACACACCAGATGCCAACCAGTTCTGCCCATGCATTCTCACACCGCCAGTCTCTTTCCTCGTTAGGTTCTGGAGTATTTGTTGGCCGCTCCAGAGGAAAGATTGTCGGGGCATTCACCCTCGTTCATGGCAGCAAGTTCTCCATGAATGACGTATCACTTCCTTCACATTCTCAGCCCGACATCTCCAGACAATCAATCCCTGGGTGTTCACGGCTGCCTCAGCTTCCAGTCCTCTTCCACCAGACTGCTCGGTTCGCCTTGGATTGCTCCAGCCCTGTAAGTGTCATTTTGTTTCACCTTTCTTTTCATGCTGTTTGCAGCCCTGCAGTGCTAGGCTTATCACCTTTCCTTTTGTGCTAAACGGTCCTGCAGCACTAGGCTTCTTTGACCGGGCTGTAGAGCATCCTGTAGGCGCCCTGTATGTCTGGTGGCCTCGTCCTGCCATTACACCTCGCTGTATTTTTGTGTGCTTAAACTGAACTGATACTTGGTGATAACTGGACTTGTTATTTCCTTTGTGTTGTTAATAAAAATGCACCATCTGCTCTCGCTTTTGGTTTTCATTCTCTCGCTCGTGCGCCGAGCCATGACACACAGAGGTTTGTGACAGAATTCCCCGACCAGTGTAAAAACCCACCGGAGAGGAGGTGCACGAGTGAGTTTTTTGCTTCTTCTCCTTAGTGCTTTTTCCCCTAGTCGCCCGCATGGATTTTTCCATTTTTGGACTGAGCCCCGAGGAGTGTGGAGTGGCTAATCGAGCTGTGGTATTCGTTTCCCAGGCTCGAGCCACCAACTCCCCTGAGGAGAATTTCTTGCTGTTCGACATCGCTGTCAGGGTGCTCCAGACGTGCCCCAGTCTCTGGAAATATCCAGGGTTGATGTCGTTTCTCACCCTAGTCCACAAGTCGCACCGACAGCTGGAGGAGATGACAGGAGGGGCCATTGGAGCTCAACCACGGCTTCCCACTACACGCTCCCAGAGGACTGGAGCCCGCCGCTCGCTGCCCGAGCCGGAGTGCTCCTCCCCCTGCCAGATTTCCCATCCCATCCTGCTGCAGCGAAGCCCCCCTCGGTGCCAGCTGTCGTACCAGCAGACGCCCCTTCAGCTTCAGCCACAGTTCCTGTCATTGGGTCATCCACCCCAGCACCCGGAGGGATTGTGTGTGCCACTCCGGACCCGCCCGCCTCCATGCCATTCGGGCCGGCTCCTCCATCAACCCCCAAGGAGTCTAGAAGACCTATGACCATGGGGAAGGAGGACAACACGCCGTCGGCAGCCACCAGCATTCAGACCCAGGAGGCCAGGCAAGTGGGTTTTCATTCAACCTTAGTCATTAAGGATAAGCCTTGTCTGTCCCCAGGGAGAGAGCCTCAGGCTAGGCAGTCGCCTGAGTGCTCTCCCCCTGCTGCTCCTATGATGAACTCATCTCTTTCCTCTGTGTCGCCATCCCCTGCCTTGGAGTGTCCACCAGCCATGGAGCTCGACGATCGGGGAAGGAGGGAATGCACGGTGCTGGAGGACTGCACCCCGCAGAACCGCTACGACCAGAGGAGGAGCACTGTGACTGACCGGAAGCGGGTGCCAATGAAGGAGCATCCCCCTGCTTCAGTCTCTTTGGACACAGTGCCACCCAGGTCTCTACCTCCAGACTTCATGCCGGGAGGATTACCAGTATTAGGGGCTTCTCTGGAGGAGACCACGACTGCCGAGACCATGATGCCTGCTGTGGGGGCCGCCACGGCAGAGCCATCCCCCGGACCAGACCTCCAGCCGATTGTACCCCGAACATCACCGTCGGAGTCCTGGACGGCGGTAGAACTCGAGCACAGGCAAGTAATCTCTCCTGTAGTTCACCTGTCAAGTGTTGAGAGTTCTTGCCTGGCTCTTGGGAGGAAAGTCGGGTGCAGCCCCCAGCTGCATCTAAACTTTCCTCGCTGGGCTCTGCCACTGCCGGCGACCCTAACCGTCTCCATTCTCCCGTCTCCTTCGAGCTCCATCCTAGGGTCGCCGGAGAGGAGCTGCCACAACCAGGGTTGCCCATGGACAACAAGGAGGGTCCAGTTGTCCCGGAGGAGGCCGACGGGGATGCAGCACCCGACGGACTGGAGGAACCTGTGCACCCTAAATCGCCAGAGTCCTGGACGGCGGTGGAGCCAGAAGTCAGGCAAGTGTGCTCCATTATGTCAGGAGTGTCAATATTAATGCCACACTGCCCGACTTATGGTGAGGTGGACCCAGGGCAGCTCACAGTAGCCCTTGGGACTGCCACACTGGGCTCTGCCGCTGCCGGCGACCCTGACCCGGTTTCTCTTTCTCTCTTTTTGGGCTCGGAGCCTCCAGCTGGGGTTGCCAGAGAGCTGCCAGAGGCAACCAAGGATCAGGGTTCAACGCCGGAGGACGTCAGGAGCATCACCTCCCTTGCTGGGGAGGCCACCGCGGGAGCAATGAGGCCCCCAATGGGGGTCACTGCAGGTGCAACGGTGCTCCAACCGGAGCCCACCGCCAGTGGAGCAGAGCCCCAGCTGGAGTTCACCGCCGGTGCAGCCACGTCCCAGGCTGGGACCATCGTGGGTGCAGCCATGTCCCAGGCCGGGACAATCACGGTTGCAGCCACGTCCCAGGCCGGGACCATCGCAGGTGCAGCCACGTCCCAGACCGGGACCATCGCTGGTGCAGCCATGGTGCCCCTGCTCCAAGCCTCGAACGACAGGGGTGCTCCTGTTCCTTGGCTTGGCCGCCGATGTTCCCGAGTATAGAGGCTGCCTCTCTGCCCTCCTCTCAGGTCCTGGTGGCTCCACCACATTAGTCGGCCACCTGAAGGACTTGGTTTATGGGTTGGGTGGTCCATCGGCCCGGGCAGGCCGCAGGACATTATCCCACGGGCCACCTGCTGGACTTGGGACTTGGGCAGGCCACCCGATCTGCCACTCCTCACCACACTGGGGGCCTGGGACTCTGGTCGACTCCCCCGAACTTTGGACTTCTGGAAAGGGGGGTTAGTGCTCCAGGTTGGGGGTTCGTTAGGAGGGGTTGTTCTTTATTCTGTTTTTGGACTAATTGTGTTTTCATTGGCTGCTTCCCTCCTAACCAGTTTTCCCCCACCTTCCTCAGCGTTTGTTACCGGGGGCAGGGGGGGGGGGGGGGGTTCCCTTGAGGGGTGTTGTTTCTTTTCTTTTTTTTGCTGATGGTACTGGGGTGTCTGGCATCCACCCCTAGAGGGGAGGGCCCTGTCATGAATCCGGGTTTGGAGGCCAAACCTGGTTCTGACTTATTGTTGTGATTTGTCCTAGTTTCTTCCTGACAGCTCTGGCACGCCCCCTCCTCCTGTCAAGCTCCGTCAGCTGCACTATCACGGGTGCCCACACACATACACACACGCACACATACATGCACACGCTCCATTCACTCTCATTCACACGTGTTCTCACACACCAGATGCCAACCAGTTCTGCCCACACATTCTCACAGCGCCAATCTCTTTCCTCGTTAGCTTCTGGAGTATTTGTTGGCCGCTCTAGAGGAAAGAGATTGTCAGGGCATTCATCCTCGTTCATGGCAGCAAGCTCTCCATGAATGACGTATCACTCCCTTCAGGTTCTCAGCCCGACATCTCCAGACGATCAATCCTTGGGTGTTCGCGGCTGCCTCAGCTTCCAATCCTCTTCCACCAGACTGCTCGGTTCGCCTCAGATTGCTCCAGCCCTGAAAGTATCATTTTGTTTCGCCTTTCTTTTCGTGCTGTTTGCAGCCCTGCAGCGCTAGGCTTATCGCCTTTCCTTTTGTGCTAAACGGTCCTACAGCACTAGGCTTCTTTGACTGGGCTGTAGAGCATCCTGTAGGCGCCCTGTATGTCTGGTGGCCTCGTCCTGCCATTACACTTCGCTGTATTTTTGTGTGCTTAAACTGAACTGATACTTGGTGATAATTGGACTTGTTATTTCCTTTGGTTAATACAAGTGCACCATCCACTCTCGCTTTTGGGTTTTCATTCTTTCTCTCGTGTGCCGAGCCATGACGCACGGAGGTTTATGACAGTTTCACCTGCTCACAAATTATTTGAATGTAATGTCATCTAATCAGAGTCTGATTAATAAACTGTTAACTGTATGAGAGAAGTTGTTGGGATTTTGTTCTTTCCTGTGTCTGTTTCTAAAGTCACCCAGTAGAATTCATGAATATTTTGAGACTGATTGATCGAAGGTATAAAGATTAATGGTTAATAAACTGTCCAAAAGTAGACTGGTGCCCTAAACGAGTGCTTTACTCTCTTATTTGGAGAGTGAGTGGTGACTGCGTAAACCTGTCCCCCCACACACTCACCTCTGAATAAATTAAATAAGCTTGGTACCTTATCACACTTATAATTAATTAAATATCACTACAATCATTATTTGTCACACTTACATCTTCCAGATCTTCACACAAATTGTATTATTAAAGACAACCCAAGTAAATACAAAATGCAGTTTTTAAATAATGATTTTTATAACTAAGGGAAAAAGCTATCCAAATCTATACCTAGCCCTATGTGAAAATCCCCCCAGTACATTATAAATTAATTGTGATTAACCACAATTTTTGGAAAGCTGAGTTCAATTTCACCAGCTGCACTGAGGCTTGATTACTGCCAGACCTGTTGAATCAAGAAATCACTTAAACAGAATCTGTCTGACAAAGTTAAGTAGGCTAAACTGTCATGGGTGGCCCTCGCGGACCATTAATGAGACGCTTTAGGCAGCCGATGAGTTTGCATATTTATTAATGAAAGATAAGAGATGGCAAAATAATGGGCCACGTGGGGCAAAACACAAACAAGAGTTACAACTAAGGCACAGTGACAATACATTCAGGATAAGGAGTAAACTTACTGATAACATGAAGATCAAGAGGGTGACTAGAGCCGGGGATAGGGACTCCAGCCGAATGTTGGGGGAACCAACGTTACGCGAGGTCGCAGCCAGGAGAAACTTCAGCTGCTCCCTTAAATAGGGCTTAGAGGATTAAACAGACAATGAGAACTAATTAGAGGAACATGATCCAGCTGTCACTGCGCAGCTCGACTCTGACAGCCAGAAGCCCTGCTGAGACGCTGTCAAAATAAGTGCCCGGGAAGGCTATAAGGAAACTAATACAGAACAATCGGGAAAAATACTGGATGATCTGAGCGCGGACAAAATCAGCGCTCAGACCATGACATAAACAATCTCATAAAGAAACACATCATGCTGTGATCTAAAGAAATTCAAGAGCAGATGAGAAACAAAAACTCAGAACAACATCTAAAAAAATGCAGGCCTCACTTGCCTCAATTTGGACACTGGTCCACAATTCAGCATTAAGAAAGAGAGCATCCATTGAAGAGTTCCAAAGCAAAAACCACTGCTGACCAAAAAGAACACAAAGGCTCCTCTCACATTTGCCAACAACATCTTAATAATCCTCAAGACTTTGGGAAAATATTCTGTGGACTGATGAGACAAAAGTTGAACTTTTTGGAAGGCATGTGACCCATTACATCTTGCTTAAAAATCATTTTAAAAAATCATACCAACAGTCAAACATGGTGATGGTAGTGTGATAGTCTGGGGCTGCTTTGCTGCTTCAGCACCTGGACAACTTGTCGTAATTGATGGAACCATGAATTCTGCTCTCTACTAGAAAATCCTGAAGGAGAATGTCCAGCCATCATTTCGTGACCTCAAGCTCAAGCCCTCCAATGTGATTGAATTAAAAGGATAAGGGACAAGGACCTGTACTTATATAGCGCTTTTTCTCATCTCAAAGACCACTCAAAGCACTACACTAGTACTAACCCTCTATTTTAAGTCAGGCTGGGAACGATTCCTAATTTCTAGAATCGATTTGATCGATCAATTAAATGCTAGAACAAGGATTCAGTGTACCCCCCTCGGTATGGGATTACGAGGGCCCCACCCTGGAGCCAGGCCTGGGGGAGGCACTCGATGGCTAGCGTCTGGTGGTCGAGTTTCCGCCCACGGGACCCGGCCGTGCTCAGCCCAAAGGAGTTACATGGGTCTGCCCTCCAGTGAGCTCACCACCTGCAGGAGGGACCATGGGGGTCCAGTACCATGTGGATCAGGTGGCGGTCAAAGGCAGAGACCTTGGTGGTCTGATCCCAGGCTTCCTGAACTGGCTTTTGAGACATAGAATGTCAACTCTCTGGTGGGGAACGAGCCTTAGCTGGTGCATGAGGTTGAGAGATACCGGCTAGATATAGTCGGCCTCACCTCAACACACAACCCCGGTTCCGGAACCAGTCTCCTGGAGAGGGGCTGGAGCTTGGCCTACTCTGGAGTTGCCCCGGGCGAGAGGCGACGAGCAGGGATGGGTATTCTTGTATCCCCCCACCTTGCTGCCTCTATATTGGAGTTTTCTCCGGCGGACGAAAGGGTTGTTTCCCGGTGCTTTCGGGTTGGGAAACGGATCCTGACCAACATTTATGCCTATGCACCAAATGATGGTTCAGAGTACCCACCCTTGTTGGAGTCTCTGACTGGGGTGCTGGAGAGTGCTTCTCTTGAAGACTCCATTGTCCTACTGGGGGAACAGCACGTTCAAGCATAAGGGTGTCCATATGTGCACCTGTCATCAGGGCACCCTAGGTCGCAGGTCAATGATTGATTTTGTTATTGTGTCATCAGACCTGCCACCGTATGTCTTGGACACTTGGGTAAAGAGAGGTGCAGAGTTGTCAACTGATCACCACCTGGTGGTGAGTTGGATCCAATGGCAGGGGAGGTTGCCATTCAGACCTGGTAGGCCCAAACGTATAGTGAGGGTGTGCTGGGAACATTTGGCTGAGGCCCCTGTCCTGGAGGTCTTCAACTCCCACCTCCGGAAGAACTTTGACCACATTCCAAGAGAGTCTGGAGACATGGAATCTGAATGGGCCATGTTCTCCACCTCCATTGTTGAAGCGGCTGCCCAGAGCTGCGGCCACAAGGTCATCGGGGCATCTCATGGTGGCAACCCCCGAACCAAGTGGTGGACACCAGTGGTGAGGGGGCCATTACGCTGAAGAAGGAGTCCTATCAAGCTTGGTTGGCTTGTGGGACTCCCAAAGCAGCTGAGGTGTACCGCAGGCCAAGTGGAGTGCGGCTCGGGTGGTTGCTGAAGCAAAAACTCGGGTATGGGAGGAGTTTGGTAAGGCCATGGAACAAGACTTTCGTTCAGCCTTGAAGAGATTCTGGCAAACTGTCCAGCGTCTCAGGAGGGGAAAGCAGCTCCCTGTCCACACTGTGTATGGTGCAGATGGGGCACTGCTGACTTCAACTGGGGATATCTTCGGCCAGTGGAAGGAATACTTCGAGGATCTCTTCAATCCCACTGACCCACCTTCCACAGAGGAAGCAAGGCTTGTGGATGAGGGGGACGACTCACATATCACAGGGGCTGAGGTCACCAAGGTGGTTAAAAATCTCTTTGGTGGCCGGGCCGCGGGGGTGGACGACATTCACCCTGAGTACCTGAAGGCCCTGGATGTTGTAGAGCTGTCATGGTTGACACCCACTCCAACATTGAGTGGAGGTTGGGGGCAGTGCCTTTGGCATGGCAAACCGGGGTCGTGGTTCTTCTCTTCAAAAAAGGGGACTGGAGGGTGTCCTCCAACTTTAGAGGGATCACACTCCTCAGCCTCCCTGGGAAGGTCTATGCCAAGGTACTGGAGAGGAGAGTCCGGCCGTTGGACTGGCCGATTCAGGAGGAGCAATGTGGTTTTCGTCCTGGCTGTGGCACATCGGTCCAGCTCTTTACCCTCTCGAGAATCCTCAGGTGTTTGTGGGAGTTTGCCCAACCAGTTTACATGTGTATTGTGGACTTGGAGAAGGTATCCGACCACATCCCTCGTGGTTTTTTGTGAGGGTGCTTCGGGAGTATGGGATATCGGGCTTGTTGTTACGAGCTATTCAGTCTCTGTATGATCGTTGTGAGAGTTTGGTTCATATTACCAGCACTTGGTCGGACTCATTCCCAGTGAGTTGGACTCTGCCAGGGCTACCCTTTGTCACCTATCCTGTTCATAATTTTTATGGACAAGATTTCTAAGGGCAGCAAGGGAACAGAGGGTGTCATGCTTGGTGACCACAGGATCTCATCTCTGTTATTTGCAGATGATGTTGTCCTGCTGGCTTCATCCAGCAATGACCTACAGTTCTTACTGGGACAGTTTGCCGCTGAGTGTGAAGTGGCTGGGATGAGAATCAGCACCTCCAAGACCGAGTCCATGGTCCTCAGCCGGAGAAAGGTGGATTGTCCTCTCCGGGTTGGAGACAAGCTCCTGCCCCAAGTGGAGGAGTTTAAGTATCTCAGAGTCTTATTCACGAGCTCTAAGGCAAAGCTGTCAATATACCAGTCAATCTACATTCCTACCCCACCTATGATCATGAGCTTTGGGTAATGACCGAAAGAACGAGATTGCGGATACAAGCGGCTGAAATGAGCTTTCTTCGTAGGATTGCTGGACTCACCCTCAGAGATAGGGTGAGGAGCTCAGTCATCCAGGAGAGGCTCAGGGTAGAACCGCTGCTCCTCCACATTGAAAGGAGTCAGTTGAGGTAGTGTGGGCATCTGATCAGGATGCCTCCTGGGCACCTCCCACTTGAGGAGTTTCGGGCACGTCCCTCTGGGAGGAGACCCCGAGGCAGACCCAGGACTTGCTGGAGAGACTACATCTCACAGCTGGTCTGGGAACTCCTTGGTATCCTCTCTGAAGAGCTGGAGCAGGTGGCTGTGGAGAGGGAAATCTGGGCTTCTCTGCTTAAACTGCTGCCCTCGTGACCCAGACCTCCAGAAAAGTGATGGATGGATGGATGGATGGATGGATGGATGGATGGATGGATGGACAATTTGATTCCAATTCTTGAGATTCTGAACTGGTTTGATTCCGATTCAATCCGATCCCAATTCAATTTGGGAAATTACCATTTTAATAGCCATTTTCCTTGCCAGGAAAAAAAATCTTCGAGACCTAATACTGTATTGTACCAAGAATACTCTAACTTTGTTAATACATAAATTATCACATATAAAACTGACCCAAAATCAGTTAGAATAATGCACTTTTTATTATTTAAATTATGATTTCACAAAGTGCTCACAAGTGCTTTCTTTAGTGCAAAGGGTATGTAGTGTCAAGTTAAAAACCCAGAGTCAGTAAACAAATTCACTGCATGAAGCATGTATACATAATCGCACTGTATTTCAGTCCCTCCAGGATTTCGTCAGCTGTTTTTGTGACTGTTGTGGCCCAGAAAGCCTGAATCTGTGGGAGCTTTTCCAAAAAGTTGACATTTTTAGAGGTCCTTTGCAATGAAAGTTGTGTGAGGGAGTACAGATTTTAAAGTAGCTGCTTTTTCCATAGTTTACAGTGATGCTGTTCTATGTAACACCACAAGAAAAGCACAGGATTGCCAAAAATTTCCTGTTAAACAATAATTTATGTAGAATTAAATGCTCAGTAAAACTGCCAAAAAATGACCAACAGTGTATTCTTACTGAGAACTTAAATTAACAAAGTGAGGGGGACCTAGACATTACATTCTCCACTCAGACTGAATGGCACAGGAGGAGAGAAGCTGACGGGGGGTCGAGAGCGCGGAAAGGCTCCTGACGCGTTCCGAGTTGGGAGACGGGTCGGCGGTTGAATTAATGGAGAAGATGTTGGCGCTGATGGGCACAGATGGCAAGCCGTTCTTCTTTACCCACCTTTTCCTCCGGATCCTCCCGACAACGGCCAGAGCAGTCCTCACCAATTCACCGCCACTGGCCACGCAGAACTACCGGGCGCTGGCACAAGAGGCGGACCGGATTATCCTGGCGACCAGAACCTTCGCTGTGAACGCAACGGCGTCGGAACCCAGTGAGACGGCCAGCGAGGGTGAGGAGCCATTGATGGTGGCCACCGCGGAGGCCAAGAAGCACTGGAGGGGCACGCTCTGCTTCTACCACTGCCACTTCGGAGAAGACGCATGGCGATGTGTGCCACCGTGCCAGTTCAAGCACTCAGGAAATGCCAGGACCGGCAGTCAGTAGCAGCTGCGACCGCCGGTGACACAACCAAGCTGCTCTATGTGATGGACTCACACTTGGGGAGACGGTTCCTCGTGGACTCCAGCTCCCAAAAGAGCCTCATCCTGCCGTCCTACACAGACTGGCTGGCTGGAAGTAGCGGCCCCGAGCTGGCAGCCGCAAATGCCTCAGACTTTTGGTGAGAGGACACTGACCATATCCTTGCATGGCAATACCCACCAATGGTCCTTCGTCATAGCGGCATGTAACTCCCCCATTTTGGGTGCAGATTTTTTGTGTGCACACGGGCTATTAGTCAATGTGGCTAACAGACACCTGATTAACGCTATGTCTTTTGATTCTCTGCCCTGTACAGCCAGAGGAGCCGGGTCCACAACACTGGCCAACGTCACAGCTCCAGGGAGTAAGTTCCACACACTACTCACCCAGTTCCCAGCACTCATGGTTCCGACGTTTTCAGCAGCCGTCACGAAGCAAGGGGTAGAGCACTTCATTACCACCACGGGGCCGCCCGTTTTCGCATGACCTCGGTGCCTGGATGCAGCTAAACTGGCCAGTGCACGTGAGCAGTTTGCCAACTTGGAAAGGTTGGGCATCATCAGGTGTTCAAACAGCCCATGGGCGTCCTCACTACACATGGTGCCTAAAGCTGAGGGATTGTGGTGCCCATGGAGATATTTCTACAGATTAAACAATGCCACAGCGCACAATCGCTACCCAATCCCCCATATTCAGGATTTTTCCATCCACCTCACCGGGGCACGCATTTTTTCCAAGGTGGACCTGGTCTGCGGGTACCACCAGGTCCCGGTGCATGCAGAAGACATACCCAAAAAGGCAGTAATAACCCCGTTTGGTCTTTTTGACTTCCTACGCATGCCATTCCGGTTAAAAAGCACGGCGCAGATATTCCAACGCATGATGGATGCTGGGCTGCGTGATCTGCCTTTTGTGTTTGTCTACCAGGATGACATCCTGGTGGCCAGCGCGTCCGAGGACGAACATGTAACCCACCTCAGGTCAGTTTTCCAGAGATTGGAAGAGCATGGGTTAATAATCAGCCCGGCGAAGTGCCAGTTCAGGGTTACAGTAATCGACTTCTTGGGCCACCGCATCTCACCAGAGGGCACGATACCCTTACCGGACAAAGTGCGTGCAGTGGCAGATTTTCCCCGGCCTTAGACGGTCAGGGCGCTGCAGGAGTTTTTGGGGATGGTTAACTTTTACAACCGTTTCCTTCCCCGCACAGCCCAGCACATGCAGCCGTTGTACACCGCGCTTAAGAAACTGAAACCGGCGGACAGCATCAACTGGACCGCTGAGCGGGAGCAGGTGTTTTCCGATGCCAAAACAGCCCTAGCGAACGCCGTACTACTGGCACACCCAGACCTGGCAGCTCGGATAGCGCTCACTACTGACACATCAGACGTGGCCATAGGGGCCTTCGTGGAGCAGCACGTTGCTGGTTCTTGGCAGCCGCTTGCCTTTTTTAGCAGGTCTTTGTGCGACAATGAGCGTAAATACAACACGTTCAACATAGTTACTGGCTCTCCACCTGGCTATACGCCATTTCCAGTTCTGGTTGGAAGGGCGCAGCTTCACTGCATTTATGGACCACAAGCTGCTAACGTATGCTATGGCCAAGGTTTCGGAACCATGGTCAGCCCAGCAGCAGCTGGATGCTATCTCAGAGTTTACGACCAACATTCAGCATGTAGCCGGTAAACTCAATGTGGTGGCAGACTGCCTCTCGCACGCATTAGTGGCCCCAGTCTACGTAGGGATAGACTACATGGCCATGGCCGAAAAGCAGGTCGACAACGCGGACGTTTGCGCGCTCCAGTCTGGACCAACAGGGTTAAGGCTGGAGAGCAGAGTACTGCAAAACGGGAGGCCCCCCCTACTCTGTGACATTTCCACAGGCCACCCACACCCAGTGGTCCCACGCACTTGGCGCCTTTGCGTTTTTAAGTCGGTTCACTCCCTGGCGCACCCGGGAGTGCGCGTGTCAGTCAAAATGGTGGGAGCAAAGTTCATCTGGCCACGCCTGCGCAAACAGGTGAAAGAGTGGGCTGCAGCCTGCGTAGCATGCCAACGAGCCAAGGTGCACAGGCACACAAAGGCCCCCCTCGAGCCGTTCCACGTCCCGGCAAAGAGGTTCAACCACATTCACGTGAACACCGTGGGCCCCCTCCCACCATCGCAGGGGTTTACACACCTCCTGACAGTGGTGGACTGCACCATGCGCTGGCCTAAAGCAGTGCCGCTAGCTTCCACCATGTCTACAGAAGTTGCACGCGCTTTTCTGGCAACATGGGTGGCACGCTTCGGCGTCCCTTTGGATATCACGTCCGACCGGGGCCCGCAGTTCGTTTCTGACCTCTGGTCCATGATGGCCCGGAGCCTGAGCGTCACCATTCATCGCATGACCGCGTACAACCCCCGGGCCAACGGGTTATGCAAGCATTTCCATAGGTCGCTTAAAGCAGCGCTCAGGGCTTCGCTTACGGCTGCAAACTGGGTAGATCGGTTGCCATGGGTTCTGTTAGGGTTGTGTTCCGCACCGAAGGAGGATTTGGCTGCCTCCCCAGCAGAACTTGTTTTGTCCCAGCTGCTGCGGCTCCCCGGAGAATTTTTGCCTGACAACCCCGCGCCGAACTCCGATCCATCCCCGCCTTCTCTACGTAGCGCAGAGGCAGGGATGGTACCCGGCCCGGCCTGCCACTGTTTTCCCAGCGCTTTCGTCCCAAGGACCTTGAAAGATGCATCGTTTGTGTTTGTCAGGCACGATGCCCACCGGACCCCGTTGCGCCCGCCCTACGACGGCCCGTTCAGAGTGTTGGAACCTGGGGCTAAGCATTTTGTGTTAGACTTGGGGGGACACAGAGAAACAGTCTGCAAAGACAGGCTTAAGCTCGCCTTCATATTAGCAGACGAGCAGGTGGTGTTGGCCCGAGCTCCTCGGCGCGGACGACCCCTACTGAGAGCTCCCCAGGTAAATGACTTGTCAGCTCAGTCACAATTGCATGGTGAAGATGTGTCCCCCCCACCCCCAATGTTCCCCCACAGACGGACGCGCCTCCAGGAGCGCCCCACTGGCACAGCAGCGCCTCAGAGCCAGCGACCCCCCGTTACAGCCGCTACGGATGTTGGCTGAAGCCCACAGGGCATGAGGGTTAAGGCCCATTCTGAGCGTTCGGGGGGGGCGGTGTGGGGGACCTAGACGTTACATTCTCCACTCGAGACGGGACAGCGGAGGTGGAGACGCTAAAGGACTGTTAGGCGGATGAGCCGGGCAGACTGTGGCTTCTTCACAGGACTGCATGCTAATGCACCAACAGGCTTTGTGATGACATGCATTGTGATTGTGTGTATTGTGGTGTGAACCACCGGACAGTATGTTAATGCGCCGACAGGCTTTGTGAGGACGTGGATTGTGATTGTGTGTATTGTGGTATGAACCCCTCAGGTCACTAGGCAAGGATGTAAGATATAAAAGAGAGATGCCCAGCGACCTGAGTTATTCTTGTTGATTTGTGGTTAGAGAGAATAAAGTCCACGCTGATCCAGTTCACTGCCTCGCCTGATCATTTCTCTCTACAAAAGAAATAAAAGAATTAGTCATTACAACATCTAAATTGCATTGACTGTATATTGGAGTATGGAGAAAATTATGACAGCACCTTCTTGAATCTTGAATTTACAAAGACCCTGAAAAATCTGAGGTCTTCTTCTGTGCTGAAATCCACAACAAAGTAGGGATGGCTTCTCCACTGACAACCTCTTCCCTTCAGAAGGTCTCAGTGCAGGATGGACCAGAGTGGAAACCCAGTCTTCACGGATCTGAAGGGGAGGTGAAAAGAATAGATTTCACAGTAAAATTAATTATGTTTTTGAATCCCCACACCACAGTACGGTTTAATAATTTAGCTTCTTTTATTTTTGGTTGTTTATATTTTAACTACAAATTAACTTCCAATTTTTGAAAAGGGTTTCAATTCATTTCCTAGGAAGATTTGTTCATTTCAGTTTAGTTCTACTGAGTAAAAATTGTTTGTGACTTCCGGTTATGGCTGCCACGTAAGACGGACGTGTCTCACTCTGCTCTGCTCCTGGAGAAAAAAATCGGCAAATAACTCTCTCATTTGGGACAGAACGTATCCCAGCGTTTGGGCGAGGATATGTCGGCGAAGCCTAAGGCTGGAAAATCAGGTAAAGGAAAAAGCGAGCCGCCGAAACAGTCCAAATTAACAGACTTTCAGGTCTGTGACGCAGCAAACAAAACTCCATATATGGCGGAGGAGGCTGGCAACGGCGCGATATCTGCGGGGAACGGCGCAGATGCGCTGATGGACTGCCATGAGTTCAATGAGAGCGGACTTTTCCTCTAGATTTGATGGGATTATGACAGCGTTGGAAGGAATAAGAAAGGAATTGGGTGACTGTGTAGAACGAACGGCGCAGATGGAGCTCCGTCTTGCTAGTGCTGAAGATGACGTCACCCGTCTTCAATTAAAGGTGCGCACTTTGGAAAAAAAAAAATAAATGTCTAGAAGATACTATTTTGGATTTGGAATCTCGGTCGAGACAGAATAACTTGAGGCTGGTGGGTCTTCCAGAGGAATCAGAAGGTCGGGACGTATATTCCTTTCTGGAAAAGTGGATTCCAGAGGTGCTGGGCAGCGAGGAGTTGCAATCAGCAGTGGTTCTGGAAAAAGCACATCGTATTGGCCCACGGAGAGATAAGGGACCGCTGAGGACCTTAATTATGAAGTTTCTTAGCAACAGAGACAGAATGAAGATCTTCAACGCTGCACGAGCTAAAGGAGAGATTAAACACCAGGATCAGCAGGTGCGGTTCTACCCAGATTTGGCCACAGGAATCCAACAATTGAGGAAGCAGTTTGATCCCATACGTAAGGAGCTGCGCAACCTTGGGATTTGTCATGGTGTAATCTATCCTGCGAGACTGCTGACCACGTATGAGGGCAGAACCCACATCTTCAAGACCCCAGAGGAGGCGCAGGAGTTCATCAAGAAGATCAAAGAAGAAGAAGAGACTGGTGGGAGCTAAGCATGAACAAAATATAAGGTAGAATAATTAAGCATTTGCACAGGCATCTGACTGACTTGAAGTAAATAGCAAGTTTACAAAATATAGATTGTATTATATATTTTTAAAAAAAACAAAAACAAAACAAACAAAAAAAACTATGATGTACAAAGTTGTTAAAAATTTTGGAGTTAAGTTGGATTCAAAACTGCTTTTATGATAACATCGTGATCTCTGATCATGCACCCTGTTGTCTAATATATGTAGATAAAAAATTGACAAAGGAATCAGGTAGATGGCAATTTCAGCATAAATGGCTTCAGGATGAGGAATTTGTCAAGTATATAGAAAAACAGATAGACGAGTACTTTGACATCAATACTACACAAACATCAGCATGTGTAAAGTGGAAGGCTTTCAAAGCTTTTATTAGGGGACATATTATTAGTTATACAGGATCAAAATCTAAGAAGACTCGAGAGGAGAGAGCTAAATTGGAACATAAAATGAAAAGTCTTCAGGAAAAAGTGTATGCAGGAAGTGATCCAAGGTTGGAGAATGAATTACTGATTTTGAGAGCTGAATACGACAAAAAAATCAGCGAATAGAGCTGCCTCGAGTCTTCTAAGATTGAAACAATCTTTTTATGAACAAGGTGAAAAATCAGGAAAATTATTGGCATGGCAGATTAAACAATTAGAAATTAAAACACCAATTACTAGTATTATAAGTAACGGACAGGTAGTTTTAGATCCTTTAGAAATTAACAGAGCCTTTAGAGATTACTATGAAAAATTATATGATACTAAAAATGAATTTGATTTAACAAAACTAAATGGGTTTTTGAACGAACTATCTATACCGTGTATTCCAAATGAAAACAGGGAGATATTGGAGTCTAAAATTAGTCAAGAAGAAGTTGGGCTAGCCATTGATAATATGAAATCAGGAAAAAGTGCAGGACCAGATGGTCTTCCAGTTGACCTTTATAAAAAAATTTAAGAATAAATTAATAAAACCTTTTTTGGAAATGGTTTTAGAAGCATTTCAAAATAATAATTTACCATCATACATAAATAATGCCTTAATTATACTGCTGCCAAAACCAGGTAAGCCCTCTAATAAATGTGAAAATATGAGACCAATAAGCCTATTAAATGCCGACCTTAAGATAATCTGTAAAATTTTAGCAAGACGAATACAAGAAATTTTACCAAATATTATTAATCGAGATCAGAATGGCTTTATAAAGGGAAGACAAGGCTTCCATAATGTAAGAAGACTATTTAATATTATTTATTTTAATAAAGAAGCACCGGATACAGCTCTCCTATCATTGGACGCCGAAAAGGCCTTTGATAGAGTTGAATGGCCCTTTCTTTTTGAAGTCCTACAAAGGTTTGGACTTGGAAATAATTTCATAAAATGGGTTCAAATAATATACAATAATGCTACAGCAGAAATCCTAACAAATAACAATATTTCAAAACCAATAAAAATCAATAGAGGATGTCGACAAGGCTGTCCACTTTCACCTTTACTGTTTACTATGGCAACTGAACCTTTAGCGATAGCGATACGTTTACATTCACAAATATATGGAATTAAAGTTGGACCAACAGAACATAAAATCTCCCTGTACGCCGATGACATAATTTTGTTTATGTCAAATCTAAAAAAATCAATTCCAACCTTGTTGAATTTAATAAAGAATTTTGGGGAAATATCAGGATATAAAATAAATAAAACTAAATCTTCAATATTAATGCTAAATGAGACCCAGAGAAATTACCCAGCCCCTGAGGTAAATCAATTCAATGTTGTAAATCAGTTTAAATATTTAGGAATCCAAATTGTGCCTAAGCTAGAATCAGTCGCCAGTGTCAACTATGAAGCCTTAATGACAGATATCAGTGAGTTAACTCAGAGATGGATGTCACTACCAATGTCGATGATCGGGAGAATCAATATACTTAAAAGTAATATTTTACCTAAAATACTTTATTTATTTCAATACATTTCCTTATCACCACCTTTAGATTTATTCTCAAGAATAAAAAAAAAGTTAGTGGAATTTATATGGAACAACAGAAGGGCTAGATTACGTCTGTCTTTATTATATTTACCATTTGATCGTGGAGGTCTGAAATGTCCAAATTTTATGTTGTATTATTGGTCGGCACAACTGAGGTCTATGACATATTATTTTTCATCAAATGATCTCCCTCACTGGACTGAAATGGAATCATACAATTTACCTTTACCTCTTCCCATATTCATATACTCAGATTCGGCAAAAAAATTACAAAAACAAGTTAAAAATCCATTTGTAAAGCATATGATCAAAATATGGTGTGAAGCTAAAAACTATTTAAAAGAACCACAGTTATTGTCACAATTTAGTCCAATATGGGGTAATCAGTATTTTAAACCAGGAAGAGCGGATGCTGTATTTAAAGTATGGAATTTAAAAGGGATACAAAAGATTCAGGATTTATATTTGCCATGTGCAGATAACATAATGTCTTTTGAAGAGCTGAGGATCAAATTTAATCTCAATAGAACACATTTTTTTAAATATCTTCAACTTAGAAACTTTATTCGATCAAATCAAAATAAAGCTCTCACTCGACCTATTTATTCATCCTTGGAAAAAATGATGATGAAAGATAGTAAAAGAAAGGGTATTATTTCAGAGTTTTATAACTCATTGACACTATCTTCAAGTGAAAATTCACTGAAAAGATTAAACTACTGGAAAGAAGATCTGCAAACTGAAATTTCAGAGGAACAATGGGAATTGGCTTGTACAGAAGCTCAAACCAAATCAATAAATGTACGCCTTAAATTGATACATTTCAAATGGTTAATGCGGATGTATGTTACACCGGAGGAGTTAAATAAATATAACAAAAATATACCAGATACATGCACAAAATGCTTGGAAAGTAAAGGAACTCTATTTCATTGTGTATGGGAATGTAGATTAATAAGAATGTTTTGGGAAGAGGTGAGGGTAACAATTGAAAAAATAATCTCAAAACAAATCATATTGAATCCTCAATTGTTTTTGTTGGGTCTGTACCCAGAAAAGCATAATTTTAATAAAAGTGAAAGAACATTCATAGACCTCAGTTTGCTTAATGCCAAAAAATGTATTGCACTATTATGGAAAAAGACTCATAGACCAGATGTGACTCAGTGGTTAAGACAGATGTTAACAAACCTTCCATTAGAAAGAATAACATATATACTGAAATCAAAGGAAATTGTGTTTGAGAATATATGGAGACCTTTTATTGATTATGTAAAAAATTTAAACATAACTCTTGAAGAAGAAGGTGAATGATGTGTGTGGACCTTGTAAATTCCAAACTGGTGAACATAATATGTATACTTATGTATTGGATTGTCTAGACTAAACAGAGGAGCATTGTTGAAGATTTGATTTTGCTGGTGGTTGTTGGTGTTTTTAGTGCATCTTTTTTTTTTTTTTTTGTAGTACTTTAGTGTTAGTGTTTGATTGTTTGTATCATGTTTGTTAAAAAAAAAAAAAAGGTTCAATAAAGATATTGTGGGAAAAAAAAATTGTTCGTACTGCAGCCTTTATTAATTCTGCCATTTTCATTTAATTGTGATTCATTATTATCTTTAAATCTCTCGCTTAAGTGCTAGAAGTCCATAATCTCATAAAATATACCTTTATTCTGCATTTATTCACAGCGCTTAACCAACAGTTAACTCTGTATCAATAGTTTGTAAAAGAAACCACCATCATGCCAGAGAAATTATTAATTTACGACACAAACGTTAAAACAAACAAATGGAGTTTTACTTACAATTTCAGCAGCTCCAAGTCTCCCTCTTTGTTCACGGGTTTCAGCCAACCTCCATGCATTTTCAGTTTATCAATTGTCGACTTTATGTTCCAACACAGCTCTGCAAGTAGTACAAACCCTTTCTCCGCTCCCTTTCTCCGCTCATGTAAACACAGAAGTAAAGACGTGCGCACATGCCGCAGGGACTCTTGCCGGATGACAACCATTTTAGCAACACAGAAGAAGAACTAGCATATCCGTTAGTTTGTTAGCTGTTAGCTCCATTAGCACTCTGGGTGTTTCTGGTTCTTGGCCATGGTTTCTGGCTCGCTGACCCGGTTTCAACCAATCAGACTCAGCAGACGTTCACAGATGTAAAAGCATTATATTGAAAGATCGATCTGTGGATTTTGTGGATCGATATCGGCTCAGTCAAACATGAATCGATCTATATCATTGTATCGATCTTTTGAACCCACTCCTAATTTTAAGAGCCTATAGGATACAGATACCTAGGGACAATTTAGAATGACCAATTAACTATGTGATCTCCTGGATTACTGACTACCTGACAGGCAGGCCACAATTTGTCTGGCTGGGCAGTGTCTTGTCTGATGTGGTGGTTAGTGATACAGGAGCTAAACAGGGAACTTTGCTTTCTCCTTTTCTCTTCACTTTATACACCACTGACTTTCAGTTCAACACCGAGTCATGCCACCTGCAGAAATTCTCTGATGACTCAGCTGTTGTTGGGTGTATAATGAGGGGGAGAGGAGGGAGAGTACAGGGCACTGGTAGACAGATTTGTGGAGTGGACCGAGCAGAATCACCTGAGGCTGAACGTCAGCAAGACCAGAGAGATGATGACTGACTTCAGGAAGAAGAGGATGGCTTCACAGCCATTGCAGATTAGGGGGAGGATGTGGAGGTAGTGGAGGACTACAGAAACCTGGGTGTCATGATCAGCAACGGACTGGACTGAAAATCTAACACCGATGCTGTGTACAAGAAGGGAATGAGCAGACTCTACTTTCTGAGAAAGCTGAGATCCTTCAACGTGTGCAACAGCATGTTGGAGCTTTTCTACCAGGCCATTGTCGCCAGTTCCATCTTCTTTCCTGCTGTCTGTTGAGGTAGCAGTATCAGAGCCGACACCAACAGACTTGACAAGATTGCCAAGAGGGCTGGCTCTGTAATTGGTCTCAGGCCAGAGACCTTTGAGACTGTGATGGATAGAAGGACACTAAACAAACTGCGATCCATCATGGACAATCCTGATCACCCTCTCCACCACACACTGGACAGACAGCAGAGCACTTTCTCCACAGACTGCTACAGCTTCGCTGCTATACAAGAAATCTTTCCTGCCACATGCCATTTCACTGTACAATAACTAACTCTGATGTTGAATTCTGGTCATAACTATGCTGCCACACTGCACCTTGCAATCTAGTTAGTACTTCACATTGCACCCTGCACTGTACAGCGGGTACGATTCATCTATCTATATGGGTCACCATCTATTCATCTACAATGTATATAAGTTATTTAGGTAGTTTTGCTTTACATGAGTAATTTCTTTCTTTATTATGCTATGTGTTTCTGTCATTTTGGTTGTCTACTGTCATGCTGCTGTTACACTGTAATTTCTCAGTTTGGGATCAATAAAGTACATCCATGTCTTTTGGGAGAAAACCAGAGCTCCTGGAGTAAACCCACACAGCACAGGGAGAACATGCAAACGCCACACAGAAAGAGTCCTACCCCTGCCAACCTGGGGATTCGAACCTGGAGACTTCTAGCTGATAGGCAACAGTGTTAATCGCTGTACCACTGTGCTGCCCAGAACAGTTCTGCAAAGAAGAGTGGGCACTATAGGAACTCCCTATTAGGCCATATTAGAGAATGTCTACCTCCTCTAAAAACCGATTGGTGGAATTCAACTCTCTCTGGACCCCACTCATTGATTCTATAACTTAAGGGGTGGCTGGCTGTGGTTTGCTCTGCTTGGGGCCTCTGTGTGGCTGGTTGTGCCCTGGTTGTGGGGGTCTCCTGTTGCCTGCTGGGGCTGGTGGCTGAGGATACTGCCCTCAGGTGGCTGTGCGTCTGGCATGGTGGGGGCTCTGTGGGGACCCGTGGGTGATGCGCCCTGCAGTGGGAGAGTGGGGCTGTGAGGTGGCCAAGGGAGTGTGCCATGACCCTGGGCCAACTGGCCCTGCCTTGCCGACAGGGCTTGGTCTGGCCCTGGGGGCTGCTCATTCTCTGGGCAAGGGTCCAGTCTGCACAGGGGGTGTGGGTCTTCCTGGGCGTGTCCCTGTGGGGCAAGGTCCCCCTTCCCCCTGAGGCCCTAAGGGCTGGTGCTCATGGTCCTGGGGGCATGGGTGGTCTGCCCCTGTCTTCCAAAACCCACGTGTGTGGGTGTGTGTGCATGTGTGGGTATGTGTATGTGCATATGCATGTGCCTGTGTGTAAGTGTGGAGGGTGTGTATGCAGAGGGAGGGTCTCCATTTGTGTGGGCAGGGGTGTATGCTTGCCTGTTTGTATGTGTAGGAGTGCTGTTATGTCTGGGAATATGACTGTGGTGGAAACAGGAACTGACATGTGGACACACCCCAGGATCTGTGGTGGGTCTGTAGCTCCTTCAATATTGCTGTCGGCTTCTTGGCAGCCTCCCTGATGAGTTTTCTTCTCATCTTTTCATCAGTTTTGGAGGGGCATCCAGATCTTGGTAATGTCACTGTTGTGCCATATTTTCTCCACTTGATGATGACTGTCTCCATTGTGTTCCATGGTATATTTAATGCCTTGGAAATTCTTTTGTACCCTTCTCCTGACTAATACATTTTCACAATGAGATTCCTCTGATGCTTTGGAAGCTCTCTGTGGACCATGCTTTATGCTGTAAGATCTGACTACAAAAATGTCAGGAAAACCCTACTAGAACAGGTGAACTTTATTTAGGGTTAATCAGAGGCACTTTAAATGGCGGGAGGTGTGTGCTGATTCCCATTTAACATGAGTTTGAATGTGACTGGTTGATTCTGAACACAGCCACATCCTCAGTTATAAGAGGGCATGCATATTTATGCAACCAGGTTATTGTAAAAAAAAATTATTTTTCCCCTTAAAAGATTTCAGTTTGTTTTTCAATTCACTATATGCACACTTTTTTCCTTATTCTGCTTTAGCCAAGTCATCAGCTTCCGGTTCAGCTCTGTGCCACTGAAAGCCTATGACGTTTTTCACTCGATCACTGCAGGACTTACCCAAACTCATAGTAAACGATGTCAGTCACATGATTCAAGAATTATGCCAGACGTCGGTGACCAAAAAAGAGAAAGGCTTCAGATTTTATGTTTCAAGCTGCATCCACAATTACGAAGATAAGCATTTTACATAAAGTGTTAGCCATTAGTATGTTAGCTACTGTGATGATACTGTTGTACTACTGTCTGTTTACGGCTGTCTCAGGTGTTTTAATGCCATTGTAAATCTCAGTTTCAGACAAGGATTTGACAACGGGGACGATAACTGTTCGGGCTGAGTGCTACAGATCAATGAAGAAAAGCCAAAAGCCTCACGGTTTGAGTGTAAGAGAAAGTTATCCTGCAGGTTCAGTGCAGGCTTGTTCATGGAAGTTTCCTGCTCATCATTTTATGTTTCTGTGAACCATAGACCCCAGTTACATGGTCACAATAAACTGATTACTGAGAATAAACTGATGCTGGCAATAATCTGTCTTCTCGTGTTTGCATGCATTAATAGCTACTTGAATAATCAGATAATTCAAGAAATCAGATCATAACCAGTTTATTTGTGTTCATGTAAACATAGTCATAGTGATAAAATGAATTGCATACAGCTGAAGGCCTTTATTGTTGATTGTTCATATAATACTCTCAAATTTATGCGAGTGTGGCCAAAAACCAATTAAAGTGATGGGATTCACAGAAACTAGACTGAGTCGTGTTCTATTAAATCACTGACAGTCTTAAATGGTGTAAAGGAGTTAATTAGTAGCTTTTGCTAGAATTTTATCATTCACATATCACATTTCTCTGGATGTGTAATTGCAGTTGCAACTGGTGCAGTATGTATTATAACAGATTTTGTCTATCATCACAGATAGTGCTGAGGGATGTCCATCCTGTGCAGCCACACAGCTGCCAGTGTACCTGTGTGGCAGGTGCAACATTGTGCAACCATGTAGCAGCTTTGTTGTACAAGACTGCACATTATTCTCAGCTCAAGATCGTTGCTGTTCCTCCTATACACAGCTGCACAGAGACTCAACAGAAATGGCACAAACCAAGAACCATGGTAACTACATTTTTCTCTTCTTTGATTGCATTATGTTCATCTGTTAAGTTTTCTTAAATATCCTTTCTTTGTCCATTTTAATACAGGGTGTTAAACCTGGGATCATAAATGACATGACAATCATTTCTGTCAGACCCAGGGAAAGAAGACTGGTTGAAGAAATCAAGTTAATGTCTGTGTTGATAAAAAATAATGTAATCTTTGTAGGAATGCAGAATAATAATTTTGTCTGTTCTAGGACTTTGAGGTTATGAAAGTAGTGCATGTTGCATACAAAGAATCGTAACACCTAAAAAACCCAAGTCTATATAAACTGATTGAAAACACAGTATAAACTCACTCTAAAAAGTTTAAAGGGTACCTGTAGTGCATTTTAATCAATAGCTGTTTCAAAGGATCAAATACGGTACTACTGTTTCCGTCCGGTAATTTTGGTCATGATTCCTTCTCAAATACGTGCAAGTTTCAAGCCACTGCTCTCTCAGCCAGTCATGGTCAGAGACATCTTGCCTCCTCCATGACCAGTTTCAGCACGGTAGTGACGCACAGTCATTGCTTTGTGCCACTGACTGGGCTGCTGTATAACAGTCAACAAAGTTTCAACATCAGAATTTTATGTAATTTTTTACAACCATGTACAAGCAAATCTACCAGCATATAATTTAATGAAATAAAATTCTAGTATATCAATGCCGCCATCAGTGTATGCTGCCATCAGTGTGTGAATGTGTGTGTGTGAATGGGTGGATAGCAGGATCTGTAAAGCGCTTTGGTCATCTAGAGATGAGAATAAAAGCGCTATATAAGTGAATGCCATTTACCATTTGCCATCAAGATTTATTCAACGTGTTCTGAAGTTACTTGACTGGGAACTTGCTATTTGTCAGGTCCCCTTCAGCTGCTGGTCCCCAGAGGTAACTGTGGATCATGCGGTCAATAAAAGCCATTTCCAAGGACTGTTTGTGCAATATATATCCGTGCAGATTTTGAGCTGTTTTCAAGTCAGATCTCAACCCACTGAGCATCTGCTAAACATATTTACTCGTCCGTGGTAAAGCTAGAATCAACGAGTGTACATCACTTCCAGCCGGCGATTGCTGCTTCCCTTTGGTTTTGACCGAGTGGTTTTCATGGGATAAAATTTTTCAGTATACTGACTCTAGGGGGTTATTTTTACCGAAGAAACACATTTTTGGTTTATAAGTAATACCTAAAGCAGGATTAATGTTGTTATAGTGACCAGTACTGGTTTCCTTTAAGAATCACTGCTCTAAATTAGTCATGCAAAATGAACTAAATCCAGCCCCATCTAAGTTTTTCACGCAAATAGGATGTTTCAACTACTATTACTACTTAAATAAAAATAAGTTAGTCTCTATTCTTTGTAATGAAATGTTTTAACTTTTCATCATGTATTTAATCAAGACACTAATATATTTTCTCTCTCTTTTTATAGAAGCAACTTGTATAAGGGAGTTAGTTCACCGCTGCCTGAACTGTCCACACTCAGGGTAGATAAAGTCTACTGTAGGAGTCAAGAATCGAGAGAGGACGTAGGATGAATGGGGAATTAAAGCAGTTACTGGAAAAACCATCCGGTCTCCTCAATTCTTGACTCCTACAATTGGTGACCTACGCATGAATCTGAGCACGCTGAGGCTGGAGGACAGCCTCGTGATCGATATGGAAGGGCTGGGAGACAGCCGCTCAGACCCGGATTCACCGGGGAATGCCAGCAGGGGCACAAGACTGATTAAGCTCCCCGAGTTCTGGCAAAGCGACCCGCACTCATGGTTCCAGCATGTGGAGTCGCGGTTCCTGCTCGGGGGAGTTTCAGCGGATGACATTAAATTCCATAATGTCATCCCGACGCTCGACAGCCGCACAGCTCGGTGTGTGCGGAGCCTGGTGCAGCAACCACCCGCCGTCGGCAAATACGACGCGCTGAAAGCCACCCTCATCAGGAGCTTCGTGCCGTCGTCTGAGGCAAGAGCCAGGCAGCTGCTGGACCTGCGCGACAGAGGTGGACGCAGGCCGACTGTCCTCATGGAGGACATGCTGCAAATGATCGGGACGGACAACGACGCGTTCCTTTTCAAACATATTTTCCTGAGAACCCTCCCAGCGCACACGAGAGGTTCCCTGTCCAGCAGGAGATGTTTGACCCAGCAGGACTTCCGCGACCTGGCCCAAGAGGCGGAGCGGCTCCTCAACGCCTGCGAGGAACCAGATGCTTCCGTGGCAGCGGCAGACCTCGGCGCGGTGGCTGGGGGCAGTGTGGAGCCAGAGACGGCAGTGACCACCCCAGCGGCGACAGCAGCAGCGAGATTCCGTGGCAGAGGAGATGACGGCCTCTGTTTTTACCATCGACGTTTCGCTGGGAAGGCGCACAAATGCATCCCGCCCTGCAAGTTCAAAAAGCAGGGAAACGACCGGGCCGGGAGTCGTTAGCAGCTTCCACTCTCGGCGAACGGAACAAGCTGCTTTATCTGACAGACGCGGGCTCTGGGCGGCAATTCCTGGTGGACACCGGAGCCCAGAGGAGCTTCATCACTGCCACCTATGCTGATCGGGTCGCGGGACCCCGCGGAGACGGAGCGACAGCGGCCAACGGCTCCAGCATCAAGACGTACGGAGAGAGAACCTTGTCTCTGCCCTTCCACGGCCGCGCCTATGAGTGGAACTTCATTGTGGCGGCAGTGAGCTTCAATATGTTAGGTGCTGATTTTCTGTGTTCACATGGTTTGTTAGTTGATCTGGCCAACAAACGACTAGTAAATGTACTCTCTTTCTGTTCTATCCCTTGTGCAGCTCGGGTGTGCCCGCCGCCAGTTCAGACCAACGTCGCCACAGCAGGTGGTAAGTTTCACAGCCTTCTACACCAGTTCCCAGCACTCACAGTTCCTACTTTTTCAGCTAAGGTGGCGAAGCACGGGGTGGAGCACTTCATAACCACGAGTGGCCCACCCGTTTTTGCGAAGGCTCGGCGCTTGGATGCAGCTAAACTCTCAAACAACCTGACCAAAAAAAAACAAAACAAAACACATCATCCTGCATGCAGCTTAGGTTTCAATCTTCTCTCGAATCTGCTGTATGCAGGTCTCCTGCTCTGTGTTGGGCCGTCCTGCTGTGCATCTGTGGAGTGAGGGGGAGAAGGGTTATTTGCCCCCTGTGGGGGGTCCCGGGGCCGCCCCTTTGGAGGCCTGCCGCGTCGAGGCACACCCGCCGGCCGTACAGACTTGTTATGCAACACAAAAGCAGGCTTTAATCTATCGATACTGATCGTCTCCCTCCTGCCCCCCACATCTAGCACAAAATATTTCTCCCCGGTTTCCAGCACTCGAAATGGACCATCATAAGGTGGGCGGAGACTATGCCGCTGAGCATCGTGCCTGACAAAAACAAACTCTGCATCTCGTAAAGCCTGGGGCACGAACACACGCGGGAAAGAGTGATGAGCGGGGCCCGGGAGCATTTCTGCTCCCGTGTTACTCAGAGACCCCCGGATCGGGGGGGGGGGGCCCTGGTGCCGTGTGGTCGGGTAAAAACTCGCCTGGCAGCCTGAGCGGTTGTGCGAAGACCAATTCTGCTGGTGAGGCATCTAGATCCTCTTTGGGTGCCGAACGCAACCCCAATAAAACCCATGGTAGTTTGTTTACCCAATCTGTGTCCGTCAGTGACGCTCTGAGGGCTGCCTTCAAAGACCTGTGAAAACGCTCACATAAACCGTTGGCCTGGGGATGGTAAGCGGTCGTGCGATGTACCGCCGCTCCTAAGCCGCTGGCCACTGCTGACCACAGTTCCGACGCAAATTGAGGTCCCCTATCAGACGTAATATCTGACGGGACCCCGAGCCGCGCTACCCAGGCTGTTAAAAAAGCGCGTGCCACCTCTGCCGCTGTGGTCGATGTTAACGGGACCACTTCCGGCCAACGAGTGGTTCGGTCTACCATTGTCAAGAGATGCGTGAACCCTTGTGAAGTGGGCAGGGGGCCCACGAGGTCCACGTGCACATGATCGAACCTTTTAGCCGGAATGTGGAACGGTTCTAAGGGCGCCTTAGTGTGCCTGTGAATCTTAGCGCGCTGGCAAGCCATGCAGGTTTTAGCCCACTCCTTCACGTGCTTGCGCAGGCTCGGCCAAACAAACTTCTCCGCCACCATTTTCACCGAAGCGCGCACCCCTGGGTGCGCTAGGGAGTGCACGGCGTCAAAAACGCGGCGGCGCCACGCGGCTGGCACCACCGGGCGCGGTTGCCCCGTGGATACATCGCAAATAAGCGGGGGGAAACCGGTTTGTAGATTTCTGCGTTCCAGCCTTAACCCTGTTGGTCCAGACAGGAGCGCGCGCACGTCCGCATCCTCGCTCTGCTCCGCCGCCATGGCTGCATATACTATTCCCACGTGGACCGGAGCCGCGCACGTGTCCGCGCTGTTACCGCGCTCTGGGTAAGCGGCCACGCAATCCGTTTCCGCGCGGACGGGTGCTGTTACCGCGCGTGACAGACAGTCTGCAACCACATTGATTTTACTGGCTACGTGCTGAATATCGGTGGTAAATTCAGAAATTGCGGCCAGCTGTCTCCGTTGCCGCCCCGACCACAGTTCTGAAGTTTTGGACATCGCAAAAGTGAGCGGTTTGTGGTCGACAAACGCGGTGAAACGCCGCCCTTCCAACCAGAACTGGAAATGGCGAATAGCCAAGTGGAGCGCCAGCAGCTCCCTGTCAAACGCGTTGTATTTTCGCTCAGCCTCGCGTAGGGACCTGCTGAAGAATGCGAGTGGTTGCCAAACCCCGGCAACCTGCTGCTCCACTACGGCCCCTATGGCCACATCTGACGCGTCCGTGGTTAGCGCTATGCGGGCTGCCGGGTCTGGGTGGGCCAACAGTGCCGCGTTTGCCAGTGCCCGTTTAACCTCTGTGAATGCGCGCTCCCGCTCCGGGGACCATTAAATCACATGGGAGGGCTTCTGCTTTTTGAGCGCGGTGTACAAGGGCTGCATAAGCTGCGCTGCGTGGGGTATGAAACGGTTATAAAAATTCACCATCCCCAAAAATTCTTGCAACGCTTTTACCGTTCGAGGCTGGGGAAAATCTGCCACTGCGCGCACTTTGGCCGGCAGAGGAACTGCTCCCTCCGAGGAAACGCGGTGCCCTAAAAAGTCAATTTGTGCCACGCCAAAATGGCACTTGGCCGGGTTGATTATCAACCCATGCTCTCCCAACCTCTGAAAAACTGTCGTGAGGTGTTTTGCGTGCTCCTCCTCGGAGGTGCTGGCTACCAAAATGTCGTCTAAATAGACAAAAACGAAAGAAAGGTCGCGCAACACTGCATCCATCATCCATTGGAAGGTTTGTGCGGCGCCTTTAAGGCCAAAAGGCATTTGTAAAAACTCAAAAAGCCCGAACGGGGTTATTACGGCTGTTTTGGGGATGTCCTCTGTTCGGACCGGGACTTGGTGATAACCGTGGACCAGGTCTATTTTAGAAAAAATTTGCGCCTTCGCCAAATGCACTGAAAAGTCCTGGATATGTGAAATCGAGTACCGGTCCTGCGCTGTGGCATTGTTCAACCTGCGGTAATCGCCACACTACCGTCATTTTCCCACTGACATGGCTCCACTGATAACAACTATGGGTATAGCCAATGATGTACCTCTGAGTGACTCTGTGTTTGGAAAAGTGCAACAAGGTTCTACAGGTTTTAGGTCACATTAATGGTGGAAAAAGTTTTGAAATAATTTATTCTTGGTCTCGTTTTCTTACATCATCATAAAAACCTGGCATTTGAACAGGGGGGTGTAGGCTTTTTATATCCACTGTATCTCTTTTGCTTGCAAAGCTGCACAACAGGACAGGGTTAACAAAAAAAAGGAGAAGTGAGCCAAAAAAGACTCATTGCCAGTTACTGCAAAGGCACGATTGCAGTTGTTGCCACCAAGGGTGGCACAACCAGTTATTCGGTTTAGGGCGAAATTACTTTGTCAAATGGGGCCAGGTAGGCCTATGCGATAAGACCAAAATTTCATATCACTATATAAGTAATCTCATGTGACGATAATGATATATGTCACAATATACATTTTCTGTAAATTCTATAGTTTATATGTTAACCAATAAAAAGGACCATCTCTTTTTCTACATTTTAATTTACATACTGAAAAAAAAATCAACTACACAAATTCATCTGTCATTAATTTTATGCATTTTTCCCTCTTAATTTTGCAGGGTTATAAAATTGTTTCTAATGTGCATTTGAGATGACTTCAACTTTATTCATTAGCACTACTTAACTAATTAAACATGATTGGAAATCAAGTTACATTAAGAGCCAGTTTGTTCCTCCAACACGTTTTAATTTATCTAATATCTATTTAGTGTGTATGCGGCCACTGGCACACACTTTTGCAGCTTTAGTAAAAAAAAAATTTTCAGACAAAATTAAGAAACTGCAGTGATTTGAACCAGAACGATGGTCTGATACACTATAGTTTCCTATTAGCGACAAGTTAGCATCATCATTTAGCATTTGCTGTTTCATAATTGGAAAGAGATGGTGTTAATGTTACTTACCTCCAATTAAAACGAGGTTAGACGATTATCCTCTCTGATGCAGCACGGTGGGGAAAAAGTCCCACATCCCTCGTACAGAAATAGCGGTTTTGTAGTGCATGTAAATAACGAGGCAGATTTGGCTCAGACGATTTATTACACATCTCACACAAAGAAGCATAGACAGAATGGCATCTCAGCAGAGACTCTTCTCTTAAATAACATGGCATTCCTCTAGAAGCTTCTAACACACAAAAGGTCACATTGCATTCACTTTCTTAATCCTTTACCATTCCTCTAGAAGTTTCTAACATACAAAAGGTCACACTGCATTCACTTCATTCATCCTTCACACCTCCCTGTTATCTCACCAGGGAACCTCTGCTCTTTGTGCTTGTCTAAGATGTTACACAATTATGCTCTCCCATGCACCGCCATAGTTTCACAGAAGTAGCGGCAAAACATCAGCTTGTAGATAGCTGCTGTGGCGCACCCGCACCTGGCGCACTGCAGGGGGAGAGACGGGACGGTGACAAGTAGAAACGGGTATGTCTCTTTTAAGTCTCGATATAAATGATACAGTTTTATATGAATCGGTAGACGTTTTTTGTGAAACGGAAGACATTTTTTTCGCATCACCAATATACAGTATATCGTTATATCGCACAGCCCTAGGGCCAGGTAGGTTTGGATAGGTTTTTCCTTTAATAAATGAAATAATCATTTAAAAACTGCATTTTGTATTTACTCAGATTAGTTTTGTCTAATATTAAAAGTTGTTTAATGGTCTGAAACTGTCTGGACTGTCATGTCATAAGGTCAATGGTAAGGTACCTGTACTTAAATAGCACTTTTTCTAGTCTCAAAGAGCTTCCCTAGTACTAACCCTCTATGCTAAAGGTCTATAGGAGACAGATACCTAGGGACAATTTTGAATGACCAACTAACCTCACATGCATGACTTTGGGTTGTGGGAGGAAACCCATGCAGTGCAGGGGGAACATGCAAACTCCATACAGAAAGGTTCCCACCCCTGTCAGCCTGGGGATTCAAACCTGGAACCTTCTAGCTGTTAGGCAACAGTGCTAACCACTGTACCACCATGCTGCCCACTATGACCCCACTGGATCATAGAAGGCCAGTTTTTCTGGCCGGACAAAGAATGAAGCTAGGGTCACCAAAGTTGGTACATACAGTAGGTTGGGACTAGCACCCATGGCTGTAATTCTGGGGTCAAAAGGTCACATGGTCATAAAAGGTCAAAATCCATTTTGGCCCAATGTGACTTCAATAAAAACTAGAAAAGCACTCAGAGAGCACATACCTCTGCCAAGGCTCCTTCCGTCCATCATGGGTCACCTCCAAAATGTAATGGGTTTGTGTGTAGGCCACGAGCCAGTTCTGGTAAAAAAATTGCAGCAAAGCCTATTCAGTAGTTTTGGAGGACTCTTGCTAATACACTGTGAGAAGATAAGCACCTTGGCGAAGGTATGTATTCTCGGATCATTACTAAAATGTCATGGTTCCTCTTTAGGCCAAGGACCACCTCTGGTAAAAATTTCATCCAAATCTATCCAGGAGTTTTTATGTAATCCTGCTGCACAAATTCAAACAAGGTCCTTGGTGGAGGTATGCACTCTCAGATCATCACCAACATTTAATGAGTTCATCCTTGGCCCAAGGGCTACGGCTGATGAGATTTTCATCAAAATCCGTCCAGTAGTTTTTGCATAATCCTGCTAACGGACGGACTGACGGACGAAACCACCCCGATTACATTACCTCCTTGGCGGAGGTAACAAAGCAAACAAGCATGTGTGGTGGAGAACTAGGGTACAAAAAGGGTGGGTCTTCATCTCCAGGTTTTCCTCTGGTAACATTTCCGGGTGGCGGCCCGCCATGCTTGAATTTATTCCACCACTCTAAGAGGAAATATAAATTTAAGAAAAAAATATCAAGGAATGACGGTCCACAAGCCCCCACATAAACAATGTGAGTGACCGTCATCTGTCCGGAGTTCAGAAGCGCCCCGCCCGCGTGACCGCTCCAGTCGCCAGGTAGAGTGTCTTGCTAGCATCACTGTCTGAGAGAAACATGAACTTATTAAAGTACTTTAAACACGGATGTAGAATTGTATTATATATATTATATTATTATGGCGGTGCCCTAGGCTAGGGAGGGGTGATGCCCCACCTCTGGGGGGTGGCGTCACCTGTAGTATATAAGCCAGTAGCGGGAGACATATCGTCTCTTCACTGTGGCTCCTGTACTCATAGTAAGGACTCCTGTGTGTGTATAGTTCGTGTTATAATAAAACTCATAAACGTTACCTCGCCTCCTCATTATTCGGATACAATAGCGGAAAAAAGCAGAAGAGGTATGTAAGCAATGGAGGCATTTATCATGGTTTTAACTCTCTGGAAACTGGAGTAATAATGGAAGAGTCACTTCGTTAACAGATGGGGTTAAGAGCTCGAGTAGGTTCATTTTGTCTTCTTTATGTCATAATCGCCTTTCAGTAAAGTGAGCTGTGATTTCTTCACTATGTGTTTTGGTTAGGTCAGCACCTGTAAACGTGGACTGCTATCTACATGCCAACGATGCACTGACAGCCTGTCAGCATGCTAGCAGCTGCAGCTGAGCGGCACTCTTTTTACTTTCACTTTCGGAGCAGCAACGGCAGTGGGAACCTAAATGGCATGTTCCAAGTTTGCTGATAAAAGAAAAATGGACAGTGAATATCCGCAATTCAAAGATGAATAGACTGAGCAATTTGCATTTGTTCTCCCTCCTACCAGCACAAGACCAATGCGCTTAACATATCAAGAGACCACAGTTTGATAAAGATTTACAATTTCAAACGGCATTATGAAAGCAAGCACAGGATTTTTGAAGAGACATTTCCTCAAAATTTAGAAGTAAGAACAACTAAAATAAATGCACTGAACTCTAGTGATGGCCAGATGAGGTTTTCTGGAGGACTTGAGGCCTTTCATCAAAATGGCTCATATAGACGAGGCCTCATGTGAAACTTCATTTTCTCTACTAGGCCATCTAGTGGACAAAACGTATACAACATGCAGATTTTTACAAAAGTGTTATTGGTTTGTGTATTTTTTCATTTCAATAAATACACTGTCTTTTAAGATATATCAATGGTCATGAGTGAAAAAAGAAATAATAAAACTGAGGTGACTACAGTGAATGTGCTTGTGCTACTCATCCATTTTTATTAAGAAATAATAACTTTTCAACAGTCTTATACTGTCTTTCCCAGTACATTCATCTATGTCCTTATTGGCATGCAGGGCATTATAGTGCCTCAGCATAATGATGTGTTATTGTTGTATCCAAGCTTTTTGAAACACAACAGATGCTTGACCTTGCAAATAAGAGTAACCCCTCTGGGACTTGAACCCTGGCTCTCCAGATGCAAGACAGACATTTTACCTCTACGCTACCACTTAGTGACAGCCAAATAAGGCTTTCTTGAATACTTGAGCCTTTCCATCAAAATGGTTCATACTGACGAAGCCTCATGTTAAACTTCATTTGCTCTACTTGACCATGTAAGTCAACAAAAAGTATACAGCATGCAGATTTTTCATTCATTCATTCATCTTCTTCCGCTTAATCCTTTTTCGGGTCGTGGGGGGGCTGGAGCCTATCCCAGCATCTTTTGGGCAAAAGGCAGGGTACACCCTGGACAGATCGCCAGTCCATCGCAGGGCCAACACAGAGAGATAGACAACCATTCACTCTCACAGTCATAGCTAAGGACAATTTAGAATCCCCAGTTTGATGCCAATTAACCTAACTTGCATGTTTTTGGCATGTGGGAGGAAACCGGAGAAATCCCGGAGTAAACCCATGCAGAGAACATGCAAACTCCACACAGATCACTGTTGGTCGGGGGCTGGGATCGAACCCAGGATCCCCCAGCCAAGGGTGAGTTGCTGTGCTGCCACAGTGCTAACCACTCCACCACCGCGCCGCCCCATGCAGATTTTTACAAGGGCATTATTGGGTTAGTGTGTATTTTTTTCAATTTCAATAAATGTGCTGCCTTGACACCTATTGTTGCGAATTCACATCAATCCAAAAAAAAAACAAAAAAAAAAACGATTTTCAATTATGAAAAAAATTTAAAAAAAATTTTTTGTTAACAGTTGGAAATAAATTCAGGCATCAGGGGGTTAAGAAATATGAATGATCATAAGGGAAAAAAGAAATAATAAAACTGGGGTGACTCCAGTGAATGTGCCAGTGTTTCTTGGTGTGCTTGTATTATTTATCCATTTTTATTAAGAAATAATAAATTTTTAACAGTCTTATACTGTTTTTCCCAGTATATTCAACTCTGGCCTTATTCTCATGCAGAGCACAACGGCAATAGTGCCTCAGCATAATGATGCGTAATAATGATCCAAGCTCTTTGAAACACAACAGACACTTCACCTTACAAATAAAAATTAAATTTCAAGAACGACACAGCTGCAATTCAAACCTAGGCCTCTAACTTGTGGAGCAGATGCTTTACCTCTAAGCAATCACCTCAGTTACAATAAATATCTACTATTTGTGGAAAATACATCAGTGGGAAAAATGTGCTCAAAATGTTCCCAAACGGGAGAAGTCTGCGTTTTTGGTGCAGCCTACATCTGAAAATTGGCTTTGACAAATCCCTTACACAGTCAAAAATGACAACACAAAACATGAGGGATGGGGATTTTCATTTTGTATCACTGCTCACTTTATTTCATGTTGTGTGCAAAATCATGACTGGCTTCCTGACCCAGTCACATGGTACAACGTCAACAATACACGCCTCAAAATACACTTTGCCAAATATTTCCTGATCAGTTCAGAACACCCTCGAAGTTCTGGAGCTTGCTGTCCCATCACTACTGTACTCATCATATTCAAGCTGCAAGCAGGATTCTTGTTACATCTATGAAACGACAAAAATCAACAGAGTTGTGAAAGTTGCTTCCTTGACCAGCTCCTCCCACAGCAGAACAGCCTGGTGACATGGGCGCAAATCAAGGGGGGGGGGGGGGGCAATTTTTTTTCTTTAAAATTTGCAGCTTTTCTCATAAATGTCTAATGTTTTCTCATTAATTTATTACATTTATTTATAAATGTAAAACTTTTTTGCTGTAAATTTACCACTTTTCCTTCATAAATCCGCTGTTTTTGCATCTTAAATCTGTAATTTTTTTCTTCTAAATTTGTAACCTTTTTATGTGAGTTTTTTTCTTATAAATTTACATATTTTTTCTCACTAAATTTGCAGCTTTTTTCTAGTAAACTTGAATTGTAAATGTGCAATTGTTTCTTTTAAATATGCAATTTCTTTCTCATAAATTTATGACTTTTTTTTCTTGAAAATTTGCAGCGTTTTCCCCATAAGTGTACATTTGTACATTCTTTCTCATAAATTTGTGACTGGCAACAATAATACTTAGTGTCCCCTCAATATTTAGTCTGGAGAAAATGTTCTGTTTATTGTCCCTCCCAACATAGAAATGAAATATCTGTCCATGCAGCATGCGTTCACTGCTCTAGACCTCTGGAAAAAAAACAAATGTGGACCCCTGGCAAAAACATTTGAGGACCCCTGTTTTATAAAAACAAAAGATTTACATCCTATTTCTATACGCAGAACTGCTTTTTGTCCAAGCATCGTTGCCATATGCAGCGTGACTGGAGGCGCGAGTGCAAGACTGGAGTGGCCCAAATCCCAGCAGTCCGCTTCACTGATGGGCCGGTGTTCTAGTTGGAAGTAAAATTAATTAACATCAATATACTCTGAAAATCTGCAGCAGGCATGTCATTAGCACTACCCCAATGTTTAATAGCCCTAAATCTGCCTGACTGAACTTCACACCAGATCATCCCTCAGAATTTGGTTCCAGTAATGACTGGTCCGACTGAAAAACAGACTGACAGCATTCAACAGGGCGCGGGACTCCAGAAGGTGTGTTCACATTTTGGTGGTTAACAAATGGCAGAAATTGATAGAAGAAGTGATTCTCCCAAAGAAAAACGAGCCAAACAGCACAGATGGGGGGAGAGGAGGCTGCAGAGCAATGTGTTCTTACTACAAGGTAAGGCACATTTCATGTACAAGACAATTCAAAGTGCTTTACATAAAAGCATTAGAGCAAGTTGCAGAAGGAATACATAAGAATTTAAAAGCAAACTCAACAGTAAATTAAAAAGAAACAAAAGCAGGCTAAAATAGAATACGACAGAAGTAAAAATTTACAGTGCATTGTAGGAGATTGGCAATTGTTCTACTGAAAGGCCACAGCAAATAGGAGAGCTTTTAACCTGGATTTAAAACAGCTGATAGTTTCAGCAGCCCTGATGCTTTCTGGGAGTTTGTTCCATATGTGAGGGGCATAAAACCTAAATGTTGCCTCACCACGTTTGGTTCTAACTGTGGGCACAGATAGTAGGGCTGACCCTGATGATCTGAGGGCTCTGGGTGGTTCATAATGGACTAGCAGGTCTGAAATGTAATTTGGACCTAAGCCATTCAGAGCTTCATAATATATCTTTTTTCTACAGCAGAGAGGCCATGAGATTTTCAGCACCTCAGGTTAGTAAAGTGACTCTCGAATAAATTCAAAAATATTTAGCTGCCATCAAATAGTTCACAATTCTCTGACTCCCACATATTTTTTCTCATAAACTGAAAAACTAATTAATTCCTCATCACAAAGATTTTTAAATAAATTTCTAAATTTCCAAGAAAAGGTTTGCTACATGAACCTACAGTATATGTTAATATGAAAATTTATAAGAAAAAGCTGCAATTTTTATGATTAAAAAGGAAAAAAATACTTTCAAAAAGTTCTAAAATTAAAAGAAAATGATTTTTTTTACATGAAGAAAATCACATTTATAGAAAAAGCTGCATATTTATAATAGCCTAAACATTCCTAGTAGTTATGGCTTTTTACCTATTATCTTGGGTTTAAGATCAAATACTGCTCCATGCAGATTTTTGTGGACAGTTTGATGAAAAAGCCTCTTTCCACAGTAGATGTTGCTGAAAGAAGAAAAAAACCTAGCTTGTTCTCAGGTGATTTGGGGTTTTTTTTAATAAGGAGGATGGTAGTGGTGGTGGACTCACAAATTTGGTGTAAGGTAAAGCCTATAAATGTAAATTAAGTATAAATTAGCAAGAATGAAGCTGTAAAATATGGCAAAGGAGGCCAATTTACAAGTAAAATAGAAAATTTGTGAGAAAAAAGTTACAGTTTTGTATGAAAAATAATGAATGCAGGGGAGAAATGGCACATTTCTACAAAATATAATTATAAATTCACAAGAATGAAGTTAAAAATTTAAAGAACAAAAGCTGCAAATTAGTATAAATGTTTTAGTTTTTCCCATTTTCTTTACAATTAATGAGGTTTTTGTTGTAAACATTCTTGGATATTTTTAACTTTTTCTGGTAAATTTGTGACACAGACATGCATATATTGGAACAGGACAAAAAATCTGTATGGGGAAATTACACAGTGATATGATATCATTACTGACACTGAACTGGCATGACACCATATATTACTATTACATACTAGGTTAAAGTTGTCTAATGGATAGCTATTTTGTTTATGTAGAATTTTTATGCCACTGAATTGATGTTCCCATTTTGGATTTATCTTTCAGTTTCTCATTTATTTGTCAGCTGGTTTACTGAGGTGAACTAAGTTCTATATTCTTGTCAAAACATGTCTACAATAAAAACTATTGGATAGAAATAGAACCTTTGCTCCAGTTTCCTCCACTTGCCAAGAAGTGGGCTGATCTTGGGCATGAAACTCCCAGGCTGAAAATTGGTCCCACTCCGGCTCTGTGCGAGTGTTTCATCCTTCAACATACAAAAAACCTTTCATACATTCCATAGGATAGAGAGTAAGTTTTTGAAGCCTAGAGATTATTTCTTTTGTCATGTTCTGGTGAACGCACTCTCCTCCTCCCTTCCTGTTCAACTTTCACTCCGCAGGCAATCACCTCACCTGCGAGAAGAGACGCACCTTCTGGGTTTTGCTGCCAGGTTCTCTGCGTCTCCCACGTGAGTGCAGTCCTATTTTCCCTTTTCACTCTCCCTCCTATCTAACCTGCTCTCGTCTCTCCCTCCAGGCTGGGTCTTCCTCTGGTGAGTGACATCTTTCATTAATGAAGTTTCCCCTTTTGAATTAATAAAATCCAAATTAATTTTCTTCTGTGTCATTGTGTGTTTTCTCTGGTGTCAGTCCCTGCACGTGAGCTGTCAATTATTACCAATCATGACATCTTTGGAACAAAACAGTTATGGAAATAATGCAAGTTAGAGTATTGTATAAAGTTCACTGTTGCTGTTTTATATATGTATATAAAATGTGTGCATGTCCACCCCGATGACCCTGCCCCCGGATAAAAGTTAAAGGCTCAGGAATTTTTTTTTTTGCTTTAACCCCTGTATTTAAAAAAATAGACAAGAATTAGCCATAAAATAATCCACAAATTTATAACAAAGTCTCAACTGTACAAGAAAAGCCAATTTTACAAGAGGAAATTACAAATTTGAGGAAAATTGTTTCAAATTTAGATAAATTTACAGAGCAAAGTAGAAAACTATCAGAAAATTGTTATAAATTTTGGAGAAACACCCCACACCTTCAAGAATGAAGTCATTACTCAAGTGTTTAAGTTGGTGCTCTTTGTACCCTTAACTCAACTAGAAATTTTTGGTTGTCTACTTTTAATTATTACTTTCATAGCTCTGCTTTTACATGAGTAGAATGTCTGTCTGCTATACCCACCTTTGATCATATAATTTAAGTATGCATGAGTACATTACTATTATGAATGTTTTTTTTCTCTTCCCTACTCTCTCAATGAAGAAAAAAAAAAGAAACACTAGAATAAAAATACAAAAAAATACACACTTCTTGTCATTTATGTAAACCATGACAAAATAAATCCTACAGGACAAAACATGACACTTGATATTTTCTAACCTGTTTGTATACCACCATAGACAGAGAACCTGAATGAGACAGAAGAGAGGAGCCAAGGAGAGGAAAGTGTTCAGGCAGAGGGTCCAGGAGAGGTGGGAGCAGAGGAAGGAGAGAAGGATGACGCCAGTGAAAAGTCCAAACACAGGACGTCTGGGTGGGACCTCAACTGGCCCAATATTCCAACATTCAAGCCTCGGTTGTATAATGCTTCAAATGGTAAGTTCCTTATACAAAGTTACTCTGCAAAATTTAAAAAAAAAGAAATAAATAGTATAAAATTAACATATTCCAGTTACAACAGTGTCATGTGTTTTCTGCACCACCCCTTCCCCCAAAAAATATGTTGCCACCGCGCCAAGGTCTTTAAGCCAGAGGAAACACTTGAGTGCAATTCTAGTTTTAAAAAGCAGTCACAAACAATGATACTATCTTCTTCTTTCGGCTGCTTCCTTTAGATCCTTTCAGATCCATTAGATCTGAAACACCACCACAACGGATCATCTGCCTCCATCTCACCCTATCCCTTGCATCTTCCTCTGTAATGCCAACCATCTCCATGTCCTCCTTCACTATATCCATGAATCTTTTCTGTGGTCTTCCTCTTTTCTTCCTGCCTGGCAGCTCCATCTTGAACATCCTTTTGTCATGACTCACTCTGGGTCGCCACCTGCTTCAGCTGCGCGCACACCTGCTTCCAATCGCCCACAGGCTTTATAGCCTGCTCTACCTGAGCCTCGGCAAGGAGCCGTCTGTCATTTCTCCATGATCTACGTCTCTCACCTGACTACCCACATCCGGGTCTCCTACTCTCCCTTTGGAAAACTCCTCTCGTCAAAAAGTAAGCATTGCTCTACTCACCTTCCTCTCAGTCTCTCCCCTGTGCACAGGTGGATTCCTCTGGCGGCGGAACCTGTTCCCTGCGGCAGCGGAACGCTCTCTTCTCGCCTCTCCAGACCTCACTGCTCACCCTGGGAGTGCCTGGCAGATGCTGTCTTCCTGGCTGGAGCCCTTCGGGCCAACCTGCGCATCTATCGTTCCAGCTGCAAGTAAGCCCCAGTCATTAATCTGCTCACGCTGTTGTGAAAGAAACTAACATCTGTGCTTTGGCTCTGTTCTAGGGTTGCCAGGCTGAACGGCACTCTGTCTCACCCCCGGCTGCAGCATCTCCATCATCATCACATACACACCACGCATACACGCACCCACACACACACCCTCTGTTGGCACAATAAAGATCACTGAATTTCACTCGAGCCTGTGTGTGTTCCCTGGGTCCAGCAATATGTCAGCACGGCTCCGTCAGAGCGACCCAGCGAACAGCGGGCTTGCACACCAGCTTAACAACTTGGAGACTCGAGTGGACCAATTAACTTACCAACAGCAGGTCATATTCAATCAGCTAGTCCAAATCAACAGCTGGCTGGATCACCTGGAAGGACAGTGGGCTTTTCCTCCGGCTCCCAGCGCTAGGCCAGCCCCCGTTAGCTCCCCTCCTAGCCAGGCTAGTCCGGGCCCCTTAACCCATCTCACTTTGGTCCCCACGCCCACGCGCTTCAGCGGTAAGCTTGAGGAGGCTCGGGGCTTTATCCTTCAGTGTGAGACGGGGTTTCAGCGGGTTCCGGGGGATTTTCCCACCGATCACAGCCACATAGGTTACGTGGCTAATCTGTTGAAGGGACGAGCGCTAGCATGGGCATAGTATGCCATTATGGCAAAACCCAGCTATGCAAATTTAACCTGCGCCCAATTCGTACACGATTTTCACGAGGTTTTTGACCACTCAGACCACGATAGCGTGCTCACCACCCGGCTATTAAACCTTCAACAGGGTGGCCGGTCAATCGCCGACCACGCTGTCGACTTCCGGGTAGTGGTGGCGGAAGTGGGGTGGGAGGATGCCTCACTATGCAGCATTTTCATCAGAAGTTTCAGTCCTAGTCTGCGGGATGAGCTGGCCCACCTAGATAAGCCTGAGCGTCTCACGGAGCTCATTTCTTTAACCATTAACCTTGACAACAGGCTGAGGGAGCGGGCTGCTGAGCGGAGGTCTTCTGGCCGCTCGGGCAGTCAGTTTCAGCGCTCCTCTCATTCGTCACTTTTAGCATTGCCCGCGCTTGAGGCCGCAGATGGTCCCGAGGCAATGGTTGTGGGGCGGACTAAGCTCTTGTTGGCCGAGAGGCAGCGCCGCAGGGAGTTAGGTCTGTGTATGTACTGTGGGGATGATCAGCATGAGATCGAGTCCTGCCCTGTTCGGCCAAAAGAGGGGGTCCACGCGTCGCAGTAGGGGGGCTCGCAGACTCATCTCGGCTTAATCCCCTCACAAAGTGTCTCCTCTCCATTAGATTTTGCTACAAACACACAGAGATTCTCACGCACGCACTGGTGGACTCGGGGGCTGAGCAGAGCTTCATCTCAGGAGAACTGGCAACCCAACTGGGGCTTCCCTGCCATTCTCTGCCGTCCCCCCTGAGTCTCGTCGCCCTGTCAAAAGCTCCTCTGGAGGCAGTGTCACGTCAGACTGCCCCAGTCTCCGCTATCATCTCGGGCAACCATCTGAAGGACCTTCGGCTGTTCGTGTTGTCCACCTCGGCCGCCCCCGTCATCCTGGGCTACCCCTGGCTCTGCCTCCACAATCCAACCTTTGATTGGCGTACAGGAGCGTCGTTGCTTGGAGTCCTTTCTGCCTGAGCGCTTGCCTACAGTCTGCAGCATGTTCACCCTCAGTGTCCCTGTCCCCCCCGCCCCTCCTCCTCCTCCTGACCTGTCCAGGGTGCCACCGGAGTTTCATGACCTTAGAGAGGTGTTCAGCAAGTCACAGGCGCTGTCCCTTCCCCCCAACCGTCCGTACGACTGTGCCATTAATCTCCAGCCTGGCGCTCCGCTGCCGTCGGGCCGCCTCTACAGCCTATCGGCTCCGGAGCGGGAGGCGATGGACGCTTACATCAAGGAGTCTCTCAGCTCTGGCATCATCCGGCCTTCTTCCTCGGCGGTGGGAGCGGGGTTCTTCTTCGTGGGTAAGAAGGATGGCTCCCTTCGTCCATGTATTGATTTCCGGGCTCTTAACGGCATTACGATCAAGGACAAATATACCCTCCCGCTCATGGACATGGCGTTTGACTCCCTCCAGGGGGCCTCCTGGTTCACAAAGTTGGATCTCCGCAGTGCCTACCACCTCGTGCGGATCCGGGAGGGTGACGAGTGGAAGACGGGATTCCGGACCCCAAGCGGCCACTTTGAGTATCTCGTGATGCTGTTTGGGCTGACCAACGCTCCGGCAGTCTTCCAGCGCCTGATTAACGACGTTCTCCGGGACTTCCTTGGGTCCTTTGTCTTCGTTTATCTGGACGATATTTTGATCTTCTCTCAGTCACGGAAGGAGCATCAGGTCCACGTGAGACGGGTCCTCCAACGGCTCCTGGAGAACAAGTTATTTGTTAAAGTGGAGAAGTGTGATTTCTACACCAATAAAACCTCCTTTCTCGGATTCATTATCTCACACAATCAGGCCATCCTGGATCCTGAGAAGGTTAAGGCAGTGGTGGATTGCCCCCTCCCCTCATTGAGGAAGCAGCTGCAGCAGTTCCTGGGGTTTGCCAATTTCTACCGTCGGTTTGTCCCCAACTACAGCACGATCGCTCTCCCCCTGACCCGTCTCACCTCCCCTAAGGTGGCGTTCCGGTGGACGGAAGAGGCTGCAGCAGCTTTTGCGGCCCTGAAGACTGAATTCTCATCCTCTCGGGTCCTGAAGAAGGTACATCCCGCCCTCCAGTGTCTGGTCGAGGTGGACGCTTCTGACTCGGGGGTAGGGGCAGTCCTGTCACAGCATTCTCCAGTGGATGGGGTGATCCGCCCCTGCGCCTTTTTCTCCCGGCGGCTGTCCTCGGTGGAGAGGAATTATGACATCGGCAACAGGGAGCTCCTGGCAGTGAAGCTCGCGATGGAGGAGTGGCATCACTGGCTGGAAGGGGCCGCTCAACCCTTTGTGGTGTGGACCGATCATAAGAACTTGAAGTACCTGAGGACGGCGAAACACCTGAATGCCCGTCAGGCCCGTTGGTCCTTGTTCTTCGGGCACTTCAGGTTCACCATCACCTACCGTCCCGGGGCTAAGAACGCCAAACCTGACGCTCTGTCCAGGCAGTTCGCTTCGGAGGCTTCAGAGGGGCGTGAGCACACCATCCTCCCTGCCTCATGTGTTGTGGGTGCCCTCTCGTGGGGCATCAGGGACAAAGTCCTGAGGGCACAGGAGGCTGAGCCGGATCCAGGCGGGGGGCCTGCAGGGAGGCTGCTCGTTCCTTCATCTGTCCAGGGTGAGGTGATCCACTGGGCCCACTCGTCTAAGCTCGCCTGCCATCCAGGGGTTACTCGCTCGGTGGAGCTGCTCCAGAGATCGTTCTGGTGGCCGGGCCTCCGGAGTGATATTATCAATTATGTCTGTGCCTGTCCCCAGTGCGTCACCGGGAAAACATTGTCTTCGCCGCCGGCTGGTTTCTTCCACCCGTTGCCGGTTCCCGGAAGACCATGGTCCCACATCGCTCTGGACTTCGTGACTGGCCTCCCGTCATCCAACCATTTCACTACCGTCCTCACCATCGTGGACTGTTTTTCTAAGGCCGCCCACTTCGTCCCATTACGTGGGCTCCCTACGGCACAGGAAACGGCGGACCTGTTGGTGCAGCACATTCTGCATCTTCATGGGATCCCCAGTGATATTGTCTCCGATCGGGGCCCCCAATTTGTGTCCTGGGTGTGGAGGGGTTTCTGCAACGCGCTGGGGCGACGGTGAGCCTGTCCTCGGCTCATCACCCGCAGAGCAACGGGCAGTGCGAGCGGGCCAATCAGGAGCTGGAGGCCGCTCTGCATTGCGTCATCGCCTCTAGTCCCTCGTCTTAGAGCAGTCACCTTCCCTGGATCAAATATGCCCACAATTCGACGTCGTCCTCAGCGATTGGCATGTCCCCCTTCAAGGCCTCGCTGGGTTACGATCCCCCGCTCTTTTCCGAGGAGGAGAGGGAGGTAGCCGTGCCATCCATCCATGCCCACCTGAGGCGCTGCCGCCAACTCTGGACAGCTACGCGCCGGGCCCTTTTATGCACGGCCGAGCGCAGCTCAAGGACAGCGAACCGCCGCAGAAGACCGGCTCCTCAGTACCAGGTGGGTCAGCAGGTATGGTTATCAACCCAGCATATTGCCTTGAAGGCTGAGAAGAAGAAGCTGGCTCAGCGTTTTATTGGGCCCTTCCCTATTGTCCGTGTTGTGAGTCCTGTGGCTGTGCGCCTGGCTCTCCTACCCTCTCTCCGTGTTTGTCCTACGTTCCACATCTCCCAGGTCAAGCCAGTCGTTTCCAGCCCTCTCTGTCCCCCTCCCAGGGCTCCACCCCCGCCAGTGTTGATCGACGGTGACCCGGCATGGAGGGTCAACTCCATCTTGGACGTCTGCCACCGGGGTTGCGACCTGCAGTACCTGGTGGACTGAGAGGGGTATGGCCCCAAGTGGAGGTCCTGGGTGCATCCGTCCTTCGTGCTGGACAAGCGCCTCACCAGGAACTTCCACCAGACGCACCCAGGTAGGCTGGCGCCGGGAGGTGCCGCTCGGGGGGGGGGGGAGTACTGTCATGACTCACTCTGGGCCGCCACCTGCTTCAGCTGCGCGCACACCTGCTTCCAAACGCCAACGGGCTTTATAGACTGCTCTACCTGAGCCTCGGCAAGGAGCCGTCTGTCATTTCTCCATGATCTACGTCTCTCACCTGACTACCCACGTCCGGGTCTCCTACTCTCCCTTTGGAAAACTCCTCTCGTCAAAAAGTAAACATTGCTCTACTCACCTTCCTCTCAGTATCTCCCCTGTGCACAGGTGGATTCCTCTGGTGGCGGAACCTGTTCCACACGGCGGCGGAACGCTCTCTTCTCACCTCTCCAGGCCTCACTGCTCACCCCGGGAGTGCCTGGCAGACGCTGTCTTCCTGGCTGGAGCCCTTTGGGCCAACCTGCGCATCTATCGTTCCAGCTGCAAGTAAGCCCCAGTCATTAATCTGCTCACGCTGTTGTGGAAGAAACTAACATCTGTGCTTTGGCTCTGTTCTAGGGTTGCCAGGCTGAACGGTGCTCTGTCTCACCCCCGGCTGCAGCATCTCCACCATCATCACATACACACCACGCATACACGCACCCACGCACCCTCTGTTGGCACAATAAAGATCATTGAATTTCACTCGAGCCTGTGTGTGTTCCCTGGGTCCAGCAATATGTCACCTTTGTCCAATATATCCACTATCCCTCCTCTGCACATGTCCAAACCATCTCAGCCTTGTCTCTCTTTCTTTGTCTCCAAACTGCTCAACCTGAGCTGTCCCTCTGATATACTCATTTACTTATCCTGTCCCTCCTAGTCACTCCCAGTGAGATTCTGAGCAGTTTTCTAAATATTATATATGGTTAATGATTAATACAAAGGTGCTACTGATACAAAACTTGCACATTTTTGGAATATTGTACAGAGTGAATAATAGTTGGTTGTAATTTACAAGCACACAGTTTGCAAAAGTTTTACATTCTTAAAATAATAGTTTATTGCTTAAAAACTGCCAACAGATTTCTGTGAGATATGTTCTTTAAAATAATGAAGGAAAGCACAATTAGCTTATAAATATTACTATCAAAACTATTTCAGCAAAAATACTTAATGTGAAAATAATGGATCTATTCAACCTGAAAAAAAATCCATGGTTCTTTTGTATTAGTTTTCTTTCCTTCCTTTCTTTTACACAGTGAAACAATAACATTAATTACATTGAAAAGAACTCCGTTAAGAATTAAAACACAGTCACATAAAAATAAGCACACATACACACTCTGGCAAACACACATGACATTCCCCTAAATTCATAGGCCAGTCCCTACATCTAATCCCGGGCCTTTAGTGAGACAAAGGACTCTGTTCTCTCCACGGCCACCATGCTAATCTACCCTCCAAACTACAAAGACACTCCAGCCGACAGCTCCCTGCTTCTACAGGGATTATCATTCACTTATTGAACTGGCTCTTATAGGTTGGAACAGTCGGTGAAAGGAAGCAGGGGAAAGAGAGAAAGAAATGCAGTGTACAGTGTTGGGGAGCAAAAGGCATGAACCCTCTTGAGTTTGTTTTCTTTCACTGAGTTAAAAGCGTGAATGAAATGTTAATATAAGAGAGCTTTTGGTCCTATATTCTCCACTCGGATAACTTTCTCAGTGTGGTGATGGAAACAGAGAGGAAAATGAGTTTGTAAAGGACTAATAATGAGAGAGCAGAATAGAAAGAGTAATAAAAAAGAGTGAGAGCGAGAGAGAGAGAGAGAGACGGGGGAATGTGGGAACAGCTTGTAAAAGCACCCTGTGTAGCTGGCAGCGTAATCCTTGTAAAATAACCAAGCATAGGTGAGGTGGGTGCTTATGTGCAAGCCTAATCAAAGTTTACAAAATGAGAGTATGTTTTCACTCTTTCTATTGTCTCAGGTGCTTTTTAAATTATTTTCTTATTGCAGTTTCACTAGAAATGTTTCAAGAACTGTTGAGTTTCAGATTGGTGTATCATTGATTTGCTATAGATGTGTTATGTTTTATATCCAGATACAAACACACACCAGCGCTACACCAGCATCCACATTCCAGGGTTTTCCCCATTTCCTTCCTATGTCTTTCTTCAATGACTGGATTTGATTCCAGTCATGTCTTCATTTTTCTGGAAAAAAAAAAGTAAAACCTGATGATTTATGGTATCAATGAACCTTTTAGGAGAAGAGTCAAGGGTAAATTCTGCCACAGCAACACAAATAGGGTGGCTATCATTTCCATTAGAGGTGGGACAAAAGATCGATTTGGCATAGTATTGCGATACTTAGCAGTGGCACTCACGGTGATGCACTGATCCCTAAACACAGGTACCAATCCTCTTAACGTCCAGATGTGCCACAGGCGAGCATATTTAAATGTCCATTTAAAAGTCTCAGCTGCGACACAGTGAATTGGTTAAACATGCTTACAGTTGGCAGTCATGCCTTACATCATTTGAAAGCTTAGAATTTCTTCTATTTAGTTATTAAAACAGATTTCAGAAAAAAAATAGTAACACTGAATTTAAATAGAACTTTTAACCAGCTAGTTAGCATGAAATCAAACGAGTGACTCACCAAAGGACCTTCCTTGCCGTCCCTGAATGAATGATCGTTCAACAAATACAGTCCATTTGTATTGCAAAGGGTCCAATAGATCCATCTGAGTAAGATTTATTGTCCATCTTGATGACGACGGGGGAAACTGCCCATAAAATAGGAGCATTTGTTTGAAAATCAGCCGAAAATGGTTAGCTTTTTTTGCTAAAAACACATCACGTCCGGGAGGTTGAACCAGAAATGGAAACCCCCCCAGACAGGAGTGGGTGCCTAAAAGTGATTGACAGCTCATTTGACCCAATCCTCTAGCCCTAAAACAAATGTTTAAATCTTCTCTTCTGACACAGTGGTTACTGTTCTATAATTTTGCTCACTCTTTTTTTTTTTAACAAAATAAATGTTTGTGTTTAAGTGCGTTGGTTAGTTTAAAAAAATGCTGGTACAGCAGTGGTATAGCCACAGCTGATATTCTGTAAAATTCTGAACAATGAAGAATAACAATATTTCAGAATAAATCAAGTATTAATACATCGGGGAAGTAGTGGCTCAAGAGGTAGAGCAGGTTGTCCAATAAGCGGAAGGTTGGAGATACGAATCCCCAGCCATCCTGCCGTTGTGTCCCTGGGGAAGACACTTTACCCACCTTGCCTCCAGTGTCCATGACACAGTCGGAGAGTCCGTTGGCACGGATTGGCAGTCACATTTCCGTCAATATGCCCCAGGGCAGCTGTGGCTGCAGCAGTCACTTACCACTACCATTGTCTGCCTGTGAAGTGAATGAATAATGGGCTCATTGTAAAGCGCTTTAAGGATCATAAAAGGTGCAATATACAGTGGTGTGAAAAAGTGTTTGCCCCCTTCCTGATTTCACATTTTTTTGTATGTTTGTCAAGGTTCAATGAAAGGACTAGCTGTTACAATCGCTGATGTTTGCACCACTTCTGAGTCCGTGGGGAGTTCTTGAGAGATGGCTACTACCAGGCTTTACCACCGGGACACATCGTCAGTCGTGTACCTCAGCATCACAGGGTGTTTCGGCCATTTATCACAAGACACCCTCCATTGAGGCAGGCCCACGTCAGGTTGATCAAGCCTGGGTATGTGTCCCGCTGTTTAGCTGTTTGCCTTAGAAGCCCAGATGGTATCACTCCTTTTCATTCCCAGCCAGCAACTGGTCTTCTCAGCGGTGTCGACCAGTTTTTATTCTTCTTCTTCTTTTAGATTTGATTGGCGGTTGGCAACCAGCTTACAGGTGCATTACTGCCACCTACCAGGTTGGAGTGTGAACAAGAGAATGGCAGGGGGGAAAAAAAACTAAATTCTTTTAATTAATCCAGTTGCATTTAAATATCTAAATAGACCTACATACACTTCCCTGACTGTAGTTCCCAACATACAAAATCCCACTGAGGTTTTAGCCATGTTTCCTGTATACAGATTACCTGGGGTTTGTTTGCCCATTTGATATTAAATTCCTGGCATTCCATTGCAAAATCGTGATTACCATTATGATCCACTAGCCCATGATGTCTGTGAACTTAAAGATCCCCCACTTAACAAGTCCTCAACTATTTCCCAATATAGCCCCTTAATACCAAGATATTTTTCTGCTGCTTTCACAATGATTTTGATTTTTTCTGTTTTCTTGGAAGACTGCACAGTGCAGTTTATCACATCCACCACAAATAAAACAAAATTATTTTCCTTCATAGCCAGAGTATCTTCCTTAATTCTACTGTATGCAGTGCAAGCCTGCACACTTTCCCTGTTAGAGTCCACTTCCAGTTTTTTAGCTGGCACCTTTTTTGCAACTTCTGCATATGTTAATCCCTGGAAGACTTTTACCTGCTGAATTTCTGCTGCTCTTTCGCTGGTTTCACAACCTCAGTATGCAGAGCTATGTTCACTACTGCAGTTACAGCACTTTAATTTGGCTCCTCTTTCAAACTTTCCATATTCATGTTCACCGGAGCATCTGGCTCATCGTTGTCTACCTTTGCATATTGCTGCTACATGACCAAACTTTTGACACTTGAAACACCTTATGGAAGTTAGGTTATTTCGCACCTCAGACAGAGACAATGAATACACATGGGAGAACAATGCCCAAGAGGGTGAGGGGGGTTGAATGAAGTGTAGTGTAAATATCATGCTGTGTATGAGGAAGTGCCTTGAAGCTTGTCAAGGTGACTTGATATATAGAGAGGAGTGCTTGCTGTAACCAGTCAGTCTATTCTGTGCTTGTGAGATGTGAGTGTGTAATAAATCGTCTGACATGAAACTGCCTGTTCATTTACACACTCCACAATCTGAGTGGAGGAGGAACATAAAGGCTGACTTCATAGCTCATGTAGCCAATATGCACCTTACTTGGCAGTCTTGTTTCATCAAATTTTAACATTACCGACAATCACATTTTTCACCATCTCTATTAGTCTTCAGTCTTTGTACCTCTGTCACTTTTGCTCCAGTTAAGTTTTCCATTATTTCATCAGTTGAGACAGCCGTTGAAATGCCCGATATAACCCCTCTCATTGCCTTATTTCCTTCCATTATTGAACACTGCACATTTTTTCCCTCCGTCTTATTGACTCTGATTGCTTTTCCTTGTTGAGCACTATCTTTACGTGTATCTAGTAATGAACCACTATGAAGAATTCTTGCATTTAAAACTTCTCCAAGTAACTTCTTTGTTATGATCTCTCGTGCGTGATTATGCGGCACACAGAGTGTAGAATGAAAACCCACGCACAGGAGTAGATTCTGTGCTTTATTAAACAACCCCAAATAATAAGTCCAGCAAAACAGTCACGCTATGGAAGTTACTTTATTTCGCACCTCAGACAGAGACAATGAATACACATGGGAGAACAATGCCCAAGAGGGTGAGAGGGGGTTGAATGAAGTGTAGTGTAAATATCATGCTGTGTATGAGGAAGTGCCTTGAAGCTTGTGAAGGTGACTTGATATATATAGAGAAGTGCTTGCTGTAACCAGTCAGTCCATTCTGAGCTTGTGAGATGTGAGTGTGTAATAAATCGTCTGCAATGAATCTGCCTCTTCATTTACACACTCCACACTGGTGACCCAAGACGTATTATGGAACACGAGGCAAGAACCCCGGAGCCGGCCCGGTCGGGAAGCCCCAGAGACGCAGCAGCCATTCCACAGACAGCCAGGACTGGAACCCCCAGCAATGTGTGTGCAGTTTCAGTCAAGCTACCGGATTTCTGGCAGCATAACCCACGCTCTTGGTTCCACCACACCGAGGCCCAGTTCGCCCTCCGGGGAGTAACGACAGACGACACCAAGTTCTACCATGTGGTAGCAGCGCTGGACTCCCGCACAGCCCAGCAGGTAGCGAGCCTGCTCGATCAGCCACCAGCCAGCAACAAATATGAGGCGCTCAAGGCTGCGCTCACCCGGCGCTACACGCTCTCGGAGTGTAAGAGAGCAGAGAGGCTCCTGGCGCGGACCGAGTTAGGAGATGGGTTGGCCGTAGACCTGATGGAGAAGATAAGATAAGATAAGATAAGATAAGATAAGATAAGTCTTTATTAGTCCCACAATGGGGAAATTCCAGGATTGCAACAGCACAGGGATAGCAACACTCAGAGCAACAATCAGAAGGCAAGAAAAAAAAAAAAAAAAAAACAAGAACATGATGCTGGCGTTGATGGGCACGGACGACGGGCACTTTCTGTTTGCCCACCTTTTCCTCCGGAACCTTCCAACAGAAGCAAGAACAGTTCTGGCCAATTCGCCGTTGCTGGCCGCGCAAGACTACTGTGTGCTAGCCCAGGAGGCAGACAGGATCATCCTCACCACCAGGGTGATCACAGTCAACGCGGCAGCGGCGGAGCCCAGCGAGACGACCAGAGGAGGCGAGGAGCCACCGACGGTAGCAGCAGCGGGGGCCAAGGAGCACCAGAGAGACACGCTCTGTTTCTACCACCGCCACTTCGGAGAGAACGCACGCAGATGTGCACCACCATGTCAATTTAAGCGCTCGGGAAAACGCCAAGGCCGGCGGTCGGTAGGAGCTGCGACCCTCGGTGAAGAGAACAAGCTGCTCTACTTGACGAACGCGTGCTCGGGGAGGTGTTTCCTCATGGACACCGCAGCCCAGAAGAGCTTCATCCTGCCGACCTACGCCGACCGGCTGGCAGGACCTAGCGGCCCCGTGATGTTGGCAGCAAACAGCTCGGAAATTAAGACCTTTGGTGAGAGGACACTGATCTTATCTCTACACGGCTGTACATACGAGTGGACTTTTGTCGTAGCAGCACTGAATTACCATATCCTGGGGGCTGATTTTCTGTGTGCACATGGTTTACTGGTTGATGTTGCTAACAGGCGCCTGGTTAATGCACTGTCCTTTGACTCTCTCCCCTGTATAGCTCGAGTGACCCAGCCAACAGCACAGGCCAACGTCACAGCTACAGGCAGTAAGTTCCACGCGCTGCTCACTCAGTTCCCAGCACTCACGGTCCCGACGTTTTCGGTGGCCATCGCTAAACACGGGGTGGAGCACTTTATCACCACCACCGGGCCGCCCGTTTTTGCAAGACCTCGGCGCTTGGACGCAGCTAAACTGGCCATAGCACGCGAGGAGTTCGCCAACCTGGAAAGGTTGGGCATCATCAGGCTTTCGAACAGCCCATGGGCATTCCCGCCACACATGGTCCCTAAGGCTGAGGGATCGTGGCGACCGTGCGGTGATTTCCGCAGGTTGAACAACGCCACAGCACACGACCGCTATCCGATTCCCCACATACAGGATTTTTCCATCCACCTCGCCGGAGCACGCATTTTTTCCAAAATAGACCTGGTCCGTGGTTACCATCAAGTCCCAGTGCACGCTGAGGACGTACTCAAAACAGTGGTAATAACTCCGTTTGGTTTATTTGAGTTCCTGCACATGCCATTCGGGTTAAAAGGCGCGGCACAGACGTTCCAGCGCATGATGGATGCAGTGCTGCGTGATCTCCCGTTCGTGTTCGTCTATCTGGATGATATCCTGGTAGCCAGTGCGTCCGAAGACGAACATGAAACCCACCTCAGGACGGTTTTCCGGAGGTTGGAGGAGCACGGGTTAATAATCAAGCCAGCGAAATGCCAGTTCGGCGTGACGCAGATTGATTTTTTGGGGCACCGCGTCTCTCCGGAAGGAGCGATCCCACTGCCTGACAAAGTGCGCGCCGTGGCGGATTTTCCCCGGCCTCAGACGGTCAGGGCGCTGCAGGAATTTTTGGGGATGGTGAATTTTTATAATCATTTCCTCCCCCGCGCGGCGCAGCTCATGCAACCATTGTACACCGCGCTCAAGAGACAGAAACCCGTGGATAGGGTCGAATGGACCCCGGAGCGAGAGCGGGCGTTCTCGGAGGTTAAAGCAGCCCTGGCAAACGCTGCACTGCTGGCGCATCCGGACCCGGCGGCCCGGATAGCGCTCACCACCGATGCTTCAGACGTGGCCATAGGGGCTGTCGTAGAGCAGCGCGTCGCTGGGGCTTGGCAGCCGCTCGCTTTTTTCAGCAGAACTTTGCACGACAGCGAACGTAAATACAGCATGTTCCACAGGGAGTTGCTGGCTCTCCACCTGGCCATACGCCACTTCCAGTTCTGGCTGGAAGGGCGCAGCTTCACCGCGTTCATGGATCACGAGCCACTAACGTTCACGATGGCCAAGGTTTCAGAACCGTGGTCGGGCCGGCAGCAGAGACAGCTGGCCGCGATCTCAGAGTTTACTACCGATATTCAGCATGTGTCGGGTAAACTGAATGTGGTGGCGGACTGCCTCTCACGCGCTGTGGTGGCCCCGGTCTACGTGGGGATAGATTATGCAGCCACGGCCGTGGAGCAGATTAGCGATGCAGACGTGTGCGTGCTCCAGTCTGGACCAACAGGGTTAAGGCTGGAGAGCAGGGTGCTGCAAGATGGCATACCCCCCCTAATCTACAATGTCTCCACAGGGCACCCGCGTCCAGTGGTCCCTGTCGCGTGGCGCTGCCGCGTGTTTGAGTTGGTTCACACTCTGGCGCACCCAGGAGTGCGCGCGTCGGTCAAAATGGTGGGAGAGAAGTTTGTGTGGCCGAGCCTACGCATACAAGTAAAACAGTGGGCTGCAGCCTGCGTGGTGTGCCAGCGAGCCAAGGTACACAGACACACGAAAGCTCCCTTGGAGCCGTTTCAGGTACCGGCTAAGAGGTTCGACCATGTTCACGTGGACCTCGTGGGCCCCCTCTCGCCATCACAGGGGTGCACGCACCTCCTGACAGTGGTGGACCACACCACGCGCTGGCCAGAAGCAGTCCCGCTGGCGGCAACCACGTCCGCGGACATAGCACGCGCTTTTTTAACAGCATGGGTGGCGCGTTTTGGAGTCCCGTCGGACATTACATCCGACAGGGGCCCTCAATTTGTTTCGGAACTCTGGTCCGCGATGGCCCGCAGCCTGGGTGTTACAATTCATCGCACAACCGCGTATAACCCACAGGCCAACGGGTTATGCGAGCGTTTTCATAGATCACTGAAAGCAGCACTCAGGGCTTCACTGACGGATGCAAATTGGGTGGACAGGTTGCCGTGGGTTTTATTGGGGTTGCGCTCCGCGCCAAAAGAGGATCTGGAAGCTTTCCCGGCAGAGCTGGTTTTTGTGAAGCCCCTACGGCTGCCCAGGGAATTTCTGCCAGATAATCCCGCGCCGGACAGCTGCCCGTCTCAGCTTTTGCAGCGTAGCGCGAACACAGGCACGCTGCCGGGCCCTGCCCACCACTGTTTTCCGCGTGTTTTCGTGCCTAAAACTTTGAAGAACGCGGAGTTCGTGTTCGTCAGACACGACGCCCACCGCCCTCCATTGCGCCCACCCTATGATGGACCGTTCAGAGTGTTGGAAACAGGGGATAAGCATTTTTTGCTAGACTTGGGGGGTAGATGGGAGAAAATTGGCATAGACAGACTTAAACCCGCCTTTGCCCCTTGGCGTGGAAGACCCCCACGGAGAGCTCCCCAAGGAAGCGATGCAACAGAGCAGCCACACGGACAGGGCGAAGTTCCCCCCCCTTGCCACGGCCCACCCGCAGTCAGATACACTCCCAGCAGCCCCCCACCGGCACAGCAGCGCCACGGAGGCAGTAAACCCCAGTTACAGCAGATATGGGAGGAGACTGAAGCCGAAACAGCATGTGGATTGATATTCTATTGTTCTATCTAAGATGCTGGGGGTGCGGTATGGAAGTTAGGTTATTTCGCACCTCAGACAGAGACAATGAATACACATGGGAGAACAATGCCCAAGAGGGTGAGAGGGGATTGAATGAAGTGTAGTGTAAATATCATGCTGTGTATGAGGAAGTGCCTTGAAGCTTGTGAAGGTGACTTGATATATAGAGAGGAGTGCTTGCTGTAACCAGTCAGTCCATTCTGAGCTTGTGAGATGTGAGTGTGTAATAAATCGTCTGCATTGAATCTGCCTCTTCATTTACACACTCCACAATGCTAATAAACATGGAGGGTTGGAATGATTGGCTTTAAGGCCACCAGACATACAGGGACGCCACCTGGATGCTCTACAGCCCGGGGAGGGGAATGCCTAGTGTCGCAGAGCTGCTGTTGGCACGGGGTGAAAGGCAAACATGAACTTATGGTGCTGGAGCGATCTGGGGCTGTCCGTGTAGTCCGGTGGATGAGGATGAAACAGGCAGAAGATAATCCAAAGGGAGTGATTACTTGCATACATGGAGGTACACACTGCCGTGTATGAAGCGCAATGCTCCGGCGATCTCTTCCTACTCTCACAGTGTTTAAGTAATCACAATACTAACGAGAGAAGAGACCGCCGGTGTGAATGAGCGTGGGCTGCACAAATTGAAAACGTGTGCATGAGTGAGTGTCTGGGCATGTGAATAGAAGTGAATGAGATGTGTGTGTGTGTGTGTGTGTGTGTGTGTGTGTGTGTGTGTGAACACCAATAATGAGACACAGCTGATGACACTGACAGGAGGAGGGGGCGTGCCCGAGCTGTCAGAGAGCTAAGGACCCAAAGGGCTCCCTGAAGCACCTGATGGAAAATAAATAGAGAACGGGCCAAAATAGCCACGGTGTCAGAACTGGGTTTGAAATCACCAAACCCAGATTCATGACACTTATTAATTGCTTTTGTGAGCTTAATTGGTTTCCACTCACGAAATGATTACTTTACACTCCTTCTGTTTATTCCGGGATTGTTCATCTTCTGATTCATCAGCATTTGATAACGCTCTTGATTGTTTTTCTTTACGTTTACGTTTGCTTCTTTTAGACTCCACCAAACTCCTAACTTCCTCTTTCCCACTTCCTACCTCCATTCCTCCTAGTTCACTCCCGGTTTCATCACCTTCTGCTGCTTGCTCTGCCATCTCCTGTCCATTCACAACCCGGTTGTGCCACACCGGTTTGAAGTTCCAGCCTCTCATTGCCATCTAGTTTAGTTTATTACACATCGACCAGCTTTTGGTAACCCATAGATCATAGGAAATGATCCACAGACCATACAGTGTATCCAGAAAGTATTCACAGCGCTTCACTTTTTCCACATTTTGTTATGTTACAGCCTTATTCATAAAGGGATAAAATTCATTTTTTTCCTCAGAATTCTGCACACAATACCCCATAATGACAATGTGAAAAAAGTTTTTTTTTTTTTAGATTTTTGCAAATTTATTAAAAAATAAAAAACTAAGAAATCACATGTACATAAGTATTCACAGCCTTTGCTCAATACTTTGTTGATGCACCTTTGGCAGCAATTACAGCCTCATGTTTTTTTCAATATGATGCCACAAGTTTGACACACCTATCTTTGGGCAGTTTCGCCCATTGTTCTTTACAGCACCTCTCAGGCTCCATCAGGTTGGATGGGAAGTGTCAGTGCACAGCCACTTTCAGATTTCTCCAGAGATGTTCAATTGGATTCAAGCCTGGGCTCTGGCTTGGCCACTCAAGGACATTCACAGAGTTGTCCTGAAGCCACTCCGATGATATTTTGGCTGGGTGTTTAGGGTCGTTGTCCTGCTGAAAGATGAACTGTTGCGCCAGTCTGAGGTCAAGAGCACTCTGGAGCAAGTTTTCATTAAAGATTTTTCTGTACATTTCTGCATTCATCTTTCCCTCTATCCTGACTAGTCTCCCAGTTACTGCTGCTGAAAAACATCCCCACAGCATGATGCTGCCACCACCATTAAGATAAGATAAGATAAGATAAGCCTTTATTAGTCCCACAATGGGGAAATTCCAGGATTGCAACAGCACAGGGATAGCAACACTCAGAGCAACAATCAGAAGGCAAGAAAAAACAAGAGCAGCTAGTATACATATGTACATATATATATATATATATATATATATATATATATATATATATATATATAGAGAGAGAGAGAGAGAGAGAGAGAGAGAGAGAGAGAGAGAGAGAGAGCGAGAGAGAGACACAGTGCGGAGCATTGTGGTTGGTGGATGTGCAGCAGAAAGTCTAAGCTCTCTCTCTCCGCGGATGCGACGGGCCAGCTGGATGTCTTTGGGCATGATTGTGACCCTCTTGGTGTGGATGGCGCACAGGTTGGTGTCCTCGAAAAGACCCACCAGGTAGGCCTCGCTGGCCTCCTGCAGAGCCATGACAGCGGAGCTCTGGAAGCGCAGGTCGGTCTTGAAGTCCTGAGCGATCTCCCTCACCAGGCGCTGGAAGGGCAGCTTACGGATGAGCAGCTCCATGGATTTCTGGTAGCGACGGATCTCTCTCAGAGCCACGGTACCGGGCCTGTAACGGTGAGGCTTCTTCACTCCGCCGATGGTCGGAGCACTTTTTCGAGCAGCCTTGGTGGCCAGCTGCTTCCTGGGGGGCTTTTCCTCCAGTAGATTTACGGGCGGTCTGCTTGGTTCTTGCCATTGCTCTTTATTATTCTGTCTTATATTTCTTGCACGCCGCCTAAACTCCAGCCCGGCACCCGCGTCGTTTTCGCTTCAGTTCCCCGGTATGTCAAGTTTCTTCGTTAGCACCGGGTGGCGGTTGAGTGCTAGCTAGCTCTTCCCTGCTGTATCGTCTCCTGCTGTAAACAGAGGCTCCGTCCACTGACTCGAAAGACCTTTGGGGCGATCTGTGTGTCCGTGATATATAGGCTCATAACCGCTCATAACCATTGGCATGGTTATGAGCGGTGCCTGGTTATGAGCGGTGCCTGGTTTCCTCCAAACATGACGCCTGGCATTCACGCCAAAGAGTTCAATCTTTGTCTCATCAGACCAGAGAATTTTGTTTCTTATGATCGGAGAGTCCTTCAGGTGCCTTTTGGCAAACTCCAGGTGGGCTGCCATGTGCCTTTTATTAAGCGAGTGGCTTCCGTCTGGCCACTCTACCATACAGCCCTGATTGGTGGATTGCTGCAGAGATGGTTGTCCTTCTGGGAGGTTCTCCTCTCTCCACAGAGGAACACTGGAGCTCTGACAGAGTGGCCATCGGGTTCTTGGTCACTTCCCTGACTAAGGCCATTCTCCCCTGATTGCTCAGTTTAGATGGCCAGCGGGCTCTAAGAAGAGTCCTGGGGGTTCCGAACTTCTTTCATTTATGGATGATGGAAGCCACTGTGCTCATTGGGACCTTCAAAGCAGCAGAAATTTTTCTGTACCCTTCCCCAGGTTTGGGCCTCAAGACAATCCTGTCTCGGAGGTCTACAGACAATTTGTTTGACTTCCTGCTTGGTTTGTGCTCTGACATGCACTGTCAACTGTGGGACCTTATATAGACAGGTATGTGCCTTTCCAAATCATGTCCAATCAACTGAATTTACCAAAGGCGGACTCCAATTAAGCTGTAGAAACATCTCAAGGATGATTACTGGAAACAGGATGCACCAGAGCTCAATTCTGAGCTTCATGGTAAAGGCTGTGAATACTTATGTATATATGATTTCTTAGTTTGTTTATTTTTAATAAATTTGCAAAAATCTAAAAAAAAAAATTCACGTCGTCATTATAGGGTATTGTGTGTAGAATTCTGAGGTGAAAAAATGAATTTAATCCCTTTTAGAATGAGGCTGTAACATAACAAAATGTGGAAAAAGTGAACCACTATGAATACTTTCCGGATTCACTGTATGATATCCTATGATGTTCTAGACATACTATATGATGTCATAGACATCATAGACCCACATGATCCTATATGATGTTATAGACATCCCACATGATGTCATAGACAGACTATTAAATGCCGGGATCCTTTGATGTTGATGATTAAAAATTGTAGCTCTGATGCTGGAATCCTTTGATGTTGACGATTCCATGAGTCGTTTTGATGCAGGAATCCTTTGATGTGACACCCTCCACAGAGGCAGACCCACCACAGGTTGATCAAATGTGGGTGTGTGTCCCGTGGTTTAGCTGTTGGCCCTAGAAGCCCAAATGATGTCACTCCTTTTCATCCACAGCCAGTGACTGGTCCTCTCGGCAGTGTTGACCAGCTCTTTAATTGCCCGTCAGTAATCCTGTCCCATGATTCCATTCTTCCTGAGCAGCTTTACAGTTGTTGTGGCTATGAAGCCCCTGCGTCCCACTTCCACTGGGCGCACCTTTATCTTTCAGCCTTTCCTCTGCCTCAGCTGCTAAGTTGGAATACCGCAGCTTCTTACGCTCATAAGCTTCCTCAACAGCGTCCTCCCAGGGTACTGTCAACTCAGTAATATAGGCGAGCTAAGATGAATTAGACCAGAGAACAAGATCTGGTCGCAGGGTGGTCGTTGCGATCTCCGGAGTTCCCAGTCAGCTCGCATCTGCCAATCCCTGGCTGCGTTCAGTGGACCAAGATCAGGGAGTAAGGGACCGGTTCTCAGCTTGGCCCCCGCTTGAACAAATGATGGTAGGTGTTGGTGCACATCCTGGTTGTTGAAGGGCTGGGAATGATGGATGCTCTCTTGAACTCAAGTTTATTGGCTAGACACCTGAGGACCTGATTGTGTCTCCACGTGTATCTACCTTGAGTGAAGCTAGTCCTGCAACCAACCAAGATGTGCTTGAGTGTTGCTGGAGCTGTACACAGAGGGCAGATTTGTGGGAGAGGGCAGCACATCATATGCAGCTTGGATGATGAAGCTCAGCCTGTTGGATTCCATGCCCCAGAGTTCTCGCCACGGGATTTTCCTCTTTTCGACACCCTACCACCTTGTCCATCGATCCTGTTTGGCTTGTGCTATGGCTCTAGCCCTTCTGGCTGCTTCCTCCTGTTGATACAACTCCTCTACCACCATAGTTTGGTGTTTGGCTGGAGATGCCTTTTCACTGTTCCAAAGCCAAGGCCTCCTCTACCTTGTTGGATGTGGCCCACCACGTCACGATGGAGGAGCGCAGATTTGGCCTGTAGTACATGTCACGCCGCGCCATTCATCAGCGGCGCCACCTGCTCACACACCTGATCCTCATCAACGGCGAGGGATAAAAGCCGCCTCGCCCGGAGGCTCGGCCTGAAGCTGTCAGACTTCGTTCCCTCACCGTCGTGAGCATTCCTTTCTTCAGCATCACTATTCTGGGTAAGAACCCTTACCTCCTTTTCCAGTCTGCTCCCCTGTGCACAGGTGGATTCCCCGGCGGCGGACGTCTCCGTTCCATCGCCCATCCTTCGCTGCTGCACGGAGCTCTCCAGGTGGCTGTCTCCCGGGCTACGTTCCCCTTGCTGTGCCAGCTATCCTGACAACTCAAGTAAGATCTTCTCTTGCCATAATTCATCCTGTGTTGGTGTATGCCCGTCACCCTCTCCCTGTGCTCTCTCCATAGGGTTGCTCGGCCGAACGGTCATCTGCCTCTGTGCCTGAAGCAGACGCCACCACCAACACATCTGCATCCCGCAGACACACACTCATACACTCCTGCTGTAAATAAACTCTTTGAACTACTCTAAGCCTGTGTGTGTGCGTCTCCTGAGCCGTGCGTTATATCAGTACGGCTTCAGCAGAGCGGCTCGGCGGACGGCGGGCTCGCACACCGGCTTACCACTCTCGAGGCTAGAGTGGATCAAATTGCTTATCAACAGCAGGTCATCCTGAATCAATTGGTAATTATCACTGGCCGATTGGACCGCCTGGACCCCCAGCAGCCGTTCCCCCTGGCTCCTCAGGGTGGCGCAGCTCCTGCTGTTCCGGTGGCCGTCCAGCCAGCTCCAGTGGCACCGACCCGACTCACACCAATTCCGACCCCCGCCCGCTTTAGCGGAAAGCTCGGCGGAGCGCGGGGGTTTGTGATGCAGTGCGAGTCCGTGTTTGACCGTGTGCCCGGAGACTTTCCCTCAGATCACAGCCGAATCGGCTACATAGGGAACCTCCTGGAGGGGCGCGCTTTAACTTGGGCCCATGCTATTATGGCGAGACCCAGTTATGCCACCCTCACCTATGCCGAGTTCGTGAGGCGCTTCCTGGAGGTGTTTGATCACTCCCGTTCCGAGGCGGTCCAGGTCGATCGGCTTCTCGCTCTCCAGCAGGGAAGCCGGTCGGCCGCGGATTATGCCATCGAATACCGGGTAGCGGCGGAGGAACTGGGCTGGGAGGAGCGCTCCCTCTGCGGCCTGTTTTTCCGCAGCCTCAATAGTGATCTGAGGGATGAACTGGCTGGACGGGATATCCCCGGAACGTTAGCGGAACTAACCTCATTGGCAATCAGCTTGGACAACAGGCTGCGCGAGCGCTCCTCAGGACGGAAGCCGTCTGCTTCTCGCCCTCGAGGAGTCCCGCTACGCCTGCCCCAAACTCGCCCCCTGGCGACGCCGCCACCATCGTGCCCCGAGGAGTCGGAGCCGATGGTGACGGGCTGGGCAAAGCTCTCCCCGGCAGAGAGACAGCGCTGCCGTGAGTTGGGTCTCTGCATGTATTGCGGAGACAGTCAACACACGGTAGAGCTTTGCCCACAAAAGCCAAATGGCGGGGTCCGCGAGTCACTGTAGGGGGCCTCGCGGACGTCAATCGGCAAAGTCCCCTCACTCAATTAAAGCTGCCCATCCGTTTTTGCCACAACCCCACTGGGCACCTCACCCACGCACTGGTGGATTCGGGCGCAGAGGGCAGCTTCATTTCACAAGGCCTGGCAACCCGATTGGGCATCCGCTGTCAGGCACTCAAACACCCCATCTCCCTGGTCCATCTCTCCCGTGCCTCCCTGGGGAGGGTTACCCATCAAACCATTCCTGTCCCAGTCATCATCTCGGGGAACCACCGGGAGGAGATGGTTTTCTACGTCCTGCCCAACTCTGTGTCGCCCGTCATCCTGGGGTATCCCTGGCTACGCCTCCACAATCCTGTCCTGGACTGGAGGTCAGCTGGGGTGTCGGCGTGGAGTACCTTCTGCATGGGCACCTGCCTTCAGTCCGCTGCCTGCTCCCCGTCCGCGGCTCCTCCTGTGGCGGATACAGCACCCCCGGACCTGTCACTGGTGCCCCCAGATTTTCACGACCTGGGTATGGTATTCAGCAAGTCGAAAGCTATGTCTCTTCCCCCGCATCGACCATATGACTGTGCCATCAATCTCCACCAGGGGGCCCCCCTGCCATCTGGTCGGCTCTACAGCCTGTCGGCGCCGGAGAAGGAGACTATGAATACGTACCTGAAGGAATCACTGAGCGCTGGGATTATCCGCCCATCGTCATCTCCCGTGGGGGCGGGGTTTTTCTTTGTAGGGAAGAAGGACGGTTCCCTCCGTCCCTGTATTGACTACCGAGCACTTAATGACATCACTGAGAGGGACCGTTACACCCTGCCCCTCATGGACACTGCCTTCCACTCCCTCCAGGGGGCGACCTGGTTTACCAAGCTGGATCTCCGCAGCGCTTACCACCTCGTCTGGATCCGGGAGGGAGATGAATGGAAAACAGCCTTCCGTACCCCGAACGGCCACTTTGAGTACCTCGTCATGCCGTTCGGGCTGACCAACGCTCCTGCCGTCTTTCAGCACCTCATCAATGACGTCCTCTGGGATTTCATCGGCCTCTTCGTGTTCGTCTACCTGGACGACATTCTGATCTTCTCTAAGTCCAGAGACGAGCACCAGGTCCATGTGAGGCGGGTCCTCCAAAGACTGCTGGAGAATCGTCTGTACGTGAAGGCTGAGAAGTGCGAGTTTTACGCTAGGACCACATCCTTCCTGGGATTCATCATCGCCCAAGACCAGGTGCTCCCGGACCCAGAGAAGGTGAAGGCGGTGGTGGAGTGGCCTACTCCCGCATCCCGGAAGCAGGTGAAACAGTTTGTTGGCTTCGCCAATTTTTACTGCCGTTTTGTCCCGAATTTCAGCTGGATCGTCGAACCACTGACCCGCCTCACGTCCCCGAAGGTCCCGTTCCGGTGGACCGAAGAGGTCGATGCTGCCTTTAAGGCGCTGAAGGCGGAGTTCTCCTCCTCCCGGGTCCTTCGCCAGGTCGACCCCGCGCTGCAGTGCATTGTGGAGGTGGACGCATCGGACACGGGAGTGGGAGCAGTGTTATCCCAGCAATCACCGGACGATGGCGCCAAGCGACCGTGCGCCTTCTTCTCCCGGCGCCTGTCCCCGGCGGAGAGGAACTATGATGTGGGGGACAGAGAGCTCCTGGCCATTAAACTCGCCCTACAGGAGTGGCGCCACTGGCTAGAGGGGGCGGACCTGCCGTTTGTGGTCCTGATGGACCATAAGAATTTAGAGTACCTACGATCTGCCAAGCGCCTGAATGCCCGCCAGGCGCGTTGGTCTCTGTTCTTCGCCAGGTTCCGGTTCTCTATCACCTTCAGGCCAGGCTCCAAGAACGGCCTGCCTGACGCCCTCTCTAGACAGTTCACCCCCGTGGAGGCTGAGGAGACGCCCCACACTATCCTGCCCAGGTCGTGCGTCGTGGGAGCTATCTCTTGGGACATTGTGGACAAGATCCGGAGGGCACAGGAGGTGGAACCTGATCCTGGCGGCGGACTGGAGGGAAGACTGTTCGTTCCGTCTGCGGTCCGAGGAGAGGTCATCCACTGGCTCCACACCTCCCAGCTCACCTGTCATCCCGGCACCTCTCGGATGATCAGCCTCCTCCAACGGTCCTTTTGGTGGCCGGGCCTGCGGAGGGATGCAGCCCGCTACGCCCGGGCTTGTCCAATTTGTGCAACCTGCAAATCGGGAAACGCCCCTCCAGCGGGTCTGCTCCAGCCCCTGCCCGTCCCTGGCAGGCCATGGTCGCACATCGCACTGGATATCGTCACCGGGCTCCCAGTCTCCAACTCATTCGACACCATCCTGACCATCGTGGACCGTTTCTCCAAGGCGGCACACTTCGTCCCCCTGCGAGGTCTCCCTACCGCCCTGGAGACGGCGGGCTACCTCGTCCAACACGTGGTCAGGCTGCATGGGATCCCGGTGGACGTGGTCTCGGACCGGGGCCCCCAATTTTCATCCGAGGTTTGGAAATCCTTTTGCAACGCCATCGGAGCCAAGGTGAGCCTCTCCTCCGGCCATCACCCCCAGTCTAACGGGCAGTGTGAGAGGACCAATCAGGAGCTGGAGGCTGCGCTCCGCTGTGTTGCAAGATCCAAGCCGACATCATGGAGCAACCATCTCGCCTGGGTGGAGTACGCCCACAACACCGCCCGCTCTTCTGCAACGGGGATGTCCCCCTTCAAGGCGTCCCTGGGTTACGACCCCCCGCTGCTCCCAGCGCAGGAGGGCGAGGTAACTGTTCCGTCAGTTAGGGCGCACGTGAGGCAGTTCCGCTCCACCTGGGCCGCCGCGCGTCATGCGCTTTTACGCACGGCGGAGCGCAACAAGACCGTGGCGGACCGGCGCAGAAGACCTGCCCCGGCGTACAGAGTTGGGCAACTTGTCTACGTTTCCACCCAGGACGTCACCCTAAAAGGCGAGAGGAGAAAGCTGGCACAGCGCTTCATGGGTCCCTTCCCCATCACCCGGATCATCAACCCGGTGGCTGTGCGCGTGGCTATTCCCCCCTCCCTCCGCATCCATCCCACTTTTCACGTATCGAAGGTGAAGCCGGCAGTTACCGACCCCCTTTGCCCTCCTCCTGCAGCGCAACCCGCGCCCCGGATGATTGGTGGCCACCCGGCCTGGTCCGTCTCCTCCATCCTGGACTCCCGGCGCCGGGGTCGTGGGTTGCAATATTTGGTGGACTGGGAGGGCTATGGGCCCGAGCATCGACAATGGGTGCCCCCGTCGTTTGTGTTGGACCCATCGCTCATCGCGGACTTCCACCGAGCGCACCCGGATAAGCCATCGCCAGGAGGCGCTGCTAGAGGGGGGAGTACTGTCACGCCGCGCCATTCATCAGCGGCGCCACCTGCTCACACACCTGATCCTCATCAGCGGCGAGGGATAAAAGCCGCCTCGCCCGGAGGCTCGGCCTGAAGCCGTCAGACTTCGTTCCCTCACCGTCGTGAGCATTCCTTTCTTCAGCATCACTATTCTGGGTAAGAACCCTTACCTCCTTTTCCAGTCTGCTCCCCTGTGCACAGGTGGATTCCCCGGCGGCGGACGTCTCCGTTCCATCGCCCATCCTTCGCTGCTGCACGGAGCTCTCCAGGTGGCTGTCTCCCGGGCTACGTTCCCCTTGCTGTGCCAGCTATCCTGACAACTCAAGTAAGATCTTCTCTTGCCATAATTCATCCTGTGTTGGTGTATGCCCGTCACCCTCTCCCTGTGCTCTCTCCATAGGGTTGCTCGGCCGAACGGTCATCTGCCTCTGTGCCTGAAGCAGACGCCACCACCAACACATCTGCATCCCGCAGACACACACTCATACACTCCTGCTGTAAATAAACTCTTTGAACTACTCTAAGCCTGTGTGTGTGCGTCTCCTGAGCCGTGCGTTATGTCAGTACAGCCATGTTTGGGGTCCACATCTTCCCTGTTGCCAGGGTAGGAGCAGCACCTCTTACTACAGGGTCCCAGGAGTTGGCGAACAACATGTCCAGCCTCACCTTGGCACATTTGAATTCCTCAACCAGGCTAGACAATGGCAGCAACGGGCTCCATCGCTGTAGAGTCCAATGCTGCTGAGACATTTTGGGAGGCCAGCCACTTCCTCACATAAGAGCTCACTAGCCTTTCCAGACGCTGAGCATGGGTTAGGGACACCATACATGGTCAACGTCCACAGTAGTCTGGGCAGCAGCCCAAACTGGAAGCACCAGAGCTTCAGTTTCCCTTGAAGTGTGGTGTTATTAATCTGCCTGAGGCCATTAACTGTGTCCTGCCAGAGTTGTTCAAGTTGTTGGGTGTCTCTGAGGTCTGTGTTATACCATCATCCAAGGCTCTTGATGGGCTTCTCTAAGACTGTGGGGATTGGTTCATCACTGATGTGGAACCACACTCCCATTAGTTTGCCTTTAACAATGATGATGCTGCGAGATTTGCTTGGCTTAAACTCCATTCTTGCCCACTGGATGTTCTCCTGGAGTTTCTGCAGCAAGTGTCTAGTGCATGGTTTTGTTGCTGTGATAATGGTCATATCATCCATGTATGCTCTAATTGGCGGAAGATGCAGGCCGCTCTTGGCCCTCTCGTGACCCACTACCCAACGGGATACCCAGTGATCACTTCCATTGCCATGACGAATGCTAGGGGGGAAATGGTACATCGTTATGTTTGTGCCTGTCTTTCTGTTGAGATGGGTTTTTTTCTCCTCTTCCTCCTCTATTGCTTGAGAGAGGCTCCTTTTGTTACCTATGCCCGTTAATTTGGGACTGTATTGGTCTGTCTGTATTTTGCTGCTTATTAGCGTGTTTTCTTTTTTCTCTTCCTTTTTTGTTTGAGAGACGCTGTGTATTGCTTCCATTGTTGTGTCTCGGTATTTTCACCTGTGTATTATGGAGTATATTCCTGGTTTTGTTTTTTTTTTTGGGGGGGGGGGTTTCTCCCCATGCTCTGTTTGTAGCACCATGTTCTTATTTATTGTTCCTTATTGGCTCTTGTCATTTTTTCCTGGTTCCCTTCCTTGGTGGGGTTTATTTTTTTTTTTGGTTCTTGCCCTCCTAGCCTCCCCCCGGCCTTTGTAGCCTTCTGGGTGGGGGGGAGGCTTGGGTGTTTCGCTGTGCCCAGAGTGCGCCATTCAGGGGGGAGTACTGTCATGGTCTGAGCACTGATATCGTCCGCACTCGGGTCATGAAGTATTTTCCTCCCGTTCTGTGTTAGTTTTCCTTATGGCCTTCCAGGGCACTTATTCTGACAGCGTCTCTGCGGGACTTCCGGCTGTCAAAGCCGAGTTGCATGGTGACAGCTGATTGCCATTCCACTGATTAATGCTCATTATCTGTTTCACCCTCTAAGCCCTATTTAAGGGAGCAGTCGAGGTTACTCAGGGCTGCGACCTCACTCACACTACATTGGACACACTACATTGGCTGGAATCCCTAACCCCAATTCCAGTCTTCCTTCTCCTCGTGATCAGTGAGGTACTTGTTATCCCGTATGTACTGTGACCATGCCCTAGTTGTAGTTTTATTTGTGTTTTGCCCCTCGTGGCTCATTATTTTGCTATTGTGATCTTTCCCTAATAAATATGCAAACTCAACGGCTGCCTATAGCGTCCCAATAGTGGTCCGCGAGGACCACCCCATGACACACAATTTGCCGTTGAATTGGGGGCCAGGGGTGGTGGGGTGGTATTGCAGTACTTAAGGAATCGCAGTATCATAGCAGTATTGCATCATGACCCAAGTATAGCAATGGGTATCATATTGTGAGGTCACTCATTATTCCCATCACAATTTCCATTTAGTTCAGTAAATTCATTAATGTTTATGGAACTGACTGCCGCCTTACTCAGTCTAGTAAAGAACAGACATTATGAGATTTACAGTGAAGTGTGAAATCTTGACTGTCATGCTTCTTCTTTATCCTAGTGATCTTTTTACTCCTAATAACAGACTACTTTCACATTATGAGCCATGTTGTTCAATTTCAGTTGGTTTATTAGATTAAATTTACTTGTCATGACAACTGACATTCATAATTTCAAGTGAATTTTAATTGATGGCAATATTGTCATTGCATCATGTGATGAGGTCCAGAATATAAAAGGAAGCCTGATGGGGGCGCAGATAGCTGTTTTGGCAGCAACTGATAGCACTGACGCTAACAACAGTGCTAAGTGAATACAGTGCAATATGCATGCATAGAGGTACAAAATTTGCATAAAACAAATCTGACCATTCTTAATCAAGTCACATGACCACATATCAAACACATATGCAGTCTAGGACCACATAAGAAATTGGCTCAGATCAGACCCGAAACACTGGATTTGTCAAACTAAAAAGCCCTAAAAACTAAATCAGACCTGGGTCACAATAGAGTAAAAAAAAATGGATTTGAGTCACTTAAGGCTGAACATAGCCTTAAAGTTCCCACTGTGAGACATGAGCACAAATAAACATCCCAATTGGGTCATCAGTCATGCATGAACACCCACATACATGTGAACACACACATACAACACACCCCTTAAGTTGTTTGTTAAATTAATTAGGCCATGCTCAATGGGCGCTACAGTTTTATGAATAGAGCTATAGAAAATGATGGAGCATCCCAAGAAAACAGAACATATTTGCTAGCTCTATTAGAAAAGTTAGTCTAAGTGTTGTTTGTTTTCCATGTGTATTTTTCTTAGAATTTGTTCAAAGTTTCTTTAGATCCCAAGTATTCAGTAAATTAAAAAAAATATCTCTTGCAACAGGCCTGTAAAAAGTTTATATAGTTGTATGTTAATTGGCATCAAAACTGGGGATTCTAAATTGTCCTTAGGTATGATTGTGAGAGTGAATGGTTGTCTGTCTCTCTGTGTTGGCCCTGCGATGGACTGGCGATCTGTCCAGGGTGTACCCTGCCTCTCGCCCAAAAGATGCTGGGATAGGCTCCAGCCCCCCCGCGACCTGAAAAGGATTAAGCGGAAGAAGAAGATGATGAAGATGTTTACTTGCCTGTCAACCACTGAAGGTCAGGCACTATACATGAAGGCCTACCGAATAGTTAGCAGTGGAGTCATAGAGAAACTACAACAAAACTGTCATGTGTCCTGCAGCTGCAGTCAGGTAGCGCACTCGTATTCTGGAATTTGTGTTTTGCACTGAGAGGATTCCGTCTAGCCACTCACTCAGCTCTGTAGGCAGTTCCTTTGACCTCTTGGCTTTGTTTTTTTGCTCTGATATGCATTGTAAGTTGTGAGGCCTTCTATAGAGAAGTGTGAGTCTTTCCAAAACATGTCCAGTCAATTTAGTTTATCACAGGTGGACTCCAATCAACATATAGAAACATATCAGCAAAAATCAAGAGAAAAGGGAGGCACTTGAGCTAAATTTCAAGTGTTTTTGCAAAGTGTCTGAATACTTATACACATGTGATATTTCAGTTTTTTTAAATTTACAAAAAAAAAATCCTAAGATTTTGTTTTCACTTTGTCATTATGACATACAGAGTGAAGATTAATTAGGAAAAAAATAATTTAAACAATTGTATCATCAGGCTGCAACATAACAAAATAAGAAAAGATGCTGAGGGGGTGAATACTTTTGCACTCCACTGTAGTGTTGTGTCTGTTGTCAGATGATACAAGTTTTAAACAAACAAGCAAACAAAAAGTTCACAAATCAACATTTGACCATCTGGCATCATGCAACTGCAACAGAAACACCTGAAAAATATGGAATACATTTTCTAAATGAATGAATGAATGAATGAATGAATGAATCTTTATTTCGGATAGATTAAAAGTAAAGATTAAAAGAAAGGAACAGAATAATATAACAAAGGGGAAAAAAATCTAACAAGGTCAAATTAGACAATAACTCCTCTGATTATACAGTTCAACATAAGTTATCCGAAATGGGTGATGGCTGAAGCCGCAGCTTATATTGCCCACCCATGTTCCATTCAAGAATTCAAAAGAAAAACAAAACAAGAGCGATTACAATTCAGAACAAAGCTAAGACAAAACGTGACAAAAAAAACAACAAAAAACTAAGCAACAGCACAACACAGACTGAATATGATAATTCTTATGTGATTTTACATGTCATCTTGTATATGTGTTTGGAGTATTTCTTCTTTTAGTTTTTGTTTAAATTGTCCAAGCATTGTACATGATTTTAATTCAGGTCCAAAAGCATTCCACAATCTGACTCCTTGCACTGAGACACAATGCTACTTGGTGGTAGTTCTCACTGAAGGTTTTTGAAATATACTTGTTCCTCTGAAATGATATTGTTTCTCCCTTATTTAGAACAACTTTTGGATATTTGCGGGCAGTGATAGATTCTTCACTTTAAACATTATTACTGCAGTTTTAAAGTCAACCAGATCTTTCAACTTGAGAGCTTTTAATTTAAGAAAAAGTGGGTTTGTTGGTTCCCTGTAAGCAGCTTTGTTTATTATTCTAATAGTTCTCTTCTGAAGCATAAAGACTGGATATACACTACCATTCAAAAGTTTGGGGTCACTTAGAAATTTCCTTATTTTTGAAAGAAAAGCACTTTTTTTCAATGAACTTTAAACTAATCAGAAATACACTCTATACCAGGGGTCACCAACCTTTTTGAAACCAAGAGCTACTTCATGGGTATCGAGTCATGTGAAGGGCACCAGCTTGACACACTCCTCTAAAATAACAAATTGTGTATATATATATATATATATATATATATATATACACACATAAATAAATAATTATCAATAACTTAGAGTGGGTAACAGACAAGATCAATATTCAACACTTTATTTTTATTAATCTCAGCAATTGTTCAGATGATCACTTCTACATTTCATAAAAAAAATGTCCAGTTTTCACCAGTCCCTTTTAACCATAAAAAACTAAACCCTTTTAATTCATGAACTATGTTGAACCATGTTTGAAAAAGTTATGCAACATTTAAGAAAAATCAACTTTCATATTAAATAAATCTTATCACATTTTTAACTGAACAAATCTGCTGCAATTCTGCTCAAAATCTGTTACATTTAATAAACACACTTTTGTATGTTCTTCTTCACTGGAATTATATCCATACAGTTCTTGCCAAGAATCATGCTGGAGTAATAACCAGCACTGTCCTTTCATGAGAAGAAGCTAAACAGCACTGAGAGTGCTTATATGCACGGTGGTGCAGTGGTTAGCACCGCGGCAGCAGTTTACCCTCGGTCGGGGGATCGCGGGGATCGGGGGTTCGATCCCTGCCCCCGGTCAACAGTGATCTGCGTGGAGTTTGCATGTTCTCCCCGTGTTTGCGTGGGTTTCCTCCCACTTGCCAAAAACATGCAGGTTAGGGAGTTAAGGGGCGCTTGCAACCGGCAGCTGGTGGCTTGTCACCGGACTGCAGAACAAATCTACCTACGGGTACAAAAAAAAAGAGTGGGCAGCACTTTCATGACGCGTTGAAGTGCCGCTTCGCCGTCGCCCCGCAAATGAAACACACGCAGCTTCCTTTCACGGTAGTAAAATAGAACTCTTCCTCCCGCTCACTTTGAAAATGATAAATTTTCTGTCTTTTTTGGGGGGCTAGAAAACAGCACTGCGTTCACCATCTTTACTGCCCGCTAGCTTATGCTCCAGCGCGAAGGTTTTGTCATGCGCACAATACTGACCTTTGAACTAGGTCAGAGTTCACCTTAACTTTACGTATAATAAACATATTTTCATTTTTTTTATTTTTAAGACATTGTCATTTTAAAATCTATATAAATGCAAGTGTGATTTTAAAAAATAGCGCAGAAAAAATTACATCTTAGACGCAGCTCACTTGCGAGTTGTGCTATTTTTAGAACAGGCCTGCGGGCGACTCATGTGGTCCCTGCGGGCGACATGGTGCCCGCGGGCACCGCGTTGGTGACCCCTGCTCTATACATTGCTAATGTGGTAAATGACTATTCTAGCTGCAAATGTCTGGTTTTGGGTGCAATATCTACATAGGTGTATAGAGGCCCATTTCCAGCAACTATCACTCCAGTGTTCTAATGGTACAATGTGTTTGCTCATTGCGTCAGAAGGCTAATGGACAATTAGAAAACCCTTGTGCAATCATGTTAGGTCTGCAATGCTGTAATTGCTGCAAATGGAGGATTCTTTGACGAAAGCAAAGTTTGAAGGAAAAAATTATTTCAAATACAAATCATTATTTCTAACCTTGTCAATGTCTTGACTATATTTTCTATTCATTTTACAACTCATGGTGGTAAATAAGTGTGACTTTTCATGGAAAACACAAAATAATTGTCTGGGTGACCCCAAACTTTTGAACGGTAATGTATGTTTGTTTTATATGTATTTCCCCATACTTCAGTACAATATGCCATGTATGGGAGTATTAATGAATGATACAAAGTATATAGTGTGGGTTGATTCAGCATATATTTCACTCTGTGTAGCATTGCAGTTGATTTGGATATTTTACCTTTAATATAATTAATATGTGACTTCCAACACAGTTTATTATCAATTATTACTCCAAGAAATTTAATTTCTGATACCCTTTCAATCTCTACACCACTTACACTGAGTTTAGATACTGAGTTGTTATGATGGTTATTAAAAATTATAAATTTTGTCTTACTTAAATTGAGCATTAATTTGTTTGAATCAAACCACAGTTTAAGCTTTCATAATTCCTTTCCGAGTGTATCCAAAAGTTGTTCCAAATTGCTTCCACTGCATAATAAATTAGTGTAATCTGCAAATAATATTAAATCCATTTTTTCCTAAACTTTACATATGTCATTTATATACATATTGAATAACAATGGCCCCAAAACTGAACCCTGTGGGACTCCACAAGTAACCTTCAGTAACTGCGAGTTTTTGCTACCAACACATACATACTGATATCTGTTCTTTAAGTAACTACATAACCAGGACAGTGCTACCCCCAATACCATAATTTTGTAGTTTCTTTAACAATAATTTATGATCCACTGTATCAAATGCTTTTTTAAGATCCAGGAATACCCCAACTGAATACTCTTTATTTTCAACAGCAGTTGATATTTTTTCTATAAATTCCATTAGAGCAAATGCAGTTGTCCTCTTGTGTCTGAACCCATATTACTGCTCACACAATAAATTATTCTTCATTATGAAGTTGTCAGTTCTCTCACAGAATATTTTTTCAATTATCTTGGAAAATTGTGGCAATAGTGAAATAGGTCTATAGTTTGAAAATTCCCCTCTGTCACCCGTCGTATATCGGAATTACTTTAGCTATTTTCATTGCCATCCATCCATCCATCCATCTTCTACCGCTTTTCCGGAGGTCCGGGTCGCGGAGGCAGCAGTTCAAGCAGAGAAGCCCAGACTTCCCTCTCCCCAGCCACCTGCTCCAGCTCTTCAGAGGGGATACCAAGGCGTTCCCAGACTAGCTGGGAGACATAGTCTCTCCACCGAGTCCTGGGTCTGCCCCGGGGTCTCCTCCCAGTGGGACGTGCCTGAAACACCTCAAGTGGGAGACGTCCAGGAGGCATCCTAATCAGATGCCCATACCACCTCAACTGACTCCTTTCAATGTGGAGGAGCAGCGGTTCTACTCTGAGCCTCTCCCGGATGACTGAGCTCCTCACCCTATCTCTGAGGGTGAGTCCAGCAATCCTACGGAGAAAGCTCATTTCAGCCGCTTGTATCCGCGATCTCGTTCTTTCGGTCATTACCCAAAGCTCGTGACCATAGGTGAGAGTAGGAACGTAGATTGACTGGTAAATCGACAGCTTTGCCTTAGAACTAAGCTCCCTCTTCACCACAACAGACCGGTACAACGTCCGCATCACTGCAGATGCTGCTCCAATCCGTCTGTCGATCTCTCGCTCCATTTTCCCCTCACTCGTGAACAAGACCCCAAGATACTTAAACTCCTCCACTTGGGGCAGGAGCCTGTCCCCAACCCGGAGAGGACAATCCACCTTTTTCCGGCTGAGGACCATGGACTCGGACTTGGAGGTGCTGATTCTCATCCCAGCCGCTTCACACTCAGCGGCAAACCATCCCAGCAAGAGCTGTAGGTCATTGCTGGATGAAGCCAACAGGACAACATCATCTGCAAACAACAGAGATGAGATCCTGTGGTTACCAAGTATGACACCCTCCATTCCCTGGCTGCGCCTAGAAATCCTGTCCATAAAAATTATGAACAGGACCGGTGACAAAGGGCAGCCCTGGCGGAGTCCAACTCTCACTGGGAATGACTCCGACCGAGTGTTGGCAATACGAACCAAACCCTCACAACGGTCGTACAGAGACCGAATAGCTCGTAACAACAAGCCCGATACCCCATACTCCCGAAGCACCCCCCACAAAAATCCACGAGGGACGCGGTCAAATGCCTTCTCCAAGTCCACAAAACACATGTAAACTGGTTGGGCAAACTCCCACGAACCCTCAAGAATTCTCGAGAGGGTAAAGAGCTGGTCCGATGTGCCACGGCCAGGACGAAAACCACATTGCTCCTCCTGAATCCGAGGTTCGACCAACGGCCGGACTCTCCTCTCCAGTACCTTGGCATAGACCTTCCCAGGGAGGCTGAGGAGTGTGATCCCTCTAAAGTTGGAGCACACCCTCCGGTCCCCTTTTTTGAAGAGAGGAACCACCACCCCGGTTTGCCATGCCAAAGGCACTGCCCCCGACCTCCACGCAATGTTGCAGAGGCGTGTCAACCATGACAGCCCAACAACATCCAGGGCCTTGAGGTACTCGGGGCGAATCTCGTCCACCCCCGGGGCCCGGCCACCAAGGAGATTTTTAACCACCTTGGCGACCTCAGCCCCTGTGATAGGCGAGTCATCCCCCTTGTCCCCAAACCCTGCTTCCTCTGTGGAAGGCGTATCAGTGGGATTGAGGAGATCCTCGAAGTATTCCTTCCACCGCCCGACGATATCCCCAGTTGAAGTCAACAGTGTCCCATCCGCACCATACACAGTGTGGACGGGGAGCTGCTTTCCCCTCCTGAGCCGCCGAACAGTTTGCCAGAATCTCTTTGAAGCCGACCGAAAGTCTTGTTCCATGGCCTCACCGAACTCCTCCCATACCCGGGTTTTTGCTTCAGCAACCACCCGAGCTGCACTCCGCTTGGCCTGCCGGTACACCTCAGCTGCTTCGGGAGTCCCACAAGCCAACCAAGCTTGATAGGACTCCTTCTTCAGCTTAATGGCCCCCCTCACCACTGGTGTCCACCACTTGGTTCGGGGGTTGCCACCACGAGATGCACCGACCACCTTGCGGCCGCAGCTCTGGGCCGCCGCTTCAACAACAGAGGTGGAGAACATGGCCCATTCAGACTCCATGTCTCCAGACTCCCTCGGAATGTGGTTGAAGTTCTTCCGGAGGTGGGAGTTGAAGACCTCCCGGACAGGGGCCTCAGCCAGACGCTCCCAGCACACCCTCAATATACGTTTGGGTCTACCAGGTCTGAATGGCTTCCTCCCCTGCCATCGGATCCAACTCACCACCAGGTGGTGATCAGTTGACAGCTCTGCACCTCTCTTTACTCGGGTGTCCAAGACATACGGTCGCAGGTCTGATGATACGATAACAAAATCGATCATCGACCTGCGGCCTATTTTCATTGCACTGGGAAATATACCTGTTTGGAGAGACAGGTTACAGATATACGTCAGTGACTTCACTAAGCATTCAATGATAGTTTTGACTAAAAGCATGTCAAAACCTGCTGGCGCAGGTTTAAACTGGGCTGCACAGTGGCGCAGTGGTTTAGCACTGCAGCAGCACAGTTTACCTTCGGCCGGGGGATCGCGGGGATCGGGAGGTCATGGGTTCGATCCCAGCCCCCGACCAACAGTGAGCTGTGTGGAGTTTGCATGTTCTCCCTGTGTTGCGTGGGTTTACTCCGGGATTTCTCCGGTTTCCTCCCGCATACCAAAAACATGTAGGTTTAGGGCGCTCGCGCACGCAGCGACCGGCAGCCGGTGGCTTGTCACCAGACTGCAAACCAAATCTACCTACAGGTACAAATAAGTAACAAAAAAAAAAAAAAAACCCATCACAGTCCGTAAACGATTTAACAGTTTCAATGACCTCTCTCTCGTCTGTGTTATTTATGAAAATGGAGTCTTTTATAGCAATGGTTTTGCTTATTGTATCATCTGTAGATGCTGCAATGGGTATTTCTTGAGCCAAATTAGGACCAATGTTAACAAAAAATTTATTAAATTCTTCTGCAGGTGAGACTGCATTCACACTCTGAGTCATTTTTTTTTTTTTTTTTTTTGGAAAGATTGGTTGGGTAGCTTGTATTTCTGTTTTTATTTCCAAGAATATTGTTAAGTATTGTCCATGTATTTTTAATGTTATCTCTGTTTTTCTCTAGTTCTTTACTGTAATAGTCTCTTTTACTACATCTCATTATATATGTTAACTTATTTTTGTATGTTTTATACCGCTGCTCTGCTTCTTTTGTCCTTTTCTTTAGAAAAGCTTTATATAATGAATTTTTCTTTTTACACACTTTTTGTAATCCTTTGGTTAACCATGGCTTATCGACAAATTTCTGTTTAAGCTTTTTCTTTACTAATGGACATTTTTTTTCATAGAGAGTGGTTACAATGTTCATAAATATGTCATAGGCTTCATTTACATCTGATACATAGACTTTTGTCCAGTCTTGCTTCAGCAGGTCTTCTTTAAAAGAACTAATTGCATTTTGTGATTTGTATCTGAAAGATTTTAAAGTTTTTTCTGTATTGGCCCCCGTGTGGCCATGGATAAGTGCAAAGACTGGCAAATGGTCACTTATGTCCATCCATCCATCCATCTTCTACCGCTTTTCCGGAGGTCCGGGTCGCGGAGGCAGCAGTTCAAGCAGAGAAGCCCAGACTTCCCTCTCCCCAGCCACCTGCTCCAGCTCTTCAGAGGGGATACCAAGGCGTTCCCAGACCAGTCACTTATGTCATTTATCAATAATCCACTTTCTATTTTTTTATCAATAATATTAACAAACAGGTTATCAGTAAGTGTAGCAGTGTGAACTGTGATTCTACTGGGATGTGTTATTGTGGGATATAGATTCATACTGTACATAGAATTCATGAACTCTGTAATTACATTTTGTTGAAATGGATTTAGCAAATCAATATTGAAGTCTCCACAGATTACAACCATTTTCTTATTAGTTATATTATTGTACAGCTCGACTAACTTATCTCTGAATGTCTCAATGCAATTTCCTGGCATTCTATATATACAACTTATAATTAGATTTTTTGTTTTATCTTGGTCAATCTCAACAGTAACACATTCCAGAATCCCTGGTAGTGCAAAGGACATTCCATTTACAAGTTTACACCTATACAGGTCATCAATATACAGTGCAACACCACCACCCCTTTTTTTTTTTTAGATCTATTAATATAAAACTTCTGATATCCCTCTATTGCCATGTCACAAACATGGGCGTTAGATACATTATCTTGTAATTAAACTACATTTTCACAGGAATGAAATGGACACCATGTTTTTTAACAGCAATACTGGGCTAGATCAAATACAATATGTATCGTGCCAATTTCACCCCCCCCCCCAATTAATTTTATCTCTGTGGTGAATACCAAGAGAAAACACAGATGTTCCCTTCATCCCCTAGCCTTATTGGTCCATTTGGAGTGAATATAGATGGATGGATGGATGGATGGATAGATAGATAGATAGATAGATAGATAGATAGATAGATAGATAGATAGATAGATAGATAGATAGATAGATGTACTTTATTGATCCCAAACTGGGAAATTACAGTGTAACAGCAGCATGACAGCAGACAACCAAACAACAGAAACACACACATGACAAAGGGATTACCCGTGGAAAGTAAAAACTAACACGACTATAAAACCTATATACATCATAGCTTAATATATGATGACGCGTATAAATACACGAATCATCCCATTGCACAAAAAAGAAGATTTAGGTACCTATTTACTAACTCCATTTTATATTTACTTATTTTTGTAGGAGGTCACTTGGGTTCTAAATATTTTATTGGGTTTTAGACCTTTGAATTTTTAACCTCTTTGACTAGTTTTTAACTTTTAATATGACCCTTCTCTCTTACCTCTGGTTTTTCTCCCATCTCTTTGTCTTTTTATACCCTGATTGACGGAGCCTTGAGTATTCTTATCATGTTTATAGTCAGCTTCATATGTGCCTGTGTTTGTGTCTATGTTGAATGTAATTTGTGGCTTGTAAATATGGATGTCACCAGACTGCAAAACAAATCTACCTACGGGTACAAATAAAGTAACCTGAACCTGAAGGACTATCAGGAGCAGAGTGAAAATGTGAGGTACCAGTTAGTCTGTAAGGTGCAGTGTGGCAGCATAGCTATGACCAGAATACAACATCATAGTGAGTTACTGTACAGTGAAATTGCATGAGGCAGGAAAGATTTCCTGTATCTGGCTGTTCAACAGCGAAGCTGTAGTAGTCTACTGGAGAAAGTGCTTCGGTGTCTGTCTAGTGTGTGGTGGAGGAGGTGATCAGGATTGTCCATGATGGATCGCAGTTTATTTAGTGTTCTCCTTTCCACACACTGTCTCAAAGGTCTCCGGTCTGAGACCAGTTACAGAGCCAGGCCTCTTGATAATCTTGTCAAGTCTGTTGGTGTCTCTGGCCCTGATACTGCTACCCCAACAGACAGCAGCAAAGAAGATGGCGCTGGCAACAAAGGTCTTGTAGAAAAGCTCCAGCATCCTGCTGCACACGTTAAAGGATCTCAGCTTCCTCAGGAAGTAGAGTCTGCTCATCCTCTTCTTGTGCGCAGCATTGGTGTTGGATCTCCAGTCCAACCCATTGCTGATCCTGACACCCAGATATCTGTAGCCCTCAACCACTCCCACATCCTCCCCCCTAATCTGCAGTGGCTGAGAAGTCGTCTTCCTCTTCCTGAAGTCAATCACCGTCTCTCTGGTCTTGCTGACATTCAACCTCAGGTGATTCTGCTCTGTCCACTCCACAAATCTGTCTACCAGTGTCCTGTACTCCCCCTCCTCTCCTCCTCTTATACACCCCACAACAGCTGAGTCATCAGCTCTCTGGGTCTCTGAGTCTCTGAGTCTCTGAGTTCTCTGAGTCGTCAGTGCACACGTCAACACAACAGTGTTGTACTGAAAGTCAGTGGTGTATAAGGTAAAGAGAAAAGGAGAGAGCACAGTCCCCTGTGGAGCTCCCGTATCACTACCCACCACTCCAGACAAAACATTGCCCAGCTGGACAAACTGTGGTCTGCCTGTCAGGTAGTCAGTAATTCAGGAGATCACAGAGCTGTCAACCCCCATCACCCGCAGCTTCTCACCCAGCAGCAGTGGCTGGATGGTGTTAAAGGCACTGGAGAAATCAAAAAAAGTGATTCTCACAGTATCTTCTCCACTATCCAGGTGCAGATGGGCTCGTTGCAGCAGGTAGATGACAGCATCTTCAACTCCTAAGTGGTGCTGATATGCAAACTGCAGAGGGTCCAGCCACATCTTCACCTGTGGCCTCAGGTGGGCTAAGATCAGTCTCTCCAGGACCTTCATCACATGAGATGTGAGGGCAACTGGTTGATAGTCGTTCAGGTCTGATGGAGATGTCTTCTTGGGGACAGAAACCAGGCAGGATGTCTTCCACAGCACCGGTACTCTCTCCAGACTCAGGCTCAGGTTGTACAGGTGTTTCAGTACCAGAGCTAGTTGGTTGGCACAGGTCCTCAGGATCCTTGCGGAGATGCCATCAGGGTCCGCTGCCTTCCGCTGACAGAGTCTCTCCAGCTGTTTCTCCACCTGGTCTGTAGTCACCGTGAAGTGAGGGAGGGTCCTGGTGCCCCTTGAGGAGGAGGAGGGGTGAGATGGAGAGAGGTTCTGCACAGGAGGGTGGGTGGGGAGGAGTGCGTGGGGGTCTGGTTGTCTTGCTGGGGTGACAGACTGTGAGTTGAACCTATTAAAAAACAGATTCAGTTCCTCAGCTTTCTCCTGGCTCCCAGATGGCTGCCTGACTCTCCCATTGCACCCAGTTATTTGCTTCATTCCCTCCCACACATGTGCTGAATATGCTCTCAGTGAAGATACATACAAAGATGTCTGACATTATGATTTCCTTGCGGCAAAATGCATGACTGGTTTGCATGATTGGAAAGCCCTGGAAAAATTTGGAAAAACTGGATTTGCTTCTGTGGGTAAAGTGTTCTGTCTTGCTGTGTCTTTCTGCTGAGGTAATCCTTTTGTTTCCTTCACGAACTTAGCATGTAACTGATCTGTTTGTAACCACGCTGTCTCCATTTATCTCTCTTTGTTTTATTTTGGGGAGCAGTGATTAGTGAGCTGCCAGTTCACTGTGGACACCCTACACCACAGTGACGTAGATAAACGTAATACCACACACAAATTCAACTCTACACGCATCTCAATCACTACTGTATAATCTACTTCATTGTGTTTCTGTAATCCATCTGACATTGTGGGTCAGTAGATTCTGCACACACAGAGGAATCACGCTGTAATTATGACTCTACTAATGTACATTCATTTCCAGCGATACACGGCACCTAATCTATTTGCAATTTACCTCTAATGAAAGCAACCTCGATCAAATGTCTTCCGAAAGTTCACTTGCATGGTTTATTGTGTTTTGGCTCTGTGTCTCACTGCAGTTTTTTCTCCCAATAACTCCAATTTCCTGGAAAGAAAAACAGTGATTTTCTCTGTGTGTGCGTGCATGCATGTGTGTGCGTGTGTGTAAGAGGCCTTCAGTGTGGAGGGTATTAGCTCGTCTCGTGTATGTGCATGAATAAAATGTCTTGTAGAAGCATTTTAACCGACTGTCTGTTCAGTCGCGTGCGTGCTATACGTGTTTTGTGTGCTTCTGCTGCACATTATTGTGTGTGTGCAAGTTTGAGTGTGTGTGCGTGCACGTGTATGTCTGTGTTCATGATGTCAGGCCAATATGTGGTTTACATTAGTCCTGTTTGATGTCTCCATCAGAGGCCTCTCTCCTCCTACTTCAGCACTACTGTTTGATCTGCACCAATCTGGTCCTGATCACTCTGCCTTTGTTTACTTTCAAAGACACTTTTCATTTCTCCTTGTTTCTCTAACCTCCGCTCACCGACTTTACATGTCGCTCATGCTCTGTGTGTGCATGTGTGTGTGTGTGTGTGCGCGAGTGTGCGTGTGTGTGTGTGTGTGTGTGTGTGTGTGTGTGTGTGTGTGTGCGTGCGTGTGTAGGTTTGCATATCTTTTGTCCTCTGACCAATAATATAAAGTGCAGTCTCATTTTTCTGTCTAAAAAAATATACAGTATATATTTATCTTCAAGGTTAATGTTGTTTATCGGGAACTTTATTTTTAAATTTGAGGAAAAGTAACTTCTTACTGTAATGCCACCACTTTTGCAGTAACTTGTGCAACGAAATTACATTTTCAAATGAAGTAATGCCGTTAAAATTACTGAAACTTTAACAGACCCATTACTCGTTTCTACCTTAGGTAACAGACAAATGCACAAATGCACCCAACCAACAGACATGCAGCCTTTATTCTAATTAGTGACCTGTCGCATAGAGATGCAGCAAGTTTGTTCTCATGGAAATAGGCTCATTGCTATTTTTACTTTGAGGATAAGGAAAAAATATATTGGTGAGTTGTAAACTATGTGACTGTATGAAGACCTACTCCACATCAAAAAAATAGTAACTCAAATCATCAGCCCACCTGACTTAACAAAATGCTCCAACAAAGCTAGTCGCTAAGGAAAGGTCATCACTGATGATGGAACCACTTCACCTAAACAGTCTCGAATGGAGTTCAAGCCCAAGTATGCATCTGGACAGCGCGTAACCCAGCAAGAATTAAACTGACTAATTGCCAGATATGTCGTTGAAGACATGTTATTGTTGTCAACAGTCAAGTCAGTTGCCAGTTGTTAGCAAAATACCGGTGACAACTAAAAAATGTGGGCCACCTTGCAAAAAAACAAAACAAAACCCGATACAAACAACAGCTAAAAAAAAAAAAAAAAAACATTTTACTGCTACTTTGACAAAGAATACATAAAAATGGATTTTGATCTCAGAGACATTTGAGGGACTGGATTGCTTCTCCACCACAGCAGACAGACTGGGTATAAAAAGGTTGTTTTTTTTTTCGATCTCTGCACACTGGATCAATCTATATCATAGAGGGAAGTTAAACAGGGACAGTTTTTGTGTTCCACACACTGACACATGCTCAGCAACCCCCAAAATACAATATGTGTGCAAGATATTTGAAGTATGTATTGAAAAATGGTGTTAGTTACTTTTCCAGGTAACTAATTACTTTAATCATGAAGTAGTTGGTAAAGTACTTTTGAAAAGAAGTATCTAGTATCTGTAATTGGTTACTAATTTTCAGTAACTTGTCCAACACTGCTGATTGTATATATCACAGTTGTGATTTCAACACAATTACTTGATTGTGTTTATATCCAGCTGTTGGTGCAGATTTCAAAGAAATACTATGAGTGCAGAAAGTCGTGTATGTAGCGATGAGCTGAAGAGTAAGGCTGTTAATATTTTATCTAAAACATTGACTCAACCTGATTTAAGATCTCAGAGCAGACTCCAAACATCATCAGGGATTACATTCACCAGCGGGCCGCTGAACACCTGCAGATCTCCCACAAAGTCCCGGTGCGAATGGATAAGGGACTATCCAACCATATACACTTTTCTTCTTTTAAGAAGATCTCTTTATCTGCCTTAAACCTGCTCATCCTTCCACCTTCCCCTCCTTTCAGTAAGTTGCATGTCTAAGACCCATTAATACTGAGAGCTGCAGATGCGTAGTAAAATTCTTCTTCCCAGCACGGCAGCCTAATCATTTATCTTCCAGTAATGCCTTTCTTGCACCACTTGGCTCTGCAGGAAACTCATGCAGGCAAACACACACACACAAACACACACACATTATGAAACAATTTAGCTCCAAAGTAAAATAATATGTTGTACATTTTTAACAGAAAAACAGAAAAAGTGAATGTCTGGAGCAAATCAAATACATGAAAGAGAAAACTCTGAAGCATCGGAGAGTATTTACATATTAAAATCATGCAGGAGTGTTCAGAGGCTCATACATAAAGTAAATGACTGTATGAGCACGTCCACACTCTGTTTGCTCCTGATTACATGTGTCATCACCATGGCAACCATGAGGCTTAATTGTCATTAACAAGATTGGACATCTTCTGTCATGAGCTCAGGTGGAGGTCAGCAATGAATCTGTTTCCACAGTAATGCATGTTCGTGTGTGTGTGCGTGTGTGTGTGTGTGTGTGTGTGTGTGTGTGTGTGTGTGTGTGTGTGTGTGTGTGTGTGTGTTTATTCAGTCTGTTTTTCCAGCTGGAGTCTAAAGTGACAAAAATATTCATTTGCAGCCTTTATTGTAAATGATTTCCATCTGTAAAAGTATCTGTGTTGCACAAATTAAGCAGCCACTGAGTGATTAAGTAATTCATTTAAGTCCAATGTTAAACTCTTGGATGTTTAGATCATCCCTGTCAGTCATTTTACCACATTTCTCTAATGAAAACCATTCAGTGGAGGACCGAATGCTGATTAAATTGGATGTAATTAGGTCACAGGAGTTTGAGATAATCAAAGTCAGTGTTGTTTCACTGTTGTCCGGTGTGTTCAGGGTCCTCTGGGAATGCAACAGGCCAGTTAAACTTTATTAGAGTGAATGTGTTTCCCTCGTCTACAACACACTGAGGCTGGGAGAAAGGCCCACAAACAGAGCACAAGAGGCCATTGTTTTGGTGAGTGGAAGAATGAATAAATGACAGGATTGGTAAATGAATGATTGTTCTGTTCTCTTCCTCTTATGGATTGGGATCAGGACTGGCCAGGCAATTGTGTCTTCTTGCATTACCTAAAATCAATATTTTTCAGCGACAAGTCGGTTAAGGGTTTTAACTTTGAAATGTAGTAACAGCATTAAATTGTAAATACAAGTATGGCATTATTACAAAGTAAGACATATTTAAATATAATGCAATTACAACATAATTACAGTGTAAGCATGGTGTAGGTACAAAGTAATTACGGTATAAGTACTGGGTAGTAAAGGTGTAACTATATCATACTTAAAGGTGGACTATATAGAAACTGCATTACTACCAGATGGTGGTCGATATCAGCGGTCACAAAGAGGTGACTTCCAAGGTATGGAAAGTGTGGAACAATTTCCAGAACTGTGTCATTAATTTGTAGTCAAGGGTCTTCCTTAGTCTTCCTTTGGGGGCGGATGAAATAGTACTTTGGTCTTCTTGATGTTTAACTTAAGGGCATGACTCTCATACGCCTCTGTGAAAACATTCAGGATGGTCTGGAGATCTTCAGCAGAAAGAGTACACACAACATTGTCATCAGCATACTGGAGTTCCATCACAGAGGTTATAGAGACCTTAGTCTTCGTTTTCAGTCTGCTAAGGCCAAACAGCTTTCCGTCCTTTCTGTAGACAATTCTGATGCCATCAGGTAGTTTCTCTTTCACTAAATGGAGGATCACTGATATGAAGATCAAGAACAAGGTGGGTGCAATTACACATCCTTGTTTGAGTCCAGTAGTAATGTCAAAAGGATCACTTTCAGAACCAGTTCCTGTCAGTACAGTAGCCTTCATGCCATCATGTAGTAGCTGAATGATGCTGATGAATTTAACAGGGCATTCGATTTTTGACAGTACGGTCCACAGTGCCTTACAATTTACCATGTCAAAGGCCTTTGGCAAATCTATGAAAGCCATATACAACGGGAGATTTTGTTCTCAGCATTTCTCCTGCATCGACTCAGCTGTGCCAGTGGTGCCTTTGGACGTCTCAAGAAACAAGTTTACAAAAACAAGAGCCTTTGTTTGGATACCAAGATCCTTGTCTATAAAGCCATCATTATCCCTACGTTGCTATATTCAGTTGAGACCTGACACCATCTGAAGTGTCTTGAGCAGTATAACCAGCGCTGCCTCCGAAAGATCTTGGGCATCAGCTGGCGAGATAAATGAACGAATGTGAGCATCTTAGAGGAAGCCAACTGTATGAGTATTGAGACAATGATTGTCCACAATCAGCTGCGCTGGACAGGGCATATACTGTAGTACATATGCCTAATCATTGCCTGCCCAAGTAACTTCTTTATTCCCAGTTATATCTTGGGAAATGGACGCAGGGTGGCCAATGCAAGCAATTCAAAGATAATCTTAAGGGTAATCTCAAGAGATGCGGTGTTGATGTAGACGAATGGGAAAATCTAGCCAGAGATCACCCAGTGTAGAGGCGTACAGTTGCTGAAGGAACCAGCCATTACAAAGCAAATCTACAGCGGGACACCATCAGGAAAGGAGAAAAAAGGAAGGTGCGTGAAGGCAGCACCAGCTCCTTTCTTCTGCTGGACACTGCGAAATGCCCAATATGCCAAAGGGCTTGTAAATTGAAGATTGGGCTTGTGAGCCATTTCTGAGTACGTACTGTAAATAGCAAACCATCCTACTCGCTCAAGTGATACCAGGTGATGATGATGATGACCAGATGGCGGTAATGAACCTTCATCCTCTAGGTCAAGCAAAATTTGCTTTTTTTAAAAAAAAAGATAACCCATGTTAACTTCTTTCAAGTTTGTCTACTCCAAGTGAACCAATAATTAACCGGTATCATTACATGTTCTGCTCTACTCTAGACATTAACATAATTGAAAACTTGCTTATACTCACCCTGCTGGTGTAGCATGGTATTTATCACTTTATCAGCCCAACAAACATCATAAATTCATTCATAGCTCTGTAATATTATAAATTATCATATTTTGCATGACAGCAAAAGAGATGGTTCTTTACATTCTAATTATATGTTTAGGTATTTCTAGAATCTTTGAAAGTAGAAAACACTGCATATTCTACCTTTAAACTGTAACTGCATTAGAATCAGAACCAGAATCAGCTTTATTGGCCAAGTATGCACCACACATACAAGGAATTTGACTTTGGCTAAACTAAACTTGCTCTCGTTTGTTCAGGTGTAAGATCTAAATAAGACTTCAATGACAACAGAGTATGCACAGCAATTCACAGTCTATCCACATCTCCACAAAAAGATGCAAATACATACAGAAACATGTGCAGCAGTTCACTCAGACTATCCTCACTTTACAAAATATATGAAAAGATATTCAGTCATACAACATCACAATGTGAACTCAAATTCAGCAACACAATGTGAGTGGAGCAAATGCAGTGCGAGAGTGTGAGTTATGCGCAGTGTAAGAATGAAAGAAAAAGTCATGAGTACAGCAGCAGGCAGGTCTAGGTGACTGTTAAGAGTTCAACAGAGTAATGGCTTGGGGAAAGAAACTTCCTATGACGGGTGGTTTTGACCTTCAGTGATCTGTAACGTCGACCAGAAGGTAGAAGTTCAAACAGTTTGTGGCCGGGGTGTGACGGGTCAGCAAAGATGTTTCCCGCCCGTTTCCTGGTACTGGACCGATATAGGCTCTCATTGGAGGGTAGGTCGGTACCAATGGTCCTCTCCGCAAACTTGATGGTCTGCTGCAGTCTGGTCTTGTCCTGTTTGGTGGCAGATCCAAACCAGACAGTGATGGAAAAGCAGAGGACAGATTGGATGATGGCGGTGTAGAAGACAACTAGCAGCTCCTGAGGCAAATCAAACTTCTTGAGCTGACGCAGAAAAAATAACCTCTGCTGAGCCTTTTTCCAGACAGTGTCTATGTGAGAGGACCACTTCAGGTTCCAGGAGATTGTGGTACCCAGGAACTTGAAGGAGTCCACAGTGGACACTGTACTGTTGAGAATGGTGAGTGGGGGGAATGAAGAAGGGTGTCACCTGAAATCCACAATCATCTCCACCGTTTTGGCTGGGTTAAGTTCAAGATGGTTCCCGCCGCACCAGAGGATCAGCTGCTCCACCTCCCGCCTGTATGCAGACTCATTACCATCCTGGATCAAACCAATGACTGTGGTGTCATCCGCAAACTTCAGGAGCTTCACCGAAGGGTCCTCTGAGGTGCAATCATTGGAGTAGAGGGAGAAGAGCAGTGGGGAAAGGACACACCCCTGGGGGGCGCCAGTACTAATTGTTCGGGAGCTGGATGTAATTCTCCCTAGCTTCACCTGTTGCCACCTGTCAGTCAGAAAGCTGGAGATCCACTGGCAGGTGGGAGGGGGCACCCTGAGCTGGAGAAGTTTTTGATAAAGAATGCTTGGGATGATGGTGTTGAACGCCGAGCTGAAGTCGACAAACAGGATCCTGGCGTACGTCCCTGGGGAGTCGAGGTGTTGCAGGATGTAATGTAGACCCATGTTCACTGCATCGTCCACTGACCTGTTTGACCAGTAGGCAAACTGCAGTGGGTCCATCAGGAGGCCTGTGACGTCCTTCAGGTGGTTTAGCACCAATCTCTCAAAGGATTTCATGACCACAGAGGTCAAAGCGACAGGTCTGTAGTCATTTAATCCTGTAACAGAGGGTTTCTTGGCAACTGGAATGATGGTGGAGCGTTTGAAGCAGGAAGGCACTTCACACAGCTCCAGTGATCCTTTAAAGATCCGGGTGAAGATGGGGGCCAGCTCGTTGGAGCAGACTCTCAGGCAGGATGGAGACACACCATCAGGACCTGCAGCCTTCTTGATCTTTTGTCCCCGAAAGACTCGGCGCACATCCTCTTCGCAGATCGTTAGTGCATCTACTCAAAGATGAGGAAGAACACAGCCTGTATTTACATTGTATACATGCTGTAATTACATCATACTAACACTGTACTTACATTCTACTTATGCTGTACTTGTCCTTGACTTATGTCATACTAATGCCTTACTTGCATCATACTTATGCTGTATGCTGATGGTATGGCACATATTTCAACCATTTACCAAACTCTAAAAACACACAAAAAGTACTGGATTGACTTTGATAATGCTGAGAATATGTAACTGAGAATATGTCCATGACCGACTATCTTTTGTATTTTTCACAATAATACATATTTTCACCTTTTATTCTCACACCTCACTGAGGTGAACAAGATGCAAGACAATAGATAAAGCTACGGGATATAAGAAATGAAGACAGCACAGAAGTGACAAACTGCATTTCATCTACTAAACATTGGTTGACTCATCTGGTTTCATAAAGACCAGTTGTCTGGAACCCTATGGGAAACAAGTCCACTATCTCAGTAAAATCTTTCCTTATGAACTCATGTTCTTGCGTTTATGTCATACTCAAAGCTACTATAAATAAATTAAGGCCTAGATTAGTGTTTGTGATAATAAAACATGGAATGTTTTAGAACAGACATTTCACAACCTTTAAAGGGTGTGTTAGCTTTTTATTGTTGTTCAGATTAAGATCAAATTGGCCAACATGTGCATCTTTTGTCATGAGTCTGAGCTCAATTATTTCCTCTGAGCTCAGACTCAATTTATTTCTGAGTTTTGCATGTCTGTTATTATTATGTTGTCAGTTTTCTGTATATATTTTGGTTTGTTGTCACGTATGTACCTTCCTTTCTCAGACACCCCCACTAACTGTTCACAGTCTGCTCTCCTATCAGCTGTGAGCAGTTATGCAATCAGGTCACCTGCCAGCTCAGCCCACACCTGCTGCTCATTTGTTTGTCCAGGTATTTAAGGACTGCCAGTTCATTGTTTCACTGCGGCACTATTGTTGGATTGTTTGGAGTCAAATGGATTTTATTCCTCCTGGTTTTCTCCTCTTCTCCAGAGCTACTGCGGCTCTGGAGTGCCACTCTTTGTAAGTTACCCTTATTTGCATTTTTGTCTTGTCTGCACCGTTTTGGAATTTTGTTCTCTTTTGTTAATTAATGTCACACTGCAGTTCAGCACCTGGATCTGTCTTTGTGCCCCGGAGGTGCCAGTTCATGACATCTTTACTCTGGGACATTAAGTAACAATAAGTAACATTTCAGCAGCTTATTACCTCTGCCAAGGAGGTAATGTGATCGGGGTGGTTTGTCTGTCTGTTTGTTAACGGGATTACGCAAAAACTACTCTACAGATTTTGATGAAATTTTCACCAGAGGTAGCCCTTGGGCCAAAGATGAACGCATTAAATTTTGGAGGTGATCCATGAGGGTCTGAAGGAGCCTTGGTGGAGGTATGTGCTCTCTGAGTGCTCTTCTAATTTTATATACAGTGGGGCAAAAAAGTATTTAGTCAGCCACCAATTGTGCAAGTTCTCCCACTTAAAAGATGAGAGAGGTCTCCAGTTTTCATCATAGGTATACCTCAACTATGAGAGACAAAATAAGAAAAAAAAAATCCAGAAAATCACATTGAAGGATTTTTAATGAATTAATTGGTAAATTCCTCAGTAAAATAAGTATTTGGTCACCTACAAACAAGCAAGATTTCTGGCTCTCACAGACCTGTAACTTCTTCTTTAAGAGGCTCCTCTGTCCTCCACTCATTACCTGTATTAATGGCACCTGTTTGAACTCGTTATCAGTATAAAAGACACCTGTCCACAACCTCAAACAGTCAGACTCCAAACTCCACTATGGCCAAGACCAAAGAGCTGTCAAAGGACACCAGAAACAAAATTGTAGACCTGCACCAGGCTGGGAAGACTGAATCTGCAATAGATAAGCAGCTTGGTGTGAAGAAATCAACTGTGGGAGCAATTATTAGAAAATGGAAGACATACAAGACCACTGATAATCTCCCTTGATCTGGGGCTCCACGCAAGAGCTCACCCCGTGGGATCAAAATTATCACGAGAACGGTGAGCAAAAATCCCAGGACCACATGGGGGGACCTAGTGAATGACCTGCAGAGAGCTGGGACCAAAGTAACAAAGGCTACATCAGAAACACACTACGCCGCCAGGGACTCAAATCCTGCAGTGCCAGACTTGTCCCCCTGCTTAAGCCACTACATGTCCAGGCCCATCTGAAGTTTGCTAGAGAGCATTTGGATGATCCAGAAGAGGATTGGGAGAATGTCATATGGTCAGATGAAACCAAAATAGAACTTTTTGATAAAAACTGAACTTGTCGTGTTTGGAGGAGAAAGAACACCATACCTACTGTGAAGCATGGGGGTGGGAACATCCTACTTTGGGGCTGTTTTTCTGCAAAGGGACCAGGACGACTGATCCGTGTAAAGGAAAGAATGAATGGGGCCATGTATCGTGAGATTTTGAGTGAAAACCTCTTTCCATCAGCAAGGGCATTGAAGATGAAACGTGGCTGGGTCTTTCAGCATGACAATGATCCCAAACATACCGCCCGGGCAACGAAGGAGTGGCTTCGTAAGAAGCATTTCAAGGTCCTGGAGTGGCCTAGCCAGTCTCCAGATCTCAACCCCATAGAAAATCTTTGGAGGGAGTTGAAAGTCTGTGTTGCCCAGCCACAGCCCCAAAACATCACTGCTCCAGAGGAGATCTGCATGGAGAAATGGGCCAAAATACCAGCAACAGCGTGTGAAAACCTTGTGAAAACTTACAGAAAATGTTTGACCTCTGTCATTGCCAACAAAGGGTATATAACAAAGTACTGAGATGAACTTTTGTTATTGACCAAATACTTATTTTACCGAGGAATTTACCAATTAATTCATTAAAAATCCTTCAATGTGATTTTCTGGATTTTTTTTTCTTATTTTGTCTCTCATAGTTGAGGTATACCTATGATGAAAATTGGAGACCTCGCTCATCTTTTAAGTTGGAGAACTTGCACGATTGGTGGCTGACTAAATACTTTTTTACCCCACTGTACATTGGTAAATCTCTGTTTATACATTTATATATAGTTATTTTTAATAAATGCAGCCCTTCTTAGTCTGCAGTCTGCCTTTGGATGTCACTTCTTACCAGCACAGCTTTTTTGATCAGACATAAAAAGATGGAGGAAGGGAAAATTGAAAGAAAAAAATGGATGGTCCAACTGGGAAAGAGAAGAGTGGGAGTGGCAATACAAAACTACCATATGCAGTAAATTAATCACTCAACCAAGAATATAACCTCAAAGCCTAAAAGTCTGGACTAACAGCATCTCGTTCCGATGAGTTTTGTAGGATATTCTACCCAATTAGCTTGCCTATATTTGGATGGAAAAAATACTTGAGGGCTGTGTAAGGATCATAGTCCAGAAAATGAGTGACATGTGACACAAAAATACATAACATGTAAAACATTCTGATGCTCAGTTTAAACATTTTTGTTTTGGCATGTGGCCAATATTATGTTTATATATATAGTATATTAACAGTATGTAATTAAGAAAACTCATTATAAACTAAGAAAATGTTACACAACAATTGATTATTATGTCTCCAGAGTTGAAACAAAAGGTCATGATAGTGAATTCTAGAAAATACAGAGTAAAGACATTTAAAAATAGCTTTCAAATGTAGTTTGTTTTGCTGCTTTTCAGATGAGTTGGAACTTGTTTGGACGTGTACCTTCAAATGTTCATGATGAAAAGATCCAGTCTTCATAACTTCATCATAAAAACTAATTTCCTGTCCAAAGTAGGAGGATTAAATGATCACTCTCAAACAGCTGCTGTTCCTGAACTACAGTAGAAGGAGCTACATTCAGAGTGAATTATAGAGAGCTGGCTTAAAACGATTCATATAATATGTGGAGTAAACCACCCATCAGGATCTGGCTTCCAGCGCCTGTGCTGATGTGGGTTGTAACAACATCGTTGTGTGATCATGATCCTGATTAGCTGGTGCATCTATCACAGGGTGTTTAGACAAGACCAACAGCTCTGCTGACGGATATCAGGTCACTCCCCTGTGCAGGTGCTAAAGGGCTGGGAACGTGTACAGTGCGCACAAACATTGCTATCAGTGTGCATTACCACTGCATGAATATTATTACACAAAGTTGTAATCAGTGGAATGTTTATCCATATGAACATGATGAATGATAAACTGTTACTCTAGTGTCTATCTTCTGATGTGTTTCTGTTTATGAAGTTGGAGTTTCTGTAGGTGTTTTCTCATCAGTGTACTTGTCAGCATCCAGCATGTATTACCTTTTTGTTGTTGTTAAAGAGACTGTTAAGACCTCTCACACCCACTCATTCCAGCTAAATACCATGGTTAATACCATAACACTGCATCTGACCATGCCATTCCTCCCAGACTATTGCAGATGGTCACCAAACTTACACACAGTGATCTTCAGGTTGGTCTGCATCCAGGATGTGATCAAGGTCATAGGTCACAAGTTATGAGTGTGTACCATTTCAACTATGAGCAGACCTCTGCTATGCACATCTGAAGAGAGAATTGTGAAGGATCTTGGTGCCTCGGGGTGTGTTCATCAAACCAGAATGAGCTACTCCATTATTGGCAGCCTGTTATATTTTATTCTCTAACTGAACCTGTATGGCGTGTATTAAAGGCATCGCAAACTGTGTGCATCAGTTATGAGGCAGTGTCACCATTACTTTGTACATTTTAAAGGACAGATTTTGCAGGTTTCTGTTGTTATCATATGATCTGTTTTTGCTAGACAATAACCAACCAGTCTGTGGGTAAAACATTTCAGATGTTACTGAGTCTGTGGAGACTTTTGTACTCACTCAGCATCTGTGTGACCCGCCTGTAGGACTAATCGCTGTGATCTCAGCAGCAGCAGGTGGAGATCAGTGTGTCTGCAGCCTCTTAGAGCTGATGAGTCTCCTGAGCCTCAGAATGACAGCTCCACTTATTCTCTCTGTTCTGGGAATAATAAGTTTCTCTGATTTGGGACTGTTGTGTCATGGGCATTACACACTGGCTGTGTTAATCAGTCATGGGCTGTGTAGAGGATCTGTGTGTTTTGATAAGATTGTATGTGTGTGTGTGTGTGTGTGTGTGTGTGTGTGCTATACAACATGAGACATTTAAAGTCTTTGCTTTTGATTTGTATATGGATGCCCAAATATAACTTACCTTGTTCCCTTAATTTATCTCTCTTTCCCTGTCTGTCTGTTTCTTGTCTGTCCCTCCTTTTGCCTTTGTGTCTCTCCACATCTAATTCTCTCTTAATTGTTTCCAGAGTACTTGTTTAGAAATTTGAGTTCTCCATCACACGCAACCAGGACCACAGCCAAGGCATTCCTGCTCTGTTGACACTCACATAACCACTTACACATACAAAATAGCCCATTAAAACCTTCATCTGTGCCCGTGCGATGTCTTCCCTTGGCCATATTTAACCTGAACACAAACATCACGCATTGATGATGATCCACACCTAACCATACCCCATGGCCTACTGGCTTCAGAAAGTACTTCAAGAAGAAAATTAAAGACAGCTAAATTAAGAAGCCCCTTATTGGTAAAGCATTAAGGGTGTATCTGTATTCAATTACACTTTATCATAGAAACCATTGCGTTTCATGCTGCTCAAATGAGACATGAAAATAAATTACATCCCTTTTTAGCAAGCTTTTTGGAAACCATGTGGTTATTATAATTGTAAATTTATCATAATTGTGATATAGTTAAGGTAAAGGTAAGGTTAACCCCTTCACTGTTTTAAACCCGTTGTCTTTTGAATGACTGACAAGTCTGATAAGAGATTGGTAACACTTTATAACACAGCCTGTGAAGTACTGTAAAACTACTGTGTAATTTCAGTGTAAGTACTGGTGTAAAACAGTGTAACTATGGTCCAAGTTCAGGATTACAGGCAGGGTTTTTAACATAAAGGCAATTATTACCATTTAAATACCACATACTTATAAGTGCCATGTACTTACTATGTAGTAGTTAACCATATAAGAACCCTGTAGTGTCCATCCTTCAGGGAAGTTTAGTCATTCACGTATTATGTGTCATTACCCTGAAATTACCCAGTGATTACAGGACCCTAGAATGCATTTTTCAGTTATTTGGTTCTTTTTGTGTAGGTAAAAAGAAATTTGTAATTGCTGTGAAATTACAAATTTATTTTGGGGTAATCACAAAATTAGAACACAGTAATTATTGGGTAATTTTCAGGTAATTATGAAATTAGAACCCATAAGGTGTCTTCAGACAAAACGTGAAGCACTAATTTTTTGTGTGGGTTGCCTTCATAACTTCTGCAGCTGCCTTCTATCTGCTGTAGAAATCCCCCAAACTGTATCATGTTTAGGTTTACACTGTTATCCAGGTGGGCACACATATGGGAAAAGGTCACTGCCTCCCCCAGAAACTGTACCTGGATGATGGTTGTTTACACTGTTTCTCATGAATTGCCCCACGGGGCAGAGAGGTGAGACCCACGCACTGAACTGTGAGTTTGTGAGGTTTATTGAAAACAAAACATAAGTCCAAACAGTGCTCAACACAAAATTCAAACTCACGAGTAACTTACAGATTAAGCGCACCAGAACGAGGGTAGCATTCAGGTGGGGATGAGGGAAAGGAAACTCAAGACTGCGGCGATGGGAAATGAAAAAAAACTGCAATTAAATTCAAATTCAAACGTTTATTTCAAACTCAGGGTTCATATTAAATGCAGAACTAAAACGAGTAGAAAATAAATAAATAAATAAATAAAAGTATATACAGATCAGCAGACACTCGGCGCTCTTGTAACAACAATAACATACAATACTGGGCTCAGTATAAAATGGAACGCCACCACTTCCAAATGCTGGAGTGAAGTGTGAGTGACGAGTTGACAATTGCTGATATAAGATGATTGTTACATGCCAGCAACCTTCTCATAAAACTGTAAACATTCTTACGTATCAATTCGCCAAAAGACGGAATGTTCACAGACACAAACATCTTGCTTGCACTCGACCTTCGTGGTACATCTAACAACCTTCTTAGGGACTTATTATATGCAATGCGGATTTTGTTCCTAACAGCAACATTGCTATTAAACCATAAAGGCGAGCAGTACATTGAGGTACAGAAGGTCTTGAACAACATACATTTGACATCAGGAGAACATCTATGGAAATTTCGCAACAGTAAATTTGTTTGAGCATATAGTTTCCTGAGTTGCCTATTACAATCAACATTGGTCTTATCAAATTCAATCCACACACCTAGGTATTTGACTTTTTCAACAAAGTTCAAGCTATTACCACAAAGTGGCATAACAGGATTCAATGTATTGACACCCTTTGGTTTGAAAGCCATACACATAGATTTAGTACAGTTGAACAAGATGTCATTTTTTTCACCAAATTTTTCACATACCGAAAGGAGATGTTGCATCGCTGCAGTAGACAAACTTAACAAACAGAGGTCATCAGCATAGAAAATGTGATTTAACAGTGCACCGTTAAAGGAGCCGCCCACATTAGTATTGTTCAACAGTACACTGAGATCATCAACATAGACATTAAACAACAAGGGTGACAATATACCACCTTGTTTAACACCGTTGGTCACATGAAATTTGGATGAGGTGACATTGCCCCATCTAACAACCATAGACTGCCTTCTGTACCAGTATAACAGGATGCTAAAAATGTAAATAGGAATACCTCGATCGGTCAGTTTTCTGAACAAACACCAGTGGTTAATCCTGTCAAAAGCTTTGCTAGCATCTAGGAACGTAGCATAGACACTAGTGGAGTGGCTTCTGAAGTAGTCAACAAATTCATGGAGTAGGTAAACAGCCTTGTCAGTTGAAAGAGCTGACTTGAAACCAAACTGATTGTCATTTGTCCACAGATAATCCTCAATTCTGTTCAGGATTAAACCCTCTAACAGTTTAGATATAATTTTTTTTTAATTTGCAATAGCTATAGGTCTGTAGTTGTTCATATCAGACAGACTGGCACACTTGTTTTTCACCAAAGGAATAATAACAGAGTCCATCAACATATCTGGCATGTAACCATGAACAAACATACAGTTAAAACACAATGACAACAGAATACACAAATTGAAATCAGCATTGATGAGGCATTCACTGGTGAGACAGTCAGGGCCAGCTGATTTGCCTTTCTTGAGAACTTTGATCAGTGAAGCAACTTCAACAGGAGTAACAGCAGAAATATCAGAGGCATCAAACATGTCGTTATACAGGCGAATATCGTGCATAACAGAATCCTTCATTGAAACATTCTTGACTGAGTTGAAGATAGCTTCATATTGACATTTCCACTTTTCAGCAATATTAACGTCACCAGTCACACCATCGATAGTGTTTGATCTAACAGACCGGTGGGAGCTCATAGCCTTCATTTGTTTCCAGAATTCTACCATGTTCAGTTCACTCATGTGACTAGCTAGCTGGTCGCATTTGATACTTTCTTCATTGCGCCTGCATGCTCGTAGAGCATATTTGAACCTAGCACTACAATTTTTCATGTTTTCAAATATTGGACCAGAACGTGGTTTGCTATTACTCCTCCACCACAAAAAAGCATCCCGAGCAGCTGTGTGAGCCTCGCTAACAACATCATTCCAGCCTGGGACGTTATACTGGGTGGCCACACTGTGACTAGGAATGCATTCACTCACACAGTAATTTAAAGCATCAACAATATCACTGTAAAACCTGTCGATATTGTCCCTGTGTGCCGCACAATTACGGTCGTGACACCTGATGGCGTCCATAGGAGCACGGATGTTACAGAGTTTCCTACGAGTAAGTTTCTTATATCTGGACAGGTCTGACGCTGTGGCATCACGCCATTTGTATGTCCTACTGCCCGTTGTGGCTGAGGGAGCTCCCCGGGGGCAACTTACAGCACTAGATACCTCAATATCTATAGATAAAGGTACATGATCGGAACTCACATAGTCATACAGAACTTTGATATTGGACACGTTATCATGGCCTGAGGATGTAGTCACACAGTGATCAAGCCATGATGTAGAGCCATGAGCCATGCTAACATGAGTAAAGGTATCACCTGGTAAGATAATCCTGTCCGAGATGTGTAAGGAGTAACTCTCACAAAAAGACACCAGTTCATTTCCAAAACAACTTGAACGTGCTGTATTAGCGTTGAAGTCACCAATTGTGAACACATATGGAGTTGGAAAATCCTCAGTGATACGTTTAACAAGACTCAGGCAGTGCAAGTATTCATCCAAGTTTTCAACACTGTCATAGGGGAAATATAAACACAATATAAGACAGTGAAAGTCACCCAGGTTGACTTCAATACCTGTAACTCTTACGCACTCGTAAGTTTTCACAACACAACTGTTCGCAAGTGACTTCCGCCATAGGATACCAACGCCGCCATAGGGGCGACCTAAGATAGCACGTTCTTCCGTATCCATAAAAGAAACACCTTGTCCTATAAAGTCACCATGTAATCTGCTCAGAATAGACAATTCATTTTCGAACAACCAGTGTTCCTGCAACAACACAATGTCATGGTTATCACATAAACTGGAGATCTCATTAGATGAAGTTTTTACATTCTGGCAGTTGAATGAACATATTCTAAGGTTGGTCCTACTATTGAATGAATATAATGACAAACACAGTAATGACAATCACATGTAGATCCTTTCCTCTCAAAAAACTGTCGAAGGTATAAACCAGATGGCCACACATTTTTTTCAAGCAACTTCTTGCTGCAACTGGCAGGACATGTAATCTTAAAAGAGGCATAACCATCATACTTGGTTTCTAGTTGCTCAATCTTGAGATTGTCATTTAATTTAACATGAGTTTTGATGTAGGAACGTACATGATGGGGTCTGGTGGTGGGGTTGAGTCGACTGATGAATACTTGGTGCTTCTTATGACCTTGACCTTGACCCTGATGTCCGCCAGACCTCCTACCAGACTTTGGTACAACGCGTAACTGTGAGTGGGGGCGTGTCTTGTTGACAACCTGTAGCTGGTTCGTGGTCTGCTTGGCAGTCGGTTGGTTGTCAGACGATTAGAGTGCATTGGCGTAGGACCTCTTCTTCTTCTTGGAACAGCGACTCTCAACTTTCTCGAACTCAAACTCGCGTTCTTCAGCAATTACAGCAACTTTGGCAGCTTTGGCAACCCCAGAAGGGCTGCTGCCGACAGCGTCATCAGTACAGGCCTCTGTAGAGTTGGCGGCCACGTCCGTATTCTCACCGTCGGCCGTGGCAGTAGGTGGAGGACCACGGGCTGCATTGGAGACCGAGGCGTGGTCGACAGCTGCTGCCACGGTCTCCTCATTGCTGGTGATGTTGACAGCACTCTGAGTACTGCCAGCCTCATCCTCACCTTCCTCGACCAGGACGTCAGCTGGAGGGGGTGTGTCACCGAGTTTGGACTTTATTGCCGCCACGTCGTCCTGGATAGCAGATATTGCTTTGAACACGGTAGCAATGCTCTCTCCAAGGGACATCACACGGCACACATCATTAGACAGCCTGGCAAGGTCAAATGACTCCAACGAAGCTGGTGGCAAATTCTTGAGGTTCTGGGCAACGTATTGTGGCGCCTGCTGACCAGCCTCATTCAGCTTGTGGTAAATGTCGGTGATGTTGTCTCTTTTCCGGTTGGGGCCGATCCTCTTCTTCATCCGCGATGTTCCCTCTGGACACTGCTCGAACAGCAACTTCTTTGCTCCTTCAACCTGGTTCTCATCGTAGAAGTCGCTAACCCATCTCACAAGATAGTCCATCGGGACATCACCCATCTTGTTCTGCATAAAGCACAGCAGCTCACAGATGGACATCTGATGTGGGAGTGCTGTAGTTGGCCCATGCAGGGGAGGGTCGTCACCATGGTTGTCACCAGCCATATCTGGCGTTAGTCCATTTAGTCCAGAGGACATTTCTGACAGTTATCTAACAAGATACTGACATGTATTTAGCACACCAACATAGGTTTAACGAGATAGCTTTGAAACCCAACAGGAGTAACGTTCAGCAAGGCTGATCATTAGATTGGTGGGGCTAACGTTAGCTTAGCATTAGCATTAGTTTAGCGTTAGCGTGATAGAGTCTATAATTACACTTGTGTGAATTAATACACACGCGCTCTTGGTTCCACCTCACTGCGGATCAGTTCACCCTCCGGGGAATAACGGTAGACGACACCAGTATCTACTTCATCACACGCAAATGACCATTCGCCCGTCTTAGTGGTTACCTTCTCACTGCAGCTGTTTATCTGGGATAGCAGCAGAGATGAAGAGCAGTCTTTAGAAATCAGAAACGGGGCCAGAGCCGCCAGAACCTTCACCGGGTCAGCGCTGTTGTCGTACGAGTATTCCCCACATTTGTTGGTGGCCAACAAAAGTCCTTATTTTTAACGGTTTTACTTAAATTCTCGGCTCATTTCAGGCATCACAGCTGCACCGGAAGCAATAAAAAACAATTAAACAGGATGAGAAACAAATCACATAAGTACTGACAGGTGTGGGTCACACGAGTGGGCAGAAGGAAACATCCATCCATCCATCCATCCATCTTCTACCGCTTTTCCGGAGGTCCGGGTCGCGGAGGCAGCAGTTCAAGCAGAGAAGCCCAGACTTCCCTCTCCCCAGCCACCTGCTCCAGCTCTTCAGAGAGGATACCAAGGCGTTTCCAGACCAGCTGGGAGACATAGTCTCTCCACCGAGTCCTGGGTCTGCCCCGGGGTCTCCTCCCAGTGGGACGTGCCTGAAACACCTCAAGTGGGAGGCGTCCAGGAGGCATCCTAATCAGATGCCCATACCACCTCAACTGACTCCTTTCAATGTGGAGGAGCAGCGGTTCTACTCTGAGCCTCTCCCGGATGACTGAGCTCCTCACCCTATCTCTGAGGGTGAGTCCAGCAATCCTACGGAGAAAGCTCATTTCAGCCGCTTGTATCCGCGATCTCGTTCTTTTGGTCATTACCCAAAGCTCGTGACCATAGGTGAGAGTAGGAACATAGATTGACTGATAAATCGACAGCTTTGCCTTAGAACTAAGCTCCCTCTTCACCACAACAGACCGGTACAACGTCCGCATCACTGCAGATGCTGCTCCAATCCGTCTGTCGATCTCTCGCTCCATTCTCCCCTCACTCGTGAACAAGACCCCAAGATACTTAAACTCCTCCACTTGGGGCAGGAGCCTGTCCCCAACCCGGAGAGGACAATCCACCTTTTTCCGGCTGAGGACCATGGACTCAGACTTGGAGGTGCTGATTCTCATCCCAGCCGCTTCACACTCAGCGGCAAACCGTCCCAGCAAGAGCTGTAGGTCATTGCTGGATGAAGCCAACAGGACAACATCATCTGCAAACAACAGAGATGAGATCCTGTGGTCACCAAGCATGACACCCTCCATTCCCTGGCTGCACCTAGAAATCCTGTCCATAAAAATTATGAACAGGATCGGTGACAAAGGGCAGCCCTGGCCGAGTCCAACTCTCACTGGGAATGGCTCTGACCGAGTGTTGGCAATACAAACCAAACTCTCACAACGGTCGTACAGAGACCGAATAGCTCGTAACAACAAGCCCGATACCCCATACTCCCGAAGCACCCCCCACAAAAATCCACGAGGGACGCGGTCAAATGCCTTCTCCAAGTCCACAAAACACATGTAAACTGGTTGGGCAAACTCCCACGAACCCTCAAGAATTCTCGAGAGGGTAAAGAGCTGGTCCGATGTGCCACGGCCAGGACGAAAACCACATTGCTCCTCCTGAATCCGAGGTTCGACCAACGGCCGGACTCTCCTCTCTAGTACCTTGGCATAGACCTTCCCAGGGAGGCTGAGGAGTGTGATCCCTCTAAAGTTGGAGCACACCCTCCGGTCCCCTTTCAGAAGGAAACAATGATTCATAATTGTACGAGCTGGGAGCAATGAGAGGGGAGCGACCGGCTGACAGCTGACAGGGGTAACGCCCACACGAAGCACAAACCAGGAAATGCCACTGACAGCTGTCAACCCAGAGAGAGAACACAACAGTAAGGATATAAAGAATAAAATACCAACAAATGCAGACTGAGATCTAAATACAAATTAATACAAAATAAGAGTGAAACAAAACTAAGACATCAACAGGAAAACGGAAAACAGTGCAAGAATAACAGAAACCAAAAAAGCACAAAATACAACAAATATACAAATATAGAGAAAAAGCCATAAGACTGAGCATGGCGGGAACCTCCTGTGCTCAGGTCATGACACTGCTAGCCTGCTCACCCTCGTTAGCGCATCCACAGCAGGAGTACATGGGTGGATATATTCTCGACATTTCATCTAGGCTGCAGAGCCCCAGTCTGTCTGTCTGCAGGCGATTGTCAGTCTCATTTTCAAACTAGCTGATTTCTCCAGTGTTGATACTTTTACTCCATTGATGGCAGAATCTTGAGACTGATTAGCTAGCTCGACCAACTTCCTTGGACTTGAATGTGTTTACATAGACTTTAGATGTAATCGCACTATGTAAAAAATTCACTTTGTGTTTGGTCTGATCGCACCATCACACTGTTTTATGTCAATACTTCCATCAAAAGGACACAATGATTTCATAGTACTTCATGGGTTGTGTTATAAAGTGTTACCAAAAAATTTACCAACCAGTAGGTGGGACTTGTCTACACTAACAAGGTTGCAGCCCTGATATAAGCGGCTCTGGATGCCTATAAAATATGATGTGTATATTTTTATAAGACAAACCTCCTCAATGACTGTAAAAATAAGCTAAGAAATTAAATGTGGCACAAGGTCTTTTTGTCATTGTTTTTTATGAATGGCTACTGTAACTGCAGTGCTATGAAAAAATATTTTAATTCACCCACACTGGAGGGCTTGAGTTTGAGGTCACAAACTGATGGTCATTCTCCTTCAGGATTTTCTGGTAGAGAGCAGAATTTATGGTTCCATCAATTACGGCAAGTTGTCCAGGTCCTGAAGCAGCAAAGCAGCCCCAGACCTTCACACTACCAACACCATGTTTGACTGCTGGTATGATGTTCTTTTTATGAAATGCTGTGTTAGTTTTACACCAGAAGTAACAGGACACAAGCCTCCCAGGAAGTCAGTTCACAGAATATTTTCACAAAAGTCTTGGAGATCATCAAGATGTTTTTGTTTGTTTGCTTGTTTGTTTGTTTTTGCAAATGTGACGTGTTCTTTTTGGTCAGCAGTGTGTTTTGCCTGGGAACTCTTTCATGGATGCCATTTTTTCCCCAGTTTCTTTCTTATTGTTGAATCATGGACCAGTGTCCAAACAAAGGCAAGTGAGGCCTGCAGATTTTGTTCTGGGTTTTTGTTTCTCATCTGTTTTTGAATTTCTTTAGATCTGTAGATAGATTGAGTGATGTGTTGCTTTTTGAGATCTTTTAGCCTACTTCACTCTGTCAGACAGGTTCTATTTAAGAGATTTCTTGATTCAACAGGTCTGGCAGTAATCAGGCCTGGGTGTGGCTAGTGAAATTGAACTCAGCTATCCAAAAAATGTGGTTAATCACAGTTAATTCATGATGTAACAAAAGAAGCAATTACTTTTTCACATAGGGCCAGGTAGGTTTGGATATCTTTTTTCCCTTAATAAATGAAACCATAATTTAAAAACTACATTTTGTATTTACTCGGGTTATCTTTATATAAAAATCTGTTTGATTTTTGAATCGATTTTGATTTGATACTGTTTATTTTGAAGTCAAAAATAAAAGCAAAAAAACTCAAATGCAATCCAAAAAGGAGCAAGATTGAAGCCGAAAGCTTACCTTGTCCTATCCTATTATCAACTAATTAATATACCTATATACAGATGTGGACAAAATTGTTTGTACCCCTCTGTTAATGAAAGAAAAATCCACAATGGTCACAGAAATAACTTGAATCTGACAAAAGTGGTGATAAATAAAAATTCTATGAAAATTAACCAATGAAAATCAGACAATGCTTTTGAATTGTGGTTCAACAGAATTATTTTTAAAAAACAAACTCATGAAACAGGCCTGGACAAAAATGACAGGTCTATATGATTAATATAGACCTGTGGTCTATATTAATCATATATCCCATAACCTACATATGTATAAGCATGTGAGAATGTTTGGTGACTACATATGTAAAGCGACTTCACACCTCAGAACAGGACAAAGGGTCTCAACCGCCAGTGAAGATCAAAGAGCATCCGAGGCACTGCGGTGGAGACCAGATAGGTCGCCCTGACCTCCCAGGGCCAGGTGGAGGGGTACGGAGACAAAGGAGGGGATTAAGTAATAGGGGATGTCAGCTTTGATATGCATGTCTTTTGTTGTGTGTGAGTATAAGTACACAGAGCCGAATGTGTTCGCTCTCTTACTACTTCTGCTGCTGCACTAGATGAGACTTGTTAGAGGAGCGAAGCTGATAATAAACTTTGGTTTATAAGTCACATCGCCTCGTTATTCCAAGCTCTTCTACACTGGTGACCCTGACGCGAGGATGGACCAGAGGCATTCCCCCGCGATCGACTCATCTGTGGCGACCCAGGCAGATGCCGGCGCCCATGCAGACAGGGGAACAGATGGACGATGTTCCCCCACGGCAGAAGTGACAGAGAGGGCTCAACCGAGCACCAGCGCCACTGCGAGAGCCGAAGGAAGGCACTCTCACCCTGCGGACACATCAGGGACGGCCCACACAAATGCCGTCACCGTCAAGCTGCCGGACTTCTGGCAGGAAGACCCGACCTCGTGGTTTCAGCAAGCTGAAGCCCAGTTTGCACTTGCGGGCATAACGACTGATGATACAAAGTTTTATCACATCGTCGCCAAACTCGACGCCGCCACTTCGAGATGTGCGCGGAGCATAATCCAGCGGCCGCCGGCCCAGGACAAATATAGAGAACTGAAAGCGACCATCGTGGCGAATTTCGTCCCCTCCGCCGAGGAGAGAGCCGAGAAGATCCTGGCGGTCTACGGCCACAGAGGATGCAGACCCAAGGCCCTCATGGAGGACTTGCTGCAGCTCAAAGAAGAGGACAAGGACAGCTTCCTCTTCCAATTTATATTCCTCAGTACGCTGCCGCCACGCATGAGAGGGACACTTGCCAACATGCGATGCAGCACCCAGCAAGACTTCCGCACGCTGGCTCGCGAAGCGCAGCGACTCGTCAACGCCTGCAGGGAACAGACACCCACAGCAGCATCCGCAGACCTCAACGCCGATGTCCGGAGCCACGGGGAGCCACAAACCACTGAGCAGAATCCGCCCGCCATGGCAGCGACACGGCCAAGACGTAACAGATGGAGCGACGTCTGTTATTACCACCACCGCCTCACCGAGAAGGCTTACAAATGCCTTCCCCCCTGCAAATTCCCGATTTCGGGAAAACGCCAAAGCCGAGAACCGTTAACAGCGGCAGTTCTCGGCGAAAAACGCAAGCTTCTATATGTGACGGACGGACACACCGGCAAGCAGTTCCTCATTGACACGGGAGCTCAACTGAGTTTTATCATGCCCTCCCAAGCAGACCGGGCCATGGGCCCCCGGGGCAATGGAGCGGTGGCAGCCAACGGCTCCATCATCGACACTTTTGGCAAAAGGAACCTGCCCCTCCGCATCCATGGCCGCAACTACAGATGGACATTTGTTGTAGCGGCGGTGAGTTTTAACTTGTTGGGCGCAGATTTTTTGTGTGCACATGGGTTATTAGTCGATCTAGCGAACAGACGCTTGGTTAATGCACTGTCCTTTGCTTCTATTCCCTGCTCAGGTTCAGGTTCAGGTTCAGGTTACTTTATTTGTACCCGTAGGTAGATTTGTTTTGCAGTTGGTGACATCCATATTTACAAGCCACTAATTACATTCAACATAGACACAAACACAGGCACACATCTTACAAATAGGTAAATATAAAATATGTACAATGTAATTTTTATAGCTTGTTCAACTCTTTGACAGCAGCAGGGACAAAACTGTTTTTGTAGCGCTGGGTTCTACTTTTTGGGACAGCAAACCTCCGTCTGGAGGGAAGAAGCTGAAAGTTGCAGTGCAAAGGGTGGGAGTCATCATTTAAAATCGAGTCGGCCATTCTCTGTACTTGTCTGGTGTACAGGGATGTCAGGCTCAGCTGTGACTCACCAAGCAAACGACTGGACCATCTGACTACCTGATCCAAGGATTTCCTCTGTTTCAGTTTTATCTGACCAAACCATGACATTAAAGAAAAGGATAAAACAGATTCAATAAAAGCCCGATAGAACATAGTCATTATGGTTCGGTCAATTTGGAAGCGTGCAAGTTTCCTCAAACAATGCAAATTTTGCTGACCCTTTTTGCACACCCTTTCACAGTTCACCTCAAAGTTCAATCCACTATCAATAATCGTCCCAAGATATTTGTACGATTGTACACATTCGGTGGTCTGGCCTTTTAGTATGGTGACTTTGTGCCTGGGAGTTTTCCTCCTAAAGTCAATAATCATATCTTTCGTTTTTGTTGTATTCAGCTGCAGGTAGGAATCCTCACACCAGTGAACAAAGTCATCAACTACTGGGCCGTGGCCACTCTCACCATCCTGGAGGAGACTGACAATGACTGAGTCATCAGCATACTTTATAATGTGTCTGTTGTCATGTCTGCTCCAACACATGTTTGTGTACAGGATGAAGAGTAGTGGTGACAACACACACCCCTGCTCAGCTCGAGTTTCTCCACCACCTGTGCAGGCCAGCGTCACTACAGCAGGAGGTAAGTTTGATCAACTCCTCACCCAATTTCCAGCACTCACAATTCCCAAATTCTCAGCTACAGTGGCTAAGCACGGGGTCGAACACTTTATCCCCACAACGGGCCCACCCGTATTCGCCAAAGCTCGGCGCTTAGACGTGACCAAGCTCGCCATAGCTCGGGACGAGTTTACCACCCTTGAAAAACTAGGCATTATCAGGCGCTCAAAAAGCCCCTGGGCGTCACCGCTTCACATGGTCCCGAAATCCGACGGTTCTTGGAGACCGTACGGCGATTACCGCAGATTAAACAATGCGACAGCGCATGACTGCTACCCTATTCCTCACATCCAAGATTTTTCACTACATCTGGCGGGTGCGCGCATTTTTTCAAAAATAGACCTGGTCCGCGGCTATCATCAAGTCCCCGTTAGAGCGGAAGACATTCCTAAAACAGCTGTAATAACCCCCTTCGGTCTTTTTGAATTTTTGCTGATGCCTTTTGGCCTCAAAGGCGCTGCTCAAACCTTTCAGCGGATGATGGACGCAGTATTACGCGACCTCCCTTTCGTGTTCGTCTACCTCGACGATATGCTGGTAGCCAGCTCGTCTGAGGAAGAACACGAACAGCATCTCACTATGGTTTTTCAGAGACTAAACGAGCACGGGTTAATAATCAGTCCAGCCAAATGCAAATTCGGCGTGTCACAAATTGATTTTTTGGGACACAGAGTTTCACCGAAGGGGGCAGTCCCACTGCCAGACAAAGTTCACGCAGTAAAAAGTTTCCCACGGCCACAAACGGTCAAATCGCTGCAAGAATTTTTGGGAATGGTTAATTTTTACAACCGTTTCCTCCCCCGCGCAGCTCAGTTCATGCAGCCCCTATATGACGCGCTCAGAAAACAAAAATCTTCCAACGCGGTCGAATGGACCCCGGACCGCGAACGCGCCTTCACGGAAGTAAAAAGTGCCCTAGCTAATGCCACATTGTTGGTTCACCCTGATCCCTCGGCCCGCATTGCGCTAACCACAGACGCTTCAGACCTGGCCATAGGGGCGGTTGTAGAACAACACGTCGGCGGAACCTGGCAACCTTTGGCATTTTTCAGCAAATCGCTAAACCAAACTGAGCGTAAATACAGCACCTTTGACAGGGAGCTGCTAGCGCTTCATTTATCCATCCGCCACTTCCAGTTCTGGTTGTAAGGGCGGCGTTTCACGGCTTTTGTAGACCACAAACCGCTCACCTTTGCAATGGCTAAAATTTCTGAACCGTGGTCAGGCAGGCAACAAAGACAGCTAGCTGCGATTTCAGAGTTCACCACAGACATTCGACATGTGGCAGGCAAACTTAACGTGGTAGCAGACTGCCTCTCTCGCGCTGTGACATCGCCAGAGCGCGAGGAGACAGATTATACTACCTCAGCCGCAGAACTCTTCGCCAACGCGGACACATACGCAGCCCCAATCCACGTAGGGATAGATTATGCAGCCATGGCGGAGGAGCAAAGTAGTGACGCCAACGTGCGCGCACTCCTGTCTGGACCAACAGGGTTAAGGCTGGAGGAAAGGGGTTTACGCGACGGTGTACCCCCCCTAATATGCGACATCTCAACCGGCCGACCTCGCCCGGTAGTCCCAGCTGCATGGCGCCGCCGTATTTTCGACTCAATTCACTCCCTCGCGCACCCAGGTGTGCGCGCTTCAGTTAAAATGGTCGCCGAAAAGTTTGTGTGGCCTGGCCTGCGCAAAAACGTAAAAGAATGGGCAAAGACTTGCATTTCTTGTCAGCGCGCCAAAATACACAAGCACACAAAAGCCCCTCTAGAGCCTTTTCGAATCCCTGCTAGAAGGTTCGACCACGTTCATGTCGACCTCGTGGGACCACTACCTTCCTCCCAAGGTTTCACACATCTGTTAACGATGATAGACCACACTACGCACTGGCCTGAGGCGGTCCCTCTGGTGTCAACCACAGCGGAGGAAGTCGCTCGCGTTTTTTTGACAAACTGGGTGGCACGTTTCGGCGTCCCATCGGACATCACGTCCGATAGGGGGCCTCAATTTGTCTCGGAGCTTTGGTCAGCCATGGCCAGCAGCTTAGGAGCGACAATTCACCGCACCACCGCTTATCACCCTCAGGCTAATGGGTTATGCGAGCGTTTTCACAGATCTTTAAAGGCCGCCCTCAGAGCCTCACTAACGGATACAAATTGGGTAAATAAACTTCCTTGGGTTTTATTGGGGTTGCGTGCTGCACCTAAAGAGGATCTAGACGCCTCCCCAGCAGAATTAGTTTTTGCACAACCTCTCAGGCTCCCAGGTGAATTTTTACCAGAGAACCCAGAGCCAGGGCATCTTCCAGCCCCGAGGTTTTTAGGCAGCAACGGACCGGACTCTCTCCCCGGGCCGGCACATCACTCTTTTCCACGGGTTTTTGTCCCCCAAGCTTTAAAAAACGCCGAATTCGTTTTTGTTAGGCATGAAGCTTTAAAACCAACTTTCCGCCCACCATACGATGGACCATTCAGAGTGCTGGAACCTGGTGATAAGCATTTTGTGCTTGATTTTGGGGACAGAAAAGAAACAGTCAGCAGTGACAGACTTAAACCTGCCTTCTTGTTGAGAGACGAGCCTGCACGGTTGGCGAGAGCACCTCGGCGGGGTAGACCCCCCAAGAGAAAAGACTCAGCCCCCCTGCAGGGAACAAATAATCACTCTCCTTCCCAAGCTGCAGATTCCTTACAGGAAGGTCCCACCAGGACGCCCGAACGGACCCACAGCAGATTCGGAAGAAGATTTAAGCCCAGACGGCACAGGGACTGATGCAAACTACTCAAAAGCTGTTCACTAATTGTGCTGTAACAGTTTAGGACTGATTTGTGATATTACTATGCTGTTATGATTACCACTGAATTCTCTACAGGAGCATAGCTGCTGGAAAGTTTCTTCTTTGTCAAGAGGTGTAGCAGTTAGTATGTCATAATAATTATCTTAAACTGTGAATTTTTCTATTGTCCTTTTCTTAGTCGTTTGGGGGGGCTGTGGTCTATATTAATCATATATCCCATAACCTACATATGTATAAGCATGTGAGAATGTTTGGTGACTACATATGTAAAGCGACTTCACACCTCAGAACAGGACAAAGGGTCTCAACCGCCAGTGAAGATCAAAGAGCATCCGAGGCACTGCGGTGGAGACCAGATAGGTCGCCCTGACCTCCCAGGGCCAGGTGGAGGGGTACGGAGACAAAGGAGGGGATTAAGTAATGGGGGATGTCAGCTTTGATATGCATGTCTTTTGTTGTGTGTGAGTATAAGTACACAGAGCCGAATGTGTTCGCTCTCTTACTACTTCTGCTGCTGCACTAGATGAGACTTGTTAGAGGAGCGAAGCTGATAATAAACTTTGGTTTATAAGTCACATCGCCTCGTTATTCCAAGCTCTTCTACAGTGTACCCTTAACTTAATATTTTGTTGCACAACCTTTTGAGGCAATCACTGCAATTACATAATACAAAAAAGTGTTATTGGGTACCAACAATTTTGTCCACGTCTGTACCTGCATACACATATACATATATATATATATATATACATACATACATTGCCATAACAGCAAATAGAAACTTAGGGGCAGATTTACTAATGTGCTGCGCCATTGCAAAACCCTATTTTGGCGTTAAAAAACTACTGTTGAGATTTACTAAAGGGGGCAGTGCAAAATTAGTGGTGGAAAGTCATGGACTATGTTAGTTTTGCGCTTGTCCTCATTGCATGTGTATTTGTGGGAGTTGTCATGTCAAAGCGCAAACATGAGGGAGGGGAATATTTAAATGACTGGTGCAAGGTGATTTACTAAAGTTTGCAGTTGTCAATCTTGTCATGAGTATGAGCTCTAATTTTTCCCTCTGAGCTCAGATTCAATTCATTTCCGAGTTTTGAATGTCTGTTGTTATTACGTTGTCAGTTTTCTGTATATATTTTGTTTTTTTGACTCTTATGTGCCCCCCTCTTTCAGACACTCCCACTTGCTGTTCACAGTCTGTTTCCCAGCTGTGAACAGTTGAGTATTTAGGTCAGCCCACACCTGCTGCTCATTTACCTGCCACTCATTTGTTGCCCACTATTTAAGGACTGCCATTTGTTCTCTTAGTGCAGCAACATTATCTTATGTCCAATGCCTAAGGACTGCTCCTGGTGTTATTAGGACTCACCTCCTCATCTCACCTCCTCCAGAGCGATCTAGCTCTGGAGAGCCATTTCTGTAAGTTACTTTGTTTATATTTTTGTGTTAGTGCACTCTTCTGGATTTTTTGTTCTTTTGTTAATGAATGTCACTATGCAGTACAGCAAGTGGGTTTGTCTCTCTGCCCCATTCATGACAAATCTCCTGCTAAATGTTCCAGGATTTAATGCCCAAAAAAGCTTGTCTTAATTCATTTGCACCTGACATGGCAGTGATAGTTGGTGCCGAGACACCAGCGGGAACCGAGGGTGCGTAGCCAAAGAGAGAGAAGCTTCTCTCTGTGCGTGACTTTATTTGGCATGACAGAACAGATTATATGAACAGAAATGATCTCACAGAGATCGGTTTTGTGCTGAACTGGACATCAGCCGGCAGAGGATTTTTTTTTTTAAATTTCATTTGTTTATATATAGCCTACTAATAATAATAATAATTTATTTCATTTATAATACACTTTACATTTCGGGGCAAAATCTCAAAGTGCTACATGAATAGGATAAAGAACAAGAATAAAAAACAAACATTCTCTGAGTTTCCTCTCCTCTCCATCAGATTCCCCCTCGCTTTTGAAACAAAAGCTCTTCCACATTGTCAATTTTCTTCGTTTTTTCCCCCCTCTCTCAATATTTCTAGATTTGTTTCTTTTTGCTGGGCATAAAACAGTAATTCAGTTCCCTCTTTTCTCTCCCAGTTAAGGATACAATAGCAGGAACACAACAAGATTATTTAAAAAAAAAAAAAAAGAGCACAGATCCATAGACAGACCCCGAAATTGCAACATCGTATGACAGCTGTCTTTGCTGTGGCTGCCCGAGGTATAAGTGAAATTGTGTGTGTTTAACTTTATTACATTCCTTCAGAAAACATAAAACACACATTTATGAAAAGTCATGGACTGGAAGACCTGTAGATTCTGTTAAAACAAAATTATTCACATAATAAAACCCCAGAGTCACTTACAGAGACAACACTTCCGCCCTCCCAAGAGAGCAGACGCTTTTTTCTTCTCTCCTGCTGACTTTTTCCTCCCCTCCTACTACTGGATCCCAGCTTGCTGTTGTCTGTCTGCGTCTAACTGCGACCGCCGAAAAGAAATTATGGAGTTAATAAGCTGGGCTTTGAACACAATTGACACTATTTTTTCAACAAGGAAAAGTGCTCCGGGGGAAGCTGTCTGCCCCGCTGGAACGGCTCCAGTGGGCTGTCTATGTGACACAGGTAATTGGAAAATGCTGTGTCTCTCTAATCTCTCTATCGAAGATATTGAAGATTTGTTTATCTTCGTAATCTTGGTGATTGGGATAATTCTGATTGGGACGGGAATTGTCTTGGTTTACCGTAAATTGCTGAAGATGGATTCAACCTATCAAAATGCTGGCCAGGCGAGGTGCATCCAACAAATTGAGAAACTGGAGAAGACCCTGATAGCGACTACTGGAGAACTGTCTCGTAAGGTGGATTACATCATGGGTTCGCTCAGGTCTTTCCACGACGAATTCAAAGCTGCGCAATGAAGGATTAATGTACTGAATCTACAGAAGAAATACAAGTCTCCTCTGTGATCAGTCCTATTTGGCATTATTATTCCCCATGAAAATTCCTCCTGGCTGTCTGCAGACTGTGTTTTTTCAAAATCATGAGCACAAGGCCTTGGACAGCCAGCTGCAGCGCCAGATAAGACTGGGCGCCAGACAGACAAAACATCTTCTGCCAAGGGTCCTTGGGTCTCTCTTATTATCATCAACACTGCTCAACACCGCACACACATTGATTCATGAACTGATTAAAGATATACTGTACACTGCTCTCTTGTGTCTTGTGAAATTCTGAGTTGTTGCTCTGTGCTATTGAGAGATTTTTTTTCATTGTAATCATAATCTGCTTAAAAATAAGCTGTATTTTGATAACGAAGTTTTTTTTTCTCCTCCCCCCTTGTGTCGTTCCCTCCCTTCCCCTCCCTTTCTTATCTATCTCTGTTTGATGAGGCGCCTATTATGGCTGCCGTGTCGTTGTGTCGCGCGCATGCGCACCAATGTCAAGTCAAGTTCCTCGTGTGTTTTTTACATGCTTGGCAATAAAGTTTATTCTGATTCTGATTCTGATTCTGATTCTGAGTCTCCATCGGACCATCTTGACAATTCAGATGTTAATAAAATAAACACACTGGTCAAATAATCAATTTATTCATGAATAGTCCTTTTTTTAAATTACAGTGGTGTGAAAAAGTGCTTCCCCCCTTCCTGATTTCTCATTGTTTTTGTACGTTTGTCACACTTAAAATGTTTCAGATCATCAAACAAATTTAAATATTAGACAAAGATAACACAAGGAAATTCAAAATGATGTTTTTAAATGAAGATGTTTATTATTAAGGGGAAAAAATCCAAACTTACATGGCCCTGTGTGAAAAAGTGATTGCCCCCTAAACCTAATAACTGGTTGGACCACCCTTAGCAGCAACAACTGCAATCACGTGTTGCGATAACTGGCAATGAGTCTTTTACAGCGCTATGGAGGAATTTTGGCCCACTCATCTTTGCAGAATTGTTGTAATTCAGCCACATTGGAGGGTTTTCGAGCATGAACCGCCTTTTGAAGGTCATGCCATAGCATCTGTATCGGATTCAGGTCAGGACTTTAACTAGGTCACTCCAAAGTCTTCATTTTGTTTTTCTTAAGACATTCAGAGGTGGACTTGCTGGTGTGTTTTGGATCATTGTCCTGCTGCAGAACCCAAGTGCGCTTCAGCTTGAGGTCACAAACAGATGGCCGAACATTCTCCTTCAGGATTTTTTGGTTGACAGCAGAATTCATGGTTCCATTTACCACAGCAAGTCTTCCAGGTCCTGAAGCAGCAAAACAGCCCCAGACCATCACACTACCATCAATATATTTTACTGTTGGTATGATGTTCCTTTTCAGAAATGCTGTGTTACTTTTACGCCGGATGTAATGGGACACACACCTTCAAAAAAGTTCAACTTTTGTCTTGTCAGTCCACAGAGTATTTTCCCAAAAGTCTTGGGGATCATCAAGATGTTTTCTGGCAAAACTGAGACGAGCCCTTTATGTTCTTTTTGCTCAGCAGTGGTTTTCACCTTGCAACTCTGCCATGCAGGCCGTTTTTGCCCAGTCTCTTTCTTATGGTGGAGTCATGAACACTGACCTTAACTGAGGCAAGTGAGGCCTGCAGTTCTTTGGATGTTGTTGTGAGGTCTTTTGTGACCTCTTGGATGAGTTATTGCTGTGCTCTTGGGGTAATTTTGGTCGGCCGGCCACTCCTGGGAAGGTTCACCACTGTTCCATGTTTTCGCCATTTGTGGATAATGGCTGTCACTGTGGTTTGCTGGAGTCCCAAAGCTTTAGAAATGGCTTTATAACTTTTTCCAGACTGATAGGTCTTAATTACTTTGTTTCTCATTTGTTCCTGAATTTCCTTGGATCACAGCATGATGTCCAGCTTTTGAGGATCTTTTGGTCTACTTCACTTTGTCAGACAGATCCTATTTTAGTGATTTCTTGATTGAGAACAGGTGTGGCAGTAATCAGGCCTGGGTGTGGCTGGAGAAATTGAATTCGACTTTCCAAAGATGTGATAAACAACAGTTAATTTATGTTTTAACTGGGAGGAGGGCAGTCACTTTTTCACACAGGGCCATGTAGGTTTGGATTTTTTTTTTTTTTTACCCTTAATAATAAACACTTTCATTTAAAAACTGAATTTTGTGTTTACTTGTGTTATCTTTGTCTAACATTTAAATTTGTTTGATGATGATCTGAAACATTTAAGTGTGACAAACATACAAAAAAATGAGAAATCAGGAAGGTGGCAAACACTTGTTCACACCACTGTATATACAAATACTAAATTTATACATATTAAACAAAGGAGTTAGCCATGTGAACTGAGAACCAAAATGTTGTAATATGATGTACAAAGATAAACTATTTTCCTGGGTTCTGCTTAAACGAAAACGTTAAAAAAAGCTTTAAAAAAATTCCTATATTATGCTCCTCCAAACTGACTGTGTCTGTGTTGATGACCCGCTTCCTCGGGTGTGCCTGTGTACAATTTTGCGGTGCTCTTGGTGGATGGGTGGTCAATAGTCAAGCATTCTAGTAAACCTCCAATCGAAGTTGGCATGATGTTTACCACTCTGAAATGAACATTTTAATTAATGTTCAAGGCCATACCTCCTCCACATTTGTTCTCTCTGTTCTTATAGTACAGTTCATATCCATTCAATTCAAAGTCCACTCCCTTCTCAGGACTGATCCAGGTTTCCGTTATGGCGACTATGTTAAATAGATGAGAAAACTGTCTTAAATATTCCTTGATTTTATTAAAATTTGCATAGAGAATTCTACTGTTAATGTAAATAATGGATAGTCTGTGTTCTGTCTTGATGTCCTTGTTGAATTGTTCATCTGAATAATAGGAGCAGTTCTCATTCAAATTGGAGGAAAAAGTTGTTTTCAGGATCAATATCATATTCCATGTCCTTTGAGTTATGTTCAGTGTTTTCAAATATTATCAAAATCAACAATCCTCTGTGATAAATTATCTCCAAATGTGTTGATCAATTTATCCATCAGAGAAAAAAGCTAACTAAAACAACTGAACTATCATCATAAACAAACACAATAAATTAACTGATACATGCCATGTTAATCATTACAAAATAAGAAAAGCAGTAGCTAATCATTGCCCTTTACACAGTAAGTCATTTGTATTTATCCTATTTTTTGTGTTTATTTGTGTAGCATTTTGACCCTTCTTTTTCTTTTACCCAAATTATGCAGTTCCATACCTATGTAGCAAAAGAATTTTTAAGCTTCCTTAATTGTTTCAATTGCCCAGCAATATCAGCATTTATTTTTTTTTGCTCATTTATGTAGACATTTGTCCCTTTCAGCTGTTTTGCTTTTCTTAACAACTCTTTTCAGTGTTTTTGACCGGATGATCTCAGTATAATCAGAGGTTTGGCCTTCCTATTCTGTGTAATGGTGTGACAAGCAGAAATGGAGTCATTGTGTATATTGATACCTTTGCAAAAAAGACTGCACTTGTTCTTCAAGCGACTGGAGTTCCTCAGAAGGGGCGTCCGCTCCAGAATTGTCACAAGTCGCAGAGACAACTCAAGCATAGGAGCGGTGTTTTACATTCAAGCCTGAAATTATAATAGCACCTTTCCTAGAATATTGCACTAGTTCATTCAGTTGATGATCTGAAACATTTAAGGGTGACAAATATGCAAAAATATAAGAAATCAGGAAGGGGAGAAATACTTTCTCACAGCACTGTAACTTTTTCTTTCTTAAGGTTAGTGTTTCATTCTCCATGGTGAGCAACTCACACCCAACAAATCTCCTTTGCATAAAGTAGTCTAGACCTCTAAATTATGCAAATGAGCTGCAGATGACTTACTGTCCCATCTTTTGTAACAGGGAGCACCATAACCAGAATAATTTATAGGGGGAGCTACAGTGTATCTGGAAAGTATTCACAGCACTTCACTTTTTACACATTTTATGTTACAGTCTTATTCCAAAATGGATTAAATTTATTTTTTCCTCAAAATTCTACACACAATACCCCATAATGACAACATGAAAAAAGTTTTTTTGAGATTTTTTTCAAGTTTATTGAAAATAAAAAAAAATAAGAAATCACATGTACATACAGTAAGTATTCACAGCATTTGCTCACTACTTTGTTGATGCACCTTTGGCAGCAATTACAGCCTCAAGTCTTTTTGAATATGACGCCACAAGCTTGGCACACCTATCTTTGGGCACTTTTGTCCATTCCTCTTTGCAGCACTTCTCAAGCTCCATTAGGTTGGATTTGACGTGTCGGTGCACAGCCATTTTCAGATCTCTCTAGAGATGTTCAATTGGATTCAAGTTTGGGCTCTGGCTGGGCCACTCAAGGACATTCACAGAGTTGTCCTGAAGCCACTCCTTTGATATCTCTGGCTGTGTGCTTAGGGTCACTGTCCTGATGAAAAATGTACCATTGTCCCAGTTTGAGGACAAGAGCACTCTGGAGCAGGTTTTCATCCAGGATGTCTCTGTACATTGCTGCATTAATATTTCCCTTTATCCTCACTAGTCTCCCAGTCCCTGCCACTGAAAAACATCCCCACAGCATGATGCTGCCACCACCATGCTTCACTGTAGGGATGGTATTGGCCTGGTGATGAGCGGTGCCTGGTTTCCTCCAAACATGACACCTAGCATTCTTGCCAAAGATTTCAATCTTTGTCTTATTAGACCAGAGAATTTTGTTTTCCATGGTCTGAAAGTCCTTCAGGTGCCTTTTGGCAAACTCCAGGTGGGCTGCCATGTGCCTTTTACTAAGGAGTGGCTTCCATCTGGCCACTCTACCATACAGGCCTGATTGGTGGATTGCTGCAGAGATAGTTGTCCTTCTGGAAGATTCTCCTCTCTCCACAGAGGAACACTGGAGCTCTGACAGAGGAACCATCGGGTTCTTGGTCACCTCCTGGCTCCTGGAGTCAGGGAGATGACCAGACAGCTCTAGGAAGAGTCCTGGTGGCTCAGAACTTCTTCCATTTACGGATGATGGAAGCCACTGTGCTCACTGGGACCTACAAAGCAGCAGAAATTTTTCTGTACCCTTCCACAGATTTGTGCCTCGAGACAATCCTGTCTCGGAGGTCTACAGACAGTTCCTTTGACTTCATGCTTGGTTTGTGCTCTGACGTGCACTGTCAACTGTGGGACCTTACATACACAGGTGTGTGCCTTTCCAAATCATGTCCAATCAACTGAATTTACCACAGGTGGACTCCAGTTAAGCTGTAGAAACATCTCATGGGTGATCAGTGGAAACAGGATGCACCTGAGCTCAATTTTGAGCTTCATGGCAAAGGCTGTGGATACTTATTTCTTAGTTTTTTTATTTTTAATAAATTTATGTTGTCATTATGGGGTATTGCGTGTAGAATTTAGAGGAAAAATGAATTTAATCCACTTTGGAATAAGGCTGTAACATAATAAAATGTTGAAAAAGTGAAGTGCTGTGAATGCTTTCCAAATGCACTGTATATATGAACAGGAAACAGTACATGTATTTTAACATGTATTTTTTTCCCTCGTAGTATTGACACATTCCTACAACACTAATGGAACAAGACCAACATAATAACACTAAGGATATTTATTTTCACTGCCCTACAGTGTATTCCCTCAGCTATCCTTCCTTCTTTTATGTCATCCGTTTTCTCTACCCTCACGTTTTTTACCTTTTCCACTTTGTTTCTCTCACTCTCAGGAGCATCTCAAGAGATGTCTTCAAAGGCTTCTGCCACTCATCATCCCACATAGACAAATATTAGGATTTCTTTCATTTGCATTCTTCACCAACTGCGCTCTTGTCTCATTGCATTTCACCGAGACATTAGATCAATAGGTCACATCGTACACTCTCAGCAGGAACTCAATTTCCCATCTTCCCCTTCACGCTGAGCCAATCCTATCCTCATGCTGGGGCTGGATAAAAGCTCCAGAGCGAGAGATAAGATCTGACAGATGAGGAAAGAGACATGAAGCTATGCGAGGTGAGACCCGTGGACGTGGTGAGAGAGAGATGAAGTGTAACGTGGGGGAGAGGAGGTGTAAGGTGCTTTCCCAATTCTGGTCTTGAAATCAGTGTCCCAAAAAACATATGGTCTGAATTTGTTTGGAGACAAAAGAAAGACAAGATCACCCCACAGTAGTGCAGTGCGCGCGCGCACACACACACACACACACACACACACTGCACTTATCGCTATGAAGTCATGTCCGTCTTTAAGGAGGAACAGGAAAAAATACAGCAGAAAATTTAAACCAGTGATGTCAAATAAGGAATTTTTATTGATTCTGTATGTATGTACACAATGGGAAACATTTTGAGCTTCAGTCTCTTTTTGCATGTGCATCTGAACTCAGAAACACTAAAAAAAAATGTGTGTTGTAGGTTTTCAGATTAATCCCAATGTTCCATACAGATATGGTTGGTTAGGAAAGCTAATTGGTTAATGGTTCTCTTCCCAGATCTTTCAACACTATTCTTCCCTCACCTGGTTTCAATCAACAAAAGAACCATTGCCTCAACTTCTTGCCTCTTTTTCTGTGAGCATCATGGTTGCTTTCTCTCCCTTTGCTTTTCTCTGATATATTTTTCTCCATTCATCATCTTTTTATTCGCTTGTGTAAAAGGGGAACCCCAGAGGTTGTGGTTCTCATGATGAGAAAATTGTGCCTCCGCTGAGGTTTTCTTAAAAACCTAAAAAGCACACTCTCTCCCCTTGTGATATAAACCTACTATTTGTGCCATAACACGCATTATTTTATAACAGCCTAATGTTCTTAATAATATGGTTGCATAATGCATATTTGAAGTATTACTGAGAGCTTCCAGGTGTCAAACATATGGTGTTTCAAATCAATTCATTTCTGATCAGCAGCATATTTTCTAAATTTTTTAGTCACAGTGTTCTCATCATCCAGTCTGCCTGCAATGCCCTGGGACGTTCACAATCTTCCCCAAAACACCCTTGGATCTCTCAGCGGACTCTGGACATCATCGACCGTTGCCGAGAAGCCCACCTCCGAGGCAACCTGATGGAGTACCGCAGATTAAACCATCTACACAATGTGGCCATCGGAGAGGACAAAGAGAGGTACTGGTCGACCACCTGGAGTCAGTGGCCAGAAATAACAACATGAGCCACGTGTTCAGTATGCTCCGTCAAGCACGCAATGGCCCACACACCAAGACATCCCAGGTGAAGGACATCAACGGTAATCTCATCACCACTGAGACAGGCTGTCTCAACTGCTGGGAAGAGCACTTCAGTCACCTTCTGTATCATCCTTCTGTTCCTGTTGACCCCAATCTCCTAGCCACTGCCAATGCCACTGCTTTGTGTGATTCCTGCAGGACTGATTTAGTCACCTCCGAAGAAGTCGTGGCTGCCCTGACCAAGATAAACAACAAGAAAGCCCCTGGACTTTGTGCTATAACCACCGAAATGCTGAAGATGGGCGGAGATTGCACAATCCAGTGGCTCACCCTCATCATCAGTCATGTTTGGGTGACAGAGCAGCTCCCCAGTGACTGGACCAGGGGCACCATCCTCCCCTTCTGGAAGGGAAAGAGCGACAAACTCATGTGCAGCAATCACAGAGGCATCACCCTTTTGTCCATTCCTGATAAGCTCTTCACCAGGATCCTCCTCAGTCGTGCCCTTCCAGCCATCAGAGGCAGCCGTCACCCTCAGCAGGCAGGCTTCACGCCTAACCTCTCAACCTCAGACCACATCTCTGCTGTTCGCCTATTAATAGAGAAGGCCTATGAATTTCGCAAGGACCACCATCTGTCATGTTCCTGGGGCACGGGTTAGAGCTGTGCCCAGTCTTCTGTCCAGTGAACATTTTGGTGTTTATTTTCTGTGATCTCTAGTTTATTATGATGCTTTGTATTTTGTTTTATTGTATTTTCTGTTTCCGGTCGGTTTATTTTGACAGCGCTGCGCAACTTCCGGTTGCCAATTTCTTGGAGCTGCGCAGCTGTTGCCTATTGACCACTCATGTGTTACACCTGTCTGTCATAATTATGTTTAGTATTTAAGAGGCACAACTACCTCTGGCCGTTGTCGGACCCTACTCCAATCTACGTTTTCTGCTCTCCTGCCATGACCTACTTTTCGTGGTCCAGGTCCCACTGTTGAGGTAAGCTGGTGTGCTCCGTCTGGGTGTCCTTTTCCCCTATTTTGTCTCAGCCGTCGAGCCCCTTTGCTCACAGGGTTGCCGGCTGAGTTTTTTCCCTTTGCTCTGGTGTTCTCAGTGTTTTGGCACCTCAGACGTCAAGCCCAACTTTCCTCCAGCGTAGTGCTTCTTTCATACTTTTCCTTCTTGCCTTGAGAGAGAGCAGTCGCATTTTTCTTCCCTCCTCCCCTGCCTTCCTGATCTATTCCCAGCTTTTGCAATGTTGCGTTTTTGTCTGTGTTTAGTCGCTCTTCTTCTGCTGAATCTTAATCTAAATGGAAATTATGGATTTGGAAGCGGCTTAAATGTGCTATTGTCACTATTTTTCAACAAGAATTGGGCCAAGGGGGAGCCCAAGAATTGGAACCTACGAGAGACTCATGGACATTGGAATCCATGCGTCTATGGAAACATTATTGGTTATGATCTCAGGACTTCTATTTTTGGCTGTGGAGTTCCCTGATGCATCAGAAATTGAAGGAAAGTGAGAGAGCTGTTCAAAGCGGACCCGGCCAGCTCCTTCATTAAATTCGACCAGTTGGGGAGGGCACGAGTAGCGGCAAACGGTGAACTGAATGACAGTGATTCAGTGAAGGAATACATCTGAAGCCCTGTGCGCTCTATGGAAAAACAGTTTAAGCCTGCATATATAATGGAAGCACAGAATTACACGGGTGAGGACAAAATTCTACTCTCTGAGTGCACTGTGCTGATTTGATTTGATTTGACCTTGTTTGCCCCGTGTTTACATTCCTCCTGACTGAGATTAGCGGAAGAACCGGCTCTTATGTCTACCCATACAATCAACAATCAGTTGTTTGTCGTCAGCGGATTGGATTCTCAAGGACAATGCCCATGTGCCTTCTGCAAGCAAGAGAGAGAGAGAGATAGACTCTGGACTCTGGACTTGTTTATAAGTCACATGATTATAACATCTATCCACTGCCAGGAGGCGCCCTCTGCTGCTCACTAACAACTGTTACATTTACACTACACAATGCATACAACACTACATGCATATATATACACACACTGCTCTCCCTCTGCTGTGTGATTTGTCCACTAAATGTCTGCTAAATATGCATTGAGGGTTTTTTTGCCTGCAATCAAAATTTCGCTTACCCATTAAGCGTCAATTTGATAAAACATGTTTTTTTTTCTCTCGCCTATTGTGTCATATCATTTCTTTTCTTTTTTTCCTTTCTTCTTTATGACTGGCGCCTAGCGGCTGCCCCGGCCTTGGATGCGCTCTGCAGAGCGTGCCCAAATGCCAAGTCACGTTTCGTTACCTTGTATTCATACATGTGTAATGACAATAAAGTTGAATCTCAATCTCAATCTCAATCTCAATGTCATTAATTGTGTTTATATAATCAGTTTCATGTCTGCTGCTGCGTTATGTTAGAAGGCTGCCCCATAGTCTGGCATTGCCTTCAACCCTCTACTCAGTAGCTAGTTGTCTTTACATGTTAGTGTTCAGTTTTCTTGCTGTGTGTGCTGTAGGTAATTTGCAGGTCGGCCGGCAATTACGCTAGCCTTAGTTTCAGCTATTTTGCTGCCTGTCTTTGGTGTTTTTCCCAGGGTAGCCGGTGATCACGCTCACCTTAGCTCCTCTATTTTGCCAACCTGTAATCACTTGTCCCCAGCTCTGTGTGTGTCTTTTGTTTTGTTAATAAATATGCAAAAACCTACAGCATGCGCGCGGTGTCCTATTTCTTGCCCGTTACACAGGCAATTCATGACACCATCTCTACATAGCCTTTATAGAGCTTAAGACTGCCTTCAACACCGTGGACCACGCTTTTCTTTGGAGTATCATGCAGACCCTCGGAGCCCCACCCAAGATCGTAGCCCTGTTCAAGCAGCTCTACAGCAGCTTGGAGAGCTGTGTATGTGTGAATGGAAAGGAGTCCGGCTGGTTTCCCATCAACAGCGGGATCCGACAAGGTTGTGTGGACACTCCTGATCTCTTCAGTTGTGTCATAGACTATCTGATGATCAAGGTCTGTGAGTATCTGTGAGATCTGTGGCATGCAGTTTGGCAACTGCCATCTGGCTGACCTTGAATATGCTGATGATATCATCCTGGTTAGCCCATCCTACAGTCAGCTGAGAGATGCTCTAGTTGTTTACCACGAAGAGGCAACGAAGCTGGGCCTTCAGGTGGGCTGGACGAAGACTAAGCTAATGAATGTCGGTGACAGTCTGGACCCATCCCCGTTACAGCTTGGGAATGATGCCGTTGAGTTTGTCAATTCGGCTCCACAGTGACCAACAGCAGGGACATGAAACCAGAGATTGACCACAGACGTGGCCTCGCTGCATCACCCCTGCAGACACTATGGAAACCTCTCTGGCACCATCGTTCAATCTCCCGAAAGACGAAGCTCCACATATACAATGTGCCAGTCCTTTCCATCATACTCTATGGGTCAGAGACATGACTCTGCCCTCAAGAGTGGATAGGTTTGATAGTCTGGCCCTCAGAACCATTGAGAACATCAGGTGGCACCAGCACACTTCGAATGACACGCACCGAGCCCGCACACATCAGCCTGCAGCATCCCACCTTATTACACAGTGATGTATCCACTGGTTTGGCCATGTCCTCCGCCTCCAACCAGAACACCCAACAAAAGCCCAGGGCCCCAGGGTGGAAAAGACCTTGGGGCAAGCCACGCACCAGATGGTTTGATGTGGTGGGGAGAGACTTCCGACAGCTCAGAGTTGCTGTTGACGACGCAGAGGAGCTGGCCCAAAACCGGCGATGTTGGCACGCACTGGTTAACCTGATTGGCTCTACACATGGTGATGGCCACCCAGCCCTCACCCTGCAGGAGTAGTAAGTAAGTAAGTAAGTTCTCAGATATGAGCTGTTTTAGCCATGAGAAAATGCAAAAATGCTTCAAATCAGTCATCAGTCTGTACAGAGTGTTCAGGGTTTTATGATGAAACTGATTTTCAAACTTAATCTGTGAAACAACAAATATGGGCAGCACGGTGGTGCAGTGGTTAGCACTGTTGCCTTACAGCTAGAATGTTCCAGGTTCGAATCCCCAGGCTGGCAGGGGTAGGAACCTTTCTGTGTGGAGTTTGCATGTTCTCCCTGTGCTGCGTGGGTTTACTCCGGGGCTCCGGTTTCCTCCCACAATCGAAAGACATGCACGTTAGGTTAAGTGGTTGTTCTAAATTGTCCCTAGATCTCTGTCTCCTATAGGCCGTTAGAGTAGAGGGTTAATGCTAGTGAAGCGCTTTGAGTGGTCTTTGAGACTAGAAAAGCGCTATATAAGTACAGGTCCTTATACCTTATCCGTATGTCTTCGTCAGCCTCTCATCAGAATCAATTTTCTGCTACTTATTTTCTTTTAGTGATGAAATATTTTCAACAAAGGTAATAAGTCTTTCTTTTCTGTAGTAAGTATTTATTTTGACACTTTAATCATAACTGTTCCAACAGTAATATCTTACTTACAGTGACTGGTTTGAACTTTTAAAATGATAAATCAACAAATTATGAGAATTTAAGAGGCATCTCAATGGATTTATAACTGCAGGCATGTCTCAAATTGAAATCTCTGCTGTATTGAGTGTCATATTGACTGGACAAGCAACCTGAGTGCAAAGTGCTATCACCAAGAGAACACACAGAAAACGTTTGACCTTTTATTAGAATTTTCAAAATCGCACACTTGTGGAAAAAGTCAGTCATTCACCAGATAAGCAGGAGCCCTGCGGAGGATAGACGAGACTGATTAGGGAGGAATGGAGAATTTATGGAAATCCAATTATATCACTTACGTGGGAGGTGAGGAGAGACCAGCACAGAACCCAACGAAGGAGAAGAACCAGCACGTAAGAACTGCTGGTTGGGTATGGTTTGTGAGGTCTGACCAGGTGGACAGGATGAGCAGGGAAGCGGTGGAGCAATAGGCTGGCGAGTGCACCAAATCCCCAAAGACGCACCGCAACGTTTGCAGCAACCTCGAAGAGGTGGAAGAGAATGTATGTAAGACAAGGTCATAAATACACAACCGCTTACTTAGAGAGCTGTCTGCAGGAGCAGTATACCCAAACAAGCCAGCGTTGAATCACTGAAGAGCGCTTCCTTATAAACGCTGGCCCAGCAGGACTCAGCAAGTGCATCTGATGAGGAGACCAGTGAGCAGGAAGGAGGGGACAAGTGCTCGCCAGCACATGACAGTGCCCCCCTTCAAGGAACACCTCCTGGCGGTCGCCCAGGCTTCTCCGGGTGGGCTTGATGGTAAGCCCGGACCATACCTTTGTCAAGGAATCCAGACCAGGGGACCCATGACAGATGCTCCGGGCCATAGCCCTCCCAGTCAACCAGGTACTGGAACCCCCGGCCCTGATGACGAACATCCAGGATCTCCTTGACGGTGTGAGTGATGTGCCCGTCAAAGACCCTGGGAGGAGGAGGCGGCGTCAGGGGAGGGCAGAGAGAGCTGGAGGAAAGAGGCTTGACCTTTGAGACGTGGAAGGTAGGGTGCACACGGAGCGCCCGTGGGAGCTGGAGCCGGACAGCAGAGTTGCCGATGTTGCTGGTGACGGGGAAGGGGCCCATGAACTGGGGAGCGAGCTTCCAGGACTCAGCCTTGAGTGGGACCTGATCTGTGGCCAACCAGACCTGCTGTCCAGTCTTGTAGTTCGGCACCGGGACCCTCTTGCGGTCAGCGTAGCGCTGATTATGCTCAGTGGAGTGGAGAAGAGCCGCTCTGGTGGATCTCCATGCCCGGCGGCAGCGATGAAAATGGGCCCCCACGGACGGCACCGCAACCTCTCTCTCCGCCATAGAGAGCAGGGGGGGTTGTAGCCCATGGACGCCTCAAACAGTGATCGGCCCGTGGCTGAAGAGACCGTGGAATTTAGTGAATATTCCACCCAGGTCAGATGGGAGCTCCATGAATCAGGATCATCAGCTGCCACACAATCAAGGGAGGCCTCCAGGGACTTGTTGGCACGCTCAGCCTGCCCATTGCTCTGAGGATGATAGCCGGAGGTGAGGCTGACGGTGGTGCCGCGTCAGTGGCGGAATGACTTCCAAACCCGTGATATGAACTGAGGACCCCGGTCAGACACAATGTCCATAGGAATTCCATGGAGCATTATGATGTGGTAGGATAACAGTTCTGCCGTCTTGGAGGCGGATGGCAGCTTGGGGAGGGGAACCAGATGTACTGAGAATCTGTCCACAATGGTCAAAATCACCATATTACTGTGGGAAGGGCTAAGACCAGTGACAAAGTCCATGGCAGTGTGGGACCAAGGCCGACTGGGAATGAGAAAGGGTGAAGAAGGCCAGCGGGAAGGGTGGAGGAGGATTTATTCCAGGCACATGTCTGGCAAGCCTTCACATACTCCTGCAAGTCCTGCCACAACGTGGGCCACCAAAACACTCGCCTAATGATGTCAACAGCATGTACCACCCCCGGATGGCAGGCGAAACGTCCAGTGTGCCCCCACTGGATGACTTCGCTGCGGAGGGTGGCAGGGAGGTACAGGCAATTAGGGGGACATCCCGCTGGTTCAGGCTTTGAGGACTGGGCCTGGCGGACTCTATTCTCAATGTCCCAGGTAAGGGTTCCCAGGACGCATGAAGGCGGAAGAATGGGCTGGGAGCGGGAAGAGGGGTCAGCCAAATCCTGACTGAACTGCCTGGAGAGAGCATCAGGCTTCCCATTACGGGAGCCAGGCCTATAGATGACAGTGAAATTAAAACGCTGGAAAAATAGGGCCCAGCAATCCTGCCTAGGATTAAGCCTGCTTGCCGACCACAGATACTCCAAGTTCTTGTGGTCGGTCCACACAACTACCGGGTGAACGGCTCCCTCCAGCCAGTGTCTCCATTCCTCAAATGCCAACTTAATGGCGAACAGCTCGCGATCCCTGACGTCGTAATTCCTCTCGGCTGGGGTGAGCCGCCAAGAGAAATACACACACGGGCAGAGCTTCAAGTCCGTGGGAGAGCGCTGGGACAAAACAGCGCCCACCCCCGTTTCTGAAGCGTCCACCTCCAGGGTGAATTGGAGCTGAGGGTCGACCTGAGCCAAAATGGATTTGTCAGCAAACGGGCCCTTTAATTTGGTAAGGCCTGCTCAGCTGCCTCAGTCCATAAAAATGGTACCTTAACAGAGGTCCGTTGTGTTAGAGGCTGTGCTATCCCACTATAGTTTTAGATAAACCTGCGATAGAAATTCGCAAACCCCAAGAAGCGTTGCAGCTCCTTGCGGGAGTGGGGGGTTGGCCATTCCAGCACAGCCTTCGCCTTGGCCGGGTCAGCCTTCAGCTCTCCCTCCACTATAATAAAGCCAAGGAAAGAAGTGGAAGTTGTGGAAAATTCACACTTCTCAGCCTTGACGTAAAGTTGGTTCTCTAAGAGCCACTGTAACACAGCTCTAACATGAGTCTCGTGCTCCTCTGGCGTGCAAAAAAAAAAATCAGGATGTCGTCTAAATAGACAAAAACAAACCGATTAAGCATATCACAGAGGATGTCGTTAATTAAATGCTGGAAAACAGCGGTGGCGTTAGTTAATCCAAAAGGCATAACCAAGTACTCAAATTTCCCCAAGTGTGTTTTAAACGCTGTTTCCCCCTCGCGTATTCTGACTAGATGGTATGCGTTACGTAGGTCAAGCTTGAAGAATACATGCGAACGCTGCAGGAGCTCAAAAGCAGAGTTCATCGGGGCAAAGGGTATTTATCTTTGACTGTGATGGCGTTAAGTTCCCAGTAGTCAATGCACGGACGCAGAGACTCATCCTTCTTGCCCACAAAGAAAAACCCCGCCCCAAGGGGAGCCAAGGATTACTGAATGAGGCCGATGTTCAATGAATCCTTAATGTAGCCTCTCCATCGCCTCCCTCTCAGGCCCAGAAATACGTTACAGTTTGCTGGACGGCAGCCTCGCATCCGGAAGGTCAATGGCACAGTCATACGAGCGATGTGGAGGAAGCGCAAACGCTCATGACTTGCTAAAGACCTCCCCGAGGTCGTGCTAGACCTCAGGCACGAGGCTGAGGTCCGGCGGCTCAACCTGAGGAGAGGAGATGGGGAGGGACCGTGAACACTCAGCGGAGTTTAGAAACATAGCCAAACAGTTAGGGCTCCAGGAGGTGATGGAATTTTGTGCCCAATTAATAACTGGATTATGCCGCCGGAGCCACGGATAACCTAGTACCACCACGTGAGAGGCCCGTGGAAGCACGTAAAAAGTCAGCCTCTTCCGGTGGTTACCGGACAACAGGACAGATAACTGCACCGTGCAATGGGTAACGGACACCACCATCTGTCCAGAAAGGGTTCGCATGGAACGGGGAGCCGGCAGTTTAACCGTCGGAATCTCCATCTCGTGCACCAGCTTAGAGGAAATGAAATTACCCTCTGCCCCGGAATCAATTCCCTCCTCTCGACCCCCGGTAGCTGAACCAGGGCCGAAATAGAAAAATTACCGGGGGGATCAGATTGAGTCCCGCCAGCCAGACCCCCTGCGGCTAGTGACGGGCTGATTCTTTTGGCCGTAGGTGGCATGTGTCCAACTTGTGTTTCAGCGAACCACAGTAGGCACACGCCCTGATCCGCCGCTGCCACTCAACCTCTGCCCGTGGAAGGTGAGCAGAGCTGAGCTCCATAGGCTCGGGGGCAGAGCTGGACTGATCTAGGTCAGTAGGCGCCGGGAGTGTGTGTGTGGTGAGTGGGCGAGAGGAGGCACCGCGCTCCCGAGCGCATTCGCGGTAACAATTATCCAGCCTGACCGCCTGATCTATCAGACCATCCAAGGTGACAGGAACGGCATGAACCATCAGGTCGTCACGAAGCCAAGGATTCAGTCCGTGGAGGAACACGCTGCGCAGTGCAACCTCGTTCCACCCCTTATCTGCTGCCTCGACCCGAAACGCCACCGAGAAGTCGGCCACAGACCGACTGCCCTGGTAGAGCGACATCAGGCGACTCATAATATTCCCTTCACTCTCGGAACGGTCAAAGGTGCGGGAAAACTCAAACACAAATTGGTCAAACGTGGGTGGTGAACCTCTCTGACTATCGATAACAGACTGAGCCCAACTAAGAGCGCGGCCCTGAAGCAAAAGAGTAAACTGGTGGATTTTGGAAATGTCATCCGGGAACTCCCCCTTCACCTGCTCGAAATAAAGCCAAATCTGACACAAAAAATCTTGCATTTCCCCACCTCCCCCGCATACAGAGCAGGTGTGGAAATGGAAAGGGTTCGGCGAATGATAGTAGATGGTGGATGAGCAGGTGGAGGTGGAGTGGCTGGGACAGCCACATGGCCCAATTGATCAGTAATGACACTCAGCTGCTGCGTAATTGCCTGCAGCAGCTGAGTGTGTTCAGCCACCTGCCTCTCTGTAGCGTCGAGGCGGTGGAGCGCTGAGTGCTCAGTTGATGATGCACCTGCCAGGCTGTGACCTTGGCTGGCTCGTTCTGTCATATTGACTGGACAAACAACCTGAGTGCAAAGTGCTATCACCAAGAGAACACACAGAAAATGTTTGACCTTTTATTAGAATTTTCAAAACCGCACACTTGTGGAAAAAGTCAGTCACTCACCAGATAAGCAGGAACCCTGCGGAGGATAGACAAAACTGATTAGGGAGGAATGGAGAAATTATGGAAATCCAATTATACCACTTAGGTGGGAGATGAGGAGAGACCAGCACAGAACTCAGCGAAGGAGAAGAACCAGCAGGTAAGAACTGCTGGTTGGGTTTGGTTTGTAAGGTCTGACCGGGTGGAGAGGATGAGCAGGGTAGCTCCCCGAAGGCGCACCGCTACGTTTGCAGCAACTTGGAAGAGGTGGAAGAGAATGTATGTAAGACATGGTCATAAATACACAACCGCTTACTTAGATAGCTGTCTGCTGGAGCAGTATACCCAAACAAGCCAACGTTGAATCACTGAAGAGCGCTTCCTTATAAACACTGGCCCAGCAGGAATCAGCTGGTGCGTCTGATGAGGAGAGTGGTGAGCAGGAAGGAGGGGGCGAGCACTCGTCAGCACATGACATTGAATCTATTTTGATGTAATTAAATCTTTTTGCTAAGGAGGTAATGTTTTCATGTTGGTTTGTCTGTTTGTTTGCCTGTTAGCAGGATTACACCAAACTGCTTTTTTCACCAGAGATGGTCCTTGGGTTACAGATGAACCCATTAGATTTTTGAGGTGATCCATGTCAGGATGCAGATTCTAGATCACGTTTTCACTTTTAACAGTGTGAAATAGAGCCTTGGTGGAGTTATGTGGTCTCTGGATGCCCTCTAGTTTTTAGATGGATCAGTCTAAAAAAGGATTAAAGTCATGGACAGGAAGACATGTAGAATTTGTTCAGACAAAGTTATTCACATAATAAAACCCCAAACTGTCAGACCGTCTAGTGGTTCTTTGCTGTTCACTACTTAGCGAACCAAAAAGAACTGCAATGACGTATTACAACCGTTTGCAAACGCTTACAACTATTCTGCAAACACATGCAACTGTTTGCGGAAAAATACATTTCCCAAAAAGATTCAAACATGTTCAGTTTTTGTTTTTGTTTTTTTGTTGGGGTTTTTTTTGGTGACACAAAAAATTGTTTTTAGACCTTAAAAACTGCTTGTGAACTGTATGGCAAACCATGACGAACCCTGATGAAACTCCATAATCACTACGTTTGCCAGCATTTACTGCTCCATGAGATACAAGGTCAGCAATCTTTCAATAAAGAGCAAATTTTTCCACCCCAAAGGTAGAGATGGCAATGAGATCAGTGAGGGATCATTGAGCATTCAATTAAAAACCAATAGAGTTCATTGAAAGACCGTGGCAGAGATTGCTAACAACATCACTGGGAGATCAGTGAGATCATTGAGTGCTCCTTGAGAGGTTGCTTCCCTTTGGTGATCGAATCGAGAGATTGCAGTGGGCGCTCATTGAAAGATCGTTGAGAGATCTGGCTATTTTGTCATCTCTCATCAATCTCCACCCCTGTGTAAAGGGAGCATAACAGAGATGTTGTTAAACACAACAGGAGCACCACTGGGGTGGACTAGCAATTTGGAGAACCGTGACACTTCCGGGTGGCTTGGCCTGACATAAACGGAAAATGGTCTGGACAAGTGGCAGCAAGCATAGCAGAGAGCGAGAGAGACGTAGATTCTGATGCAGCGGCCAGTCTACTAACAGAAGTTCACCTGCAGAAGTGTCTTGTTTGAGGGAAACAGCAGGCAGGTGGGCCAGTATATATTCAGTATGACAAAAATGATGAAATAATAATGCTTTTAAATGACCCCACTCCCTCCCTGTTTTTATTTAGACCCTCTTCCTGACCCGGTGAAATAACACACTAGATTAAATTGATTTAATATGTCAAAATGGCCAAAAGCCCCTCATGCCCCAGAGCATTAAAAGGAGAAAATGAGAGGAAAAATGAGAAAAAGACAGAAGTAATGTGGTGAATGAGTATTTGTGGTTATATTATTCTGTTGTAGCAGTTCAGTTTAGGGTTAATATTCTCACATGTAATAAATGGGTTGCATTAACTTCAGTTATATTACCTCAATCTTACATTCATAAGGCAACATTTTCAGGACTATTCAGATGGTTTAAGAAAAATCTTCATTATTTTCAAAACTATAGGTTATATGTAGTATGCAGCACCAACTTGAGTCTCATCTACTTGTGACCATTCTCTCCTAAATTTGTTTTCTTTTCTTATTTGGTAACGTCTTTTCAGAAAGGTACAAATTTTTTGATAAATTTTTAACTTTTTTGGTGACAAATTTGTGACCTTTTTATGCAAAATTGCAACTCTTCGCTTAAAAATTTCCATTATTTTATGTTATTTAAGAAAAAAATGTAGGCTCAATTGATGTGCCCGATTTTAAACTGTAACACAGTAACTTGTCTATATGCCTTGTTCTTGTGTTTTTATTCTGAAAAGGTGAAGAAATCAGAAGCAGCACCAGACTTAAATTAAGATTAGTCAATCAAGTATTTTAATAGCCAATAGATCAACTGGCTATCATAATACAATATGGATAATTTTCCTCCCAGCTAAAGGTTGTAATTACATTTATGATTAGTTTGACAGCTGTTATTTTAACATGTTGGGATACACTGGTTAGCGCAGCATCATGACAAAATACAGTTCAGTTGAGACTTTTTGTCACATATCAGGTTCATATTTGTTTAACAATATAAAACACATGTAGGGAGGAGCTGCTGATGTCTTGTTAGCATGCTAGTCTGGTGAAAGATCGTTTTTTTATTATGACGGTGGAGGAAAAAAAGGGAATGGAAAATACATAATAATGATTCCCTTGTTATTCCTTGTATATTTAATCGATGCAGAGAAAACTTCAAAATCTCAACAGATTTTTACTCTTGACTCATTCGAGACTGTCTAAACTCTGGGGCTGCCAATGGCAAAGCTCAAACAACCTTCTGTAATTTAGTCACTGATATTTGGAAACTGCATCAAGCACAAGCCTGAGAATGACTCACTATAAGAGCACATCTCTGAGTCCCTTGAGAAGCAATAAGCAAAGCAGAGGAAATACATACTTGGACAGACTTTTTGTATTATAATATTGTTGATGTGAGGCAGGGACTTTTCAGGGTCCTTTTAGGACATAACTTTTCTTAATCTTTTATCAATCATTTGTATCACACTAGGACATACAATATAACAGTAAAAGACAATTTCCTCCAGAGAACTTAAACAGGAGGGGGAATTTTGTTAAAAAGAAAAAGGGCGGAAAAGCATTCTTCCCATTGCCAGTAATCCGTCATTTTGTATAATTGCTGACCGAAATTTCTAAGAAGCCAAGTATCTTAAACAGGAAGAGCTTATAGTTGTGTACACCTGTGTGCGTGTTTTTTTGTATACATCCATGCTGGAATCCCAATAAACGCATGCGCCTTTGAGCTGTGAATATTCATAGACATCTATAAGTGGTTATGAATGCGTTGAAAGGGATTCTGAATAGCCACATTATGAATCATGCCCAGCAAAGGAGCTCATTCATAAGCATCTGTTGCCCGATGCCCGTTGCTGCCAAATGTGTGGGTGGCTGTGTGTACGGCCGAGTTTGTGTGTTCTTCTACATATATTGTGTTCATTGTGCCAGAGCATGGGGGAATGTTCCGTGGAAGCAGACCAGTGCCAAAAAGGGGGCCCAAAACACCCCGTAGGAGACCCTCATTTGTGTCTTTGTGTTTGGTTCCACAAAGCAAATGTTACACTTTGATTTTGTGAAATTGTTGGTTCTTATTTCCATTAGGTGTGTGTGTGTGCGGGTGGGTGGGTGTTCACATTTTGCGTGTGTGTTTGGGGGGGGGGGGGTGTTTGCGCGCGTGTGCGTGTTCACATGCATCAAAAGAGAAGGATATGAAAGGTGAATGTCAGTCTTTGATGTGAAGCTTCCCACTGTTAAACTTCAGCTTCAATCAACATCTTAACTGAAGCATTTGCACACGCCCGTGCACGCACGCACGCACACGCACACACACACACACACACACACACCAGCACAACCAGTGTTAATAAATACTTAATAAAGTTAATAAAGTAAATTCTTCACAATGGGACCTTAAAAGGTGCCGGGACAGTAGTGATTAAAAAAGTAAGAGAAAGAGGAGCAGTGACCCCCCCACTCACCTGTGGGTGTGACACTGCGCTTGTTTACGTTACCCCGTGGTTTCGGGGGTGTTTGTCTCACTTGAACAAGGGTGTGCACGTGACCATTTACACGATCACACGGTGAATCTGGCAGCAGACGACCGGCCCGCCATCTGCTGCTAACAGCGAGCAAAGTGCATGGATCACGCACACACACACTTGTCGAGCCGCTCCCTTTTGTGCACGTGTTCCGCATCGACCCACCATGCAGACTCGCTGGATTAATTGTGCGATTTATTCTGTTGGTTTCTGATTCGGGCTGAGGCGGCTTTGTCCAAAGGGTGGAAACCGTCATTAAAGATACACACGTGCACGCACACGCGCACACACACACACACACACACACACGCAAACACACTCTGCATGTTCTCTCTTTTATTTATAACATGCTAACAGTGCATCTGTTCCATACCATGACACTGGAATGGAAGAATCTTGTACATTTTCTGCACCTCTTAATGTATTATTTATTATTTCTTCATGGCGTACGTGTTTACCCTCTTTAGAAAGGTGTCACAATGGCTCCCTGCTGTTTAGACCTCAATTAACCCCCTGCAATGGCACAGCAGAGAGGCGGGGTGTTGAGGAGGGTGGAGGGACAGGGTGATGAGAGACCCGATTGGATGCTGGCGGTAGAGGACTGATGGAGATATTGAGAAAAGTGAATTTGGTGATTGATAAATTTATCTCTCTCTAGGGAGTCATATTCCTCTGCTCTTTCATTTATCCATCTACCCCCCTCACCCCTGTCAGCCTGAGAGGAGCCTGGGGGCAGATGGAGAAAGGGAATTCAGGGGAGGACTTGGACAATAGTAGGCTGAGCCAGCTTTATAAAGCCCAAATGTCGAGTGGACGACCTGTGAAAGCCGCTAGCCCCGAGGCTTACAGAACTACTAGTCATTCACACACATACTGAGAGAAGGAGGCAGCGCAGAAGAGCTCTTTCTTCTTTATATTGATAATAGTGGCTATCAAAGCAAGGCCATTTCACCAAAAGTAGCTTGGGACAATCTGAGAAAATCTGCCCTATAGCCTTCGGCTTGTGTGTGAATGTGACCCTGTAGATGGCAGTAACACAGATGGAGATGGAGAGCAAAGTGACTTGGGTGCAGCCGTAAGCACAAATCAGCTCATGCGGTGCCAGTTAAAGCCGACAGTGGCCATTTGTGACAGTCTCCTCTTATTCCAACTTTGATCTGAGTCTTTGTTCGACCTGTTGTCTCATAAGGTTGATAGAGGGAAAGTAATGAACTTTTATCCCATTAGCTTCCTCGGCGTCATCGTTCTCCTGCCCTCAGCAGTCATGCCAATAAAACATATTTGAGCTGAGGACAGCAAACACAAGAGGAGACAAACAGGGACACACACACACACACACACACCCTGCTGCACATATCGCCACATGAATCTACTCAAAGTGAAAGTCAATGTACCACTGTGTTGCTTGCTAACACAAGCAGGCACCTCTGAATTAAATAATTACACACACACACACACACACACACACACACACACCAAGGGGAGACGAGGGTCAGACAGGACTGATTGTCTCTTCCAGTCGCTCCAGAGAGCATATTGATTTTTCCCACAGTCCTCTCTACACACCTCCCTCTCAGCCTCTCGCCTCTGCTCTCTTTTATGCCAAAGGACCCTTCATATTTTTTTTTTTTTTACTTTCCTCTCTGCTCTCTCCTGATCTTGTCCTTTTCTCAAACACCACCTTTTCGTCCTCTCTGCCACACATCTTACTCTACACTTTTTCTCAGGTTTCTGATTGTGGGTGTCCGTCAAATGTTTGCTTCCAGTTGCTTTGCGGGGCTGTGCACAAAACAACGTTTTTACCCCAAACTGAATGTTCGTTCACCGTTTCAACGTCCGTGCATACGATGCCAGGATTTTATATAGATGCAGCCTTACAGATAAAAATAGCCATCAAATTTATAGCCAAGGTGGATTTACAGACTGGAAAAACATCCCTAAAATGATGCCTATACCTTTGCTGAATGATGAAAAAAATCACTGTGGAACAGCCAATAATTTTAAATCCAGCTTTGCACAGCTCCTTGGCCTGCTGGCATCATCACTATTTTTTCTTACTTTTAATGCGTTTCTAAAAGTTATGACTGAAGACTTTATCAAATATTCAAACCAGCTGTCAGTAAGTCAGATTTCTTTTCTTATTGTCTGCAATTATACAGGTTATGTATTTATTTAGCCTCTTTATGTATTTATTACTCCCTCATCCTTTCAACTTAAAAAAAACAAATATATATTTCTTGCAGGGGGAATTTGGCATTTATTTTATAATCCAAAGTCCCTCTGAGTAAAACTTCTATTTGACTTACGTTAGCTTCAACAGCAGTTTTCACACCTTCGGTGGATGCCTGTGCATGTATGGTTGCTTCTGTTATGTGTCGTGTACAGTACATGCAGATCTTTTTCTCTGGTTCTAAACGAAAACATTGTCATATGCACCAGGCCTGAATGTGGGTCAGTTCTCACCTCAGAAACTGAACTTTACACGATAGACAGACAGACAGACAGACAGACAGACAGACAGACAGACAGACAGATAGATAGATAGAACTCAATCAGTCTCCTTGGCCCTGAGAGATGATTATGCAACACAAAGAGCAACACGGAACAAGATCTGATCCTTAAGGTGGTAACTATGGACCTTTGTTTGGATTTAAAAGTACATTTTTTTCACTGTGGCTCCAGATATGTTCTTCAAGGTACAGTTCTCGTACCTTTTAGGGTACTGCTGGAGCAACAACCATTTGTACCTTTTTAGGATCTTTTCTGTACTTTGATTTCTGAAGGTGCGTTCAGACCAAGCACTAACAGGGGAATTTATTGCACGCCATGATTACATTTTAACTCAAGGTAAAGACGCGAATAGACATGAATTCACAGTGTGAGTGAGTTGCAGACAGGCAAAGTTGTCTTTATAACTTCTGCAGCTGTGTTCAACCTGTTGTGGAAATTCCCAAAACACCGTCATGCTTAGGTTTATATTTTCCGATAGGGTCTCGCCTGAAAAAAAATTGTCCCTGCCTCCAAAACTTCACAAGATGATGGGTTGTTTATACTGCTAGTCTGCTAGCCTTGTTAGCACATCCATGGCAGGAGTCCTTGAGTAAAAAACTCCGACACTCCCATTCAGCTGCAGAGCTCCTGGCCTTTTTGTCTCCAGGTGAGTGTCAGTCTCATTTTCAAACTAATTTACTCTCCAATGTTGGTACTTTTACTCTGGTGATAACAGAATCTCAAGGTTAGTGCTAGCCCTCAGATATGAATGTGCAAATGCACAAGATTTGCGTGTGCTCACCTCTTTCCATTGACTTTGTATGTATTCGCGCCACCCATTCACGTTTGGTCTGAACACACCTTTAGTGTGTAAACACACATACTTGTACAGCCACTGCGCAGTGTTGGCGCTGGGTTAAACTTTACCATCTACATTGGAAATTTGTTAATACAGACAGTTGGCAGTTCAAACAAGATGCATAATGTTGAAAACACATATAGTGGATATCAAAAGTCTACAAACCCCTGTTTAAATGCCAGGTCTTTGATGGAAAAAATGAGACCAAGATAAATCATTTCAAAACTTTTTCCACCAGTAATGTGACCTATAACCTGTACAAACCAGTTGAAAAACAAGCTGAAATCTTTTAAGGGGAAAAATAAAAAAAACTTACAATAACCTGTTTGCATAAATATGTACACCCTTAAACTAATACTTTGTTGCAGCACCTTTGGCTTTTATTACAGCACTCAGTCTTTTTAGGTAGGAGTCTATCAGCGTGGCACATCTTGATGTGGCAATATTTGCCCACTCTTCTTTGCAGAAACGCTCCAAATCTGTCAGGTTGCGAGGGCAACTCCTGTGCACAACCCTCTTCAGATCCCCCCACAGATGTTTGATTGGATTCAGGTCTGGACTCTGGCTGGGCCATTCCAAAACCTTAATCTTCTTCTGGTGAAGCCATTCTTTTGTTGATTTGGATGTGTGCTTTGGGTCATTGTCGTGCTGAAGGATGAAGTTCCACTTCATCTTCAGCTTTTTAGCAGAAGTCTGAATTTTTTGTGCCAACACTAACTGGTATTTGGAACTGTTCATAATTCCCTCCACCTTGACTAAGGCCCCAGTTCCAGTTGAAGAAAAACAGCCCCAAAGCCTGATGCTACCACCACCATGCTTTACTGTAGGTATGATGTTCTTTTGGTCATGAGCAGTGTTGTGTTTGTGCCAAATATACCTTTTTGAATTATGGCCAAAAAGTTCAACCTTGGTTTCATTGGACCATAATACATTTTACCACATGCATTTGGGAGATTTCAAATGTGTTTTTGCAAAATGTAGCCGGGCTTGGATGTTTTTCTTCGTAAGATAAGGCTTTCATCTTGCCACCCTACCCCATAGCCCAGACATATCAAGAAGATGGGAGATTGTTGTCACATGTAGTAAATAGCCAGTACTTGCTAGAAATTCCTGCAGCTCCTTCAATGTTGTTGTCGGCCTCTTGGCAGCCTCCCTGGCCAGTTTTCTTCTCGCCTTTTCATCAATTTTGGAGGGATGTCCAGTTCTTGGTAATGTCACTGTTGTACCATATTTTCTCCACTTGATGATGACTGTCTTCACTGTGTTCCATGTTATATTTAATGCCTTGGAAATTCTTTTGTACCCTTCTCCTGACTGATATCTTTGAATGAGATCCCTCTAATGCTTTGGAAGCTCTCTGCCGACCATGGCTTGTGCTGTAAGGTGTGACAACAAAAATGTCAGGAAAAGTCTACTAGAACAGCTGAACTTTATTTGGGGTTAATCAGAGCCACTTTGAATGGTGGCAGGTGTGTGCTGACTCCCATTTAACATGAGTTTGAATGTGATTGGTTAATTCTGAACACAGCCATCCCAGTTATAAGAGGGCGTGCATACTTATGTAACCAGGTTACTGCAAGTTTTTTATTTTTTATTTTTCCCCTTAAAAGATTTCAGTTTGTTTTTCAATTGGGTTGTACAGGTTATAGGTCACATTAATGGTGGAAAAAATTTTGAAATGATTTATCTTGGTCTCATTTTTTTTACATCACAAAAACCTGGCATTTAAACAGGGGTGTGTAGACTTTTTATATCCACTGTATAAACAGGTTGAACATTAAGTTAGTTTTTCAAGTACTTTTATAAAATTACATATAATTAAAATGTTAATTGTGGTTTTGTCTCCTATAAATGTTTTTTTTTAAATGTCTACAATTCAGCTGTGCTATAAAACACTTGTTAATTAAAAAAACAATACAATAAAATTTAAAAAAATTTTTGGAGACTTTGGACTTGACTCTGACTTTAAGTGACTCCTGAACATCTCTGGTGATAAACGACACTCACATGATGCTTCAGAATGTTAAAGGAGCTCAAGACAGGCTTAGGACTTCTATCATTTTTAAGGAGTATTGATGTAGTTGCCATCCTCATTGTCTAGCAACAGTGTGTGACGCATGCTGCCATGTTCCAACGCCTGCTGTGTTGAGATAAAGACATGAATAATGTTTTATTGTCCTCCTTCGACTGATACGATAGAGGGCAGCAGCTCCTGCTTCCTTTATTTCAGAGAACAGACTCTCCTGCTGTCTTCATGGCAGGCATCCTCTTGATGTTTTCTCCGTTGTTGTGAGAAAACTGATGTGCATTACAAGGCATCATATTTCATCATTGGGTCATTATCAGGGAAAATCAAAAAGTGAAAGCAAAGTTTACAAATATCCACTCTGAATGCTACTTTTGAAAAATATTGTAGATTTCAAAAACCTTAAAAGAATAAGGGGGCTGTACTTATATAGTGTTTTTTCTAGTCTCAAAGACCACTCCACTAGTACCAACCCTCTATTTTACGGGCCTATAGGAGACAGATACCTCAGGACAATTTAGAATGACCAGTTAACCTAACATGCATGTCTTTGGATTGTGGGAGGAAACTGGAGCTTCTGGGGGGGATTCAAACCTGGAACCTTCTAGCTGTTAGGCAACAGTGCTAACCACTGTACCACCATGCTGTCTGAAACAAACACATTAAGGAAATATCACAAAGCAATACGGCTGCTTTTTCTACTTGCAGAAAATGGCATGGCCAAACATGACTCCTAAGCCTGTGGACATGCAGAGAGAGCAGGAATCGAACCACTGACCCTCTGATCAGTAGTCAGCCACACTACCCCTGCACCACAGCCACCCTGAGGAGAATGAGATGTCAGATTGTTGAAGCACATTTTCCACCACTAAGTAGTCCATTGGATGACAGCAAGCAAAAGGTGTTTGGTGTTGTTTCAGCACCACAGACAGCACCATAGATAGCATGGTGCTGAGTCATAAACAGGGATGGCAGAAGGTCAAAGTCATCCATGGATTCTTGCCAACAAAATGGTAGGTCCTCTTCTTTTCTCAAATCTCCTGCTGGGGTGAAGGCCCCCTTTCAGAAGAGGATGTTTGTTACTTAGAACTGTTATGGCTGTGGATGGCATGCCCACAAACAAACAGGAAATAAGTAAAATTAAGGGGAATTAAGAAAAAAATTGTAACAAAGGTCTCAATTTGTGGGTTCATCTCAGCACAGAATGAGCCAGAGATGGGAGTGGCCACTGACGGTCTGTCCTTTTCTTTAATATAAACAAAATCACTACTTGTGCACCCCTTCAAAGGTTGTCCAACTTAAATCCATGAATTCATAGGTTCCATAATCATACATCCATGTTCCTTCTAAAAATGACTTAACCTCAGTCCAGGTTACAGTTCAGCTACCTCACAATCCCACTGAGTAAAAAATAAGAACTCGATTTTCTGATAAGCAGCAGCTGTGCCGTCCGACTCTCCTGCCCTGCTCCCCAGAGCGCTCTGCACTGACTCGCTCTGCAACTGGGTGAAACCACACACCACCACTGCCACAAAAATGTCCATATAACCTGTAAATATCAGTCCCTCCATATTCCTTACCAGTCATTAAACTCACTGTATAGCAGAGGTGGAGACCAACAGTGTATCTCAGTCCTCAGTGGATCAGAGGGCCTTTCATGGCTGACAAAAGGTAGTATCTCACTGGGCTGTGACAGCTCGCAACTAGATGGAGATTAAAAAAAAAAATCTGTGACAATTGTGAACTCAGAACCATATCTCCCCATTCCAGCAGTCGTTTTATCATCAGATGTGAAGTGAGAAGAAGTGGCGTGACTGCTGGAAGAGGAGGCTGTCTCAGAGTCCTCCGCATCAGACACAGCAGGCCCTGGGAACAGCTCCGCTTCCCCGGTAGGAGCTTGTGGGGCAGGGAATTGAGAAGGGTTTGAGACCCCCGTGACCACTCTGCAACTATTTTGAGAGGAAAGTTGTCACAAAAATGTTTTAAACACAAATTTATGTGACAGTGAGGCCCAGCGACTCACAAAAGGAAATTGTGAACCCCACGAGCATTTGAAGAGATTTTGGAAACTCCCTCCTGAATGCTGCTCTCCAACTAGTCACAAGCTGTCGCAGCCCAGTGAGATACAGGCTAAAGTGAGACAAAAAAACACCCAAGACCATAAAAACGGAACGTCCTGCCATCCAGCTTGGTGCTCAGCAAAAATGGAATGGAGAAGGAAAATTTGGGCGGCAGTGGCTCAGGAGGTAGAGCGGGTCATCCAATAAGCAGAGAGATGGTGGTTCAAATCCAGTTCTCCCCTGCCATTGTGTCCCTGGGCAAGACATTTTGCTCACCTTGCCTCCAGTGTTCATGATGCTGGGTATGAATGTGTATAAATGTTCGGTAGTGGTTGGAGAGGCTGTCGGCGCGGACTGGCAGCCACGTTTCCCTCAGCCTGCCCCAGGGCAGCCATGGCTACAGTAATAGCTTACCACTACCATTGTCTGTCTGAGGAGTGAATGAATAATGGATTCAGTATGAAGCGCTTTGGATATCTTGAAAGGGGCTATATAAATGCAACCCTTTATTATTATCGCACACTTACAATGCACCATATCCATACTTATGATCTAGTAGAGGTCACAGATTCAACCAACAACCAGGTCATGCCAAAAAACATATAGAAATCATGTTTTCTGCCGTCCAGCTTGATGTTCAGCATAAATTGAATGGGGAAAAGAGTTTAATCCACAGAACTACCAGAGGACTGACAGCCCCCAACACCCTCTGCAGCCAGATCACAGGGAGAATGTGCAAACTCTACACAGAAAGGCCCTGCTGACAAGTTCTGAACACTGTTGTTTTTTAGTCTTTTAGCTGTAACAAAACATCACTTGCCACCACATTACCATAGTCTCCATAAATAAATAAATAAATAAAGTCCACACATGAACAAAAACCAGCCATCTTTTCTTTCATAAAGATGTAACTGAAGGGAATCAGAAGACAGAACCTTTGCCATAACCCCAGAATGAATGTTTGAGACAGTGGTGGCTTTAGAAAAGAAAATCAGTATTAGATGCAATATAGATGAGATCAGGTTGGATTAACAGTGCTGCTATACTTTAAAAGTGTTTAAAGACTTATGTGATTTACCTACACTTCCTTCTCACCGGATGCAGGACTCCATGCATCATTCTTCACATCTGACTGAGAACAGACTCCTAAAATAAAACTCCATCTGCAGCAGGATCCCTGTCTTTGTCTCAGTATCTGGGAGTGCAGCTTACAACATGCTATAATTCATTCTCCTACTTCTCTGGCTTTAGCAATGTTTGTACTCTTGTACCAAGCTGGGGCTGTATTTTGTGGTGTTTTCAAAGACCCTTGGGGGGGCATAGTTGTTTGTTCTTTCTCTCCTTCAGGAGCTAGAAGTAATTGGAAAAAAAAAACACTTAAGCATGAGCAAATTCTTCCAGAAATTCAGAGATCATGCATAGTGTTATAAACAGAAGCATGGACACTGTTACTTATATGCTTATGTGTGAATATGAGTGTGTGTCAGAGAACAGAGTTTTATAGCAGTAGTTATTAACTCCATGTGTGTTTTTTTTAATCAGCATCCTGGAAAAACAATGAAAAGAAGGGAGAGAAAGAAATAAAGAAAATTAATCTTTATTGCTCAGAGAGAAGAAAATGAACCTTATTGTTCTCTATGCATAATCTTTTTTGTCTGCTTCCACTTTCTTACCATTACCTGGACTGCATCTTCTCTAATTTAGCGAGACAAGGGATTTACTGTATGGGATGCATTGCATTTCCCTTCTAATCTCAGTTTGGGTTCAGCAATGGGCGCAGACAGATGTTTAATCTGTTGTCACAACAATGCTCCCCAACATGCCGGCTGTGCACAATTAGTTTCACACACATGTTTATCTTGCACTTACGGCCTATTTTAGGATAATGGCAGTTGTGTTGTTTTGGTTCACGTCCATGGAAAAGCTACAGTCAGAGTATCTGGGCTTAAACACACAAACACCGAGGGATAATTGTGTTGGAGGATTAGAAGGGCTGAGACTCTATTGTTGCACCACCAGCGGAAATATGCTCAACTGTCATGTCTGACTGGATCTCTTCTTCTGTGACTGCTTGACAGACACAGAGACAAACTAACCTGCTTCAGCTTAGATACACAAAAAACACTCAAGGGTTTACACTCCGTTTCTTAGCAATGACAACAACAGCCATACAGTAAGAGCATCCAAGGAAAAATAAACTTTGGATGGCACACAGGAAAGACAATTTTATAAGGAGACTATGCCATCTAACTATGAGTTGCTTTTGAAACATTGCTCTTTCTAAATACCCGCTGTTATTCAAATGTCTTTTTCTTTACCCAGAATATGATACATACTACACGGAGATCCTCCTGTAATAGAAAGTGAGAACAAAAGTTGGTTTGTGTGAAGCATAGTTTACCTCGTTGAACAGGTTGGATGTCTATTGTTGGTGGGTTGTTGTTTGACTAAAGTCTCTTTAGAAGACATCGAAACCATGCTTAAGGATTTAAGAGCAATGGTCAAAAACGTCCTTCTCTGTGAGACAGGAGATGTGCAACGTCTGTCCATGAGCTACAGTCCAGCCGTTCTGCTCCCTCCTAACCCAGATGTGCTGAGGTGAGGAACAAAGAAGAGCAGCATAAATGCCTCAGATGAGTCTGCTCAAAGAAGGGACTGTTTCCTTATTTGAGTTATTCATTGGGAGAACTATTTTTTATCACATGACATAGCCATTAAAGGAAAAAAAAACTCAGTGAAACATGATATATCTTTTTACAGCTTTAGAAAATAATTTATCTGTCAGAGTAGCGTAGCAGACTATTTTCTCCACAAATAGGCTGCACAAGCTGGTAATTATTCAGTAAAAAAAAGCATGAGAGATGGTTTGCTACAAGCAGAAACTGCAGAAACAACACAAATGAAATGTTAGTTTCTCCTCTTAATAGTCCTGGTGGCAGGGTAGTCAGAGCTTTGGGGTTTTTTTGAGGGGTGGGGGGGTCCCTTCTGCATCATCAGTAGGTGCCTCAGGGTCACAAGCATTTTGCCTCTGAACCTAAACGCCTTGCCTGAGTGGGGACGCAAAGATTAATCTTCACCTGCAGTAGGGTTACAGTCTCTTGTGAGCCACAACCACCATGAGCTAGCCTCAGCTGCTGAGGCTATGTCCTCACTAACTTTCTTCAGACGTAATGCATTAATGATGGAATCCACAGTTCACTAAAATGTACTCAGTCACTTCCGGTTCATTAACTAAAAAGACCAGTGGAAAATATTCATTCATTGGATCACTTAGGGCTGTACTGGAGCTCCACCTGCCCACCATTCACTGTACTAGAAAAATGTGGCTGAATGGAGGGGGTGGAATTCGTTCAGCTGCCTCCCAGTGAACGTACTGGAGACCAGCGAACAGAGCAGGGGCTTCTCAGGTGGCTGCAGCATTGAAGACGTGCATCTGTGTTCATCTGGCTTTGTAAATGTAACTATATTTTGTTATCTCCCGACTACATTAAATGTGAACTCAGGGTAACTCCCACAGTCAATGATTCAGTACAGAGCAGGCAGGGAATCAGTATGTGGTTTTTCCTCTCCCCTTCCCATTCATTGTCTATGTGAAACGCTGGACACGTCACAGTGCATTTTTTGGCAAAAAACTTTTAAACCAACAGATTTGCTTGTCAAATAAAAACAGATTCAGTATTATGGTCTGGACATGGTCTATGACCATGTCCACACCTTTTGCTATCCTTTGGACTTATCTGTTATTATAGTGTGCCCAATGCAAAGCATTGGAAACACTATATTACTATCTCAAAATTTATTCCAGCTAATCTTCCACCGATTTTTGGTTCATATCTCCTCTCACAGCTTTGACAAAAACCTCCACAAAATATATATCAAAACGTGCAGCTTGATCCAGAGATTAAGGCTGCATGTCCAACAAACGTATTTTTTTCCGCTCTGGGTGACTATTTTCAATTCATTCTCTATTCAATTCAATTCAACTTTATTTATATAGCACCATTTCACAAAAACAGTCATCTCATAGCACTTTCAACTGTAGGGGAAACCCTCACAATTCCAGAGAGACCCCAGCAGTCAGGCGATCCCCTGTGAGCAAGCACATGGCGACGGTGGGCAGTAAAAACTCCCTTTTAACAGGAAGAAATCTCCAGCAGAACCAGGCTCAGCGCCCTCAGCACAGAAACGCTCTCGGCGGTGGCTGTTTTTTGTCGCGGTGCTCAGGGCGCTCAGAGCTGAAAAAGTTCAACTTTTGAGCTCGTCAATGTCAGACCAAGCAGCCAATTAGAACTGCTGCATGGACGGGACATAGGACGCTGGTGCTAGTCTGTACTCAGACTCCTGCTTTCTGTGTCATCATATTTTACATCCAGAGCTGCTAGAAAACGGTTCCTGTCCATTGTTATTTAGCGACTGCTATTTAAAAATCAGTAGAAAGTCTCACCATAGGAAAAGCGGAAGTGCTGAGCTGAGAGTGACAAGCTGTTGCTGGGATACAGGGCACAGACTTTTTTTTTCCCAGAGTGCCGCGCACAAACGCTGAAAAAAAAAAAGCTCAGGGCAGTCGGGCGACAAAAACGCGTTTGGTGGACATGCAGCCTTATGCTTGTGGTTTTATTTCAGCGTTTTCGCTCGGTGTCCAAAATATTAACGAAAAACTCCCCAATTTTTCCCATTAAAAATGAATGGGGTTATCAAAGATTGCATTTCAATTGCATTTTTGACCCTCTAAACATTAACCAAAACACAATTTTTTTGCACACACCTCATACCTGCTGAAAAATTTAATACACTGAAAAAAAATGTGCCCCCACACCCCCAGTTTTTTGGGGCGGGGCCAAAAGTACAAGGTCAGTGGAGACTAGTGACACTAAAGTTTGCTATACAGACATAAAATTTGGGTGAGGTGTGCATCACCTCAAGGCATACAAAAAACATAATTGTGACCATTACCCACAGTCAACAGGAAGTCCGCCATATTGCCTCAAAGCCACCCCGCCTCCAATTTTGCCAAAAACCACCCTTGGCATTTGAACGAACACCTCCTTGGAGACTACTCCATTTAAGCTCATTTTCACATGGCAGCATCTATAGGCATGGACCATTAAAGTTCTATAAATGTCTCACAAAAGCTGAAAGATGTGGTGGCCACGGCACCATGGCAAAGTTTCACTCCGCCCCTTACAACACCAGACAGCTGTAACTGAAGCAAAACTTGTCAGATTTCCACCAAAGTTTCTAGGATGGATATTAGTCCCACCTTGAACACGTCAATATAAAAATAATTGACAAAAAAGTTATAACGCCACCTAGTGGTTAAAGGAAGAATTGCTGAAGACTGTTTTATTTATTACTCACGCACCACTTACCATAATGACATGAAATTTTCTGTGGTTCATCGGACCTCAGGCATGATCATAACAGCCCATGAACTATAGCATTGCTTTACTGCTGTTACCATGGAAACACCCTTTTCGCCATTTAATCTGTGATCTTGTTGAGAGGATTGGAAAGGTCCAAGAGTCACGAAATCTGGAACATAGGTCAGGGTGACTGTTATCTGTAGTCCTATATTGTGGGCAACACAAAATTGATATGTAAGTGTTGCCATGGCGACATGGCGAAGGTTGACTCCACGCCATCGAACATCAGACACTTGGACTTTGTCTGATTTTCACCAAATTTTCTACGATGGATATTAGACCCACCCTGCAAGCTCCTATATAAAAATAATTGACAAAAGTTATAGTGCCACCTAGTGGTTAGAACAACGGATGCTTGTAACTTGATTAAACTTTGCTCCATTTTCACCAAATTTTATATGATGGATATTAGACCCGCCCTGCACACTCCTACATAAAAATAATTAACAAAAATTATAGCACCACCTAGTGGTTACAACAATGGACACTTGTAACTTGGACAAACTTTGTCCCATTTTCACCAAATTTTCAACGATGGATGTTAGTCCCATCCTGCACACTCCTATATAAAAATAATTAAAAGTTATAGCATCACCTAGTGGTTAGAACAATGGATGCTTGTAACTTGGATAAACTTTGTTCGATTTTCACCAAATTTTCCATGATGGATATTAGTCCCACCCTGCATGCTCCTATATAAAAACTAGAAAAGCACTCGGAGAGCGCAGACCTCCGTCAAGCACCACAGTTCCCCCCATACAGTGTTTAACATCATAAATATTAATCCTACATTTATTTTGTCTAACTTTATAGATTCCTTGAGCATGAAAAAAATGCTATTCACAAGTGGCATATATTAGCTATACTGTGATGCTTGTTGCGTGTTTATAGCTTCATTTGTTCTTTTAAAAATGTCAAAGGTTCCCTATTTTTTCATTTTTTTGCATCATTATCCAGATTTATTCCATTTCCTTAGGTCTTACATGTCTTGTAGAAGCTGTTGAAAAGTTGTCCTGTATTATGCAAATTACTGTGATTCCCATTTTGGAAATCCCAAAAAGTAAATTAATGGGTTTTTTCTTCTGCATGTTTCCCACTATGGAAAACAGATGGTGATCCAGATCACCACCAAAATGTAATCATCTGTAGGATACCCCATTTCTGACAATCTCTGAAAATTTCATGAAAATCCGTAACTTTTTGAGTTATCTTGCTAACAAACAGACAGACAGACAGACAAACCAACGCTGATGAAAACATAACCTCCTTGGTGGAGGTAATAATAATTAACAAAAGTTAGAGCACCACTTAGTGGTTACAACAACAGATACTTGTAACTTGGATAAACAATTTTATTATTACATTAGGTCCTCAAACTTAAAGTCACAATCAGCGGGCAGTAGGGGCACACTATCAAAATTTCCGTGGGAATTTTCTAGTTATTATTATTATTGTCATTGTCATTATCATTCCTTTGGTAGGGTTCATGTATTGTTTATTTCGTACCTTATCATTGTTTCTGAGTTGACTCTTATTTTGGTAGTGCTCTTTGTATTGGTTCCGGGCTGGCCTCAGCATCATAGTTCATTTCCTGTTTGTGTCAGGACATGGACTGGGCCCCATGTCCTCACCCTGAGTTATAGCTGTATTCCTTGTTTCTAGGACATGGACCTAGCCCACATCCTCGCTTTGAGTTGGGTTTTATATGTTTTACTGTTATTATTATGATCTCTATTCTATATTTGTCTCTGCCTTATTTCTAGTCCTCGGTTGTCATTATTATTATTATTCTGTGTTGCATTTTGAGTTTTCACCTTCATTATCATGTCCCTGTTTATGTTCCTTAGTATTTGCTATTTATCTCTCTGTTGGTTATGATCCTCCCCTTAGTCTTGTTTATTATTATCATTATTTGCCTGGGTTGTCATTATTATTATTCTGTCTTGTATATTCATTTCTCTATTGATTTTCGTCTTAGTCTAGTTTATTAGTATTATCATCATAGTCATGTTTATGTTTGCTTGTGGTTATTCTCGTCATGATCTCCTGTTTTGGTTTGGCTTTATTTTGACAGTGTCTTCAGTTTCCTTTTCTGCGCAGCCTAATTTTGCCCCATTCTGTCATTGCCCACACCAGTTTGTAATTATGTCTAGTTTACTTTAGGGACACCATCCTTCACCTGGGCATGGCATCTGTGTTTGGGATCATTATTTATCGTTATTTGAGCTGAAGGTGGTGTTCAGCCAAATACAGACGTGGACAAAATTGTTGGTACCCCTCTGTTAATGAAAGAAAAACCCACAATGGTCACAGAAATAACTTGAATCTGACAAAAGTGGTAATAAATAAAAATTCTATGAAAATTAACCAATGAAAATCAGACAATGCTTTTGAATTGTGGCTCAACAGAATTATTTAAAAAAATAAACTCATGAAACAGGCCTGGACAAAAATTTGCTCATGAGGAGTGGGCCAAAATACCTGCTGAGAGGTGCAGAGGTCTCATTGACAATTACAGAAGTTTGTGCAACAAAATAATAAGTTAAGGGTACCATCATTTTTGTCCAGGCCTGTTTCATGAGTTTGTTTTTTAAAATAATTCTGTTGAACCACAATTCAAAAACATTGTCTGATTTTCATTGGTTAATTTTTCATAGAATTTTTATTTATTACCACTTTTGTCAGATTTCAAGTTATTTCTGTGACCATTGTGTTTTGTTTTGTTTTTTTCATTAACAGAGGGGTACCAACAATTTTGTCCACGTCTGTATTTGACTGAACACCACCTTCAGGTCAAATAACGATAAATAATGATCCCAAACACAGATGCCGTGCCCAGGTGAAGGACGGTGTCCCTAAAGTACTGGTGCATTAATGAAAAGATTTTAGAGGAACTAAACATATGCTCCTTTCAACACAACATCTTTATAGTGAAAATCATGTGAAACAACATTCTGCACATTTTACAAAGGCATGAGTGTGGAAGAAAAGGGTATGTGTACTGGACTGGCCTGCCTGCAGACCTGAATGTCTTCAACAGAAAATGTGTGGAGAATTATGAAACAAAAAATGCAGCAACTTTTGCTGTTTTACACCTTGAGATGTGTTTGCAGGGAAAAAAATGGGACAAAATAACATCTGAGACACTTTATTGCTTGGTATTATCAGTGCCAACAAATATTTTAAATGTTGTAAGAAGGAGTGGCAACATTACATTACTCTTTCAGCTTTTCTGGGAATGTGTTGCAGGTCTAAAATGCAGAAATAGATGTATTTTAACAAATGAATAAAGCTGACAGAACATGAATAATTTTGGGTTTAAACAGTCTGCAATGCCGTAAAAGTCAAAGTAAATTCTATGTGATTTGAGGCTGTAAATGAAAGTGAAATCACAGAATTCTGTAGCTTTCATGGTTTCTCTTGCACAACAGCATGTGTAATATGACATCTCCATTATTGTAATTATAGTGCAGATGCTGGAATGCGATGCTGGCAGCATTTAGAGAATATTTAAAATGAAAATCTGATCTCAGCAATAAATCAGACTTGAGTGCTTGGCCTTGCTGTGTGAACACAGCCCATCTGACTTTCCAACAAAATACAAAGAGCAATTATTTTCCTCTTACACAAACAAGAGCACACCTGACATGTGAAACCAGACACACCTTTTCCTGAGCCAGAAGAATTTTCAGCATGCCATTTGATTCATGAGATCCTATTCACCTCCTCAGCATCTCCTCAGGCCTTGGCTGCTGGGTGTGTGAGACAGACAACAGCTTCTCAGTCCCATCACAACAAAACTAACCAGCTTCTCACACACCTCCGGGCCTCGGTGCAGTTTCACTTCATGAATGGATCACCTCAGTGCAAAACTGGCAGCTGGGAGAGAGGAGGAGTTTTTGTTTTTCTGCTGTCTGTGTGCTTTAATGTGTTGCTGTGTGTTCATCGTCCTGTTCATGCGCCTGTTTGCGTGCTCACCATTACAGCTGTGTAACCAGCCGCTGTGTTCACAGTGCTAGTCCAGACGCAAACACAATTGGTTTTTAATGATGTGATTATCAGTCAAAACACACACATACAATGTGGAAATGAGGGATGAGAATCTCCCTGCAGATTTGACTGATGTGGTTAATTAATACATAGATGTAGTAAACTCTTTGAAATTCTGTCTGTCTCTGCATGTGTCTGTCTGTCTGTCTGGGTTGAGTGAACTTGTGCCTGTGCATAAATGAATATTAGCAGAAAGGAAACATGTGTGCGCGCACATACAGTGCTCTTTGCAGCATGTGTCTCAGCAGCAGCTGTCCAGTGGCCAGGTGGCTGAACTGACCTCTCCGTACGAGCACACAAAAAGGCACACACATACGCCCATGTGCACACACTGTCCCCACACCTTAAACTTTACTGCATGGCCATAAACCAAAGATGACACAAACAGCTCCCAAATCAGCTGGCTAAATTGGACAGGATCAACATTACAGCTGCACACTCAGATTGACTACTCATTAGCTTTGCAAAAAACTCAAATCTTGGATTGGAATATTTAGAATGACTTGTTGATTTCATACCTCTGTTTAATTTGTTTAGGAAATGATATCAGTTTATCTTGTCATTATCAGACAGTTCATCATGTGTTACATTAACTGGGCTTTCTTCTTGAGATGAAAGTCAGTAGGCAGAAATCTTTTCTGATCGTTTCATCCAATTTGTCATTCATCCTATTAGAAATATGGCAGGGTGAATGAAAATGCTGTTGACAAATTGCACAGGCTAAAAAGAATAGGCTGGTCTGAAATCATAAAAAATATGTATAAGTACAGAGTATTTCAAAATAACTATTTAGCCATGCAGGGCAGATGCTATTAATCCCATCAATTATTCTCTCAGAAAAATAGTGCAGAATCTTCATTCATATCATTAACAACATCAGTGTTAGCAGCTTCTTAGCTCAGTGGTTAAAGTGAGATCTAAAAGTGATCTTTAGTTATGATAATTGCTCATACTTGTGACAGAGTCAATAAAAGTATTCCTGCTTGACATATTATTCGGCCCAGGAAACACGCACGCAGGCTCAGGCAGATTTGAAAGCTTTATTAACCAACAGTGTGACGTGTATGAATGCGTGTGTGAGTGATAAGTATGTTCTGTGGGTGGAGGATGCAGGTCAGGACAGAGCAGCACGCCGTGCGGCCAGGCAACCCTATGAGTGAGAGGAGAACAGGGGTTAGCTGGGCAACCACACAGGGGAGTGACAAAGTTTTGTGCTTACTTGTAGTACTGCGGTGGCTGGAGTTGGCAAGGTCCCAAGCCTGGGAGACAGCGTCCTGCTGTGCATCCGGGATGAAGCGGCGAGGCAGAGGAGCGGCGAGACGAAGGGGAGAGTGTCCGCCGCCGGGAGGTCCACCTGTGCACAGGGGAAGGCTGACAGGAAAAGGTAAGGCAATAATGAACAGCTTACGTGCCGTGATGAAGAGTCAGCAGGCCTGGAGGATAGGATGCTGCTGAGGGTTTGAGTACGCAGGGAGACAGACGGCTCCAGGCTGCAGCTCAGGGCGAGATGGAATAAATAGCTGCGCACTAACGAGGTGCAGGTGTGCGCGCAGCTGAGGTGGATGCCCGTGAGTGGCGGGTGATGACAGTACTCCCCCCCCTACCAGCGCCTCCTGGCGCTGGCTTACCTGGGTGTGTCCGATGAAACTCCACGATGAGGTCCTGATCCAACACCCACGAAGAGCGCACCCAGGATCTCCACTCCGGACCATAGCCTTCCCAATCCACCAGATATTGCAGCCCACGACCTCGGCGCCGAGAGTCCAGGATGGCAGTAACACCCCACACCGGGTCACCGTCGATCATCCTAGGCGCAGGAGGAGACCTAGGAGGGGGGCAGAGTGGATTGGAAAGGATAGGTTTGATTTTAGACACGTGGAAAGTGGGGCACACACGTAGGGAGGGGGGAAGGGCCAAATGCACAGCCACCGGGTTGATGATCTTTGAAATCACGAAGGGGCCGAGAGATCGCGGCGCCAACTTCCTCTTCTCATCCTTAAGGTTAATGTCCTGGGACGAGAGCCAAAGCCACTGACCCACCTGGTAGACAGGAGCCGGTCTTCTGTTGCGCGCCGCTGTGCGTAAAAGTGCGTTCTTCATCTTGGTCCACACGCTCAGGCAGCACCTCATGTGTGCCTGGACCGAAGGGACAGCTACCTCACCCTCCTGCTCGGGAAACACGGGGGAATCGTACCCCAAGGACGCTTCGAAGGGCGACACACCAGTAGCAGAGGATCGGGCCGAGTTATGGGCGTATTCCACCCAGGTCAGGTAGGAGCTCCAGGATGAAGGATTTGAGGATGTTACGCAGCGCAGGGTGGCCTCCAACTTCTGATTCGTGCGCTCGCACTGCCCGTTAGACTGGGGGTGGTGACCAGAGGAGAGACTAACCGTGGCCCCCAAAGCGTTGCAAAAGCTCCTCCAAACCTGGGAAACAAACTGTGGGCCCCGGTCAGAGACCACGTCCAGCGGGATCCCATGCAGCCTGACGACATGTTGGACCAGGAGGTCAGCCGTCTCACGTGCCGAAGGGAGACCCTGAAGAGGCACAAAATGGGCGGCTTTGGAAAATCTGTCCACAATAGTCAGGACCGTGTCAAAGGTGTTAGAGACAGGGAGACCGGTGACGAAGTCTAGGGCGATGTGTGACCAGGGTCTGCCCGGGACCGGCAGGGGCTGGAGTAGACCCGCAGGTGGAGAGTTCTGGGATTTGCCGGTAGCGCACTGGGGACAGGCCCGGACATAATTGGTCACGTCCTTTAGGAGACCTGGCCACCAAAACAAGCGTTGCAGCAAACTCACCAGGAGGGTGATACCAGGGTGGCAGGAGAGCTTGGAGGTATGAGCCCAGTGGATCACTTCACCTCGAACCACCGAAGGAACAAATAGCCCCCCCTCTGGCCCCCCACCAGGATCCAGCTCCGGCACCTGAGCCCTCATAATCTTGTCCTTGATGGACCAGGAAATTGCCCCCATGACGCACGAGTTGGGCAGGATGGTGTGTTCAGATTTCTCCGGGTCCTCAGGGGCAAACTGTCTGGACAGGGCATCGGGCAATCCATTCTTCGAGCCTGGACGGTATGTGATGGTGAATTGGAAGCCAGCAAAAAATAGAGACCAGCACGCCTGGCGGGCATTCAGGCACCTCGCTGACCTCAAGTACTCGAGGTTTTTATGGTCCGTCCAGACCACAAAAGGCTGGGCTGCCCCCTCTAACCAGTGGCGCCACTCCTGCAGCGCGAGCTTGACAGCGAGGAGCTCCCTGTCGCCGACGTCATAATTGCGCTCCGCCGCTGATAGCCGCCGGGAGAAGAAGGCGCAGGGCTGCTTGACACCATCCACCGGTGAGCGCTGGGAGAGCACCGCCCCCACCCCCGTGTCGGACGCGTTGACCTCCACCAGACACTGAAGCGCAGGATCAACCTGGGTCAGGACCCGGGAGGACGAGAACTCCGCCTGGAGAGTCTTGAAGGCAGTGGCCGCTTCCTCTGACCACTGGAAGGGCACCTTCGATGACGTGAGGCGGGTCAGCGGGGTGACAATGGCGCCGAAGTTGGGAATGAAGCGCCGGTAGAAGTTTGCGAACCCAATAAACTGCTGCACCTGCTTCCTGGAGGTAGGCGTAGGCCACTCGACCACCGCTTTAACCTTAGCGGGGTCGGGGAGGATCTGGTTATGTGAGATGATGAACCCCAGGAAGGAGGTGGTCCGGGCGTAGAATTCGCACTTCTCTGCTTTGATGAACAAGCGATTCTCCAGCAGCCGTTGCAGGACCCGCCTCACATGGACCTGGTGCTCCTCCCGTGACTTGGAGAAGATGAATATGTCATCAAGATATACAAATACGAATACTCCCAGGAAGTCCCGAAGAACGTCGTTAATGAGACGCTGGAAAACGGCAGGTGCGTTGGTGAGCCCGAAAGGCATCACAAGATATTCGAAGTGGCCGCTGGGTGTCCTAAAGGCCGTCTTCCATTCGTCTCCCTCCCAGATCCTAACGAGATGGTAAGCGCTGCGGAGGTCAAGCTTGGTGAACCAGGTCGACCCCTGGAGGGAGTGGAAGGCGGTGTCCATAAGTGGTAATGTGTAGCGGTCCTTAATGGTGATGTCGTTCAACGCTCTGAAGTCGATACAGGGGCGTAGGGACCCGTCCTTCTTTGCCACGAAGAAGAACCCCACGCCAAGCGGGGACGAGGAGGGGCAGATGATCCCAGCGCTGAGCGACTCCTTAATGTAGGTGTCCATCACCTTGTGTTCTGGCGCAGAGAGACTGTACAGACGGCCAGAAGGCAGGGGAGCCCCCGGGCGGATGTTAATCGCACAGTCATATGGTCGGTGCGGAGGAAGGGACAAGGCTCTGGACTTGCTGAACGCTACCCCCAAGTCGTGGGACTCCTGCGGCACTAGAGTCAGGTCCGGGGGCTCGGAGACCGGCGCCGGCGGAGAGGAGGATGGAGCACAAGCCGCCAACTGGAGGCAGGTGCCCAGGCAGAAGGTGCTCCAGGACAGGACGCTGCCGGTTCTCCAATCCAGGACAGGGTTATGCAGCCGCAGCCAGGGGTAACCCAGAATGACACGGTCCAACGAGGAGGGCAGGACGTAAAGGGTCAGATCCTCCCAGTGGTTGCCGGAGACGATGATGGGGACTGGCTTAGTGCGATGCGTCACTGTTCCCAGGGAAGAGTGAGAGAGCGTGACCAAGTTTAGGGGGGTAGGCAGCGGTTGGCAGGGTATGCCCAAACGGGTTGCCAGGCTTCTAGAGATAAAACTCTGCTCTGCCCCAGAATCCACCAGTGCGTGTGTGGAATGCCTGGTGGAGTTGTGGCAGAAGCGTATGGGCAATGTGCATGATGATAGGGGATTAGACCAGTTAGAGTCTGCGAGGCCCCCTACAGTGACTCGTGGACTTCCCCGCTTGGCTTAACCGGGCACAGCTCCACGGGATGCTGGTCATCTCCGCAATACATGCAGAGACCCCGTTCCCGCCGGCGTTGTCTCTCCGCAAGAGGGAGCCTAGTGCGCCCGATCGCCATGGCCTCTGGTTCATCGGCGGACTCCGGAGCCGGTAACGCCAGGGGGCGAGACTGAGCTGGGTGGAGGGAAGCTCCGCGCGAGCGGTTGACAGACTTCCGCTCCGCAGCCCGCTCACATAGCCTGTTGTCCAGGCTAATGGTGAGCGAGATCAGCTCAGAGAGCTGCCCTGGGAGATCCCGACCGGCTAGCTCATCCCTCAGACCAGAACTGAGGCTACGGAGGAAGATACTGCAGAGAGATGCCTCTCCCCAGCCCACCTCTTCCGCCGCCACCCGGAAGTCGACAGCATATTCCGCCGCTGACTGGCTCCCCTGTTGGAGACTAAGAAGCCGATCAGCGAGGACGCTGTCGAGACGGGAATGGTCAAAGACTTCTAAAAAGTCCCACACAAACCGGTCATAAGAGAGGTTTGCGTAGCTGGGCTTCGTCATTACGGCGTATGCCTAAGCTAATGCTTGCCCCTCCAGAAGATTAGCCATGTACCCAATTCGGCTATGGTCTGAGGGAAAATCCCAGGGAACGCGAAGAAACACCGACTCACACTGCAAGATAAACCCCTTCGCTCCACCGAGTTTCCCGTTGAAGCGAGCGGGGGTTGGAATGGGTGTGAGATGGGTTGGCGCTCCCGAGCTAGGCTGGCCAGCCGAGGAGGCAACCGGAGCCGCAGCGCCGAGAGGACCCGGAGGGAAAGCCCGCGGAGGGTCCAGGCGGTCTAACCGGTTAGTAATTGTAGTTAATTGATTTAGTATAACCTGTTGTTGGTGAGCAATCATATCCACCCGAGCCTCAAGGGTGGAAAAGTGGCGTGCGAGCCCGCTGTCCACTGGGCCGCTTTGCTGGAGCCGTACTGACATATTATTCGGCCCAGTAAACACGCACGCAGGCTCAGGCAGATTTGAAAGCTTTATTAACCAACAGTGTGACGTGTATGAATGCGTGTGTGAGGGATAAGTATGTTCTGTGGGTGGAGGATGCAGGTCAGGACAGAGCAGCACGCTGTGCGGCCAGGCAACCCTATGAGTGAGAGGAGAACAGGGGTTAGCTGGGCAACCACACAGGGGAGTGACAAAGTTCTGTGCTTACTTGTAGTACTGCAGTGGCTGGCGTTGGCAAGGTCCCAAGCCTGGGAGATAGCGTCCTGCTGTGCGTCCGGGATGAAGCGGCGAGGCAGAGGAGCGGCGAGACGAAGGGGAGAGTGTCCGCCGCCGGGGGGTCCACCTGTGCACAGGGGAAGGCTGACAGGAAAAGGTAAGGCAATAATGAACAGCTTACGTGCCGTGATGAAGAGTCAGCAGGCCTGGAGGATAGGATGCTGCTGAGGGTTTGAGTACGCAGGGAGACAGACGGCTCCAGGCTGCAGCTCAGGGCGAGATGGAATAAATAGCTGCGCACTAACGAGGTGCAGGTGTGCGCGCAGCTGAGGTGGATGCCCGTGAGCGGCGGGTGATGACACTGCTTGGCTTGCCAAGTGGGTTAGCCCTCTTGGAGACAAAAGTAGGTTGTCAGACTGCAGTGCAGGAGGTCTTGACTGTAATCCCCTACTTAGATGCCACCAATTGGGCTTCACTGCCCCCTTGGTCATAACTGGAAGTGGTTGGCGAAATTTACTGGTGTCCCAACTTCAGATTCCACCAGTGTGTTGGTCCCAGTTGTGTGCTCAGTCCCACCCACAAGGGGTGTTTCCAATAGGACTTACTGATGGTAATGTCATCAGAAGGTAGAAGTCCTTGAAGTGCAAATGCACCTCTGTATCAATAAAAACATTCCTATTTGGCTTGTCAGGTTGGCTCACCCTCTTAAGGCCCTTTTCTACTAGCCCCACTTGGCCCTACACCGCACCACTCAGCCCGCTTTAGGCGCTTTTCTACTAGCCCCAGCACCGGTTAAGCAGGTACTTTTTTCGTACCTGATCCAGGGCAGGGTCTAACCGGGCCGAGTAGGGCTGAGTATGGCTGTGATATGACTTTAAGAGACTGGTCGCCGCTGATTGGTCAGGTTGTAACGTCATGAAAGCGACTTTTTCTGCTGAATTTACTCCACGACCGCCATTTGTAATTGTTCAGCAGTGAACACAGTGCGCCCCTTTAATACGGTATATTATATTAATATACTGTATAATATAGTACTTATATAATAATATACTCCTAATATTATGTATTAGGAGGTGCGCAATTTTCTTTCTATATTAGGCGACGATCGCATCCAGCGCGAGTTGGACGGATCTTCTTGAAATGCAGGTGTCCGAGCAGATGGGTTCTCAAGGGCACATCCGTACTGCCAAACAGTGTCGGGAGAAGCTGAAAAAGCTGAAAAGCGATTACCGAGCAGTGAAGGACCACATTGCTCGAAGTTCAGCGGATGGAAGGAGTGGAAGTGGTTCGCTGAGAGACATTGGGCTCCACACGTCACTGTCACGGTCACGGCCCTTGGAAACCGTGGATGGTGAGTGTTTATTTGATATTGCGCATCTGTTCGCCACTTGATCCGTTCTATGCCAAGCTCACTGTTTTTAAGAAATAGGAAGGTTGTTAGATTGTGAGTAACGGTTGTTACTGAGGCTTGCGTATTGTTTTGCAGCCAACTGCAGATTCACGCTTGCTTTGTGTTAAGTATTAGCGCGAACAAAACGCTGAATTACGCTTATTGTATTACGGTTAAAAACTTGAGAGTGTTGTGTACATGTTGCACTTTGGTGTTAAGTTTTAAATTGCGTGCATTTTCTTTCTAGAATCGCATTTCATATCACAGGGGTCCACCTCAGTGGAGATGACTGACACAGCGGACTCTCCTGGCGCTGCATCTGCGTGTGCGTCTGGCTGAGCGCCAGCTGGATCACGTTCATGTGCCGGTAAGGCACAATAACCACAATTTTTTTGGGGGGTTGAAACAGGTCCAGCAGCGGAAACCAGGGTCGAAAATCCATCCATCCATCCATCTTCTACCGCTTAATCCTTTACAGGTTGCGGTGGGGCTGGAGCCTAACAAGTTATGTACCAAATTGATTAATGCAATTTCCTGTAGCTGCATATTAATTAATTGAAAATGTCTTTTTAAATGTACAAAAAGGTTATTCTTTGGTCTTCACTTATCGGTGTTCCACAACCATTTTCAGGTGTGGTGATTGGTGCTGTTGTAACTCCTGTTTTAGACAAACAAAGTGCATGAACTGCCGTTGAAATCAACATGCTTCATTGAAATGCTTCGCGTCAGCTGACTGTATTAACCCATTCAGATTTCTGCGGCCACACTACAAGCAGCTAGTTTAAACATTACCCATCCATCCATCCATATTCTTAATCTTAATCCTTTTTAGTTTTGCAGGGGGGCTGCAGCCGAAGACAGCACCCTGCGTGTTGCAAAATCTGCTCTACTGAGGGGCAGCAACATGACAGTTCAGCTTATATACAGCAATGAAGCATAATATAATAGTGACATTCCACCACAGACTTTCACCTGTGTAATTCCATAATATATGTAGTGATCCAGCTTTAACGACCATGCCTTTCTGTCTTTCCATCTAGGCAAGACGAAAACAGACAACTCCATCGCTGACCTTACATTAGCGATGGTCAACATGCATGACAAAGAGATGCGGCTCTTGGAACGGCAACATGACCAGTGGCAAGAATCAGGAGTACATGCAGCATTTGCGACAGGTGGCTGCAGATGTGCGGGCAGATGCACGTGAAGCCCTGGAGCAGGACGCTGCGTTACGAAGGGAAGAGCTCACAGAGATGTCATCGCCCAGTCTGTTTTTTTGTTTGTAAATTTTGCTTCTGGAATAAAATTGTATTGTTTGCATCAAAAGTCTGGTTTATCTGTTATGACACTGTATGAGAAAAGCCAATAATTACATACACATTCCATTCTCTGTTCACTCCACATGCTGCTGTTCATCAGGTCAGGTGTATAGCCTTCTAATGGTAATTTAATTTTTAACAACACAATGAAACGTAATGTCCGGGTAGTTTTTTTTATTTTAAACAAATTTGCAATGCTGAATCCATTTCTCTTGAACGGGTACATTTTTTTAGGTTATAAGCAGTTGTACAGGTGTGCTTGAACTTGTAGACACTGCTAAAGGTAAGTACGTGTAAGTTGAATGTTGCATCACCAGTCAAAATTTAATAAATTAAGAAGGAATCTAGCAAAAATTTGGCACTAATAACAGTAGACAAATCGGACAAGGATACACAACTGTTTTTGTCGCACACGACTGTTGTTACCAACAAGTGCAAAATTTATATTCCCTTTTCCCAAAAATTAAAAATCAATTTGTAAGTAAAAGTGGGAGACCTTTACATGGGAGAATATGATATGTATCAGCACATGATTTATAGTTCAATTTGCATTTCCACCTAAGCAAATGTGGCTTGTCGAGCCGGATTTTTGTGAAGATGGCCTGTGCGGTGTTTCTGCATGTAATTACATACCTGTCAAGTGATACGGTTTCGCCGTATTTTAATACGGGGAAAATGCAATTTTAGCAAATACGGGCGTATTGCCATTTCTGTACGCCAAAGAGAAAAATATACGGGAAAAAAAAATTGAGAGTGTGGGGAGGAACACGTCGTGTGTGACCCCCACAGCAGGGCTGTCAGAGCGCTCAGCGTGAGCAATTATCACAACAGAAGTGTGGACTCATCATTAGGCTGATGGCTTCGCACCTTCTTAACAGATAAGCGTTATGAACAAGAGGACAGGTAGATGGACCATGCACAACATTTTATTTACAAAAAACATTTTTGAAATATGTATGCACATAAATGTGGACAAAATAGACAAGTATTGCATCAAATGTTATATTGTAACGTGCAGCTTGACATGGCGACGTCCCACCGGGAGGTTTGAACTCACGCCTCCCGCTCCGGAGTCCCGCACTCTACCTGTGTCGCCAATAGGCTCAACCCACTTGTCAAGCCAAGTAGGGTGCTTATATTGAGTTTGCTACAATATCACCACCCTGCTCCTCTGCTCTCTGTGCCGCTGCCACCACTGGTTCATCTACTGCATCATCCAATGTAGTGTCAAACGTCTCGCTATGACTCTCACACAGATTGTGCAGAGCACAACAAGTCAGCACCATAGATTTAACCAGTTTCATGTCACAGTCATTCCTCCTTCCTTCTCTCCTCGTCATCAGCCATGTTTGTTGTGGAGGATTCAGTCGCGTGTGTTTCACGTCACGAGGGTGTGGCGCCGCCTGCTGTTCAACAAATCCCACCCACAGCAGGTGTGCCAACAGGTGCGCCAGCAGTAGTTGAAAAGCAACTGAGGCTGAACCGAACCGAAGTGAGTAGAGCCGGGTTTTCAAACCGGGGCTGAGTGGGGCTAGTGGAAAAGCGCCTTTAGTGACACAAGTAGGTGCTGGACTCTGGTATGGGAAGTAATGAGTTGATCCCTCATTGGATGGCACAAGCTCGGCTTTGCCACCCTCCCCTTGATCACATAGAGTAATTACAAGTAATTGGCAGAACATAACCAGTGCTCACATGTGTCATTTTGAAGACAAATTTTATCTAAAAATTATTTAGAGGAGTTTTAGAAAAAAAAAATCACGTGAAATAAATATGTATTACTTTAAAATGTCCAAACTATTTCCTCTGATATACTGTAAATCAAGTTGTCAGATGGCACTTGTGTTCACCGACAATGTCAGTGTCACCTGTGGTCTATATTACTCATATATTCCATACCTACATATGTTAGAACATGTGAGATGTTTGGTGACTGCATATGTAAGGAACTTCACACCTCTGAAAGGACAAAGGAATCTCACCCGCCGTGTGAGATTCCCCTTTGACGGATGGACACACAGGCAAGCAGTTCCTCATCGACACAGGAGCTCAGCTGAGTTTCGTCATGCCCTCCCACGCAGATCGAGCCATGGGCACCCGGGGCAACGGAGCAGTGGCAGCCAACGGCTCTGACATTGACACGTTCGGCGAAAAGAGCCTGCACCTCCTCATCCACGACCGCAGCTACAGATGGACATTTGTTGTAGCGGCGGTGAGTTTTAACTTGTTAGGCGCAGACTTTTTGTGTGCACACGGGTTATTAGTGGATCTAGCAAATAGGCGCCTGGTTAATGCACTATCTTTTGCTTCTATTCCATGCTCAGCTCGAGTTTCTCCACCACCTGTGCAGGCCAACGTCACCACGGCAGGAGGTAAGTTTGAGCAACTCCTCACCCAATTTCCAGCACTCACAACCCCCAAATTCTCAGCCACTGTAGCTAAACACGGAGTTAAACACTTCATTCCGACAATGGGACCTCCCGTTTTTGCCAAAGCTCGCCGCTTAGACGTGGCCAAGCTCAACATAGCACGGGACGAGTTTGCAACTCTCGAAAAATTGGGCATTGTTAGACGCTCGAAGAGCCCCTGGGCCTCACCACTTCACATGGTTCCGAAATCCAACGGTTCTTGGAGACCGTACGGAGATTACCGCAGATTAAACAACGCTACAGCGCATGACCGCTACCCAATCCCTCACATTCAAGACTTCTCACTGCATCTAGCGGGTGCGCGCATTTTTTCAAAGATAGACTTAGTCCGCGGTTATCACCAAGTCCCAGTCCGAGCTGAAGACGTTCCTAAAACGGCGGTTATAACCCCTTTCGGCCTTTTTGAATTCTTGCGAATGCCTTTCGGCCTCAAAGGTGCGGCCCAAACTTTTCAACGTATGATGGACGCGGTCCTACGCGACCTCCCCTTTGTCTTCGTCTACCTCGACGACATGCTGGTAGCCAGCTCGTCCGAGGAGGAACACAAGCAGCGCCTCACTACCGTTTTTCAGAGGCTAGAGGAGCACGGGCTAATAATCAGTCCAGCCAAATGCAAATTCGGTGTTTCGCAAATTGATCTTTTGGGACACAAAGTCTCCCCGAAAGGGGCAGTTCCGCTTCCAGACAAAGTTCGTGCGATAGAAGGTTTTCCACGGCCCCAAACGGTCAAATCGCTACAGGAATTTTGGGGGATGGTTAATTTTTACAACCGCTTCCTCCCCCACGCAGCTCAGCTCATGCAGCCCCTATATGACGCGCTCAAAAAAAAGAAGGCTTCCAACGCGGTCAAATGGACCCCGGAGCGCGAACGCGCTTTCGCAGAAGTTAAAAACGCCCTAGCTAACGCCACAATGTTAGTTCACCCAGATCCCGCGGCCCGCATTGCACTAACCACAGATGCTTCAGACCTGGCCATAGGGGCAGTTGTAGAGCAACTTGTCAGCGGGGTCTGGCAACCTTTAGCATTCTTTAGCAAATCGCTAAACCCAACTGAACACAAATACAGCGCTTTTGACAGAGAGCTGCTGGCGCTTCATTTGTCCATCCGTCCGTCCAGTTTTGGTTAGAAGGGCGGAGTTTCACGGCTTTTGTAGACCATAAACCGCTCACCTTTGCTATGGCTAAAATTTCAGAACCATGGTCGGGCAGACAACAAAGACAGCTGGCTGCGATTTCAGAGTTCACCACAGACATTCGACACGTAGCAGGCAAACTTAACGTAGTAGCGGACTGTCTCTCTCGCGCTGTGGCACCGCCAGAGTGCGAGGAGACAGATTATACTGCCTCAGCAGCGGAACTCTTCACTAACACAGACACATACGCAGCACCTATCCATGAAGGGATAGATTATGCAGCCATAGCAGAAGAACAAAACAGTGATGCGGACGTGCGCGCGCTCTTGTCTGGACCAACAGGGTTAAGGCTGGAGAAAAAAGGGTTACGCGACGGCGTGCCCCCCCTAATATGCGATATTTCAACCGGCCGACCTCGCCCGTTAGTACCAGCTGCTTGGCGCCGCCGCATTTTTGACGCAATTCACTCCCTCGCGCCCCCAGGTGTGCGCGCCTCAGTCAAAATGGTTGCTGAAAAGTCTGTGTGGCCAGGCCTGCGCAAAGACGTAAAAGAGTGGACAAAAACTTGCATTTCTTGTCAACGCGCCAAAATACACAGACACACAAAAGCCCCTCTGGAGCCTTTTCCAATCCCTGCTAGAAGGTTCGACCACATCCATGTCGACCTAGTGGGACCACTACCTTCCTCCCAAGGTTTCACACACCTGCTAACAATGATAGACCGCACCACGCGCTGGCCAGAGGCAGTTCCTCTAGCGGCAACTACAGCGGAGGAAGTCGCTCGCGTTTTTCTGACAAACTGGGAGGCACGTTTCGGCGTCCCATCGGACATCACGTCCGATAGGGGGCCTCAATTTGTCTCAGAGCTCTGGTCAGCCATGTCCAACAGCTTAGGGGCAACAATTCATCGCACCACCGCTTATCACCCTCAGGCTAATGGGTTATGCGAGCGTTTCCACAGGTCCTTAAAGGCCGCCCTCAGAGCCTCACTAACGGACACAAATTGGGTAAATAAACTTCCCTGGGTTTTATTGGGGTTGCGTGCTGCACCTAAAGAGGATCTAGACGCTTCCCCTGCAGAATTAGTCTTTGCTCAGCCTCTCAGACTCCCAGGTGAATTTTTACCAGAGAACCCAGAGCCAGTCCCAAGGTTTTTAGGCAGCAACAGACCGGACTCTCTTCCCGGTCCAGCTCATCACTTCTTCCCACGAGTTTTTGCCCCTCAAACTTTAAAAAAAGCTGAGTTCGTTTTTGTTAAGCATGAAGCTCTAAAACCAATGTTACGCCCAGTATTCGATGGCCCTTACAGAGTGCTGGAACATGGTGATTAACACTTTGTGCTTGATTATGGGGACAGAAAAGAAACAGTTAGCATTGACAGACTTAAACCTGCCTTCTGACATAACGCACGGCTCAGGAGACGCACACACACAGGCTCAGAGAAGTTCAAATAGTTTATTAGCAACAGGGGTGAATGGATGTGTGTCTGCGGGATGTAAATGTATTGGTGGCGGCGTCTGCTTCGGGCACAGAGGCAGGAGACCGTACAGCCGGCAACCCTATGGGAAAGAGCACAAAGACACAGGGTGACGGGCACACACCAACACAGGAGGAGAATGTGCGAGAGAGGAGCTTACTTGCAAGGGACAGATGACTGGCACTACAAGGACGGGACCCGGGGGACAGCCACCTGCAGGACTCGGTGCAGCAGCGAGGAATGGCGAGGGAGAGGCGTTGTCCGCCGCCGAGGAATCCACCTGTGCACAGGGGAGCAGACTGGAAACAAAGGAGGTAAGGGCTTCTTACCGAAGGCGTCGTGCTGAAGGAAAAGTTGACTCACGATGATGAGTAGAGAAGTCTGACGGCTTCAGGCCGAAGCTCAGGGCGAGGCAGCTTATATTCCTCGCCGCTGATGATGTGCAGGTGTGCGTGCAGGTGGCGCCGCTGATGAGCGGCGCGGCGTGACACCTTCTTGTTGAAAGACGAACCTGCACAGTTGGCACGAGCACCTCGGCGAGGTAGACCCCCCAAGGGAAAAGTCTCAGCCCCCAGGCAGGGAACAAATAATCTCTCCCCTTCCCACACTGCAGATTCCTCACAAGAAGGTCCCAGCAGGACGCCTAAACCAACCTACAGCAGTTTTGGGAGAAGAATTAAACCCAGACAGCACAGGGACTGATACCAACCACTCCACAATTATTCTCTAATTGTGCTGCAACAGTTTAGGACTGACTTATGATTTTACTATACTGTTATGATTACCACTGAACTATCTTAGAAGCATGGCTGCTAGAAAGTTCTTCTGTGGCAACAGCTTAACACGTAGTATGTCGTAGTAACTGTTCTAGACTGTGAATCTTTCTGTTGTCCTTTCCTAGTTGTTTGGGGGGCCTGTGGTCTATATTACTCATATATTCCATACCTACATATGTTAGAACATGTGAGATGTTTGGTGACTGCATATGTAAGGAACTTCACACGTCTGAAAGGACAAAGGAATCTCACCCGCCGTGTGAAGAACAAAGACGTCCCAGGGCGCGACGGCGGAGACCGGAGGAGTCACCCTCACCCCCCAAGGCGAGGAGAGGAATTCCCATCACCTCCCAAGACGAGGAGAGGAAATAACAGGACAATGGGGGGATTAAGATAACGAGGGATGTCAGCCTTTGTAATGCCTGTCTTTTGATGTGTGCCTGTATTTAATCAGCGAGCTGGCAGAATTCTGTCTCTTTTTACCTTCTGCCACGCTCTGCACCTGATGAGACAAGATAGGAGAGCTGATCATTAAAACGCTGCTTTTAAACAAAACCGCCTCATTATTTCCAGCTCCTCTACACACCCAACTTTCTCTCTTCAGGAAACAATAGGTCTTGAGGGGTTTATGGCATTTTCAAATCCTGGCAAAAAATGAGCATTTCACAACTTCATGACTAATAAAAATGTGAGATATTCACTCTTACCACAAGCTTGTTTACTTATTTATTCAACAGCAAATGTACAATGTCACAGAGAGCTTTAAAATACTGCAAATTTTATAAATGAGGACAAGAATCAAATCCAGTTGTTATCGCTTCCTTACATCACCATCTGTCACCACTCTCTTAGAGGACATGCTGTCATGCACGCCCCTCCGGGGCAGGAAACAAACTCACGCGCTTAACTACAGTGAGGCAATTTATTGGTGCAAACAAACATGACAGTCCAAAATAAACTGTGCAGACAGATGTAGACAAAAGTGCACAAAGAACACTTACACAGAGGCAGTAGAGCTGCGAGCTCTCTGGAGAGATGGAGGGAGAGATAGACTGTGGAATGAAGTCTAATCTGAACATAAGCGTGGCTGCGACAAATACAGAGTGCACAGGCTGAGTTTAAATACATAATGGTGATGGGACGCAGGTGTGTGAGTCGAGCTGGGAAGCACAGATTACTAACTGCCCTTAGCTGCTGGAAGAGAGACAGAGGCTGAAGAGCTGAGGGCAGAGAGAGAGAGAGGAAAGAGGTGAGAGGCCAAAAAGGAACATAATGCTCACAGCTGAAAACCAAACACAGGCTGCAAGGGAAGAGGGCAGAAGAAGGGACGATCTGGTGAGGAAGGGGAAGACTCTGTCACACCCCAAACCAATATACAAACACTAACAACAAACAATCAAACTTGGAAATAAAGCGAGGATCTGAACTCAGAGAAAATCTGAGTTCAGATACATGACAGAACACCTCCCCCACCCCCAAAAAAGGGGTGGATACCAGACACCTCCCAGGTAACATCACAAAAGGAACTCCCCCTCCCCCCCAAAGAAGGAGTACAGCAAAAACCACCCCAGGAGGGAGGTGGGGGAAGATGGCTAGGAAGGAAAAACAAACCAGCTCAAACACTCACACCAGTGCCCCAGCAAACCCTAAGCCCCCACAGTCCGAGAGCTCCAGGGTTCAGGTGGCCGGCCAAAGTTCAAGGCCAAGCAGACAGCCTGCAAAACAGAGTCAGGCGGGCTGTCGGGAAAAATGGGCCACCCGACCCTAAGACCCAGTCCTTTGGGCGACCGGCCAGCGCTGTTGAGCCACCAAGACCGGAGGGGTGAATGAGGAGGTGACCTTCCCACCGGGAGGCTCAAAGGCATGAAGCCGGACCAGAAAAGGGGGACTCCAAAGGCTTCTGGTGGCGGAGGACAGTGGACTACAACGGTGCCCGGCAGAGGAGTAAGAGACACCCCGAAGGCCTCTGGAAGAGGAGGGAAGGCCTCGGCGTCCTCAGGCTGGCCGGCTGCACCCTCGGTGGTCCTGGCTTGGGACTCGGCTGCACCCCTGGTGGTCCCTGCTTGGGACTCAGCTGCACCCTCGGGGGTCCCGGCTTGGGACTCAGCTGCACCCTCGGGGGTCCCGGCTTGGGACTTGGACTGCACCCGCGGGGGGCCCGGTCTGGGACATGGCTGCACCCGTGGGGGACTCCAACTGGGCCATGGCTACACCCGCAGTGGCTCCAGGCTGGAGCTCAGCTGCACCCGCAGTGGCCCCGGTTTTGGACTTTGCAGCACCCGTGGCGGACCCCAACTGGGCCACGGCTGTACCCACGGTGGCCCCAGCCTGGAGCTCAGCTGTACCCGTAGTGGCTCCAGGCTGAAGCTCAGCTGCACCCGCAGCGGCTCCAGGCTGGAGCTCAGCTGCACCCACGGTGGACCCGGACTGGGCCAACGCTGCACCCACGGCTAACAGATCGACCCACGAGAGCCCCCAATCAAGGAGGCAGTCACCCTCCAGAACTTTGGATGAGGATGACAGGGGTAGATTCTCAATGGCCTTGGGCGGCAACACTGGAACCACAGAGACCTCAGGTAGTGCTGGATCATCACCGGCAACCCTGGGAGAAGGCTCGAAAAACAGAGACAGAGAGACATGGTCAGGGTTGCCAGGAGCGGCGGAGCCCAACAAGGCAAGCTTGGATGCAGCTGGTGGCCACACCCAGCGCCCCTCACCAAGAACCAGGCAGGATCTCTCTAGGGCAGAATAGAGGAAAACAAAAGAGATCACTCGCCTGAGCGCGAGCTCCACCGCCACCCAGGACTCCATCGATCCAGCTGGAGGCGATGTATCGGGCCTGGTTCCGTGGTGGTCCAGCACCGGTGCTGACACTACTGCGGCAGCCTCCGCAACAGGCGTGACAGTCTTCACGGCCCCAGTCAGAGTGTTCTATGCAGGAGGCTCCTCCAGCGTGGTGGCTGGGGTCTGGCTCACCATAGGCGCAGGAAAAGGATTGTCCCAGAACTCAGGCTCCCCCTTCATCCAGCGGCTCTGGTCTGGGACCGGTGGACACTCAGGGAGAGATGGAGGAGACATGGGGAGGACTGGTGAGCTTAGATTGGCTGCAGCAGGTGGAGAGGTCTCTGAGGACTGCATACCCAGAGACTCTCTACCAGGGATCAGGCAAGAAATTTCATCAATATTTGAAGTAAAAAGGGAGGAAACTGGCCTGTTCTCCTGGTTAGCGGTGTTCCCTGCTGCAGCTGGCAAAAAGTCATCCCTCTCCGTGGCTTGGATGATTCTGGGCCCCCCTGAGGATCATGGCAGAGCCACCCCTCTGGCCACGGAAATGGGAGCTGACAGTGAGGGAATCAAACACCCCTTGACAGTTGGAGGATGCACCGAGGGAGGAGGCCTCACAGCGAAAGCGGAAGGAGATTGGGCAGGCGGAACTGCTGACAAAGGAATGGAAGAATGAGAGTCTGCTGCAGGAATAGCCGGGGTTGGTGCAGGGGAAGCGGCTGCCAAAAAGGCTGGATTATTCTTCCGGTGGTCCAGGACTCGACACCGCCACCGCTGTTGAAATGGCGACGGGCACTCTGGAGCGGGAGGCGAAGCGGGAGGAGAGATGGCCACAGGCTGTGGAGAGTGTCTCTGCTTTATCTCCGCGAAGAGCATCCCCCTCCTCAGGTCAGGAAAAGCCTGTTGCTGCTGAAGCGCGCAGACCGAGGACAACAGCTCTGCGTACTGCAGATTATTCCAGAGGTCAGGACGCGCCTGCAGAATACCCACAGCACCGTCCAAGCAGCTCCATTTCTCCCTGGGTCCATAGGCTTCGAGAGTTTCATCCATGAAGTCCCAGATGAATATGGCTGCCCATGCTTCCTCCATGCTGGGGGTCCCCGCCGCCATCCCTCCTCTGCTTCAGCAAGGACGACGAGCTGGAGACATGATGAGCTCCAAACAGGTTAGTGCAACAAACACACAAAAATGAAAAAATGCCCCACTGCAGAAGCTGAGTTTAACTGGTTGCAGCCAACTGTCATGCACGCCTCTCCGTGGCAGGAAACAAACTCACACACTTAACTACAGTGAGGCAATTTATTGGTGCAAACAAACATGACAGTCCAAAATAAACTGTGCAGACAGACATAGACAAAAATGCACAAAGAACACTTACACAGAGGCAGTAGAGCTGCAAGCTCTCTGGAGAGACGGAGGGAGAGATAGACTGTGGAATGAAGTCTAATCTGAACATACAGTAAGCGTGGCTGCGACAAATACAGAGTGCACAGGCTGAGTTTAAATACACAATGGTGAAGGGATGCAGGTGTGTGAGTCGAGCTGGGAAGCACAGATTACTAACTGCCCTTAGCTGCTGGAAGAGAGACAGAGGCTGAAGAGCTGAGGGCAGAGAGAGAGAGAGAGGAAAGAGGTGAGAGGCCAAAAAGGAACATAATGCTCACAGCTGAAAACCAAACACAGGCTGCGAGGGAAGAGGGCAGAAGAAGGGAAGATCTGGTGAGAAAGGGGAAGACTCTGTCACACCCCAAACCAATATACAAGCACTAACAACAAACAATCAAACTTGGAAATAAAGCGAGGATCTGAACTCAGAGAAAATCTGAGTTCAGATACATGACACATGCAAGCATTGAGATGACAGAGGGATAGAGCTGCAGTGTGGATGAGATTTTGAATATCTGAGAAGTTTGTCCCCTCACCCCCACCTAGGGCTGCACAATTATGGCCAAAATGATGATCGTGATTATTTTGTTCAATATTGAAATCACAATTATTCATTAACTTTAGGAAAAACACAGATTACATAAAATTCTTTTTTTATTCATCCTACTTACCAATTGCTAGATGAAGCCAGTGGCCAAAGCACTGGAACCTCGTCCATTTATTTAGAGAAGCTGCCTTGACGACGTTAGAGCCACTGTTGTTTTGCAGACTAGTCCCTCCTCCTGCGGGCTCCAAGATGATTGTGCTTCCCTCAGTCCGTGGGCTATAGCTTCTCCTGTGTGGTCTTGTGGGAAAAATGATGTCTGCAAGCACTGACTCTTCATTTTAAAATCTCCATCAATGTAGTGAATTGTCAGGGACAGGTTTGGCTCCATTATTCTGCTTGACCATAGGTCAGTCATAGTTACAAAGTACTCGACAGTTGTGATATTCATCTGTATTTTTCATACAGTGGAGGTAATTTTTTTTTTTTTTTGTTACTTATTTGTACCCGTAGGTAGATTTGGTTTGCAGTCTGGTGACAAGCCACCGGCTGCCGGTCGCTGCGTGTGCAAGCGCCCTAAACCTACATGTTTTTTGGTATGCGGGAGGAAACCGGAGAAATCCCGGAGTAAACCCACGCAACACGGGGAGAACATGCAAACTCCACACAGCTCACTGTTGGTCGGGGGCTGGGATCGAACCCACGATCTCATGATCCCCGCGGTCCCCCGGCCGAGGGTAAACTGTGCTGCCACAGTGCTAAACCACTGCGCCACCGTGCAGCCCAGGTAATGCAACTTTGAAGAATCATGTGGGGATATTTCCTGGACATATTTCTTGTCCAGTGTTTTGACTGTGTTTCTGAAGCCTTCGTTGCTCATACAGTATTTTTTTTTCCCACAATATTTTTTATTGAACCTTTTTTTTTTTTTTTTACAAACATAACACAAACACTCAAACTCTAACACTAAACTACTTTAAAAAAAAATGTACTGGACTTCCGGTCTGGACGCCATGGTGATAGCAACTTAACGCTGAACCTCCCAGATCCAATCCAAGGAAAACATCTTTAAAATCAGACTTAACGGATTTTTGGAAGAATAAAAATCAAAAGACAAAAACACCATGCCTAACCAAAAACAGAAGAAACTGACATTCCCCAGGTCAGGACGCGCAGCGGCCGCAGAATCTGATCTCGAGGACCTCCATTCAGGAGACGAAGAGCTGGGCCTAGCTAACAAAAAGGTTAGCCTGAAATCGCAATATGATGAATTACGACGATTTCGGGCCGGATTTCATGAATTCAGAGACGAACTAAAAAGGACGAACAGCAGAATGGACCAGGCCGAAAACCGAATCTTGGAAGCTGAAGAAAGAGTAAAAGTGCTTGAAGATTCTATGCTGGATTTACACAGAAAACAGTCAAGGCTGGAGGCTAAGCTAACCGACCAAGAAGGAAGACAGAGACGAGATAACATCAGAATTCACAGTCTGAAAGAAGGAGCTGAAGATAGTTTCAACACAGTGGCGGAATGCGTGGAATCCTTATTGAGAGAGAAGATGGATATTCCACAAACCACCGATTTGAAAATAGAAAAGGCCCATCGTACATTAGCCGCAAAGCCAGCGGCAGAAGCGCACCCGCGTTCAGTGTTGGTAAGATTCTCCAATTTCAAAATAAAACAAGAGGTTGTAAGACAGGCTTGGCAGAAAAAAGGATTTATGCATCAAGAAAGAAAAGTCTTCGTGGAGCACGATTACGCCCTTGAGGTTCTTAAAAAGCGATGGGAATATAACGACGCCAAAAAGGTTCTACGGGAAAAGAATCTACGCTTTCAGACGCCATTTCCGGCGAAGTTAAGGGTCTTTTACGGTGAAGAGTCATGTCTCTACAATTCAGCGGAAGAAGCAACAATTGACATGGCGAGAAGAGGACTCCCGGTAACGGTGTTTAAACCCGCAGCGAATCTGAGCGAGAAAATCAGAGCTCAAACGTGGTCCACTCAAAGACCTTCTAAATCCACGGGCCAGAAGCGGGAAACCCAGCCCCAGAGCTACAAAGATAAGCTTTCCAGTTCCAGGAAGGAATAGCGACCTTTTTGTTTTTTTTCTTTTCAGTCATTCTGCACTTCCATCCCCCCTCCTACAAGGTAACAAACATTAAAGGAGATGCAGAATCAGCATGTGGTAAAACCTTTCATGGAGCAGTTATAGCATTAGAAACAAATGTCTTCTTAATTTAAAGGAAAAAAAAAAAATCTTGTTAAAATAGAAATGTAACAATGACCCACATGTTCTCCCCACACTAACAAATACTGTATTAGAGTGAATGTTTGCTGTGATGGGGGTGGGAGGGTGCACACAATCTCATAGGGTATAGGCATAAAAAAAAAAAAAAAAATCATTACAAATTCGGATTGGGATCTGAAATTCACGTTAAAAACATGGGACAACTTACAGGGGTAAGAGAGGGCCCTCAACACGTAACAGAGTTTGAGGAATTTCCCTCAGAGCCTACACTCCATCAGGGCTCTTACAGGGTCTTTAAAGAGACCTCAGCTCAGAAAGTTTTTTTGACAGTTTTTTGTTTTAAAGTCTCGTACACTATGTTCTTAATGTTTTTCATGTTCTTAATGTTCTTTCAGTTTCTGAGTAGCAAAAAAGAGGGCCACCACACTGTTATACTAAATAAGAAAATACAATGGAGAAACAGGGTGTAACCAAAATAGCCTCATATAATGTAAAAGGGATCCTGAATCCAGTTAAAAGATCCAAGATTCTACGCAAAATGAAAAAAGACAAAGCAGAAATAATATTTTTGCAAGAAACCCACCTAACAGACGTGGAGCACACTAAACTCAATAGACAAGGGTTTAAAATGATCTCTTCATCTTCATATAAGTCAGGGAGGAGGAGGGGAGTAGCGACATTGATATCAACCAAAATTACATTTGAAAAAAAATCAGAACACAAAGATAAAGAAGGGAGGTACAGTTTGGTAATTGGGCGGCTAGAGGGAGAAGATATCACCCTGCTGAATGTATATGCACCACCAGGGGCTAAATGGAAATTTTATAAAAATGTATTCGACCTAATGATAACTAAAGCCCAAGGTTTAGTGATATGTGGTGGAGACTTCAATCTAAGACTGAATCCATACTGGGATGCAACAGGTAATTCTTCACATCAAAATAACACTCAAAATAGGAAAACTCGGATGCTACTAAAAGAAATGGGAATCTGTGACGTATGGAGGGAATTCAACCCCAATGTAAAAGATTATACTTTTTATTCAACGCCACATTCATCTTACTCAAGGATTGATTACTTTTTTATGTTTAATAGAGACATTGGAAGAGTAAAAACATGTAAAATAGGACTGATGGATCTCTCTGACCACAGTCCGATCTATATGGACTTAAACACCCAAAAATACACAAATAATACATTTTCCTGGAGGTTGAATTCAAGTGTCCTGAAAGGACCACTGAAAGATGAATTGGAATCAGATATTTTCAAATATTTGGAAGAAAACGATAATGGAGAAGTATCCCCTTTAATACTGTGGGATGCGTGCAAAGCTGTAATAAGGGGAAAAATTATTGCAAAACTGGCAACCCAAAAGAAACTGAGACAAGAAAAACTAATCGCACTAGAGTCAGAACTCAAGAACCTAGAAAAAGAACATAAAGACAACACTCATTCTAATGGCTCGCTCAAGATTAAAGAAATTAAAAATCAAATAAATGAGATCTACACAATAGAAATCCAGAAGAAACTTACATTTCTGAAACAAAAACACTATGAAGCAGGCAGTAAATCGGCAAAATTACTAGCCTATAAATTGAGGAAACATCAAACGGAAAGAGCAATCTACAAAATCAGAGACCCAGTATCAAAGGAAATAAAATTCAGAATTCAGGATATTCTTAAAAGCTTCGAGAATTACTATAAGAACTTGTACTCCCACAAAAAACATAAAAACGCATCCGAGACATTCCTAAACACATTACACCTTCCCCAACTTACGGAATCACAAAATAAAACACTACTGTCAGAAATACAACCTAAAGAATTGGAAAAAGCAATTATGAAACTTAAAGCTAACAAATCCCCAGGAGCAGATGGCTATACAGCAGAATGGTACAAAACCTTTAAACAGCAACTATCTCCTCTCCTCTTGAAAACATTTAACTATGTCCTCCACACAGGGGAAATCCCCCCCTCCTGGAGAGAAGGGGTCATTGCAGTTATACCTAAACCTGAAAAGGATAAACTAGAATGCTCCAACTACAGACCAATCAGTGTATTAAATCAGGACTATAAGCTTTTTACCATTATCCTTGCCAAAAGGTTAGAAAACATACTGACAGACTTAATTCACTTAGACCAAACAGGTTTTATAAGACAAAGACAGACACAAGACAACATTCGACGCACTTTACACATAATTCATCATATAAAAAAATATAATTTAAATGCAGTCATATTGGGATTAGATGCTGAAAAAGCATTTGATTCGGTTGACTGGTCTTTCCTATATAGAATCTTATCCAGTTTCAATTTTCATAACAACTTCATTAGAACTATACAGGCATTATATAAAAAACCAACAGCTAAAATAAGGATTAACGGTAATTTATCATCATCTTTTGAGCTGGAAAGAGGATGTCGTCAAGGCTGCCCCCTGTCTCCACTGCTCTTTGCAATCTTCATAGAACCTCTGAGCCAATGGATAAGACAAAATCAAAAAATTCAAGGTATTACACTTGGTCAGAAGGAACATAAAATAGCACTCTTTGCTGATGACATTTTAATATACCTAGGGCAACCAGACACTTCTTTACCAGAACTAATCTCAGTTTTTTCAGACTATGGAGATTTATCGGGGTACAAATTAAACATGCATAAAACCCAAGTTTTAACATTCAACTATGACCCAAATCATTATTCACTAAGTGAACTCAAAACTAACTGGGAGTTGGAATCTATGAAATATCTGGGGATCAATATCCCGAAACAACTCAACAAAATTATAACACTAAACTATGATCCACTGGTGACAAAAATAAAATCTGACCTAGCAAGATGGAATATGATACCATTCTTAGGTACTGCACAAAGAATTGAAGCAGTCAAAATGAATATACTTCCACGTCTTCTATACCTCTTCCAAACAATACCGGTAGAACCCCCCAAAAAAACATGGCAGGAGCTAGACAGAAGGATCTCAAGATTCATATGGCAGGGCAAGAGACCGAGAATCAGATATAAAACCTTACTGCTAAACAAAGACAAAGGTGGGCTTGCGCTGCCAAATATCAGGGACTATTTTATAGCTGCTCAAATTAAAACTTTAGTAGAGATATGTAACCCAGTCTACACTGCACAATGGAAGGAGATGGAATGCCAAATAACAAGTGACATCCCCCTACAGGCGATAATAGGGAACAATGCCTTACCTAAACTCTTGAATAACACTAACCCGTGGATAGAGACCCCGCTAAAAATTTGGTTTAAGATAGTCAGAGAGAATCAAGCTAAAGAGCCCTATCGACTTCTGCAATGGATTGCCTATGATCAAGACTTTACCCCCAATAAAACAGACACTAGATTTAATGAGTGGAAAGAGAAAGGGCTGATAAAATATTACGATTTCTTTAAGGGGCAAACTTTAAGAAGTTTTGAAGATTTGAAAAAACAAGGTCTAATAAATCAAGACCTTTACAGGTTCTTTCAGCTTAGACACCACATAAACAATATACTTAAAAAGGAGGATTTGGAAAGGGCCCAGTCAGGTGTTCTGAAGGTCTTCTTAATGGCATATAAAGGGATCCCAGGGATCAGATACATTTCTAAAATATACCAAGGTCTTCAAGACTTAAAAGGAGACAACACATCATATATAAAAGAGAGATGGGAAAAAGAGGGGAATTTCACTTTACAATTGGAAATATGGGAAAAGCTAAATAGACAGCAATGGAAAAGTACCTCATCCCTGCAGTGGAGAGAATTTGGATGGAAAAATTTGGTAAGATTTTTCAGAACACCTGCACAAAACAAATTTACCCATAAGGGGTTGAACTGTTGGCGCTTGTGTGGTGAAAAGACTGCAAATCATTTTCATGTGTTTTGGTCATGCCCAGTTATCCACCAATATTGGACCAATGTACAGACAATATTGGGGAAAATATTCAAAATAACAGTTCCCTTTTCTTTTGTAACTTTGTATTTGGGTTTACTACCGGACTCACTGGAAAGACGAGGAGATAAATACTTATTCAATGTTTTAATACTGGCAAGTAAAAAAGCCCTAACTAAAAAATGGATGCTGAAGGACTGTCCTACACCTGAAGATTGGATTAACGTGATTCAAGACATTTACTCGATGGAAAAGTTGACATTCGCACTGAGACAGGACATGGATGGGTTCATGAACTTTTGGCAACCCTGGATCGCATATGTGTCTTCCATTAGATCTAATCTTTGACAAATACCATTTCAATGATGGTCCCACTCTTTGTTCCAATGCTACTCAGATGCTCTTTTACTTTTAATTACTTAATTTTCTGTTTGTTTGTTTTTTTGCTGTTCTGTTTGTTTGTTTATTCATTTTTTTGTTTGTTTGTTTTTTAAAATTTAATTCTCTTTAATTTCACTTTTTCTTTCACTTTAAAAAAAAGGGGGTGTTGTAATAACTATTCTACCAATGTTGTCAAATAGCAAAATATAAGGGAACGTGCAATGAAAATGTAAACAATGCAATGCTGTAATGACCTGCATACCCTTTACAAAAACTTAAATAAAAAAAAAAATGTACTAAAAACACCAACAACCACTAACAAAGACAGGTCTTCAACAATGCTCCTCTGTTTAGTCTAGGCAATCCATTACATAAGTATACATATTATACATTCACCAGTTTGGAATTTACAAGGTCCACACACATCATTCACCTTCTTCTTCAAAAGTTATGTTTAAATTCTTTACATAATCAATGAAAGGTCTCCATATATTCTCAAACACAATTTCCTTTGATTTCAGTATGTATGTTATTCTTTCTAGTGGAAGGTTTGTTAACATCTGTCTTAACCACTGAGTCACATCTGGCCTATGAGTCTTTTTCTACAATAGTGCAATACATTTTTTGGCGTTAAGCAAACTGAGGTCTATGAATGCTCTTTCACTTTTATGCTTTTCTGGATGCAGACCCAACAAAAACAATTTAGGATTCAATATGATTTGTTTTGAAATTATTTTTTCAATTGTTACCCTCACCTCTTCCCAAAACATTCTAATTTTTCTACATTCCCATAAACAATGAAATAAGGTTCCTTTATTTTCCATACATTTTGTGCACATATCTGGTATGTTTTTGTTATATCTATTTAACTCCACTGGTGTAACATACATCCGCATTAACCATTTAAAATGTATCAATTTAAGGCGTACATTTATTGATTTGGTTTGAGCTTCTGTACAAGCCAATTCCCATTGTTCCTCTGAAATTTCAGTTTGCAGGTCTTCTTTCCAATAATTCAATCTTTTCTGTGAGTTTTCACTTGAGGATAGTGTCAATAAGTTATAAAACTCTGCAATAATACCCTTTCTCTTCCTATCTTTCGTCAAAATTTTTTCCAAGGAAGAATAAGTAGGTCAGGTGAGAGCATTATTTTGATTTGATCGAATAAAGTTCCTAAGCTGAAGATATTTTAAAAAATGTGTTCTATTAAGATTGAATTTGATCCTCAGTTCTTCAAAAGACATTATGTTATCTGAACATGACAGATATAAGTCTTGAATCTTTTGAATCCCTTTTAAATTCCATACTTTAAATACAGCATCCGCTCTCCCCAGTTTAAAATATTGATTACCCCATATTGGGCTAAATTGCGACAATAAGTGTGGTTCTTTTAAATATTTTTTGGTTTCACACCATATTTTGATCATATGCTTTACAAATGGATTTTTAACTTGTTTCTGTAATTTTTTAGCCGAGTCTGAGTATATGAATATGGGAAGAGGTAGAGGTAAATTGTATGATTCCATTTCAGTCCAGTGAGGGAGATCATTTGATGAAAAATAATATGTCATAGACCTCAGTTGTGCTGACCAGTAATACAACATAAAGTTTGGACATTTCAGACCTCCACGATCAAATGGTAAATATAGTAAGGACAGACGTAATCTAGCCTTCCTATTGTTCCATATAAATTCCACTAACTTTTTTTAGTTCTTGAGAATAGATCTGAAGGTGGTGGTAAAGGAATGTATTGAAATAAATAAAGTATTTTGGGTAAGATATTACTTTTAAGTATATTGATTCTCCCAATCATCGACATTGGTAGTGACATCCATCTCTGAAGTAACTCATTAATGTCTGTCATTAAGGCTTCATAGTTGGCACTGGCGACTGATTCTAGCTTAGGCACAATTTGAATTCCTAAATATTTAAACTGATTTACAACATTGAATTGATTTACCTCAGGAGCTGGGTGATTTCTCTGGGTCTCATTTAGCATTAATATTGAAGATTTAGTTTTATTTATTTTATATTCTGATATTTCCCCAAAATTCTTTATTAAATTCAATAAGGTTGGAATTGATTTTTTAATATTCGACATAAACAAAATTATGTCATCGGCATACAGGGAAATTTTATGTTCTGTTGGTCCTACTTTAATTCCATATATTTGTGGATGTAAACGTACTGCCATCGCTAAAGGTTCAATTGCCATAGTAAACAGTAAAGGTGAAAGTGGACAGCCTTGTCGACATCCTCTATTGATATTTATTGATTTTGAAATATTGCTGTTTGTTAGGATTTCTGCTGTAGCATTATTGTATATTATGTGAACCCATTTTATGAAATTATTTCCAAGTCCAAACCTTTGTAAGACTTCAAAAAGAAAGGGCCATTCGACCCTATCAAAGGCCTTTTCAGCGTCCAATGATAGGAGAGCTGTATCCGGTGCGTCTTTATTAGAATAAAAAATATTAAATAGTCTTCTTACATTATGGAAGCCTTGTCTTCCCTTTATAAAGCCATTCTGATCTCGGTTAATAATATTTGGTAATATTTCTTGTAGTCGTCTTGCTAAATTTTACAGATTATCTTAAAGGCGACGGACAGACGAAAATTCAAAATCGCTAAATCATATCTCAAATTGTTGTCTGAGACGAGCTAATTGGAACCCCACATGTTTTGGTGTCAACGTATGTCGCATAAGGTGACAATGCGCCCTTGAAGTACGCTGTTGTGGAGAGCTGTCTGACCCAGCCAAGAACAGCGGCTAAGATGGCCACTGACTGTGTGACGTCATCTCGGTTTGGCACACAGTCGGCGGACATTGCTTTGTTTTATTTGAAGTTTACGTTTTAAAATCGGCGATTACGGATATTTCTCGGAATACTTGTGGATTAGAAATAGATTATTTATTAACATTAGGATTTCAGGGATCGAATTAATTATGGTTTGTCGTTGTGTTGTGTACGGGTGCGACGTTATACCAGAGGAGCATGCTGTGAGTGTTTTTGAATGTCCCGTCCCTGTGAAAATCAGAACGGCATGGGTGAAATTCGTTCAGAAAACGCAAAAAAAAATGGACTTATGTCGGTAAAACACCAAAAATGTGCAGTAGAGATTTCGTTGACAGCGATTTCGAGAATAAGATGCAATTTGTGTCACAACTCGCCGCTCCTCAGCGGATTCAGCTGCGCGCACACCTGTCCTTCGTCAGCACATCCCCATAAATCCATTCACACACACCTGCTTGTTGAATAAAGCTGTTAAATCTATCCTGAGCCTGCGTGCGTGTTTCCTGGGCCAGACATTATGTCAATTTGAAATGAAATTTGCAAAAAGATTTCTGATAAAGAAAACGGCTATGATGAATGACTTTGATGAATGCTGAACTATGAGAATTATAACATTGACATGAACATTAAGAAACTCAATATATGATTTTACAAAACTTTATTTAAATAACATTGTTCACAAATCTAATCTTGGTAGGCAAAATCCCTTGTAGTGATGAGATGGGAATGTTTCTCTGATGAGGCTCACCGCACAGGCAGGCAACATAACCCTCACTTCTTCTCCAAAAAAATCCCCAACACTATGAATCTGTATCGCCTGAAAAATATGGGGTTGGCATTGATTATTCCGTTTGCATTGATTATTGAATGTATTGAATGATTTCTTCATAATTCATCTGGGAAATTAAATCAAATGAATAAATATTGTTTATAAACTCACTCCTGTGGACGATGACGGCCGCTGGGCCGTCATCTGTCTCATCAGCTCCAGCTGCGCACAGACCAGCAGGTGCTAATCAGCGGCTGTTAAAAGTATTGACAAGATGATTAACAACATGTCATCAGGCAGCGAGTGACCAATGGGTAGTTTTAGTTTGAAAATTAAGTGTGTGACCATGCATGTCGCCAAAGAAAAATATTTCTAAGAATCTTTTACCAAGAAAAATGTTCCAGCCGATCGTAAAAGTGTTCTGTTCTCCGTCTGTGTTGCGTCTTTCTCCTCTCCCTCTGCCTCGAACAAATAAGGCTGACAGGCCACACACCACCCAAAACGTCTTCATTGTCAATTTCATCATTTATATTGAGGTCGTCAAACTCTAGAAAATAATCGCTGTCCGAATCACTTTGCTCTCGTTCTGCAATTTTTTTTCATACCGAATTGACGTGAAGGCTGCACGCACCTATCGGGAGATGGCGGTACTGCAGCCTCACTGAGTGACAGATGGGCTATGACCAAATAATTTCATTTCTGGAGGATGGTGACACATATTAAATCAGGGGAATGGGAAGAATGGAATATTTTCATACAATCAGTTGATTAGTTCAATAAAAAAAAGGCACTGTCCGTCACCTTTAAGGTCAGCATTTAATAGGCTTATTGGTCTCATATTTTCACATTTATTAGAGGGTTTACCTGGTTTTGGCAACAGTATAATTAAGGCATTATTCATGTATGGTGGTAAATTACTATTTTGAAATGCTTCTAAAACCATTTCCAAAAATGGTTTTATTAATTTATTCTTAAATTTTTTATAGAGGTCAACTGGAAGACCATCTGGTCCTGCACTTTTTCCTGATTTCATATTATCAATGGCTAGCCCAACTTCTTCTTGACTAATTTTAGACTCCAGTATCTCCCTGTTTTCATTTGGAATACACGGTATAGATAATCCACCCAAAAACCCATTTAGTTTTGTTAAGTCAGTTTCATTTTTTGTATCATATAATTTTTCATAATAATCTCTAAAGGCACTGTTAATTTCTAAAGGATCTACAACTGCCTGTCCATTACTTATAATACTGGTAATTGGTGTTTTAAATTCTAATTGTTTAATCTGCCATGCCAATAATTTTCCTGATTTTTCACCTTGTTCATAAATAGATTGCTTCAATCTTAGAAGACTCGAGGCAGCTTTATTTGCTGATTTTTTGTCATATTCAGCTCTCAGAATCAGTAATTCATTCTCTAACTTTGGGTCACTTCCTGCATACACTTTTTCTTGAAGAATTTTTATTTTATGTTCCAATTGGACTCTCCTCTCGAGTCTTCTTAGATTTTGAACCTATATAACTAATAATATGCCCCTAATAAAAGCTTTGAAAGCCTCCCACTTTATACATGCTGATGTTTGTGTAGTATTGATATCAAAGAACTCATCTATCTGTTTTTCTATGTACTTAACAAATTCCTCATCCTGAAGCCATTTATGCTGAAATTACCACCTACCTGGTTCCTTTGTCAATTTCTTATCTACATATATTAGACAGCAGGGTACATGATCAGAGATCACAATATTTTCATAGAAGCAGTTTTGAATCTTGGACCTTAATTCTGTGGAGATCAAAAAATAGTCAATACGTGAGAATGTCTTGTAGGTATTGGAATAACAAGAGTAGGCTTTAACTTGTGGTTTCATTTCTCTCCATATATCTAGCAATCTCAATTCTTTCATAAAATGATTAATGATCATCCTGCATCCATTGTGCGTACAGTCCAGTCCTGTTGATCTATCTATACCGGGATTCAATGTACAATTAAAATCCCCTGCTATTATATGTTGCCCTGTAAGTGATGATAAAATAAGAAATAAATTAGCAAAGAAATTTTGATCATCTATATTGGGACCGTATAAGTTCACCAGATTTATATTTTCTAATAACAAAAATCCTTGAATGATTAGATATCTTCCAAATTTGTCTCCAATTACATTTTTCACTTGAAATGGGATTGATTTATGTATAAGAGTCATAACTCCCCTGGCTCGGGATGAAAATGATGAGGTGAATACACTTCCTTGCCATCTTCTCCTAATTATTTTTACATCCTCCTCTATTAGATGAGTTTCTTGTAAAAACACAATTTTTGAACCTATGTCTTTTATTTTATTCATAACTTGTTTAAGTTTTTTTAAATTTTGTAGACCTCTGCAATTCCATGAAGTTAAATTAAGATTAACGCTTTGGTCTATGATCAATAAGGAGTTTGAGATTACCTCGCAATGTAAACATGCTCATACAGAGAAGCAAAAACATGAGTGGTTGAACATTCATCCTACAAACTACACACAAACAAATTCCTCCTTCCCACATTCGTGGTAATCCCCCCAAAATCAAAAAAAAAATTCCATCTCCCACTATAGCCATCGACCGCTCCACACCCGCGAGGACCAGCCAAAGCCACTCCTTCTTCATCCTCTCAATCACCCTAACTCTACTGCTTTAAATGACGTAACATTAACTCTCTTCTGTAGTTTTCCAACTTAACTCCAAAATTTTATAGCAACTTTGTACATCATAGGGTTTTTTGTTTTTTTTAATATATAATACAATCTATATTTTGTAAACTTGCTATATGCTTCAGATCAGTCAGATGCCTGTGCAAATGTTTATATTTTGTTCATGCTTCATGCTTAGCTCCCACCAGTCCCCTCTTGGATCTGCTTGATGAGCTCCTGCGCCTCCTGAGGGGTCTTGAAGGTGTGGGTTCTGCCCTTTTATGTGACCAGCAGTCTTGCAGGATGAATCACTCCATGACAAATCCCAAGGTTGCGCAGCTCTTTACGGGCGGGGTCAAACTGTTTCCTTAATTGTTGGATTCCTGTGGCTAAATCTGGGTAGAACCGCACCTGTTGATCCTGGTATTTAATTTCTCCTTTGGCTCGCGCCGCGTTGGAGATCGTCATCCTGTCTCTGTAGCTGAGGAACTTCATAATCAGCGTCCTCGGTGGTGCCTTATTATCTCTCGGTGGGCCGATTCGGTGTACGCTCTCTAAGACGACCGATGACTGCAGCTCCGCGTTGTTCAGTGCTTCTGGAATCCACTTTTCCAAAAAGGAACATGGGTCCCGACCCTCCGTTCCCTCCGGGAGGCCCACCAGCCTCAGGTTGTTCCGTCTCGACTGGGATTCTAAGTCCAGGACATTATCTTCCAGACGTTTATTTTTTAATTCCAATGTGTGCACCTTTAATTGTAGGCTGGTGACGTCATCCTCAGCGCTGGAAACTCGGAGCTCCACCTGCGATACTCGTTCCATACAGTCGCTTATTTCCTTTCTCATTCCTTCAATCGCTGCTATAATCCCATCAAATTTAACGGAAAAGTCTGCTCTCATTGCGCTAATGGCAGCGAACACCGCACCTGTGCCCTCGCCAGCAGTCACCGCTCCGCCATTAGCTTGCTCCGCCATAGTCTCTGGAGATTTTCCTGCTTCGTCACGAACGTGGAAGTCCGTTAACTTGGACTGTTTTGGCGTTTCAGTTTTTCCTCCACCTGATTTCCCAGCCTTAGGCTTTACCGGCATATCCACGCCCAAACGCTGGGATAGGTTTTGTTCCAATTGAGAGAGTTATTTGCCGACTTTTTATTTTTAGGAGCAGAGCCGAGTGAAACACGTCTTCCTACGTGGCCGCCATAACCGGAAGTCGCTCATACAGTATTTACTGGACACATGTCTTTGGCCAAATAAAACACTATTGCATCAGTTATTTTAGCGGGTCTTTGGGAGGCTGCTGGATATGGTGAAGCTCTGTGCAGGGTTGATACTATGGTTGCCTGGGTCGGCGCCGGACACAGACTGTGATTTAGTGAAGTGACATTCGCTTTAGCCTTCATGCATTTATCGTACTTGTGTTTGTGGTGTTTTTTCAGGTGGTTGACTAAGTTTGTCATGTTGCCCTGTGGCGCAGACACAGATCTATGGCACTCTGCATAATTTCCTTTTAGTCAACATCACTTACCCTGAATCCAAAACACGTCCAGACAACTGATGATGATTCTTTTGAGACCCTAGCTCCTTGCTTCCACGTGTTGCTGTATTGTCACCTTTTTCTCCCAAAATCTGGTTTGCGTTTCACCATCACACCAGTCGGCTATTGAAAACTTAAGGCTGGCTCTACAGCAGGGGTGTCCAATCATGTGCCATGGAGGGCCAAGACCCTGCAGGCTTTACCTCCACCCAATGTCTTCAACAGCAGATTTCACTGAACTTCTTCCCACTGATTGCTGGTAAGTGAAAACACCTGTTGAAGAGACTTGGTAAAAGAGAAAACTTGCAGGGTCTTGGCCCTCCATGGCACATGATTGGACACCTCTGCTCTACAGGGTATGCTCCCTTGTCATTTCTGCAGCTTAATGTTGCTCTCATGTGCGTTCACCCCCTGGTGGTCGGCTGGCTGTTGCTTGAGAAAATGCTTGATTTGATATGCAGCAAAGCCCGCATTTGAACTCTCAATATCGCCGACAATGACGTTTAATTGCAGCAGCCAAATTCATGATTGTGATCAAAATTTGTTTAATTGTGCAGCCCTACCCCCACCCTACTCTAAACCACAACCTTAATCTTTTCCCTTTTGTAAATTATTATTATTATCACAATATTAGGGACATGTAAAAAAAAAACAAAAAAAAAACCCAGACTGAGTGAAAGAAGTGAATTGTGAACCCAGAAGTAAAGTGCCTGTGAAACATCAGGTCTGCAGAACCCCATTACCCTGCTTGAAGGCAGATATTTTACACCCCTCCCCCCCCCCCATCTTTCATGGTTTTTTTTCTTTGGCTTTTGAAATAAAATGCAACTTATTTTTTGCGTTGGATCAGAAAAGTGGACACATGAAGACTGTAAACCTATGAACTGGAGGACTGGTTGTTAAATGCACATTTTTTAATTGCAACAAATACATTAATACAAAAACCACAGACATAAAAGGTAAACACTTGATACACAAGACACAAATCATAAGTAAATCAGAAAAGACACCAACGATCGAGACGTCAAACAATCCCCTATGAGCAGGATTGTAAACTGTAAACTGTAAGGATTGTAAACTGTTGGGAGGGTATGTAGCGCAGAGCTAGACTGATGCCAGAGCTGGTGGATAAGCCTTATGAGCAGCGCTTGAGAGAACTACATCTGCACAGTCTTTTTATAAGATAAGATAAGATAAGATAAGATAAGCCTTTATTAGTCCCACAACGGGGAAATTCCAGGATTGCAACAGCACAGGGATAGCAACACTCAGAGCAACAATCAGAAGGCAAGAAAAAAAAAAAAAAAAAAAAAAAAAAAAAGAGACCCTCTGGCTCTCTTATAGAAGAGCCAGAGGGGACGCCAAGTATAAAAAGTCTATACACCCCTGTTCAAATGCTAGGTTTTTGTGATGTAAAAAAATGAGACCAAGATAAATCATTTCAAAACCTTCCCCCCCATTAATGTGACCTTTAACCTGTACAATCCAATTGAAAAACAAACTGAAATTTTTTAAGGGGAAAAATAAAAAACTTAAAATAACCTAGTTGCATAAACATGCACACCCTCTTATAACTGGGCATGTGGCTGTGTTCAGAATTAACCAATCACATTCAAACTCATGTTAAATGGGAGTCAGCACACACCACATCGGAAGACCAAGATGGCGCCCACAGCGGTCGACATGGTGCTTCGCTGCGCTCTTTGGTTGTTTTTGTTTGTCAATTGTGTGTCTGCTTGCACTTATACCCGTGAAGAACTTCTAAATATCAGGACTTTCACCCCCATGGACCTCCTCCCAGTTTTTTTAGCCCCTGCCGCCGATCTGGTTCATTGCTTGGCTCGAAAAGTGAGACGGCGGAAGAGAGGTAGACGAGCGGGCGCTCTCGTGCGGCTTCGCAGGAGAGGCTCGCGAACGGCGCTGCCTGGCATATTTCTGTCCAATACCAACTCTCTCTCTAACAAGATAGATGAACTGAGACTGCTGATGCGTTTTAGGGACCTCGCCTCCTCGGCTGCCCTCTGCTTTACTGAGACCTGGCTCCGGGAAAATATACCGGACAGCGCGCTGCGCCTCGACGGCTTCCAGCTCTTTCGTGCTGATCGTGACACAGAGCTTTCCGGCAAGACCACAGGAGGCGGAGTCTGCTTCTACATCAACTGCAGCTGGTGCTCTGATGTAACGGTAATTTCCAAACACTGTTCTCCCGCCCTGGAATTTCTTGTTATCAACTGCAAGCCTTTTTATTCCCCGCGGGAGTTTGCTTCTTTTGTACTCATCGCTGTGTACGCCCCTCCCGACGTGGACACGCGCGAAGCTCAGCGCGTGCTCGCGGATCACATTCAACACACAGAGCGGAATTTCCCAGACTCGCTGATTATTGTGGCTGGCGACTTTAATCAGTGCAATCTGAGCCACGATCTCCCCCGCTACAAACAGTTTATTAAATGCCCCACCAGAGGATTAAACACACTGGATCACTGTTACACCACAGTGAAAGACGCATATCGCGCTGTTCCTCGCGCTGCGCTGGGATTATCTGATCACGTGATGGTTCACCTCATTCCCACATATAGACAGAGATTGAAGCTCACTAAACCTGTCGTGAGCACTACGAAGAAACGGACCAGTGAAGCTGAGGAGAAGCTGGAAACGTGCATGGAAATATCTGACTGGGGCATGTTTAAAGGAGCCACGCATGATCTGGATGAGTACACGGACACTGTGAACTCATATATCCACTTTTGTGAAGAGGTCATTCTTCCATCACGCACCAGGGTGAGTTACTCTAATGACAAACCCTGGTTCACAGCTAAGCTCAGACAGATCAGGAAGGAGAAGGAAGCAGCGCTGAAAAGTGGAGACAGGGACTGCTACAGGGAGGTTAAATACCGGTTTAACAGAGAGCTGAAGAGGGCTAAATCTCTATACTCAGAGAGACTCCAGCAGCAGTTCACTGCTAATGATTCGGCTTCCGTGTGGAGAGGACTGAGGCAAATCACCAACTATCGGCCTCAGGCTCCTAAAGGTCAGGATGACAAAGCCCTTTGTCAAAGACTGTCCCAACACTATGCCCGTTTTGACACCTCGTCATCTGTGTCCAACTCCCCCCCTCCCTCCAGCTCCACAGCCTCCACAATCCCTACTTCATTAAAGGCACCCCCCCTCCCCCCCCTGCCCTTATCATCAGTGAGGAGGACGTGCTCAAACAGTTCTCCAGACTGAACCCGCGCAAGGCCCCCGGCCCAGACGGCGTGTCTCCCTCCACCCTGAGACACTGTGCGAAACAGCTGGCTCCTGTCTTCACAGACATTTTTAACACCTCCCTTAAGTTATGCCACGTGCCGTCCTGCCTCAAATCCTCCACCATCATCCCTGTCCCCAAGAAGCCACGGATCACTGGACTTAATGACTACAGACCTGTAGCGCTCACCTCTGTAGTCATGAAGTCCTTTGAGCGCCTGGTCCTGCCCCACCTCAAGTCCATCACCACCCCTCTCCTGGGCCCGCTGCAGTTTGCCTACCGAGCCAACAGGTCTGTAGACGACGCAGTCAACCTGGCCCTCCACTCCATCCTGCAGCACCTGGACTCCCCGGGAACCTACGCCAGGATCCTGTTTGTGGACTTCAGCTCCGCATTCAACACCATCCGCCCCGCTCTGCTCCGGGACAAGCTGTCCCTGCTCAACGTGCCTGACTCCCTCTGCAGGTGGATCACCGACTTCCTGACGGACCGGAGGCAGCATGTGCGGCTGGGAAAGACTGTCTCAGACTCTACTAGCATCAGCACCGGATCACCCCAGGGCTGTGTACTTTCCCCCCTACTCTTCTCCCTTTACACCAACTCCTGCACCTCCAGCCACCAGTCTGTCAAGTTGATCAAGTTTGCGGACGACACCACCCTCATCGGGCTCATCTCCAACGGCGACGAGTCCGCCTACAGGAGAGAGGTGGCCCAGCTGGCGTCCTGGTGCAACAATAACAACCTGCAGCTGAACGCTCTGAAGACAGTGGAGATGATTGTAGACTTCAGGAAAGTCACTACCCCTCTGCCCCCCCTCACCCTCTCAGGCTCTCCCATCACCACTGCTGATTCCTTCCGCTTCCTAGGCACTACCATCACCAGGGACCTCAAATGGGAGCCGACCATCAGCTCACTCATCAAAAAAGCCCAGCAGAGGATGTTCTTCCTGCGGCAGCTGAGGAAGCTCAAGCTACCCACCAAGATGTTAGTGCAGTTCTACACAGCCATCATCGAGTCCATCCTCACCACCTCCATAACCGTGTGGTACGCAGGAGCCACTGCCAGGGACAGACTAAGGCTGCAGCGCGTCGTGCGCACTGCTGAGAAGGTGATCGGCTGCAAGCTCCCATCTCTCCAGGATCTGTACATCTCCAGGACCCGGAGGCGTGCTGGCCGGATCATAGCCGATCCCTCACACCCTGGTCACGTACTGTTTGCCCCCCTCCCCTCTGGTAGAAGACTTCGGTCCATCCAGACTAAAACCTCCCGTCACATGAACAGCTTCTTCCCCTCTGCCATCAGACTGCTGAACACTAAGTGACTTATTGACTCTCGTGCACTATGTACAGCAGCTCAACCAGACTCATGTCAATCATTACTGTTTTCTTCCTGCATTACCGACTGCACTATATAGTTCTCCACAGTATCTGCTGCTCACTAATATATTTTAACTGCTGACCAGTATCACTTACTCTTATTCTACACTTTATTGCATGTATAGTTTATTTCTTTTATCTTATCATGTTTAATGTTGCAGCATTGCACCGAGACAAATTCCTAGTTTGTGTGCTACATGAACAATGGCAATAAACCTGATTCTGATTCTGATTCTGACCTGCCACCACTAAAAGTGCCTCTGATTAACCCCAAATTGTCATGGTCTGAGCGCCGATCTCGTCCGCGCTCGGGTCATGCAGTATTTTCCTCCCATTCTGTATTTAGTCCCGGTGGGCTCTGAGCTCTTATTCTGACAGTGTCTCAGTGGGGCTTCCGGCTGTCAGAGCCAAGCAGTAACAGCTGGTTTTGATTCAGCTGATGACACCCTCATCAGCTGATTAATTATCTTGCCCTATTTTAGGGAGCAGCTCCTGTCACTCGAGGCTGTGACCTCGCCTGTTTCCAGACTGGGTTCCCTACGACCGAAGCCAGTTCCTTTCAGCGTTAAGTTCCGCCATCGCTTTTGGTATGTAAGTGTTGTATCCTTGTCTCCCATCAGTCTTCCTAGTTCTCAGTTTATTGTCAGTGTCTAGTGAAGCCTTTATTTGTGCTTTGCCCCACGAGGCTCATTATTTTGTAGTGTATGTCGACCTTTAATAAATGTGCAGACTCTACAGCTGCCTATAATGTCTCATTAGCGGTCCGTGAGGACCACACCATGACACAAATAAAGTTCAGCTGTTATAGTAGACTTTTCCTGACATTTTGGTAGTCACACCTTACAGCACAAGCCATGGTCGGCAGAGAGCTCCCAAAGCATCAGCGGGATCTCGTTCAAAGGTATCAGTCAGGAGAAGGGTACAAAAGAATTTCCAAGGCATTAAATATAACATGGAACACAGTGAAGACAGTCATCATCAAGTGGAGAAAATATGGCACAACAGTGACATTACCAAGAACTGGACTGTTGTGTCCATAATGTACATAATAATGACCAAGTCAGAGGTCCACTGAACGTAGCTTTATTAACCTTATAAATAACAGTCAACAGATTTCCAGTGCTCCTCACTGCCAGGGCGTCAACGGAGAAAGAGGAAGTGCTCCTCCCCACCATTGCTCTTATACCCCAGTTGGCATCACTACCACAGGGTAGAGTGCCAACCCCCTCTAAACCATGGCACATTCCCCGGTCCGCCATCTCGTCACTGTATAACCTATTTACATACATACATCTCCCCCCTTCAAAAAAGTGTCAGGCACACAGGTAACCCACCCAAATTTGTCTCCCGACTCACGCTCTAAACATAAAATATGCACACAAATAAACTGCCCATCCATTCATACAACTAAAGCTGGGGGGCTGGGTAGACTGTCAGCGCCCCCTACACGGCCAGGCGGGTTATTCTACCGCCAACCTAGAACAGTCCAACTCCAAAAATACAGCCGTGTTTCTAAATAAAATAATCCAATAAAACAGCTTCTATTGAACATAACACACAAAAGTCACAATACACACATAAACTACCGGCGGCCCCCAACCTACAACAGGGCACATAACATAACCTGTGTTGGATAATTTTAGCTATAATAAGTCTCCAATCAATAAAATCAAACAAACCAAACACACCACATTAATTTCACGTCACAAAACCAAATTCAGGTATGCATCAAATTAACAAGTTACCAATTCATTTTCACCAAGGCCAATAAAACCCTCAAATTAATAAAATACAGTTTCTATATGACACACAATTCACAAAATTTCACCAATAAAATGTCATCTTCTCATCATTAACCGTTTCTATTCTCTTTTTTTTTTTCAGATTAAACTGGGGCACTAAAACAGTAGTAAACAACTATATACATCAGGACCTGGGTTAAAATTACAAACGTGGACAAAATTGTTGGTACCCCTCTGTTAATGAAAGAAAAACCCACAATGGTCACAGAAATAACTTGAATCTGACAAAAGTGGTAATAAATAAAAATTCTATGAAAATTAACCAATGAAAATCAGACAATGCTTTTGAATTGTGGTTCAACAGAATTATTTTAAAAAACAAACTCATGAAACAGGCCTGGACAAAAATGATAGTACCCCTAGAAAAGATGGAAAATAATGTGACCATATGGACATGTTCAACCAAGATGTGTCCTCTAATTAACATCACAGGTGTCTACAAACTTGTAATCAGTCATTCGGCCTATTTAAAGGGTGACAAGTAGTCACTGTGCTGTTTGGTGACATGGTGTGTACCACACTAAACATGGACCAGAGGAAGCAAAGGAGAGAGTTGTCTCAAGAGATTAGAAAGAAAATTATAGACAAGCATGTTAAAGGTAAAGGCTATAAGACCGTCTCCAAGCAGCTTGATGTTCCTGTGACTACAGTTGCACATATTATTCAGAAATTTAAGATCCACAGGACTGTAGCCAGCCTCCCTGAACATGGCCACAGGAGGAGATGGATAATACGAATGGTAACAAAAGAGCCCAGAACAACCTCTAAACACATTCATGGCGAACTCCAAGGTCAAAGTACATCAGTGTCAGATCGCACCATTCGTCGTTGTTTGAGCCAAAGTGGACTTCATGGGAGACGACCAAGGAGGACACCACTGTTGAAAACAAATCATAAAAAAGCCAGACTGGAATTTGCCAAACTGCATGTTGACAAGCCACAAAGCTTCTGGGAGAATGTCCTATGGACAGACGAGACAAAACTGGAATTTTTTGGCAAGGCACATCAGCTCTATGTTCACAGACGCAAAAATGAAGCATACCAAGAAAAGAACAATGTCCCTACTGTGGAACATGGAGGAGGTTCTGTTATGTTCTGGGGCTGCTTTGCTGCATCTGGCACGGGTGTCTTGAATCTGTGCAGGGTACAATGAAATCTCAAGACTACCAAGGTATTCTAGAGAGAAATGTGCTGCCCAGTGTCAGACAGCTTGGTCTCAGTCGCAGGTCATGGGTCTTGCAACAGGATAATGACCCAAAACACACAGCTAAAAACACCCAAGAATGGCTAAGAGTGAAACATTGGACTTTTCTAAAGTGGCCTTCTATGAGCCCTGATCTAAATCCTATTGAACATCTGTGGAAGGAGCTGAAACATGTCGTCTGGAGAAGGCACCCTTCAAACCTGAGACAACTGGAGCAGTTTGCTCATGAGGAGTGGGCCAAAATACCTGCTGAGAGGTGCAGACGTCTCATTGACAGTTACAGAAATCGTTTGATTGCAGTGATTGCCTCAAAACGTTGTGCAATAAAATATTAAGTTAAGGGTACCATCATTTTTGTCCAGGCCTGTTTCATGAGCTTGTTTTTTAAAATAATTCTGTTGAACCACAATTCAAGAGCATTGTCTGATTTTCATTGGTTAATTTTCATAGAATTTTTATTTATTACCACTTTTGTCAGATTCAAGTTATTTCTGTGACCACTGTGGGTTTTTCTTTCATTAACAGAGGGGTACCAACAATTTTGTCCACGTCTGTAAAACACACGCAAAACACCCTCAGTCCTTGGACTGGTCTTGGTCCTTGGTCTCTCTCCAGACACCTCCGTCTTTTGACCTCGGGACTCCTGCTGCGCCGCCTCCTCTCCTCCAACGTCAGACGCAGCTCACTTGGATGTCTCCAGGTCTGGTCAGACACATGTCGATGCCCATCACTCCGGGCAGCCTCCTCTCGGAACCGTCTCTGGTCATCATGCTGCTCGCGTGGCCCGTGATCCCCTCTCATCCGGGCCTTGACCCTGGGCCGAATCTCATCTTCACCCTGCAGGGAAGCCCTTTTCTTCCTTTCTGGATCACTCTGTTCTCGACTGGCCTCCTTCACCGATCCGATTGACTCGCGGGTCCGGTTCGTCTTCCTCTTGGCACGCCATCGTTGTGAGCGCTTTACCACCACGCTCTCTGGTCTCGCCCCGCTCTCCTCGACCTTCCGCGCTGTCTCAGCCACTGCAGCTCCCTTCCTCCCGGTAGCACTCAGCCCGAATCTGGGGTTAGAAAGAACCCGTGTCTTGGCTCCAAAGCGCTGGTCCTGCGCCCCATGGGCAGCCGCAGGGGACACAGTGGGAAAATCCGTTTCACATCTCTGTTTCTCCCGCCCAAACTTCCCGCAGGCCCCAATAAAATGGCGCACCAGACCACACACTCTACGGCGCTTGCGCTTCGTCGGACACACACCTGACTCATGCCTAGTGGACCCGCAGCCATAATACCGTGGCTGTCCCGAGGCAGACCTCATCTTCACAGCGAAGGCGTGGTCGTCTCCACTCACACCGTTCCCGCTGTCCGAGTCCACAGGCTGCACCTTCCCTCGTGGTCCGTCCCGCCACAGCGCTCCAGAACCGGCGCCGGTGGAGGAGGTAGCCAGCACGCTCCCGTTGGTCTCCTCGTCGTCAAATGTTGTGTCCATAATGAACATAATAATGACCAAGTCAGAAGTCCACTGAACATAGCTTTATTTACCTTATAAATAACAGTCAACAGACTTACAGCGCTCCTCACCGCCAGGGCGTCAATGGCAAAAGAGGAAGTGCTCCTCCCCACCTTGCTCTTATACCCCGGTTGGCATCACTACCACAGGGTAGAGTGCCAACCCTGTCTAAACCATGGCACATTCCCCAGTCCGCCATCTTGTCACTGTAAAACCTATTTACATACATAACATGGACGTCCCTCCAAAACTGATGAAAAGGCGAGAAGAAAATTGGTCAGGGAGACTGCCAAGAGGCCGACAGCAACGTTGAAGGAGCTGCAGGAATTTCTAGCAAGTACTGGCTATTTACTACATGTGACAACAATCTCCCATCTTCTTCATATGTCTGGGCTATGGGGTAGGGTGGCAAAATGAAAGCCTTATCTTGAGCCTTAGCCTTACCCTGATTAACCCCAAATAAAGTTCAGCTGTTCTAGTAGGTTTTTCCTGATATTTTTCAAATTCAAGATTCAAAGATTTTATTTGTCAGTACTACTAAACGTACAGGACATAAAGAATAATTGGAATGCTGTTTCTCTCTCTCGTCAGTGGTGTGCACAACATAAAAAAAGAAAAAGGAATAGCTGCTTGAGGTTTTCTGTCATTGATCTGCACCATCTGCATGCACCTCTGGTGGCAAAGATTGTTTTCAAGAAAATATTGAGTTTAGATATCACAAATTCCAAAGGCTGTAACTTGAAAGTGGTAAGAGATAATGACTTAATGTCAATGAGAAAGATGTAGAATATGATCCAAAGTTTATGATAGGAGTAAATTTATTCACCTGATTTGCATAATGTGACGGCAGCCACATCAGATTACATAACTTTCGGTCAAAGTGGACTTTGGACATATTTAACTAACTAACTAACCTGCACTTATATAGCGCTTTTCTAGTCACAAAGACCACTCAAAGCGCTTTCACTAATACTAACCCTCTATTCTAAGGGCCTATAGGAAACAGATATCTAGGGACAATTTAGAACAGCCAATTAACCTAACATGCATGTCTTTGGATTGTGGGAGGAAACCGGAGCCCCCGGAGTAAACCCACGCAGCACAGGGAGAACATGCAAACTCCACACAGAAAGGTTCCTACCCCTGCCAACCTGGGGATTCGAACCAGGAACCTTCTAGCTGTAAGGCAACAGTGCTAACCACTGCACCACCGTGCTGCCCAACCACTGCACCACTGTGCTGCCCAATATTTACACAAAGGATGGTTTTGGTTTTTTTGTTTTTTGTTATCTTATCTTCAAAATATATGAACCAGAAAATCAGTAGAATGTAAACAAACTGATAAAAAACCTTAGACCTACCGCTCGTCATGTGTCATCATGTGTCCATGTACTCGTCCGTGTGCTCACCCCGGTCATTATTTTGTCTTCTGTCGGTCATTTTTGCTTTCTCTCCCACATCCAGAAACAATCACATTTATCTTCTGATTTATTCCACATCAATTTCGGTAAGATTACCCCACGGAATTGGCAGTATTGTCCTCTCCGTCACATGCAGCTTCATCAATGGTGGATGAAAAGTGTTCTGCTCCGGTCCATCTTGTGCTGTCTAGAAGGTAAATATTTCCCCATCAGAAGCTAAATAATCCCTTTTAAAATCATAGTTGGCAAAGTTTGGAGCAAATGCTTCCTCCCTATGGAAATATATGTTGCGCAATTGTTTATATGGCTGTTCTTCTGGGCCCCGGAAGTGATATCAGATTCGATGCGGTTCTGGCTTGCTGATCTTGGTCCTCCAGTGCAGACTAGTAACCTATTTGTGTCTGCCATCTAGTGATGTGAAATGCTTGGTACATCTGGATTTATTTTATTCGTTTTTTGGTTTTTGGTTTTTTTTTCAGAATTTTTGACCAATCATGTGACAGGCGCAGATCTGCAACATCAGCCACAGGAGAGGCAGATCATGTAATCAAACGTAATCCTTAAGGAGATATGGCTGCAAAAATAACAACAGCAGTCTATGTACAGTAATGCTACCTGCAGTGCAAATGGTGACAAAAGATAGACCCAGACCTCCCATAGTGCAAATAAAGATAAATGATAAACAATGATGAATCTCAGCAATCCTATATACAGAAAAGTGGAACTCGAATACCTGTAGTTACAAGCTCAATGCGGTAGTGTAGGTGCAGACAGTGACAGATAGGACTGTACATGATCAGTATTGCAATGACAGACAGCAGCAGATATGGCATTTGTGCAAATGGTTGCAGTAAAGTGCAGAGACATACAGCAGCAAATGTATTACTGTTGGTGTACCAGTTTTTCTGTGCCAACAGCTGAGGTAGTTATTGTGCGGGTGAGCGTGTTACGGTCCGGGGGCAGGGGTGGGAGGTGGACAGAGTTCAGGGACCTGATGGCCTGATGAACGAAGCTGTTTAGCAGTCTTGTGGAGCGGGCCCGAAGACTCCGGTACTTTTTCCCTGAGGGCAGGGGGCTGAAGAGGGAGTGTGAGGGGTGGGAGGTGTCGCCTGCAATGTTGATGGCTCTGTGGGTGAGGCGGGTGAGGTAGATGTCAGAGAGGGGGGGCAGAGGGGCACAGATGATCTTGCTGGCTGCTTTCACTGTGCCATGTAGTGTCTTCCAGCAGGAGATGGTGCAGCTTCCATACCACACTGTGATGCAGCTGGTGAGGATACCCTCAACGGTGCCCCAGTAGAATAAGCACATGATGGGGGGGGGGGGGGGACTCATGCTTTCCTCAGTTTGTGGAGGAAATGGAGGTGAGTTTGAGCCTTCTTGGCCAGTGATGTAGTGTTGCTGGACCAGAAGAGGACCTCAGAGATGTGCACCCCCAGAAACTTGGTGCTGCTCACCCTCTCCACAGCTGCACAATCGATGATCAGAGGGGGATGTTGTTTGTGTCTCCTCCTGAAGTCGATCACAATCTCCTTGTTTTTTCCCATGTTCAGGAAGAGGTTATTGTCTTTACACCACTGGACCAGTTGGCTCACCTCATTTCTGTAGCTGGCCTCCTCGTTGTTGGTGATAAGGCCCACCACCGTCATGCCATACGCAAACTTGATAATGTGGTTGGCGTTATAGGCTAGTACACAGTCATAGGTCAGCAGGGTGAAGAGCAGCGGGCTGAGCACGCACCCTTGTGGGGCCCCTGTGCTCAGTGTGATGGTCTGGGAGGTGTTGCTGCCAACTTGCCCATTCTGTGGCCTTCCTGTGAGAAAGTCCAGCACCCAGTTACAGAGAGAAGTTTTGAGTCCCAAGTGTCTGACTTTTTGTATTTAGGTGCTGGGGGATGATTGTGTTGAATGCTGAATTGAAGTCCAAGAACAGCATTCACACGTAGGAGTTCTTTGAGTCCAGGTGGGTGAGGGCTGGATGGAGAGCAGCAGTGATGACATCTTCTATGGATCTGTTTGACCTGTATGCAAACTGAGATGGGTCATGGGAGGGAGGCAGGGTGGACTTGATGTTCTGCATGACCAGCCGCTCGAAGCCTCACTGTGATGGGGGTCAGTGCTACGGGCCAGTAATCTTTGTAGCTGGATGGGACAGGCTTCTTTAGGACTGATATTATGGTGGTAGTTTTGAAATGTGGGGACAACAGCTTGAATCAGGGAGATGTTGAAGATGTTGGCCAGGACATTCTTGAGCTCCTCTGCACAGTCCTTCAGGACGTGACCCGGTATGTTGTCTGGTCCAGCTGCCTTGCGTGGGTTGATCCTGCAGAGGGTCCTCTTCACACTAGCCAGATCCAGACTTATGGCCTGCTTGTCTGTAGTCACATCTTACAGCACAAGCCATGGTCTGCAGAGAGCTTCCAAAGCAACAGAAGGACTTCATTGTTCAAAGGTATCAGTCAGGAGACAGGTACAAAAGAATTTCCAAGGCATGAAATATACCATGGAAAAAAGTGAAGACAGTCATCATCAAGTGCAGAAAAGATGGCACAACAATGACATGAATGAATGAATGAATGAATGAATGAATGAATGAATGAATCTTTATTTCGGATAGATTAAAAGTACAGATTAAAAGAAAGACAATAATATAACAAAGGGGGAAAGAAAATCCAACAAGGTCAAATTAGACAATAACTCCTCTGATTATACAGTTCAACATAAGTTATCCGAAATGGGTGATGGCTGAAGCCGCAGCTTATATTGCCCACCCATATTCCATCCAAGAATCCAAAAGGAAAACAAAACATTACCAAGATCTGGACATCCCTCCAAAATTGATGAAAAGGTGAGAAGAAAACTGGTCAGGGAGGCTGCCAAGAGGCTGACAGAAACACTGAAGGAGCTGCAGGAATTTCTGGTAAGTACTGGCTATTTACTATATGTGACAACAATCTCCTGTTTTCTTCATATGTCTGGGCTATGGGGTAGGGTGGCAAGATGGAAGCCTTATCGTACGAAGAAAAACATCCAAGCCTGGCTATATTTGCAAAAACACATTTGAAATCTCCCAAACTCATGCGGGAAAATGTGTTATGGTCCGATGAAAGCAAGGTTGAACTTTTCGGCCATAATTCAAAAAGGCATATTTGGCACAAACACAACACTGCTCATGACCAAAAGAACACCATACCTACAGTGAAGCATGGTGGCGGCAACATCATGCTTTGGGCTGTTTTTATTGAGCTTGAACTGGGGCCTTAGTCAAGGTGGAGGGAATTATGGACAGTTCCAAATACCAGTCAGTGTTGGCATAAAACCTTCAGGCTTCTGCTAGAAAGATGAAGATGAAGAGGAACTTCATCTTTGAGCATGACAATGACCCAAAGCACACATCCAAATCAACAAAAGAATGGCTTCACCAGAAGAAGATTAAGGTTTTGGAATGGCCCAGCCAGAGCCCAGACTTGAATCTGATTGAACTTCTGTGGGGTGATCTAAGCTGTGTACAGGAGATGCCCTGACAATCTGACAGATTTTGAACATTTTTGCAAAGAGTGGACAAATATTGCCACATCAAGATGTGCCACGCTGATAGACTCCCACCCAAAAAGACTGTGCTGTAATAAAAGCCAAAGGTGCTGCAACAAAGTATTAGTTTAAGGATGTGCATATTTATGCAACCAGGTTATTGTAAGCTTTTTATTTTTATTTTTCCCCTTAAAAGATTTCAGTTTGTTTTTCAATTGGGTTGTACAGGTTATAGGTCACATTAATGGTGGAAAAAGTTTTGAAATGATTTATCTTGGTCTCATTTTTTTACATCACAAAAACCTGGCATTTGAACAGGGTTGTGTAGACTTTTTATATCCACTGTAATTCCAAAAGTCCCCCCATATTGGCCCTTTAATGTGCTTTCCATCAGTCCTCCTGTTCAACATGGATTCATATGAGGAAGTCTTTATCATGTAGTTAACCCACTCTTCCATTCCTGGGGCTTTGACTGATTTCCAGTGACAAGAGTATCATTCTGTCCGTGTAGTTAGTCCAGTCATAACCACTGAGAATTCCTCTTTCAGCAGACAGTGGTGTGAAAAAGTGTTTGCCACCTTCCTGATATCTCATTTTTTTTGTATGTTTGTCACACTTAAATGTTTCAGATTTTCAAACAAATTTAAATATTAGACAAAGATAACACAAGTAAACACAAAATGCAGTTTTTAAATGAAGGCGTTTATCCTTAAGGGGAAAAAAATCCAAACCTCTATGGCCCTGTGTGAAAAAGTGATTGCCCCCTAAACCTAATAACTGGTTGGGCCACCCTTAGCAGCAACAACTGCAATCAGGCGTTTGCGATCACTGGCAGTGAGTCTTTTTCAGCACTTTGGAGGAATTGTGGCCCACTCATCTTTGCAGAACTGTTGTAATTCAGCCACTTTGGGGGTGGGTGGGTGAACATGAACCACCTTTTTAACGTCATACTACAGCATCCCAGTCGGATTCAGGTCAGGATTTTGACTAGGCCGCTCCAAAGTCTTCATTTTGTTTTTCTTAAGACATTCAGAGGTGGACTTGCTGGTGTATTTTGGATCATTGTCCTGCTGCAGAACCCAAGTGCGCTTCAGCTTGAGGTCACAAACAGATGGCTGGATATTCTCCTTCAGGATTTTTTGGTAGACAGCAGAATTCATGGTTCCATTTACCACAGCAAGTCTTCCAGGTCCTGAAGCAGCAAAACAGCCCCAGACCATCACACTACCATCACCATATTTTACTGTTGGTATGATGTTCCTTTTCTTAAATGCATTACTTTTATGCCGGATGTAATGGGACACATACCTTCCAAAAAGTTCAAATTTTGCCTCATCAGTCCACAGATTATTTTCCCAAAAGTCCTGGGGATCATCAAGATGTTTTCTGGCAAAACTGAGATGAGCCTTTATGTTCTTTTTGCTCAGCAGTGGTTTTCGTCTTGGAACTCTGCCATGCAGGCTATTTTTGCCCAGTCTCTGTCATGGCGGCCTCTGGGCCGTCATTAACATCATTAACTCCAGCTGCGCACAGACCCACAGGTGTTAATCAGCAGTTGTTAAAAGCCAGCGTTGCTGACAGCCCGGCACGGAGTCGTCTGTCCTCCTCATCGGAGAAAGAACCTGAACTCCGCTCTCTGGCCTCGTCAGGTTACTCTCTCGTCTCGTCTGGAACTTCTCTGGCTTCGTCAAGAACTTCTCTTACCTCATCAAGGACTTCTCTTACCTCTTCAAGGACTTCTGTTCAGAGTCAAGCACGTAAGAGAACTGTCTGTTACTCTACTCCTAACCTCTACCCCTGTGCACAGGTGGACCCCCCTGGCGGCGGACCTGCGGCCCCAGCTGACGGGGTTACGCCAACACGCACACGTAGCGGTTCGCTACCACCACGACTACCGGTACGTCTTGCTCCTCAAATTCCTGAACTACTGCTGTATCAGTTGCAGGAGTATTGGCCACCGTTATCAGTGGAGTTACTGTCATCAGCATCTGTTGTCTCATCGTCACCACGCTCTGTGGATTCACTCACCTCGTCATCATCTGGATTGTCATCGTCCCGGCTTGTGGTGTCACAGCCGGAGTCACTGGAAGATCTGTCCTTATCACAGCCACGGGTGGAGGCCCTAGCACGTTCACGGACACCTTCACCTCCACGTTGCACGGCTGCTGGTTCTCAGCAGGACGTAACCTGTGCTCCCGCCAAGTAGGCCTCACTACCTGTAGCTTGTCACTTGCGTGGGACAGAAGTAATTGTTTGTGCTTGTATGTTCCACGGTTGCCGGGTCTCCGTCCAGGGTGCTCAGCTCCAGTGACCAGAACTCTATCCACGCACTCACACTTGCACTACACACCCTATCACTCTAATAAAGATTATTGTTCACTATCTGCCCGTGTCAGTGTCTGTCTCCTGGGTCCCGAAACATGTCAGTCTCTTTGTTAAGGTGGAGTTATGAACACTGACCTTAACTGAGGCAAGTGAGGCCTGCAGTTCTTTGGATGTTGTTGTGGAGTCTTTTGTGACCTCTTGGATGAGTCGTCGTTGCACTCTTGGGGTAATTTTGGTCGGCCAGCCACTCCTGGGAAGGTTCACCACTGTTCCATGCTTTCACCATTTGTGGATAATGGTTCTCACTGTGGAGAATGTGTTCAAGGATGAGGCTGAGTTTGTTCCTCAGATTCAGCTTTATTCACAGAGCACATCTCCAACAAATCTCAAAGCAAATCAAGAGAAGTTTTCATCTCACATCAGGGGTTTTATACCCCAGGCACGAAACAGCAGTCACATGGTGTTTAATCAAACATACAGTCACATGGTACTTAATCTCAATCACAAAGTAACCCCTTTGATCTCACACCATTGTCCTCTAGTCTCTGTGGCCCGGAAATCTTCCCCGGTCGTCTCCCGGAAACAAAGGCCGAATCTCACACTCCTCTGCTGAATCCCAGAGTCTCAGTCCTCTTTGTTCCATGAGACGTGAAGCACACAATAAACATACAGCAACACATTTGTGGGGAATATGTAACCAACATTTGCGCCACAGTCACTGTGTTTTGCTGGAGTCCCAAAGCTTCAGAAATGGCTTTATAACCTTTTCCAGACTGATAGATCTCAATTACTTTGTTTCTCATTTGTTCCTGAATTTCTTTGGATCGCAGCATGACACCTAGCTTTTGAGGATCTTTTGGTCTACTTCACTTTGTCAGGCAGGTCCTATTTAAGTGATTTCTTGATTGAGAACAGGTGTGGCAGTAATCAGGCCTAGGTGTGGCTAGAGAAACTGAACTCAGCTTTCCAAAGATGTGATAAACCACAGTTTATCGAGGGGACAATCACTTTTTCAAACAGGACCATGTAGATTTGGATTTTTTTTACCCTTAATAATAAACACCTTCATTTAAAAACTGCATTTTGTGTTTACTTGTGTTATTTTTGTCTAATATTTAAATTTGTTTGATGATCTGAAACATTTTAGTGTGACAAACATACAAAAAAATGAGAAATCAGGAAAGGGGCAAGCACTTTTTCACACCACTGTATTAGGTACTTGGGATTTGTCTCCAAGTAGACACATTCTCGCCGACATTGGGAGCATCTTGCCCAACCTGTCATGATGTGGAGCATGGCTGGGGAACCGTGCTCACACTCCTGATTTAGTCTGATTATTTTTCTGTGTTTCCCCACTTCTGTTTAGCATTGTATATGTACAGTATATTATATTATCTGCTTCCCTGGTGTATATTTATCTCCTTATCTTGACTTGAGCCTACCTCACCTCTACCTTTCTCTGTATATTGGTTTCATGTATTTTATATTATTTGCTTCTCTGGCTGGATTCAGTTACTGCTCACCACTTCCTGATGTGCTTTTGTTGTGACAGCCACTTTTGCTTACTTCCCCGTTTGTTTCAAGTTCGCAGGCTGTCACAGCTGATAGCTGTCAGGAATTAGGTCAACTTCCCTCTCTCCGGTAACCCACAGCTGTAGTCATTTGTTCATTTTCCCTGTGCCTATTTAAGACGGCTGCAACAATTTACTCGTTGCAGCGGTCAACTGTTTGCAAGTATGAGTAACACAGTATCCTCTGACAGGCATCCCTTGTCATTCCTTGTTATTCCTCCTCTCTGCGGATGAACTCTGTCCGGCTCTCTTTTGTTTTTTCTCCCGACGTGTCTGGACGCCTCAGCCTGGGTCTGGCTGTTCTCCTGCTTTTCGCTAGTCGTGAGCCCCGTATTATTATTGCATTATTATACATCGGTTACTCTGCCTCTGTATAAGTTTAATGTGTTGTGTACTTTGTATTTTTTGTGTCATTAAATGTGCAAATTCACAGTTCCAGCATTTGGTGTCCTGCCTGCCCTAAAGGGCGATTCATGACACAACCACTCACCCATATGTCTGAGAATTTTAGTCCATAAAGGTTGAACATGGTGGCCCATTCATATAACGTCCTGACAACTGTGCTGTGGGGTGTCCCGATGTCCATAGTAGGTATTGATCTGTATGGGTTGGTTTCCTGTAGACTGTGATTTTTATACTGCCGTCACCGTTGTGGTGGATTTTCATGTCCAGAAAGGCTATGGTGCCATTTTCTTCCTCTTCATATGTGAATTTTATATTCCCAGTGCTGTCCGTATTGTTCAGATGGTCAGTGAGTTCTTGTGTGTGTCCTTTCCTTATTTTCTCCAGAATGTCGTCCACGTATCTCTTCCAGAGGGTGGGTTTACATTGTGTGGGTGCTGTGTTGATGGCTTTGTTTTCCAGATCCTCCATGAAAAAGCTGTTCATGATGGCTGATAGTGGGTCTCCCATTGCAAATCATTCTTTTTGTCTGTAGATTTTTCCTCTGTATTGAAAATAGGTGGATTTTGCAACAAATTGTAATAGTTCAGATATGTCGTGAACTGTGGGATTTGTGTGTCTTTTTAGAGTTCTGTCATTGCTGAGGTGTTCTTGCACTATATGTAGTGTGTCATCAACAGGGGTCTTTGTGAATAATGAAATGGCATCATGTGAAATGAGGATCTCGTCTGATTCTATTTTCATATTTTTGAGTTCTTGTGCCAGCTCTTTTGAGTTTTTGCAGTGGAATTCTGATAGTCCAAGGAGGGGTTTGATGATTTCAACCAGGGCTTTTGATAAGTTGTATGTGACTGATCCGATACTGTCTATTATTGGCCGCAGCGGGATATCCTTCTTATATATTTTTGGGGTTCCATAGATCCGAGGGGTGATGCTGGCTGTGGGAATCAGGTGATCATATGTGTCCTTTGTGATTTTTTTGCTTTCTAATAGGGGTTGAGAAGGGCTTTGAGCATTTTTTTCTGTTCTTCTGTGGGGTTTGTTTTAATGATTTCATATGTGCTGTTATCTGCCAACATGGTTTCCATCTGTTTTTCATATGTTTCTGTGTCCATTACTACTGTAGTTCTGCCTTTAGCTGATGGGAGGATTGTGATCATTTTATCTGTCTTGAGTGAATTTAATGCTTTTTCTTCCTCTTTTGCTTTTTGGTAATTTGGCCGTTTTGAGGATTCCTGCGACTGTGTTCCTGAGTGATGCTTTTTCCCCTTGGTCCTGGATTTTTTCACATGCGAGTTCTGTTGTGAGGATGTATTCTTCATGGGGTATTTTGGCTGGTGTGATGGCGAAGTTTAGTCCTCTGCTCAGCACTGTTTTCTCCGTGTCCGTGAGTGTGCGTTTTGATAAGTTTTTGACCCACTTAGCATTCGTTTCTGTGTGTGTTTGTCTTCGCTCGTTCTTCCTTTCTGTGAGTTTTTTTAGTTTGTTTAAATGGCGGTTTTTCGTTATAATGAAATCCTGTTCATGTGCGTGTTTTAATTGTGCTTTTATCTGCTCCTGCGTTTCCTGGTCGGTCGGGTTTTTGTTCACTCTCTCGGTGACCCCTCCCCCCCAGTTCATCCGACGACTCACTGGTTTGGGATAGGGAGTGAAAGGCATGCACTGGCCGGCGCACGTTGTCAGGAACCTCTCTTCCGTGTACTTTCCCAACCATGTTATATTTAATAGTGATGTTCTTGTGTTAATGTTTTAAGGGTTTTTAGGTATAGTTTTATTCCCGAGTTTTTTGTTTGTTCTGTAAAGAGTTGGAATTTTCACAGAGTTGTAAAGATTTAAGATCCTTGTAGGGATGTGTGGTTTTTGTTCACTCTCTCGATGACCCTCCCAGTTCGTCCGACAACTCACTGGTTTGGGATAGGGGGTCCAAGGTATGCACTGGTCGGTGTACGTCGTCAGGAAGCTCTCTTCCGTGTACTCTCCCAACCATGTTATATTTAGTAGTAATGTTCTTGTGTTATTGTTTTAAGAATTTTTAAGTATAGTTTTATTCCTGAGTTTTTTGTTTGTTTTGTAACGATTTGGGTTAGAGTTAGGGTTAGGGCTGGGGTTGGGGTTAGGATTAGGGGGTTAGGGTTAGGGTTAGAGGGTTAGGGTTAGGGAGGGTTAGGGTTAGGGTTTCAGTTAGGGTAGGGTTAGGGGGTTAAGGTTAGAGTTAAAGAGTTGGGTTAGGGTCAGGGTTAGGGTTAGGGTTAAGGTTAGGGTTAGGGTCAGGTTTAGGGTCAGGGTCAGGGTTAGGGTTAGGGGGTTATGGTTAGGGTTAGTGTTAGGGTTAGGGTTAAGTTTTTGCTCACTCTCTCGATGACTACCCCGGTTTGTCCATCGACTCACCAGTTTGGGATTGGGGGCCAAAGGCATGTAATGGCCGGCGCACGTCATCAGGAGCCCCCCCCCCCTTTTTTTGCACTCTCCTAATCGTGTTGTTTGGTAGTGATGTTCCTGTGTTATATTTTAAGGGTTTTTAATTTTGTTTTGCTCCAGAGTTTTTGTTTGTTTTAAAAATGGTGAGAGTTTTCACAGAGTTGTAAGATTTAAGATCCTTGTAGAGGTGTTTGGGTTATTAGAGGTTTCTTTATTTTCTTGATCCTGCAGGGTTGTCCGTCTCCTAATTGGTTTCGGATAGAGGGTCCTTAAGGTTCTTAATTGAGGTTAGGGATACCGGTTAGTGTTAGGGTAAAGGTTCTGGGTCAGGGTTAAGATTAGAATTAAGGAGCAGCGTCCTAGTTGAGGTATATTGTGGACACATCATCAGTGGTGTGCCTTGGATTCATTGGGTGTTTCGGCCACTTATCACCAGACACCCTCGTCCAAGGGAGGCCCTGCCCGGGGTGATCAATTCCAGGGGTGTGTCCTTTAAATATGATATCTATTGGGTCTCGTAATTTTTCTGATTGATTAAAGATTTTAATTGTTATGAGTTCTGGTCCTTTTTGTCAACAAAAATTTTTTTTCCCATTTTTTGTGTTCCATTTTTAATAGTTTGATTATTGAGGATAGGTTAGTGGGCAAAGAGAAAGAGAAAAGAGGGAAAGAGAAGATAAGGCTGGCAATTGAGGAGAGCAGACTTTGGGTGGGCATCCCTGAGGTGGGGCTACTTACACCCATTTCCCTAGGTGGGATGGTCAGTCTTCTCCCTCCCACCAGCCTTCACTCCATTAAGGAATAATAGGTGTGGAGGGGAGAGACTGAAAAAGTATGGTTAAATAGTTTGATTTGAAGTTCCATTTTTAATAGTTTGGTTATTAAGGATGGGCTTAGTGGGTAGAAGCAGAGATAAACAAACCTATCATCTGGTCAGTCACTGCAACAGATACTGGAGTCAGTTTGTCTTGGCCTGTCCTTGCTAATGATAATACCTCTATCTGCCAAGAATGTGCTGCTAGTCCAGCAAAAGCTAGCGGTACTCAAATACTTTGCAAGCAGTTTCATGAAATGGTCAGTCAGAAAGCAACTCATACTGGCTCGGACTTTGCCCGGGTTTGCAGGGTCCGGAGTTCCCAGCAGCAGAGGGCGGGGGACAGAGCTGCATAGAGGAATCTGATCAGACCTAAATGAAACAGTCATTGTCGCCCGCGACAGACTGCTATGATGATGATGATGAAAGGTTGAACAAGTGGGCAATCCCAAACACAATGTAAAAAAGTTCCTTTTTCTTTCCCACATTTCCAACACAGATTATTATTTAACAGGCCCATCCTATGCAGTGTGGTTGGTGTCCAATAGTACCTGTGCATTATTTTGTACTAAGTTTACTTCTGGCTTCCCTAACATATTTCCCACTATCTGACAAGATGTTTAACCACTCTTCTTCACTCATTGTGCATTCCAGGTGTTTCTGCCATATTCCTCTCAAGCTGTCACATCCATTACTAAGTAGTCCATTAATTACTCTGTAGAAAGCAGAGGCATGAAGGCTTTTCAGTGGTAATTTTAAAAAGTCTGTGATGGGGTTACAGTCCTTATACTGATTCACTGATATCAGGCAGGTCCTATTTTGGAAATACTTCCAAAAGTGACCTTTCCCTTTAGGGGTACAGTCATGTGAAAAAATTAGGACACCCCATTAAATATTCAGATCTTTATTAAGAAATGTTCACATATCAATATCTAAGATTGTTTTTGTTTTGGCCTATGGACAGGATTTCTAGGCGCAGCCAGGGAATGGAAGGTGTCATGCTTGGTGACCACAGGATCTCATCTCTGTTGTTTGCAGATGATGTTGTCCTGTTGGCTTCATCCAGCAATGACCTACAGCTCTTGCTGGGACGGTTTGCCGCTGAGTGTGAAGCGGCTGGGATGAGAATCAGCACCTCCAAGTCCGAGTCCATGGTCCTCAGCCGGAAAAAGGTGGATTGTCCTCTCCGGGTTGGGGACAGGCTCCTGCCCCAAGTGGAGGAGTTTAAGTATCTTGGGGTCTTGTTCACGAGTGAGGGGAAAATGGAGCAAGAGATCGACAGACGGATTGGAGCAGCATCTGCAGTGATGCGGACGTTGTACCGGTCTGTTGTTGTGAAGAGGGAGCTTAGTTCTAAGGCAAAGCTGTCGATTTACCAGTCAATCTACGTTCCTACTCTCACCTATGGTCACGAGCTTTGGGTAATGACCGAAAGAACGAGATCGCGGATACAAGCGGCTGAAATGAGCTTTCTCCGTAAGATTGCTGGACTCACCCTCAGAGATAGGGTGAGGAGCTCAGTCATCCGGGAGAGGCTCAGAGTTGAACCGCTGCTCCTCCACATTGAAAGGAGTCAGTTGAGGTGGTATGGGCATCTGATTAGGATGCCTCCTGGACGTCTCCCACTTGAGGTGTTTCAGGCACGTCCCACTGGGAGGAGACCCCGGGGCAGACCCAGGACTCGGTGGAGAGACTATGTCTCCCAGCTAGTCTGGGAACGCCTTGGTATCCCCTCTGAAGAGCTGGAGCAGGTGGCTGGGGAGAGGGAAGTCTGGGCTTCTCTGCTTGAACTGCTGCCTCCGCGACCCGGACCTCCGGAAAAGCGGTAGAAGATGGATGGATGGATGGATGGATGTTTTTGTTTTGATTTGCATTTTTTAATATTTATTTTAGCCATTTTGTCATGAACTCCCCGTGCACTGTGGAAAAGCGCATGGAGGAGGGGTGAAAGGATGAGGATTTATGCGCTGGGTTTACACCACACACATAGTATTTATTAAACACGAAAACTAACAAACAGTTCCAATGCATATATTCCACAATAGTTTAAGGAATCCTCCAGGATGCTCAACAGTCTCAGGTGAGGATACCCGGGGAAAACACACACAGATTATACTCACAGGACTGGAGCTGTCAGAGTACTCCAAATACAGCACCAAATGAAAGCAATCCTTTAATGACTTCGACTATCACACGGCGATTAATGACCACATGTCTAGTGCAATCACCCAGCAATGTGTGACTAGTAAAAGGCTCCTAAAGTTCACGCATTGCTGGGGATGGTAAATTGGTTGCACCTGGGCAAGGAGCGGAGAGATGGCAAACAGGAGTGGGAACAGCTGACAATAATAAGAGAGGCATGGTCGGACCGGCAGACAGTTAGACAGCGCTCACACCCAAATGAGCCCAAGGGGCTGCCTCACCACTGCCGGCCAGAAAGCAGTGGCTATGGGTACGGCAAAGCACACAGAAATACATACTAACATACATACAAAGTGGCACCTAACCCACGGAGAGGCCAGGACCGAGCCGGGGGAAACCAAGCCGGCTCAGCTCCTGACAGGGCCCCCCCTTTAAGGGGTGGATTCCCAGACACCCAAAGTAACATCCCAGACCCCTTCCCCCCCAACAGGAACAAACAACACAAACCTAGGTGGCAGGTAGGGGGAACAGGAAAGGTGGGAACACAATACCCCGCCCAGGGTCCACAATTAGCCCTTCTAAGTCCAAAGACATGGAGGCTCGGGAGGCCGACCAGAGTCCCAGGTCCAGCGGGCAGTTCGGCGGACAGAGTCTGGTGGCCTGCCGGAATGCACGGGCCATCTGACCCAGAACCTCAGTCCCTCAGGCGGTCGGCCAGCGCTGTAAAGCCACCAGGGCTGGCGGGATGAAGCAGGAGGCGGCCTGCCCACCGGAAGGCTTACAGGTGGGTGACCGGACTGTAGGGAGGGAACCCCCACGGCATCGGACAGGGAGGAGAAGGGGGCCACGGCATCCTCAGGCAGATCCACAGCACCCTCGGTGGTCCCGGCTTGGGACACAGCTGCACCCACGGTGGACCCCGACCAGGCTGGCTCTACTGCACCCACGATGACCTCCGGCTGAGGCTCTGCTGCACCCGTGGTGACCTCTGGCTGAGGCTCCGCTGCACCCGCGGTGGACTCCAGCTGGAGCGCCGCTGCACTCGTGGTGGACCCCGACTGGGCCAATGCTGCACCCCTGGTGGACCCCGCGCTGGAGCGTGGCGTCCATGATGGGTCTGAGCAGGAGTGCAGCACCCACGTCGGGCTGATCCTGTGGCGCAGCCCCCACGAGGGTCCTAAGCCAGCATGCTGCACCCATGGCGACACAGCCTGCGGAGGGCTGTAGCTGGTGGGGTCGAAGCAGGAACTGGTGCCGAACTCTCAAACGAAATCAACAGGACCCTGGGAGCGCCCTCCCTTCAGCGTGAGCCCGGTCTTCTTGGGGGACTTCCTCACCCCTCTGCCAAACTCTCACCACAGTGCTGCCAGATGAGTCAACCTCTCAGCTCCCTCCGGATGATCCGTGAGCTGAGGGTACCACCGAGCTGCTGCATCCACCAAGTCCACATACCACAGTATATCCTCCAGGGTGGAATACGTGCTTGCCGAGGCAATGAGCCCGTCTATCTCCATGAGTGCACAGCAGCACTCCCACCCCAGACTCAGAGGACAACTGCGTGTCCCCGTCAAGTCCAACATAGCTCTCAGACTGGTGAGTAATAATTATTCAAAGAAAAAGGTATGTGTGGGTGTACCCACTAAATCCTTTTTTTTCCGGCTGGGTCATTCTGTCATAAACCCTCCCGTGCACTTTTCCAATGCGCACGGTGAGGGATGAAAGGATGAGGATTTATGCGCTGGATTTACACCACACACACATTTATTAAACATGAAAACTGACAAACAGCTCCAATGCATATATTCCACAATAGCTTAATGAGTCCTCTAGGACACTCAACAGTCTCAGGTGAGGATACCCGGGGAAAACACACACAAATTATACTCACAGGACTGGAGCTGTTCGAGTAGTCCAAATACAGCACCAAATGAAAGCAGTCCTTTAATGACTTTGACTATCACATGGCGATTAGCGACTACATGTCTAGTGCAATGACCCAGCAATGTGTGACTGGCAAAAGGCTCCTAAAGTACACGCATTGCTGGGGATGGTAAATTGATCGCACCTGGGCGAGGAGCAAGTAGATGGCAAACAAGAGTGGGAACAGCTGACAATGGTAAATGGTGTTCACTTATACTATAGCGCTTTTATTCTCATCTCTTGATGACCAAAGCGCTTTACAGATCCTGCCATCCACCCATTCACACACTGATGGCGGCATGCTGCCTAACATGGTGCTTCCAGACCCACCAGGAGCAATTGGGGGTGAAGTGTCTTGCCCAGGGACACAACGGCAGGATACTGGGGACCGCCAACAATGTGGTTATTGGACGACCTGCTCTACCTCCTGAGCCTCTGCCGTCTAATAAGAGAGGGGGCAAGGTCAGACCGGCAGACAGTTAGACAGCGCTCACACCCACGTGAGCCCAAGGGGCTGCCCCACCGCTGCCGGCCAGAAAGCAGTGGCTATGGGTACGGCAAAGCACACAGAAATACATACTAACATACATACAAAGTGGCACCTAACCCACAGAGAGGCCAGGACCGAACTAGGGGAAACCAAGTCGGCTAGGCTCCTGACACATTTTAAGTGGGAATGAATGTGGGGGTGTCCTAAATGAGATGGGGGTGTCCTAATTTATTCTTCACTATTTGTTTAGAATTACATTTTACAGAAAATTTGAAAAAAAAAGATTCATTAATTCATTTTTAATTGTTTAGTTGTATTACATGAATCTCCCAGTATTTTTAACATTGATATTAAATATCCATATGTCCAAATATGTTAAACACACACACACACACACACACACACACACACACACACACACACACACACACACACACACACACACACAGAGGCTTAAACAGGGTGTCCTTATTTTTTCACATGATTGTATATCTCTTGAGTAAATCAGTATAAGACATAAGCACACCATCTTGGTACAGGTCATTCACCTGGCATATACCACCAAGGTGCCACTTCCATCCATCCATCTTCTTCCACTTAATCCTTTTTGGGTCGCGGGGGTGTCTGGAGCCTATCCCAGCATCTTTGGGGGAGAGGCAGGGTACACCCTGGACAGATCGCCAGTCCATTGCAGGGCCAACACAGAGTAATGGAATTTTCCCAATAACAGTCGCTGGATTACACCATAAAAATGAGTAGGATTGGCTAAGATGTGGAATCTTTAACACCCTATGTATTCTGATCCAGACCTCTTTTGAGTGAAATAACAGGGTTCAGGGGTCTATGTTGAGACTGGGAAAAACTATCTATAGGAGTAAATGGAGAGCACATTCTGGTTTCAATGGCAACTCAATCCAGTTTACTGTGCCTGCTAAAGTGTTTAGCTAATTTGGTAACTCCAAATGAAATATGATAAAGCCTCAGGTTTGGTAATCCCAGGCCTCCTTTATCTGTTGGACAACACAATTTGCTCATTCCAATTCTTGGTCTCTTCCCCTCCCATGAAAATTCTTTAATTATGAATCATCTTGTTTAAAAAAAAAAGTGATGGTATAGCAGCTGGCAACATCACGGTTTTGTAACTGAGCTGGGGTGCAACAACCATTTTAATGTCATTGATCTTGCCCCATAATGAGCGTTTTAATTTCCCCCACTTATCTAACTTGCTTTTAGTTTTCTGTAATATAAGCTTGAGATTCAAACTGGGGATGTCTTCAATGTTCTGGCTTAACTTTATACCCAAATATGGCATTCCATTCTGTTTGGTCTGTAAATGAGTGACCACGGAGGTGGGGGCTGAACAGAATGATGGTTTTATTAACAGTAAGCTGGTGGCACATACAGAATATAGCTATATGCTACTCTAACAGGGAAACTGTTATGAATGTCCCTTTCAGGGCAGAAATGAGGCACCAATTGCTAGTAGTGAGTTTGGTACATTTAATGAGAAATAATAATGAAAACACAAACTCACCTCAAGGGGCAGATACAAAAAGGCAATGAATGAGACCCCAGCGGAGTGATAACAAAACATACGAGCAAAAGAGTCAAAACATTCACTTACATATACATAGCGAGGGTGAAACCTTACACTGAAGAAAGGATTGGAATCAGGGTTGGGGATTCCAGCCTGGATAGGGCGAGGTCGCAGTGAGGAATGAGCCTCGCTAGTGAACTTAAATAGTACTACAGAAAACTAATGAACCAACAGGTGTGGAGATAAGGTAATCACTAAACACAAACAGCTGAGACAGGCTGCGAACACACTTGACAGGCGGAAGTCCTGCTGCGGCACTGTCAAAATAAAAGCACAAACCAAAAGGACAGATAAACAAGACTAAATACATACACAAAAAAGGAATAAAAATCAGAGACCCAAACACTGTACAAACCCGCGCGCGGAGTCCTGACAGTGCCCCTACCTTAAGGGGTGGGACCCAAACACCCCGCAGTAACATCAAGTGAGAAAAGGAACCCCCACCCCCAACCAGAAATAACTACCAAAACCAGCCTCGGGAGGGCAGTGAGGGGATCCAGGCCTGGAGGGAGAGACAGGAAAGTGTAAACAAACCCAAAATGCTTACAGCAAAACTCCCAGAAACGTCAAAGAGAAAATTCATCAATGTACTTTAAACACAAAAATATCATAGCAATTACCACAACTATCCAAGCAATACCAAAACTTCAAGTTCAAATGAGAATCTTTCTTTTTTCTCAGCAAGGTCAAACCAGGATAGAAATCAAGACTAGGAAAACTAGGACAAAACAAAGAGAAAAACAAAGAGGAAAGAACTAAGCAACACAAGACCAACAAGAAAACTGTTCTGGTAGCCTACCAGAGTCCTTGCGCCACCCAACCATTAAATGGAAAAGGTCAGGCGGCCTACCAGGTCTCCAGCACCACCAAGACAGATGAAAAAATCCATTGGGTGGCCTCCCTGGACACAGAAACCACCCTAGCAACTGAAGAAGTCCGTCGGGCGGCCTCCCCGCATCTCTGGACCAGCGGACCACAGTGCACCACCCACCTCCCCCTGTGGGCGGCAGATGGAACCGGTGCTTGCAGTGGACCTCTGGCACCAGAACATGAATGTCCAAAACAAAACATGGCGGGGGACAAAACATGGCGGGGGACAAAACATGGCGGGGAACAAACCATGACGGAACCAGAAGAAAATAGAGGACCCACAGCAGCCTTAGGTATGGGCGCAGCACCCTCGATGGCCCCGGATTGAGGCATTGTGGCACCCTTGGAGTCCCCAGACTGAGGCATTGCGGCGCCTTCAGTGGCCCCAGATTGAGGCATTGTGGCACTCTCAGTGGCCCCAGATTGAGATGTTGCGGCACCCTTGGTGGCCCCGGATTGAGGCGTTGCGGCACCCTCGGTGGCCCCCGATTGAGGCATTGCAGCACCCTCAGTGGCCCCGCACTGAGGCGCAGCTGCACCCACGATGACCCCCGGGCTGGAGCATAGCCCCCATGGAGGCCCAGGCCGGGACGGCGTCTCTACAACATCTACGGCCGGAAGAGCTGGACCCACAAAAGACCACAGGCAGCGGACCGGAACCCACGGAGACCTCTGGTGTAGTTGGATGTTCCTCGGTGACCCTGAGAGAAGACTCAAAAACAAGAGGAACAGGAACAGGGTCAGGGTCACCGGCAGCAGTGGAACCCAGCAAGGCAAGCTCAGATACTGCTGACGGAAGCACCCGGCTCTCCCGTCCAAGAGTCAGACAAGATCTCTCCAATACAGAAATAATGAAAACAAAGGAGAGTACTTGCCTTAGCTCAAGTTCTACCGCCGTCCAGGACTCCGTCAATCCAGATGGTGATCTCACTCTCCCGGCCTCCTGGAGGTCCAACTCGAAGTCTGCTGCGGTGGCCCCAACAGCAGGCATGGTGGTCTCAGCAGTCTCAGGACCCCCTGGCGTTGCAACCCACGCAGGTGGCTCGCCTGGCGTGGTGACAGGAGATCCTCTTCTAGCTGGAGCTAGGCTCTGCGCAAGTGAAACCCAGGGACACTTCATCATCGGCTCAGGCTGCAGGCAGCAGCTCTGTCCATACCGTGGCTGCGGGGCTGGAACCAGGCTCTCCAGGTCCACAGGCTCCTCCTCCGTCCAGCAGCTAGGTCCTGGAACCGGTGGACACTCGGGAAATAAAGGAGGAGACACAGAGGAAGCTAGTAATGCTTTGGTGGCTGCAGCAGGTGGTGAGAGCTCAGTGGACTGCATAGACTGAGCCTCACCCCCAGGAATCAAAGTAATTCATCAAATTGAGGAAAAGAATGAAAAAAACCATTTGCCTGGTTTCCTGGGGTACAATGGATCCTGCTGCAGCAGGCTCAGTTCTTTCCTTTCCCGTAGCAGCGGCGGTGATGATGGGCCCCTCAGGAAGACCAGGAGGAGCCTTTCCTGCAGGATTGGTGATGGGCGGAGCCGGAGAAAAAAACACTGGGCTCACAGCAGCTGGAGAAAGCACCGTAGAGGAGGAGGGACAGCTGAGATGATCCAGGGTAGAGGAACTGGCGAAACAGCTGACGAAGAGGACCCGGAAGCTGAAGCTGCTGTCATACCTCTCTTATATGGCAGAGAAAAAACAGCTGTCTGGGAGACGGAGGAATTTCTCTGGCGGCCCGTAGCTGGATCAAAATGGGAACCTTGTGGCGTACTCACCCGGTGGAGAAGAGTTCTGTGCCGGGCGGCGGCATCTTCGGGTTGGAGACAAGCTTATTGCCAAATCCGGAAACCATTGCTGGAGAGCGGAGACGGAGGCCCGCAGCTCAGTGAATTCGGAATAATTACCAAGACCAGGATGCGCCTCCACAAGCCTGACTACTTCCATCACGCTCTTCAGAACCATACTTGGACTGTGGGAGGAGAGAGCTTCAGCCACATGGCCCCTGATGAATTCAACTGCCCATTGTTCATCCTTGCTGGGGACCCCGGTTGCCCTCCTCCTACGGCGCGCTGGGAAATGGTTTTCTGGAGCCAGAGACAGCGGAGCTGGAGCCGTAGCAAGAACCTGGCAACGAACCGAGGCCCAGAAGTGTTTTGCCGTCGGCCCCGATTTAGACTTCCTGGAACATTTCTTCTCCAACTCACGGTTCTCCTTGCTGAAGCGCCGAAAACTGTGATATCATCTCCCTTCCCTCAGCATGCTCAGAAAGGCGAGGATGATGCTTCACAGCCAGCTCCGCGAAGTCCAAGTAACATAGAGCGTCTTTGGGTGTGGAACGTTGACGGGCTATGGCTAGGAGGTCATCTATTTCCATAAGAGCCTGGCAGAGATCAAAACCCAGACTCGTTGGATACCACCTGCTAAACGATGCCATATTCCAAAAAAACGCTGGTACCCGAAAAAGGAAAAACAGAGCCAAAAACACAAACTCACTACCGCTGGCACCAAATGGCTGCGACCTACTGTTATGAATGCCCCTTTCAGGGCAGAAATGAGGCACCAATTGCTAGTAGTGAGTTTGGTATATTTAATGAGAAATAATAATGAAAACACAAACTCTCCTCGAGGGGCAGATACAAAATGCAATGAACGAGACCCCAGCGAAGTGATAACAAAACATAAGAGCAAAAGAGTCAAAACATTCACTTACATATACATAGCGAGGGTGAAACCTTACGCTGAAGAAAGGATTGGAATCAGGGTTGGGGATTCCAGCCTGGATAGGGCGAGGTCGCAGCGAGGAATGAGCCTCGCTAGCAAACTTAAATAGTACTACAGAAAACTAATGAACCAGCAGGTGTGAAGAGAAGGTAATCACTAAACACAAACAGCTGTGACAGGCCGCAAGCACACTTGACAGGCGGAAGTCCTGCCGCAGCACTGTCAAAATAAAAGCACAAACCAAAAGGACAGATAAACATGACTAAATACATACACAAAAAAGGAATAATAATCAGAGACCCCAACACTGTACAAACTCGCGCTCGGAGTCCTGACAGATACAAGTTGGTGTAGTGGCTAGAGGCGGAGGGCCAAAGAGGATGACTCCCACAAACAGTCCCTCGAAGTAAGCACGGCATGATGACATCACCCTGCCTGCATTCTCACATCCGTGCTGCCTATTGTTAATATGTCAATATCTAACACATTCGACACCCATTTGAAGTTAAAACCAGACACCGAGCTGGGATGGCATGTACTGGAAATAGGCATGGCCGCTGATTTCCTCCAATTGATTTTATATCCCGATAGTTTAGAATAAGACTGAATGGTTGTCATTAAATGTAGTAAAGAGTTCGAAGGATCTCTAATTGGTGTTAGAACATCATCCGCATACAGTAATTATTTATATTCTTTCCTCCCTCCCACCACTCCCTAAATATTTCCAGTTGATCTCATCAAGTACAATGTTGAAGAGTAAGGAGGTCAAAGAGAGATGAGATCATCCCATTAGCCATCAAGGCTGCCTTTGGGCTTTTGTATATTATTTTAACCTTAGAACACTAACATTGGGTGAAAATCACCTGACGTTAGTGTCCCGATAGTGTTACTAACTTTAACGTTAGTGTTCTATGGTTAATCCAATTAATAAAAACTGGTCCAAAGCCGAATTGTGTTAACGTGTGAAATAAAAATACCCATTCCACAAAATCAAAGGCCTTTTCGGCATCAAATGAAATGGCTAAAATCAGGTCCTGGTTTGAACGATTAAGCCAGATCAGGTGTAATAATCTTCTCATATGGTCTGTGGGAGATCGATTTTTCATTAATCCGATCTGGTCTGAATGAATTACATTAGGGTGTAACTCTGTCTAAATGAAGGGTAAGAATCTTTGAAAGAATTTTGCAATCCACATTTAATAAGCTTATAGGTCTGTAATTAGAGGGTTCTGTTGTGTCCTTATCTTTTTTAGGGATTACTGATATTAAGGCTTCATTAAATGATGGTGGGAGGAATCCTGATATGGATGCCTCGTTGTAGACTTCCAATAACTTTGGTGCTAGTATTTCAATATATTGTTTATAATATTCTACAGGAAATCCGTCCATATTGGGTGATTTCCCCATTTTCATCTGTGATACTGCTATCTTAATCTCCACCTCTGTTATAGAATTATCTAGAAATCCCACATGTTTGTCAGCTAATTTAGGTAGAGTAATATTAAAAAAAAAAATGTCAGGAACCGAGCCAGCTTGGCTTCCCCCGGCCCGGTCCTGGCCACTCTATGGGTATGTGCCACATTGTATGTATGTTAGTATGTATTTCTGTGTGTTTTGCCGTGCCCATAGCCACTGTCTTCTGGACGGCAGTGGGGAGGCAGCCTCTTGCGCTCACACTGGAGTGAGCACTGTCTAACTGTCTACCAGTCGGACCATGCCCCCTCTCTATTGCTACCAGCTGTTCCCACTCCCGTATGCCATCTTCCCGCTCCTCGCCCAGGTGGAACTAATTTGGGAAACCAGCAATGCATGTTTTTAAGGAGCCTGTCTCCAATCGTGCATTGCTGGGTCATTGTACTCCATCGATGGTATTCGGATGGTGTCACGTCAACTAAGGACTGTATTCACCGTGTGCGTTTCGGACTTACTCGGACAGCTCCAGTCTAGTGAGTATACTCTGTGTGAGGTATTTCCCTGGTCCTCTCATCCAGACTGTTGAGCATCCTGGAGGACTCCCTAGCCCATGTGAATTGTAGAAACAGTGACTGTCTACCTGCTAACCATATTAATAAATGTGTGTGGTGTTAACCTACGCTTAAATCCTCGTCCTTTCTCCCCTTGCCGTGCACGTTAGAAAAGCGCACGGTGGGGTTCATGACAGAATGACCCAGCCCGCAAAAAGGATTTAGCGGGTTCATCCACACATCATTCTTCCCTTTTCATTGTAAACTGTTTTTCATTTCTGGACTAACCTGTGTTGGAGAACGCCATGCCTTGGTCTCGCCGAAGAAGAGGAACGGCAGCGGGGTTCCCCACGGTGGAGGAGGAATGGGCTGTGGAGTTCATGCAGGGCTTCATTGATGACGCCCTCGCCGCCCGGGGTCCTAAGGAGACGCTGGAAAACGTGGATGCAGCAGTAGGCATTTTGGAAGCACATCCCGGGTTATGGACCTACCCGCAGTACGCCGATGTGCTCTCCACAGTCTGCTCACTCCAGCGTTCCCTTCCTGGTCTGGCATTTCCAGCAACGCCGAGACGGAGGTCCATTTTCCCGCAAACCGGCAGCCTCCGTGGCACACTGCTTAACCCTCCACTCACTCCGGCACGGTCTATCCTGGAACATAAGGGACAGTGTCGTCCCGCAAGGGGACGCCGGGAGAAGCCCACCTCGGTAGCAGCGGCCATCGTTGTTTCAGCCGCCGAGAGGTCCGCTGGATTCACCCTGGCCACGCCCACCTTCGTTGTCAGGGAGACGGCTCCTCCAATAGTCTGCAGAGGGGCCTACGTCATCGCTGGCACGGAGGGGAACGAGTTTCCGCCCTGTGCAGCTGTGGATGTCATCAACCGGGATGGCAGGCAAGTATATTTTCATTGTAAATCATTCATTAACACCGAATCTTGCCTGTATCCTGAGGGAGGGGCCCAGTATCAGCAGTCCACTGGGTCCTCTCCTCCAGCTGCAATAAATGATTGTTTCCTTCCCCTCTCTGTGTCTCCTCCGTTAATTTCTGAGGGCCCGCCAGTCCAAGAACCAGCCCACCTGACGATGGAGGTTTAGGCCCTGGATGGTCCTGCCCAGGAGCCCGCACGGAGGCGTTCCCCCACAGTCCCACTGGCAGACGAGGTGTGGGCAAATCTGCTTGCCTTCGTCAACCACCGGGTTTAGGAGGAGTGCCGTGAGAGGAAGGACCAAGGACACGCTTTCCCAGCTGTGAGGGTTCCACCTCCCACGCCTGCTCTACCCCTGGATTCGCCTTCTGATGAGGAGTGGTCGAGCCTGCTCGCCGCGCTCAATCGCCGGGTCGAGGAGGAGCACCACAAGAGGGAGGCCGAGGGACGCACTTCCCCGGCTGTGAGGGCTATACCCCCCGCGCCTGCTCAACCTACAGGGTTGCCAACGGACAAGGAGTGGTCGAACCTGCTTGTCGCGCTCAACTGCCGGGTCGAGGAGGAGCACCGCGAGAGGGAGGCCAAAGGACGCCCCTTCTTGCCTGTGAAGGTTCCATCTCCGGACCTGCTGACGGATGAGGAATGGTCGGGCCTGCATGCTGCGCTCAACTGCCGGGTCGAGAAGAGGTTGGACGAGGGTCCCCCAGCGCCCGAACTCCTTGCAACCACTCCGCTTCCCCCCCGGAGAAGACAGAGCTGTCCAGCATGGTGCTTCGTGCCCCAGACTAAATGGTTCCTGAGTCATCCAGGAGGTGAAAGAGGAGGAACACCCGCCGGAGGAGGGCTCCGGTCTCGCCGATGCTGTACGAGGAGGAACGCTCGGAGGGGGGAGACGTCTCTACGGCCGTGGAGGACGTCTCATGTCAGGAAGACAGGCAAGTTTTTTTTTTTTCCCACAATATTTTTTATTGAACCTTTTTTTACAAACATGGCACAAACAGTCAAACACTAACACTAAAGTAATTTAAAAATTAAAAAAAACACTAACAACAACAAAAAAAAAATGTACTAAAAACAACAACAACCATTAACAAAAGCAAATCAACAACAATGCTCCTCTGTTTAGTCTAGGTAATCTATTACATAAGAATACATAATATACATTCACCAGTTTGGAATTTGCAAAGTCCACACACATCATTCACCTTCTTCTTCAGAAGTTATGTTTAATTTCTTTACATAATCAATGAAAGGTCTCCATATATTCTCAAACACATTTTCCTTTTATTTCAGTATGTATGTTATTCTTTCTAGTGGAAGGTTTGTTAACATCTGTCTGAACCACTGAGTCACATCTGGTCTATGAGTCTTTTTCCACAGTAGTGCAATACATTTTTTGGCATTAAGCAAACCGAGGTCTATGAATGCTCTTTCACTCTTATTAAAGTTATGTTTTTCTGGATACAGACCCAACAAAAACAGTTTAGGGTTCAATGTGAATTGTTTTGAAATTATTTTTTCAACTGTTACCCTCAACTCTTCCCAAAACATTCAGATTTTTCTACATTCCCATAAACAGTGAAATAGGATTCCTTTATTTTCCATACATTTTGTGCATGTATCTGGTATGTTTTTGTTATATCTATTTAACTCCACTGGTGTAGCATACATCCGCATTAACCATTTAAAATGTATCAGTTTAAGACGTACATTTATTGATTTGGTTTGAGCTTCTGCACAAGCCATTTCCCATTGTTCCTCTGAAATTTCAATTTGCAGGTCTTCTTTCCAATAATTCAGTCTTTTCTGTGAGTTTTCACTTGAGAATAGTGTCAATGAGTTATAAAATTCTGAAATAATACCCTTTCTCTTACTATCTTTCGTCAAAATTTTTTCCAAGGATGAATAAGTAGGTTGGGTGAGAGCATTATTTTGATTTGATCGAATAAAATTTCTAAGCTGAAGATATTTTAAAAAAAATGTGTTCTATTAAGATTGAATTTAATCCTCAGTTCTTCAAAAGACATTATGTTATCTGAACGTGACAAATATAAGTCTTGAATCTTTTGAATCCCTTTTAAATTCCATACTTTAAATACAGCATCTGCTCTCCCTGGTGTAAAATATTGATTACCCCATATTGGGCTAAATTGTGACAGTAAGTGTGGTTCTTTTAAATATTTTTTGGTTTCACACCATATTTTGATCATGTGCTTTACAGTTGGATTTTTAACTTGTTTCTGTAATTTTTTAGCCGAGTCTGAGTATATGAATAAGGGAAGAGGTAAAGGTAAATTGTATGATTCCATTTCAGTCCAGTGAGGGAGATCATTTGATGAAAAATAATATGTCATAGACCTCAGTTGTGCTGACCAGTAATACAACAAAGTTTGGACATTTCAGACCTCCAAGATCAAATGGTAAATATAGTAAGGACAAACGTAATCTAGCCTTCCTATTGTTCCATATAAATTCCACTAACTTTTTTTTAATTCTTGAGAATAGATCTGAAGGTGGTGGTAAAGGAATGTTTTGAAATAAATAAAGTATTTTTGGTAAGATATTACTTTTAAGTATATTAATTCTCCCAATCATTGACATTGGTAGTGACATCCATCTCTGAAGTAACTCATTAATATCTGTCATTAAGGCTTCATAGTTGGCACTGGCGACTGATTCTAGCTTAGGCAAAATTTGAATTCCTAAATATTTAAACTGTAAATCAGTTGTAAATCAGTTTAAATATTTCCATCCATGGATGGATGGATGGAAATATTTAAACTGATTTACAACATTGAATTGATTTACCTCAGGAGCTGGGTGATTTCTCTGGGTCTCATTTAGCATTAATATTGAAGATTTTGTTTTATATACTGATATTTCCCCAAAGTTCTTTATTAAATTTAACAAGGTCGGATTTGATTTTTTAAAATTCGACATAAACAAAATTATGTCATCGGCATACAGGGAGATTTTATGTTCTGTTGGTCCTATTTTAATTCCATATATTTGTGGATGTAAACGTACTGCCATCGCTAAATGTTCAATTGCCATAGTAAACAATAAGGGTGAAAGTGGACAGCCTTGTCGACATCCTCTATTGATTTTTATTGATTTTGAGATATTGCTGTTTGTTAGGATTTCTGCTGTAGCATTATTGTATATTATCTGGACCCATTTTATGAAATTATTTCCAAGTCCAAACCTTTGTAGAACTTCAAAAAGATAGGGCCATTCGACCCTATCAAAGGCCTTTTCAGCGTCCAATGATAGGAGAGCTGTATCCGGTGCTTCTTTATTGGAATAAATAATATTAAATAGTCTTCTTACATTGTGGAAGCCTTGTCTCCCCATTATAAAGCCATTCTGATCTCAGTTAATAATATTTTGTAATATTTCTTGTAGTCGTTTTGCTAAACTTTTACAGATTATCTTAAGATCAGCATTTAATAGGCTTATTGGTCTCATGTTTTCACATTTATTAGGGGGTTTACCTGGTTTTGGCAACAGTATAATTAAGGCATTATTCATGTATGGTGGTAAATTACCATTTTGAAATGCTTCTAAAACCATTTCCAAAAGTGGTTTTATTAATTTATTCTTAAATTTTTTATAGAGGTCAACTGGAAGACCATCTGGTCCTGCTCTTTTTCCTGATTTCATATTGTCAATAGCTTGCCCAACTTCTTCTTGACTAATTTTAGACTCCAGTATCTCCCTGTTTTCATTTGGATTACACGGTATAGATAATCCACCCAAAAACCCATTTAGTTTTGTTAAGTCAGTTTCATTTTTTGTATCATATAGTTTTTCATAATAATCTCTAAAGGCACTATTAATTTCTAAAGGATCTATAACTACCTGTCCGTTACTTATAATACTGGTAATTGGTGTTTTAAATTCTAATTGTTTAATCTGCCGTGCCAATAATTTTCCTGATTTTTCACCTTGTTCATAAAAAGATTGTTTCAATCTTAGAAGACTCGAGGCAGCTCTATTCGCTGATTTTTTTTTTGTCATATTCATCTCTCAGAATCAGTAATTCGTTCTCTCACTGTGGGTTACTTCCTGCATACACCTTTTCTTGAAGAATATTTATTTTACGTTCCAATTGGACTCTCTCCTCTTGAGTCTTCTTAGATTTTGAACCTGTATAGCTAATAATATGCCCCCTAATAAAAGCTTTGAAAGCCTCCCACTTTATACATGCCGTTGTTTGTGTAGTATTAATATCAAAGAACTCATCTATCTGTTTTTCTGTGTACTTAACAAATTCCTCATCCTGAAGCCATTTATGCTGAAAATGCCACCTACCTGGATCCTTTGTCAATTTCTTATCTACATATATTAGACAGCAGGGTGCATGATCAGAGATCACAATGTTATCATAGAAACAGTTTTGAATCTTGGACCTTAATTCTGTAGAGATCAAAAAGTAGTCAATACGTGAGAATGTCTTATAGGTATTAGAATAACAAGAATAGGCTTTGACTTGTGGTTTTATTTCTCTCCATATATCTAGCAATCTCAATTCTTTCATAAAATGATTAATGGTCATCCTACATCCATTGTGCGTACAGTCCAGTCCTGTTGATCTGTCTATACTGGGATTCAATGTACAATTAAAATCCCCTGCTATTATATGTTGCCCTGTAAGTGATGATAAAATAAGAAATAAATTAGCAAAGAAATTTTGATCATCTATATTGGGACCGTATAAGTTCACCAGATATATATTTTCTAATAACAAAAGATCCTTGTAGATATCTTCCAAATTTGTCTCCAATTACATTTTTCACTTGAAATGGGACTGTTTTGTGTATGAGAATCATAACTCCCCTAGCTCGGGATGAAAATGACAAGGTGAACACGTTACCTTGCCATCTTCTCCTAATTCTTTTTACATCCTCCTCTATTAGATGAGTTTCTTGTAAAAATACAATTTTTGAATCTATGTCTTTTATTTTATTCATAACTTGTTTAAGTTTTTTTTAGATTTTGTAGACCTCTGCAATTCCATGAAGTTAAATTAAGATTAACGCTTTGATCTATGATCAATAAGGAGTTTGAGATTACCTTGCAATATGAACATGCTCATACAGAGAAGCAAAAACATGGATGATTGAACATTCATCCTACAAACTACACAAAAACAAATTCCCTTTCCCCACATTCGTGGTAATTCCCCCAAAATCAAAAAAAATTCTGTCTCCCGTTATAGCTAGTGACTGTTCCACACATGCGAGGATCAGTCAAACCACTCTCTCTTTCTCCTCTCAATCACCCTGACTCTACTACTATTTTTAATGACATTAACTCTCTTCTGTAGTTTTTTCAACATAACTTCAAAGTTTTATAGCAACTTTGTACATCATAGCTTTTTTTTTAATACAGTCTGTATTTTGTAGACATGTTATATGTTTCAGATCAATCAGATGCTTGTACAAATGCTTAAATGTTCTACTTTTGTCATGTTCATGCTTAGCTCCCACCAGTCTCCTTTTGGATCTGCTTAATGAGCTCCTGCGCCTCTTGAGGGGTCTTAAAGATGTGCATTCTCCCTTTATATGTGACCAGCAGTCTTGCCGGAAGAATCACTCCGTGACGAATCCCGAGGTTGCGCAGCTCTTTGCGGGCGGGGTCAAACTGCCTCCTTAATTGTTGAATTCCTGTGGCTAAATCTGGGTAGAACCGCACCTGTTGATCCTGGTATTTAATTTCCCCTTTAGCTCGCGCAGCATTGGTAACCGTCATCTTGTCCCTATAGTTGAGGAACTTCATAATCAGCGTCCTCGGTGGTGTCTTATTATCTCTTGGTGGGCCGATTCGGTGAGCGCTCTCTAAGACGACCGATGACTGCAGGTCCGTGTTGTTCAGCGCTTCTGGAATCCACTTTTCCAAAAAGGAACATGAGTCCCGTCCCTCCGCTCCCTCTGGGAGGCCCACCAGCCTCAAATTATTCCGTCGCGAGCGGGATTCCAAGTCCAGGACATTATCTTCCAGACGTTTCCATTTTAATTCCAGTGTTTGCAGATTAGTTTGTAGGCTGGTGACGTCATCTTCAGCGCTTGAGATTCGGAGCTCCGCCTGCGATACTCGTTCCATACAGTCGCTTATTTCTTTTCTCATTCCTTCTATCACTGCTATAATCCCATCAAATTTAGACGAAAACTCTGCTCTCATGGAGTTGATGGCAATGAGCACTGCACTTGTCCCCTCTTCAGCAGTTCCCGCTCTGCCGCTGGCTACATCCTCCGCCATCGCCTCTGGAGTTTTTTCTGCCTCGCCTCGAGTGTGGAAGTCTGTCAGCTTGGGTTGTTTTGTCGAATCGCCCTTTCCTCCACCCAATTTCCCAGCTTTGGTCTTCACCATATCCGCGCCCAAACGCTGGGATGGGTTTTTGTTCCAATTAAGAGAGTTTTAGTAAACTTTTTATTTTTAGGAGCAGAGCAGTGTGAAACACGTCTTCCTACGTGGCCGCCATAACCGGAAGTCGAAGACAGGCAAGTTACTTCTCATTTAACTATAATGCTTGATGAACAAGTTTGCCTGCTTCCTGGCAAGGAGACTTGGGGTCAGCAACCCTGTGAGTGCTCGCCCCAGCAGCATGCGATACACTCACACCTAACCTCACCCAAGCCCTTCTGTGCACCCCCACGAGCTCGTCAGCACCTGATCCAGGTCACTCGAGGGGAGAGGGACCGGAGGCCTGGGAGGTTCCAGTCCACAACGACGCAGGTCCAACGGTTCCTGAGGAGGTCAACGGGGGCACAGCACCGGGCGTGATGACTGAAGCTACACACCCCAAATCGCCGGAGTCCTGGATGGCGGTGGAGCCGGAGTTGAGGCAAGTGTGCTCCATTGTGGCAATACCTCAGATGTCAATGTCACACTGCCCAACTCATGGCAAGGAGGGCCCGAGGCAGCTTGCAGTAGCCCTCGGGGCCACCTCGCGGGGCTCTGCCGCTGCCGGCGACCCTGACCCGGTCTCCTTTTCTCTCCCTCTGGGGACGGAGCCCCCTGCCAGGGTCACCGGAGAGCAGCTGACCTTGCTGGAGGCCACCGAGGATTGGTCTGAGGCCATCACGGGTGCAGCGGAGCCAGCCCAGTCGGGGTTCACTGCGGGTGCCATTGCGGACCACCCTGAGGACGCTGTGGAGGTTCCCTCTCCCCGGTCCGGTTACCCACCAGGGAGTCTTCCGGTGGATTGGCCGCCTCCTGCTTCACCCCTTCGGTCATGGTGGCTGAGCAACGCTGACCGGCCACCAGAAGAATTGACTCTCAGGGTCAGGTGGCTCAAGTTTTTCGGCAGGCCACCGGACTCCGTCCACCGGACCTTCTGCTGGGCCTGGGACTCTGGGTGGCCTCCTGAGCCCCAACGCCTGTGGACTTGGGGGGGGAGGGGTAACTGAAGTCCCTGGGCGGGGAGTGTGTTCCCACCTTTCCTGTTCCCCCTACTACCCGGGTTTGGATTGTTTGTTCCTGTTTGGGGGGGAGGGGGGGTGTCTCTTTGGGTGTCTGGGAATCCACCCCTTAAAGGGGGGGCTCTGTCAGGAACCGAGCCGGCTTGGCTTCCCCTGGCTCGGTCTTGGCCGCTCTATGGGTATGTGCCACATTGTAAGTATATTAGTATGTATTTCTGTGTGTTTTACCATGCCCATAGCCACTGCCTTCTGGCCAGCAGTGGGGAGGCAGCCTCTTGCGTTCACACTGGAGTGAACACTGTCTAACTGTCTGCCGGTCGGACCACGCCCCCTCTCTATTGCTACCAGCTGTTCTCACTCCCGTATGCCATCTTCCTGCTCCTCGCCCAGGTGTAATTAATTTGGTAAACCAGCAATGCATGCTTTTAAGGAGCCTGTCTCCAATCATGCATTGCTGGGTCATTGTACTCCATCGACAGTATTCGGATGGTGTCATGTCAACTAAGGACTGTATTCACCGTGTGCGTTTCGGACTTACTCGGACAGCTCCAGTCTCATGAGTATACTCTGTGTGTGGTATTTCCCTGGTCCTCTCACCCAGACTGTTGAGCGTCCTGGAGGACTCCCTAGCCCATGTGAATTGTAGAAACAGTGACTGTTTGCCTGCTAACCATATTAATAAATTTGTGTGGTGTTAACCTGCGCTTAAATCCTCGTCCTTTCTCCCCTTGCCGTGCACGTTGGAAGAGCGCACGGGGGGGGTTCATGACAAAAAATTGCTGATGTCATTTTGATTTAGGCTGCCTTGTGATATATAAAGCTCCCTATAAAATTGTTTAAATGCCTTATTTATTTCTTTACTGGATGACACCAGGGTATTTCCCTACTTAATTATGAGTATCATGTTGTAGGAGTTCTGTTGTTTAAGTTGCCTGCTAAGCAACTTGCCTGTTTTCTCACCCTCTTCATAGAAAGTTGTCCTGAGCCTAAATAAGGCATATTCAACTTTTTTTTATTATAGATTTCCTGCAACTGGAATTTAAGTTTACATATATGTTGTTATAATTTATCTGAAAAGTATCTTGATAGTTCTATTTCCAATTTTCTAATTTGATATTCCAGACCCTTGATTTTACAACTATTTTCATTTTTCTTTTTTGATGCCTGTCCTATGATCTTTCCCCGGATAAATGCTTCACATGCTTCCCATTCTATGACCCTCGAGCCCATAGTTCCTGAATTGAGCTCAAAGTAATACTTGAGTTCCTCCTTCATTATCAGATTAAATGTTTCATCCTGTAGAAGTGATGTGTTTAACCTCCATCTGCCTTTTCTCTCCTTGTCTATAATGAAATCAATACATAGTTCTATAGCTGTGTGATCTGACAGGGCCATTGCATTTATTTCACTCTCAATCACAGATTCTACAATATTACTTGAAATTAGAAAAAAAAAAAGTCTATTCTGGAGTATGATTTCTGGCAATGGGAGAAGGTGTACTCCCTTCCCCTAGGATTTACCAGTCGCCAAATGTCCACCAAGCCCACATCTTCACAAAACATATGTAATGCAGCCCTACCCTTTGTAGATGTCAATCCACTGAATTTACTCTTATCCAAAAATGCCTCCATCACTTGGTTGAAGTCACCAGCCAAAATGATTTGGTCCTCCATTTCCCCTAAAATTTTGTTCACTTCATTAAAAAAATTGGGGTCCTCTTTATTAGGTGCATGTATGTTACACAACACCATTTTTACCCCATTAATAATTGCCTCTATACAGACCATTCTGACTTCATTGTCTTTAAGTTCTTTGACTAAAATAAAACTCTTTTTTTTTTGTTTATTAGAATACAAACCCTGTTCCTCTTGCTTGAGTAGGAGCTATGAAAAATGTGCCCCACCCAACCCCATTTCAATTTGGCTGCCTCTTCTCCCTTAAAATGGGTCTCTTGAATGAAAGCTATGTCTGCTTTATTATGTTTGAGGCATGTTAGGACCTTCCCTCTCTCCCTAGGATCCCTGCAGCCATTAATGTTCCAGCTAATATATTTAATGCAGTTATTAGCCATGTCTTAATTTGAAAGCATGAATATTCATAATAGGAGACTGGCTACCTGGTATCCTGTAGCCAGTATCCCACTTTAAAACTTGTGTCTTGCTTTTGTCAACACTGGCAGTTATCCCCCTGGTTATTTCAGTCAGTACCATACCCTTATCAAAACAGATGTTAATATAGACCTGAACATTTTTAAACTGAATACCTCTGAACATCTGAGGTAGTGACCAAAAATAATAAAAACTTAAACATGCCCCAGACGACATTAACAGGGGCCTTAGGTTTCTGTTTCTTAGTAACCACTCAAAAATATAAAACAATAACAAAAACATCTTGGACTGTGGAGTATCGCTCACCCAGCCACTAGGTGTCTCCTCTGGCCTTGGCTCAGGCGGCACAGAGCCAGCCCTCGGCCCCCCACCAATTCAACAACACAATTGTAAATCTATTACCCATAGAATGTCATTGGTCCACGCTATGAGTAATGCTACATAGATTCATTTATGCCTAGTAAGATTTTCCTCAATAAATTGTTCAGCATCCCTTGCATTGGTAAAGCAGCAGCTCTTCCCTTCTCATGTAAAGTGCAAAGTGGCTGGATATGTCAGCTTGTATCTTGTGTTATGGAGCTGCAGGGCTTTCTTCGCCATGGTGAAAGTTTTCCTCTTTAGGGCCAGCTTTCTAGCAACATCCGGTAATACTGATAATCTCAGATTCTCCCACTTTATTCAGCGTTTCTCTCTCACCATGGTGATCGCTTTCTTCCTTGCTGATTGTTGCAGAAATCTAATGAGCACCGGTCTGGGCAGCTGGTCCTCAGCAGGTCTGGAGGCCGCCGTCCGGTGTGCTCTTTCCGCCTCAAACTCTCCGTCCACATCAATGCCAAGACTGATGTATGGAAATGGCACATTATTGTGAAGTGCGGTGTAGTAACATGCACTTCCCGTCACGTCACTGCACCGCCCTGTATAAAACAGACGGTATCCATATTGCAGCCTCTTTGACCGGTGCCCTCTGCCAGGTGCCTGCCGTGTAACCACTGTTCTCATCCATCAACAAAGCTGTGTTTGCCCAGTCATCTTGCCTCATCCTTCATCCAGGTTTTATACCATATATAACATTTGGCAGCCGAGGATTAACTCATGGAGGCATGTATTACACCACTTCGCCCCTTTCTCGAGCTACCAGGCGAACCACCAGTGCCCTGGCCCATGTGGTTTGAGGCTTTCCAGACCTACATCACCGCGCTGGACCTCAATAAGCTCGACAAATTAAGAGCACATGCGCTTCTTGTTCATAACCTGGGTATTGAGGGCCAGCGAGTCCTGCACACACTAGGAGCTTCAGACTCTTTTGAAGATGTCGTGGAGCTGCTAGCAAACCATTTTCACACCCCGGATAGCGTGACTGTCTGGAGGATTCGTTTTCGGCAGCGACATCAGCAGGTAGGTGAGCCTATTCATCAGCAAGAGTCGCTTTGGGCCGTTAGAAGATGAAATGGTACGTGACCAGCTTGCGGAGCACACGTGCAGTGCCGCATTACAAGCCAGGCTACTCACTGCGCCCAATGACTTAACATTAGCCAGAGCTATCGAACTAGCTCTCCAGCTGGAGGCCGCAGACAAGCTAGCTTCAGAGCTAACCTAGTGCCAGACACAGCAGCCGCTGGAGCTTCCTGCCGCAGCAAATGTTGCGGACTCGGATAGCAAGGATAGCTTGGATGGCGATACTACGGAAGCCAGTGCTGCCAGCCAAAGGTCTGCACCGGGAAAACCCCTGTGCAATGGCTGTGGGCCTGCAAGGCACCACAATAAGGCTAAGGATTGCCCAGCTAGGAGAAAGCGTTGTAGCAGATGTGGACGCTTGAACCATTATGCCAAAGTGTGCCGTGTATCTGAACCCACGGAAGAAATCACTCCGCCCACTCCCGACGACCATCCATACGGTGTCCCCCTGTACAAACAGGTACACATTTTGCACAGTAGAATTGGACGGTGTGGAGGTGCCACTGCTGCTCAACATGGGAGTGGAGGGGTCGTTGTTGAATTGGGCCACAGTGAAGAAGTTTTTCCCCCACTACAGGATTAGAGGTAACCTGGCACTGTTGTATGGTTATGGAGGTGGCAGGCTGTGCATGGTTGGGACTGTGGAGCTAACAGCCTCGTACAAGTCTGCGAAGATGGTTGACTTCGTGTTCCACGTGACAGCGCGAGGCGATAACATCATGGGCTGTGACTTATCTTACGGACTGGATTTCGTCATAAAAGACAACGCCGGGAATGAATGGTTGGGTTGTGGCCAATGGAACCCCCAAGTTACGATAGTCAATGAGGACGTTGTGTGGGACGAAGAGCTAATGGACACCTCGGCAGTCAAACAGGACCAGCCTCACTCAGGTTCGGCGCAGGAGGGTCTCAGTGCTGGCGCTCGGGATACAGTAGAGGGGGTTACCGAACGTGGCGGCGAGGCGCCTGCATCGGCGAGTGACACCAATGTGCTAGCCCCAGATGCTTCCGGAGCTTGGCTGCAGGGGGATGGAGGGTCTGCAGCTATGATGGTGACCACTATGACGGTTTTAGAAGAGGTCCGGGCCAGACCGACAAGCATGGAGGAACCACATGCTCAGCAGCACCACTTCAGGCCGAGCTGGGCCCCGCTGAGGGTTTTGAACTTGGTTTGGGTTCGGGGTGAAGAACGTCCACGGTGAAGATGGGCCAAACGACAGCCAGCTAAACATCGAAGGTGTCTGCTCATAGTGGCTAAGCTGGGCGCAGCATACTTCAGGTTGTCCGACGGCTCGTCGAGACACGCCAATCAGCTTTGGCATGTCCGGGAAGAGGCTCCAGGTGACGAGACTGGATGAGAGTCAGTGTCGGTGGTGAAGAAGCGAGGCTCCATCGTCCGGAAGATCAGCCATCGTCCCAGAGGTGTGCTGCTTCCAGGGGTACGCCTGCTGAGGGGCTGCCCTGGGTCCCCCATGCCAATTCTACTGCTCCCACCCAAGGGACTGTGCTGTAAATAACAAAGTTTTTATAGTTCTTATGTTATGATTTGCATGTTATGATATGGGATTATTTTGTGTTTTTCTTTAGTTTAGGAGCACAGTGTGTGATTTTAGTTTTATGTATGGACTTTTCTTTCAGAATGGGTGGCAGAATAATCCACCCCGCCATGCGGGCTGCACAGTAGTCCACCCATAAGCCCTATTTTAGGTTGTTTTGTGTAAATGTGTTAGGCCATTTTAGTACATTGGTTTTTTGTTATTTTAGTGCATGATTCAGGTCCAATATGGGGGGGGGGTTTCAATTGTGCGTGTGGTTTTGGACTTTCTAAAGGGGGGGTATGATGTATGGAAATGGCACATTACTGTGAAGTGCAGTGTGGTGACGTGCACTTCCCATCACGTCACTGCACCGCCCTATATAAGGCAGAGGGCATCCATATTGCGGCCTCTTTGACTGGTGCCCTCTGCCAGGTGCCTGCCGTGTAACCACTGTTCTCATCCATCAATAAAGCTGTGTTCGCCCAGTCATCTTGCCTCATCCTTCACCCAGGTATTTTACCATACATAACACCAAGCCCCTCATGCACACTTCCATCATGTCGTTTGTTCTGTATATCTCCTTCAATCTCCCGAGCCTCACGTTATTTCTCTTAGTTTTCCTCTAGGCCAGACTTGGGCATTGTACAGCCCCCAGGCCTCATAAGGCCCTTTGGTTGACTAGGACTGGCCTGCTTGAGGTTAACTGTAAATTTCAAAATAAAACATTTTCTAATTTTACCTAATGCATGGACTAACGCTGCGCTGCTTTTATTTTGAAGTTGTTTTTTTATTCACATGCATAATGACACAATACATAAATCAATACTGCGCAGGATTGAATCTACCTTGTCACAAGCAGACGACTTTAGCCCTCAAAAATGCCCGCTCACGGTAAAAAAAGAAAGGTAGATGCCGAATGCAAGGTTTTCAACAAAACATGGACTGCTAAGTATTTATTTACTGAGGTCAGAGGTAAAGCCGCATGTTTAGTTTGCGGAGAGCAGATCGTCGTGTTTAAGGATTACAATTTGAGTCGGCATTACGAGACGAAACACGTCGAGAAATACAAAAACCTGACTGATGCTGAAAGGGTGTGGACATCGGAAGCTTTGCAACCTAAGCTAAAAAAGCAGCAAGGCTTTTTTACCAAGCTTCACGCATCCAGGGATGCAGCAACCAAGATCAGCTTTGTGATATCCCACAAAATCACTAAAAACAGTAAGCCATTCATGGAGGGGGGAGTTTGTCAAAGAGTGCTTGGTGGACTCTGCAGCACTAATCTGCCCTGAAAAAAAAGAAGCATTTGAGCAAGTTCCGCTCTCCAAGCAAACCGTGACGAGAAGGATCAAGGACATTGTGGGGAATCTGGAGCTTCAGCTGCAACGTGAAGTGGCAAGTTTTGACTTTTTCTCCTTGGCTATGGACGAGAGTTGTGATGTCCGTGACACAGCCCAGTTACTCATATTTGTCCGTGGGATAACGAACTTCAAAATTACGGAGAAGCTGGCAGCAATGCGGTCAATGAAAGGGACGACGGCAGGGAGTGATCTGTTCACAGAGGTAAATGCATGCATGGACACGCTGGGCTGAAAAGGGACAGACTGGTAGGTGTCACAACGGATGGTTGTCCAAATCTGACGGGGAAAAATGTCGCACTTTTGAAACGTATGCAAGATGAAGTGACTGAAATCGATGCAGATCAGAAATTGGTATTTTTGCATTGTATTATACATCAGCATGTGTTGTGCAAGTCAGTGCTAAAAATTAACCATGTTATTGATGTTGTAACTAAAATAGTTAACTTCATCAGGGCACGAGCATTGAATCACAGACAGTTTGTTGCACTTTTGGAGGAGCATGAGACTGAACATAGTAACATCGGCTACCACACAGCTGTCAGAAGGCTCAGCCTGGGCAAAGTGCTAAAGAGTTTGGGACCTGAAAGCAGAGATTCGAGAGTTTTGTGAGAAGAAAGGCAAAGGCATCCCAGAGCTCTCAGATGAGGACTGGATGTCAGATTTTGCATTTGCTGTTAATGTGACTGCACTGATGAATGAACCGAACACCAAATTGCAAGGCAAGGGCCTTTTTGTTTATGAATTGCACAGCCTGGTGAAGGCTTTCATGAGAAAGTTGCAGTTTCTTTCAAGCCAACTGGAGACCAACACTCTCACTCACATGCAAACCCTGAAAGAAGTCACACCATCAGCTGATCACCTCTGCAGGTACTCATCCATGTTAGTAGCACTGCATGGTGAGTTTTCAAGGCGATTTGAAGATCTCAGAACAATCAAGGATGAAATGCACATGATTTCCTCTCCCTTTACCTGCAGTGTGGATAATGTACCCAGTGATGTTCAGCTGGAACTAATTGAACCGCAGTCTGATGCCATACTGGCAGAGCACTTTAAGTCAGGATCACTGCTGGATTTTTACTCTTCTCTCAAGGAAGAGAACTTTCCAAACATGAGGAGACATGCTCAGAAGATGTTAGTTCTCTTTGGCTCTACCTACATACAGTATGTGAACAAACATTCTCAGTGATGAAGTTTACCAAATCCAGGTATAGATCCTCTATCACTGATGATCACCTGCCAGCTGTGCTTCACATATCCACCTCAGACATTCAATCTGACTTTGATGCACTCATTAAAGCCCAGCAGAGACTAGATTTCTCTCACTGAACAAGAAAAAAGAACTGAAAAACACCAAGTGAGATGGTTAGACTACAAATGTAGGCATGTAAATGCACCAACTAGCAGTGAATTGGGACACTTTCTTTGGAGGCCTTTTTCTCAAAATCACAGTTCAGTGACAATCATTACTATAATATGATGTATCTTGCTTAATATTTGGAGTACAAAGACAATATTGTGATGTCTTTAGAAAGCTAAGAACCTCTTTCCAACAGTATATGAAACTCAAAATGTGTTTTGGGGTGAATGCAACTGAACATGATCACTAATATAATGAGTCACAATGGTAAAAATGTTCACATTTTGTTTACCATTGTTTTGTGAAAATTGATTGAATAAATGATATTTTTTATAAGGCAACTTCACTTTTTCATTGCTTAATCATAACATATACTCTTACTAGTCTTACCAGCTTGTCAAAACAATGCAATGTGCTGCTTTTTATAAAGAAATACAAATAATATTATGCAGAATTGAGTTCAGCCTTTTGGTCCGGCCCTCCACAATATTTTCCCTTTCTCATGTGGCCCCATAGAAAAAATAATTGCCCACCCCTGCTCTAGGCGGTTCTGTAACATTTCCATCTTTTTATCGCGGACATCATTGTTGCTCACCAGTAGGTTTGTTTCTTCCAGTTTAGAAAACTGTACCTCCATCTCCTCCAACCTCTCATGTACTGTATGTTGCTCACTGTGCTCTTTAGCTCTGTAGTTGTAGCTCAAGTAGGTTCATTTTGTCTTCTTTTAATTATTTATCTTTTGTTCTTATTAAAGACAAAAATAGAATAGAAAGGAGATGTCTTTACCTTCTTAACATATTTCGACTGTACACTGCAGCCGTCGTCAGAAGAGTCAGCTGATTGCTGCCAGGTGACATTTATCAGCTGACTTTCATAAGGCGGGGCCAGCTCAGCAGATCTGTCAGATCCACCGAGCCGGCCCCGCCTTCCGCTGTCAGATGGTCTCTGGAGAATGTGATCCCAGGTGTGGGAAAGCATAAAGGCCCCCTCATCTCGGCTCATGGTGTCTTTTCCCCGCTTCCTGATTTCTATGGCTTCCTTGATCCAGCGTTTGTGTCTGTTGCTCTCTGATCCAATAATTTTTGCGTTGTCCCAGTCCATGATGTGATTATTTCTTTTGCAGTGGTCTGATATTGCTGATTTTAATGTTTCTTGTTCTGCCTTTTCTTTTTGTGATCTTGTGAGTCGTCCTTGTGTTTCCTTCTCACATTCCTTCTGGTGCTCTTTTTTTCTTGTGGTGAATGATCTTCCAGTTTCTCCAATGTAGGTTTTTGTGCATGAGCTGCATGATATTTCATATATTACATTGCATTTTTTGTCTTGTTCTATTCTGTCCTTGGGTGTACTAATAATTGTCTTAATTTTTTGTGTGGTTTTCGTCGTCGTCGTCGGCGGCCTCCGTCGGTTTATGATGACCATGGAAGAGAATCCTAAACGTCTACTCTGCTGGAACAGCACCGCCTGTGGCTGAACAGGCCGATGCGCACCGGTGTTCTACCTTCCAGCGTTGGGCGTTGGTAGGATTCAAGCCTGGGCAGGAAGATATGGAGGACAAGATGTTACCCATTCAGCATGCCCCCCCTCTCCACGTCACTGATGAATCCAAAGGAACAGCAGGGCCGCTATAGTTTGGCACCAGCGCCGTCGTAGGAGCTGCCAGAACGATGTTGAGCACAACAGAGAACTGCCTTAGGGGCTCCGACTCCGGATTTTTCCTCAGGGTTGATTCCCGAAGCCTTTCCTGTGACCGGGTGTGCCGCAAGGCAGCGGAGGTTTGAAATCAGGGTTTACCTTCCCCTAGATGGGCTACCTTCCCAGGTTGACGAGCCACCATCTACCTGAAGCATCTGGTTTTAAGGCGCCAGAGATCTGCCCTCGCCCCTTCTCCTATTAGTAAAAGCAGTTCCGCCGGGCTTAGAGACTAAACCACACGGGCAGGCTAGGAGTTGGACTTACTTGTCAGAGGCTTTTCGAGACGCACGCCGTAAGGAGCATTTTATGAGCACTGGTAGCTTAACCCCAGTGCCGCTCCTGGCTATGACAACCTTGGAACCTGTGTGGTTTTACTGCTGTGTTTATTTTGTATTTTTTCATGATCCTTTGAATTGGTTCTGCGATCCCTCGTATGTATGGTATAGTTATGGTGTCCTTGTTTTTGATTTTGGCTTTTGTTCTGTGTCTTATTTCCTGTTTGTTTTCTTTGTTTTTGACTTGCTGTTTCCCTTTGTTTATGGCCCATACTGGATATTGGCAGCGTATAAGTGCATGTTTTATGTGGTTTTCCTCCTCCTGTCTGTCTTCTTGGTCTGTGATGATGGTGGCCCGTTCATATAAAGTCCTGAGAACTGATTCTCCAAATTCTCCAGAGACCATCTGACGGCGGAAGGCGGGGCCGGCTCGGTGGATCTGACAGATCTGCTGAGCTGACCCCACCTACAAAAGTCAGCTGACAAATGTCACCTGGCAGCAATCAGCTGACTCTTCTAACGAAGGCTGCAGTGTACAGTCGAAACATTTTAAGAAGGTAAAGACATCTCCTTTCTATTCTATTTTTGTCTTTAATAAGAACAAAAGATAAATGTAGTTGTAGCTTTTCTGATTGAGGTATCTGCTGTAACTCCATGAAGTGCCGTGCTTATTTTGGTAATTTCAACAAACACAGTCTCCATATTCTTTAGCTTGATATCCTGTACATTGGATTTTAACGTGGGTGTCGTGGCTTCCTCCACATGGCTGGGACTTTTCCTGGTAGATGCACGGCCTGCATGTCCTCTCTTAGAAGTCATTTGGACTCAAAAACAATCACCGGACAGCTGAAACAAACATAAAGGCAATAACCGAGGCTTGTGTGTTTATATACTTGCATATTTATTCCACCTAGCTGCAATGCTCCGTACTGTGGGTGTTTATATATTTACATATTTATTCCATCTAGCTACAATGCTCTGCACTGTGTTCATATATTCATATATTTATTCCATCCAGCTACAATGCTCTGCACTGTGTGTCTGTGTGTGTGTGTATATATATATATTTTATAGTAATACGTACATATGTTTATTAGCTGCTCTTGCTTGCTTGTTTTTTTTTTTTTTGTTTTTTTTTTCTTGCCTTCTGATTGTTGCTCTGAGTGTTGCTATCCCTGTGCTGTTGCAATCCTGGAATTTCCCCGTTGTGGGACTAATAAAGGCTTATCTTATCTTATCTTATCTTATCTTGTTTGCTCAAGGAAGGTAGCAAATAGTCGGGTGTAAAACAGTTTGGTGGACAGGTCAAGGAGAACTAAACTAGTGGACTGCCATCTTGCTCAGCATACTCACATGGCTCCGCATTGATGTTTTTAATTGACTGACTAATGAAGGGAAGATCTGCTAATTTTATATCTTCAGAAAGTGCTTGTTCAGTATCTAACCAGGGACAGTCAGAGTGAGAGTGGTTGAACCATTTAATGATATATTTGAGCTGGTTTGCAAGGTAATATAATTCAAAGTTAAGGGCTTCTAGTCCTCCTTGAGATTTTGTTTTTGTAGTGTTGAAAGTTTAAAATGAGGGGCTTTGTTTTTTCAGTAAAATTTTGATAGGCTTTAATGTCATAAATCACATTTGCTAAGGCTGAACATAGGAAGCCAGTCACAGGCAGTGAGTTTGCACATTTATTGACGAACAGACGAATAAAAACCAAAACACACAAAACACACACTTACAGGGAATACCAGGGAAACAACACAGACATGAACGTAGCCTATGGATGAAGGACTGGACAACAACATCTGGAAATGCAAGACCGCTGCAAGGACTAAATACACCGGTTTGCTTAAATAATGCTGCACAGATGACAATCAGGTGTGAGTACATGAGGGAGAACATAATCAAAACAACAAGTGACAGCTGTGCAGCCCACGAACCAGTTTGACAGCCGGAAGCTGCACAGCACTGTCAAAATAAAAGTACAGACCGGAACTAAATTATACAGAATAAAATAACACAACCCCAAAAGATATAAACAATACCATAACTACAAAATGACACACAGTAACTAGGCAAAACTATAAGAACACAACTAAGAATACCACAACTCACAAATGAACAGAAACCAGATACAAAAGATCACAACAAACAAAGAAACAAACAGACAGAAAAAGGACAAAACTCGAATGGCCCCCACCCGTGCTCGGGATCATGACAGTGCCCCCTCCCGAAGGGGTGGGCCCCAGACACCCCAGGGTAACACCAAAAAGGAAAAAGACCCCCCCAACCCCCAACAAAAAAAACAACCCACCCCGGGTGGGAGGGAGGGGAACCCAGGTATGGAGGGACCGAAGCAAAACAAGAAAAAACAACCAAAAAAAACCACTCTTCACCCACAACACTGAGCAAGGAGGTGAATGGAACTCTGGGACATTCAGGTACCACCGTCAGGCCGTTCCAGTGGCCTGCCAAAGTCCCAAACCCGCCAAATCACCCGGTGGGGCGAATTGGATGGTCTACCAGAATCCCAGATTCCCCCAAGCAGAAGAAGCTCATCAGGCGGCCTTCCAGAGTTTTTGAGCCACCCAACCAAAGGCCGCAATCTGTCGGGTGGTCTCCCAGTGTACCAGAGCACACGGACCGTGAAGCATGACCTGCCCCCACCTGGAGGCGGTAGCTGGTACACATGCCCCTCCCAGACCGCAGGGACAGCAACGTGGAATCGGAGAGTCAAAGGCTGGGGAGACCTGACACCTGACAATGACTGCTGAAAGGCAGCGACCTCAGGCGATGATGGATGTCTTTTTGCGACCTCAGGAGAAGGGAGAGGACCCACAGCAACCACAGGTGAAAGGAGAGGATCCGTGGCGACCACAGATGGCGTAGCACCCACAGTGGCCTCGGACCGCGGCATAACACCCACGGTGACCTTGGACCGAGGTGAAGCACCCACGGCAGCCTTGGACTGAGATGTAGCACCCGCGGTGGCCTTGGACGGATGCATAGCACCTACGGAGGCCCTGGGCTGAGGTGTATCACTCATGGAGGCCTCAGACTGATATGCAGCACACACAGAGGCCTCGCATCGCGCCCACAGTGGCCTCAGACGGGGAAGCAGCACACGCGGCAACCTCAGACAGAGGCTAAACTTGGTCGTCCCCCACCATGAGCCACACAAGACTTCACTAGGACAAAAGAGGGAACTTGCCTGAGCTTGAGCTCCACTGCCGTCCAGGACTCTGGTGACTCCTGCTGAAACGTCTCGGCCTCCACCATCCAAGCAACCTCTTCCGACACAGCCACCTCGGAAGAAGAGAAAAAGAAACACCGGAGAAGAATCACCGGCAGCAATGGACCCCAGTAAGAAGAGCTCAGGAGCAGAGGACGTATGCAAGTGATTCTCCCCACCCTGAGCCAGACAAGAATTCTCTGAATCTGAAGATGTTAAACCAGAACAGAGCACTTACCTGGACTCGAGCTCCACCGCCATAAAGGACTCTGGCGACCCTGCGGTGGCGGCCCAGGCAGCAGGCATGGTGGGAGAGGAAGCTGGTGACCCTTCTGGCATGGCAGCTGCCACTGGCGTGACCCCAGATGAGGTGACAGGCAATGGTGGACCTCCAGACATGGTAGCTAATGCTGGCGGACCCTCCGACGTGACGACTGAAGCAAGAGGAACTCCAGCGCTACGTGACGAAGCCGGGACTCGCCTCACCGATGGTACCGGGTCCCATGATGCTGAAACCAGGGGACTCTTCATCAGCTCAGATTTCGGACCATGGAGGGTGCTCCTCTCCCGTCCGGGGTACGGCTGCGCAGTTGATACCGGATCCTCCAGAACCACTGACCTCCTCTTCGTCCAGCGGCTCCCTCTCAGGACTGGCGGACAAACAGGGAAAACAGAGGAGGACATGGGAGAGGCAGGTGAAAAAGAAGAGATTACTGCAGCAGCAGGTGAGGAAAGCTCAGCCAATGTGGGTGACTGCTGCTGAACCTTCCCACCGGAAACAAGGCAAGACAATTCATCCTCAGATGTTATAAAGTGAAAAGATACTTGCCTGTGCTCCCTGGATGTGGTGGTGGCTTCTGCAGATGGGCCAGAAGACTCCTCCCTACTGACTGCGGGGGCCGAGGACACCAATGCAGGTCCCAGCTGACCCGGCCCTGCAGGCATGGTGACGGACAGAGCTGGGCATCCTCTCTCAACTTGAGCGGCAAATTCAGGAAGGAGCCATGGCTTGTAATCCAAGAGAAGCTCCGCCTCTGCCGCTAAAACCCACTGGTGTTCCTCCAGCTCTTCCGCTGATGGTGCGGGCCACAGTTCAGGGCTGCTGCTGCGGGAGAGCAGCGAGAGGCTCGGGGCTTCCACGCCTGAGGCCGCTTCCTCGTTGGCACAGGCAGGGGTATGGAGGAGGTTTCCCCCAGCCCATGGAGCATGGACAATGCATTGGTTATGGAAAGGAGAAGTCTGTGAGCTCCGGATGGCTCCACAGGCTGGGGCATGCTTACAGCACTTGTGCGGCTCCAACCAGACACTCCCAAGCCACCTCAGGAGTGCGAGAAAAACGAGCCTCTGATAGGATGTTCCGAAACACATTAACAGTCCAGCACTCCGCCGCACTCACCCCACACTGACCATAATCTGTGAGCGCTGCCATTCCAGTGAAAACAGATTTAATGCAAAAATATGGGAGGCAAACGGAAAACGGAAAAACTCACTACCACTGGCGTCTGAGTGGGCAGCGGTCTTCTGTCATAAATCGCCTTTGCTAAGGCTAAATAGAGGACGCCAGTCGCAGGCAGTGAGTTTATACATTTATTGACTAACAGACAAATGAAAACCAAAACACACATATACAGGGAATACTGGGGAAATGACACAGACGTGAATGTAGCCTACGGATGAAGGACAGGACAACAATGTCTGGAAATGCAAAACCGCTGCAAGGACTCAATACACCGGTCTGCTTAAATAACACCGCACAGATGACAATCAGGTGTGAGTATATGAATGAGAACATAATCAAAACAACAAGTGACAGCTGTGCAGCTCACGAACCAGTTTGACAGCCAGAATGTTATGTTCGGGTGAGTGCACTCCCCCTCCCGTCCTGTGGGAGGGTTCCCAGCTCCGCAGGTAATCAAGACACCTGTGTGAGTGGACGCACCTGCTGTCTCCTTGCTGCCAGCGCTTAAAAGGCCCAGTCTGTGAACGCTCCAGTGCTGGCTCGTTGGGTATACTACCAAACGAAAAATTGAGTAAGTGAAATATTCAGTGTATTGGAACCCAGAGAAATTACCGTCTTTTCTCTCTCCTATTTTCAGGTTGCTGCCATCTCTGTGGTGTGTCCCCGGGAATTTGTTGTGCACTCACCTGCTCCTTCATCATCATCGGCCCCATTCCTGATCGCCTACTCCACCCAGTCAGACTTTCACCAGCCTGTTTCGTCTGCAGCATCTGTTCCCACTCATCCTGGCCTTCCTGGGTTCCTCGTCGAGCTCTGTGCCCTCACTCGTAAGAATTCCTAAGAATTATTATTACCTATCTCCCTCCTCACTCTAACCTGCTATCATCTCTTCATTTACAGGCTGGGTGCTCCGCTGGCAAGTGAGGTGTTTTTCCGCTACGTTTGCTGTTTTCTTTTCAATAAAATTGTGTTAAACTTTGCCCCTCGGTGTTGGGTGTGTTCTCTGGTGCGGCATCTTGCACATGGGCTGATTTTGTTAGTAAATCATGACAGAACAAGCCAGCCAAGAATTAGGCCCAACAGGTGGTACAGCAGCAGAACACTCCGCCCTTTTTCGCCTCAATGCTACCGAGAGGCAGGTGGCCGTGCTAACTGAACAGCTGCAGACTATTAGGCAGCAACTGACCACGGTCACCAAACACCTGAGTGACTAAATACTGACTAAATACTTTTTTGCCCCAAATAGTGGGGCAAAAAAGTATTTAGTCAGCCACCAATTGTGCAAGTTCTCCCACTTAAAAGATGAGAGAGGTCTCCAATTTTCATCATAGGTATACCTCAACTATGAGAGACAAAATGAGAAAAAAAAATCCAGAAAATCACATTGAAGGATTTTTAATGAATTAATTGGTAAATTCCTCAGTAAAATAAGTATTTGGTCACCTACAAACAAGCAAGATTTCTGGCTCTCACAGACCTGTAACTTCTTCTTTAAGAGGCTCCTCTGTCCTCCACTCGTTGCCTGTATTAATGGCACCTGTTTGAACTCGTTATCAGTATAAAAGACATCTGTCCACAACCTCAAACAGTCAGACTCCAAACTCCACTATGGCCAAGACCAAAGAGCTGTCAAAGGACACCAGAAACAAAATTGTAGACCTGCACCAGGCTGGGAAGACTGAATCTGCAATAGGTAAGCAGCTTGGTGTGAAGAAATCAACTGTGGGAGCAATTATTAGAAAATGGAAGACATACAAGACCACTGATAATCTCCCTCGATCTGGGGCTCCACGCAAGATCTCACCCCATGGGGTCAAAATTATCACGAGAACGGTGAGCAAAAATCCCAGAACCACATGGGGGGACCTAGTGAATGACCTGCAGAGAGCTGGGACCAAAGTAACAAAGGCTACATCAGAAACACACTACGCCGCCAGGGACTCAAATCCTGCAGTGCCAGACGTGTCCCCCTGCTTAAGCCAGTATATGTCCAGGCCCGTCTGAAGTTTGCTAGAGAGCATTTGGATGATCCAGAAGGGGATTGGGAGAATGTCATATGGTCAGATGAAACCAAAATAGAACTTTTTGGTAAAAACTCAACTTGTCGTGTTTGGAGGAGAAAGAACACCATACCTACTGTGAAGCATGGGAGTGGAAACATCATACTTTGGGGCTGTTTTTCTGCAAAGGGACCAGGACGACTGATCTGTGTAAAGGAAAGAATGAATGGGGCCATGTATCGTGAGATTTTGAGTGAAAACCTCCTTCCACCAGCAAGGGCATTGAAGATGAAACGTGGCTGGATCTTTCAGCATGACAATGATCCCAAACACACCGCCCGGGCAACGAAGGAGTGGCTTCATAAGAAGCATTTCAAGGTCCTGGAGTGGCCTAGCCAGTCTCCAGATCTCAACCCCATAGAAAATCTTTGGAGGGAGTTGAAAGTCTGTTGCCCAGCGACAGCCCCAAAACATCACTGCTCCAGAGGAGATCTGCATGGAGGAATGGGCCAAAATACCAGCAACAGTGTGTGAAAACCTTGTGAAAACTTACAGAAAACGTTTGACCTCTGTCATTGCCAACAAAGGGTATATAACAAAGTATTGAGATGAACTTTTGTTATTGACCAAATACTTATTTTACCGAGGAATTTACCAATTAATTCATTAAAAATCCTTCAATATGATTTTCTGGATTTTTTTTTCTTATTTTGTCTCTCATAGTTGAGGTATACCTATGATGAAAATTGGAGACCTCTCTCATCTTTTAAGTAGGAGAACTTGCGCAATTGGTGGCTAATTGGTGATTTTTTTTCTCCTCTCGGCGCCACACCAGTCGGCTGCCTTTTGCAACAGCGGCTCGATTCCGAGTTTTTTTTCCCTTCCTCTCTCTTTTGATCACTTTTTTTTTTTTTTTCACCCCACTTATATCACGGACACACAGATCGTCCCAAATGTCTCCTGAGCCGGTGGACGGAGCCACTGTTTATAGCAGGATACGATATAACAGGGAAGAGCTGCTAGCATTTAACCGCCACCCGGTCCCACTGGAAAAACTCGACATACCGAGAGAACTGAGGCGAAAACGCCGCGGCTGCCGGGCTGGAGTAAGGCGGAGGACAAAAAATATAAGGTACAGACCCTCCCTTCCATCTGGGAAATACTGGGAAAGTTAGATGAGCTAGCGGCTTTCCATACTGGGAAAGTTAGATGAGCTAGCGGCTATCTCCCGTTATGATAGCACTTACCGGGAGTGCTCTCTCCTTTTGTTTACTGAGACGTGGCTAACTGAACTAGCAGCAGATGCTAACATTGAGCTGGAGGGTTTTCACACGATACGAGCTGACCGAACACCAGAGAGTGGCAAAACTAGGGGCGGTGGAGTGATAATGTATGTTAACAACAACTGGTGCAGACTGGGACATATCACTGTTAAACAACGACACTGCAGCAAAGACATTGAGTTGCTAGCTGTTAGCATGAGGCCTACATATCTCCCGAGAGAACACTCACACGTGATCTGCATTGTTGTTTATGCAAATCCGACGGCGAACGCTGGGACAGCGCGTGACGTCATCCATTCAGTAACCAGCAGGCTGCAGACAGAACACCCAGATGCTCTTCTCCTCATCTCAGGCGATTTCAACCACGTTTCACTGTCTCCCATTCTGCCCACTTTCACCCAGTATGTCACATGCCACACTAGAGACAATAAAACACTGGATTTGTTCTACGCAAACACTAAGGAGGCGTACACCTCATCACAACTCCCCCCACTTGGGAGATCGGATCACAACTTGGTTCATCTCCGACCGGTGTACAAACCCCTAGTGCACAGACAACCTCCGGCCATGCACACTGTGGAGTTATGGTCTGAGGAGACAATGGACACTCTAAAGGACTGTTTTGAAGCCACTGCCTGGAAGCAGCTCTGCAATCCACATGGTGAGGACATCGATGGCCTCATTCACACCTTCACGGGCTACCTCAGCTTCTGTGTGGACAAATCCGTTCCCACCAAGACCATACGGCGTCACTCAAACAACAAACCCTGGATCAACCCTGAGATAAAAACACTTCTGAGAGAGAAGAAGAGGATCTTCAGGTCGGGGAACAGGGAGATGCTGAAGTCCGTACAGAGGGAGCTGAGGAGAAAGATCAGAGAAGGCAAGGACAGCTTCAGGAAGAAGATGGAGGACAAGCTGCAACAGAGCGACATCAGCGGGGTCTGGAGAAACCTCAAAACCATCTCGGGGCTCCAGAATACCTCCCCCCAGGCCACGGGGGGCAGGGAGTGGGCGAACAACCTGAATCTGTTTTTCAATAGATTTGACCAACCGCCCTCCCCCCTGTCTGTACAACAACCACTGCTGCCTCTAAGAAATCAAGTCCTGCTACCCACTCCCCACTCCACCGACACCCCCCCCACTCCCAACACACAGCCCCCCATCCTGACCCTGACCAAGACCCAGGTGAGGACGGAGCTGAGGAAGATCAAGGCGAGGAAGGCGTCGGGACCGGACGGCATCAGCGCAAAGCTCCTCAAGTCCTGTGCAGACCAGCTGTGTGGGATTGTGACGTATATCTTCAACATGAGCCTGAAACTGGGGAGGGTACCACAGCTGTGGAAAACATCTTGTGTGGTACCTGTACCAAAAACTTCCCACCCCAAAGACCTGAACAGCTTCAGACCAGTGGCCTTGACGTCCCACTTGATGAAGACCCTGGAGAGACTGCTCCTTGCTCATCTCTGCCCCCTGGTGGAACCAGCGATGGATCCACTCCAGTTCGCCTACCAGCATGGCATTGGGGTGGAGGATGCGGTGATCTTCCTCCTTCACCGTTCTCTGTCCCACCTGGAGAAGCCCGGGAATATGGTGAGGATCATGTTCTTTGACTTCTCCAGTGCTTTCAACACCATCCAACCGATGATCCTGAAGGACAAGCTGCTGCGCGCAGGGGTGGACCAGCACCTGTCATCATGGATCCTGGACTACCTCACGAACCGGCCTCAGTTTGTGAGAACCCGGGACTGTGTTTCCGACACGATCATCAGTAGCACGGGGGCCCCCCAGGGAACGGTGCTGGCTCCCTTCCTGTTCACTCTTTATACTGCGGACTTCTCACACAACACAACACATTGCCATCTACAGAAGTTCTCTGATGACTGTGCGATCGTTGGTTTCATCTCCAGCGGAGATGAAGCTAAGTACAGAGGGCTTATCCAGGACTTTGTGGACTGGTGCCATCGGAACTGCCTCCAGATCAACGCGAGGAAAACTAAGGAGCTGGTGGTGGACTGCCGCAGGCATGGGCAGCCCCTCACAGCACCAGTAAATATACAGGGAACAGACATCGAGATGGTGACATCCTACAAGTACCTGGGTATTCATCTGAACAATAAATTCAATTCAATTCAATTCAACTTTATTTATATAGCGCCATTTCACAACAACAGTCATCTCATAGCACTATCAACTGTAGGGAGGACCCCCACAGTTGCAGAAAGACCCCAGCAATCAGGCGATCCCCTGTGAGCAAGCACTTGGCGACGGTGGAGAGGAAAAACTCCCTTTTAACAGGAAGAAACCTCCAGCAGAACCAGGCTCAGGGAGGGGCAGTCATCTGCTGCGACTGGCTGGGGGGTGAGGGGATAGAGAAGAAGAAAAGAACAGACATGTAGAGAGCAAACAGCACGATGGGGACTCAATCTATGGGAGAGAACAAACAAATGTTAATGACCAGCAAAAAAAAAAATATTTCATAGAGAGTGAGGAAAGGAGTGAGGCCCAGTGCATTACTGGAGGTCCCCCGGCTGACTAAACCTATTAGCAGCATAACTAAGGGAGGGTTCAGAAAACACATGATCCCTCCCTAATTGTAGGCTATATCAAAAAGGTAGGTTTTAGCCCTATTCTTAAAAACAGAGATCGAGTCTGACTCCTGAATCCAGATTGGCAGCTGATTCCACAGGAGAGGAGCTTGATAACTGAAGGCTCTGCCTCCCATTGTACTTTTGGAGATTCTAGGTATTACAAGTAAACCTGCATTTTGGGAGCGTAGTGCTCTGTTAGGATGATACGGTAGTATCAGATCTTTTAAATAAAAAGGAGCCTGATTGTTTAGAGCTTTGTAAGTAAGAAGAAGGATTTTAAACTTAATTCTAAACTCTATGGGAAGCCAATGAAGGGAGGCCAGAACCGGAGAGATATGATCTCTCTTTCTAGTACCTGTTAAAACTCTTGCTGCAGCATTTTGGATCAGCTGAAGACTTTTTAAAGATGTTTTAGGACAACCTGATAATAAAGAATTACAATAATCTAATCTCGAGCTAACAAAAGCGTGGATCAGCTTCTCAGCATCACTCTGAGACAAGATGCTCCTAATCTTGGCAATATTACGCAAATGATAGAAGGCAGTCTTAGAAACAAATTTAATATGTGAATTGAAGGACAAATCCTGATCAAAAATAACTCCAAGGTTCCTCACAGAGCTATTAAGAGAAAGAGTAACTGCATCCAAACTGAAAGTTTGATTTGGAAAGGAATTTCTAAGGTTTTTTGGACCAACAAGAATGACTTCAGTCTTATCTGAATTTAATAGCAGGAAATTACAAGTCATCCAAACTTTGATTTCCTTAAGACAGGCTTCTAACTTGGCTAATTGATTAGTATCATCTGGCTTCATTGACAGGTATAATTGTGTGTCATCTGCATAACAGTGAAAATGTATACAGTGCTTTCTAATAATGTTGCCTAACGGAAGCATATATAAACTAAAAAGAGTAGGGCCAAGCACAGTTTCCTGTGGAACTCCATGACTAAGCTTTGAGCTGAGAGAAAACTCATCATTTACATGAACAAACTGGAACCTATCAGATAAATAAGATCTAAACCACTGCAACGAAGTTCCATTAAGTCCAACATAGTGTTCTAATCTATCAAGTAGAATATTATGATCAATAGTATCAAAAGCTGCACTAAGATCTAAAAGGACAAGTACAGAAACTAGTCCATTATCAGATGCAATGAGGAGGTCGTTAGTGACCTTCGCTAAGGCTGTTTCAGTGCTATGATGGATTCTAAACCCAGATTGAAACTCCTCAAATAAACCATTTCCCTGCAGGTGGTCAAATAATTGCATAGCAACAACTCTTTCTAAGATTTTTGAAATGAAAGGGAGATTAGAGATTGGTCTATAGTTAGCTAAAGCTCCTGGATCTAGCGTTGGCTTTTTGAGTAAGGGTTTAATTACAGCCGTTTTAAAAGCCTGCGGTACATGGCCTAAAGTTAATGAAGAATTGATTATATGAAGAATAAAGCTACCAATAAGTGGGAAGACTTCTTCAAATAACCTGGTAGGAATAGGGTCTAAAAGACAAGTTGAAGGTTTGGATGAGGAAACTATTTTGTCTAACTCACAAAGGTCGATTGGAGTAAACTCATCAAGACAGACATCAATAGAAGGAGTTGTAGTAGTTACAGTATTTAAGTTAACTGTGGGAAGAATCTGATTGATTTTATCTCTGATGGATGAAATTTTATTATTGAAAAAGTTCATAAAGTCCTGACTAGTAAGCTCTAAGGGGATGCTAGGATTGACAGAGTCCTGACTCTTTGTCAACCTGGCTACAGTACTGAAAAGAAACCTGGGATTATTCTTGTTCTCTTCTATTAATGCAGAGTAATAACTCGTTCTAGCTTTTCTAAGAGATTTTTTATAAATTAAAAGATGATTTCTCCAAGCTAAATAGATTTCATCTAAATTAGTAGAGCGCCATTTTCTTTCTAATTGACGAGTCTTCTGTTTTAAGCTACGAGTTTCTGTGTTGAACCAAGGAGTTAAAAATCTCTGATTAGACTTTTTCTTTTTTAAGGGGGCCACCAAGTCTAGAGCCTGATGTAGAGAAGCTGAAACACTATCCACCATGTTATCAATTACAGAAGGAGCAAGCTGTCTATAGCTTATTTCCGTTGTGTTGACACATGGCATAGAGGAAACAATCTGCATAAATTTGGAAACAGCATCATCTGAGAGGCATCTACTGTGATAATATTTTTCTTTAGGAGCCAAATAGTCAGAAATAGTAAAATCAAAGGTTAACAGACAATGGTCTGACAGTACAGGGTTATGAGGAGACACTACCAGATTTTCTATTTCTATAAACTAGACTGGTCACACAATACTGACGCACTCTACAAGAAGGGACAGCGCAGGCTGTTCCTGCTGAGGAGACTCAGGTCTTTTGGTGTACAAGGGGCGCTGCTGAAGTCATTCTATGACACGGTGGTGGCATCAGCCATCACTTTTGGAGTGGTCTGCTGGGGCAGTGGCATTACTGCAGCCGATAGGAAGAGACTGAACAAACTGATTAAGAAAGCTAGCTCTGTCCTGGGGCAACGCCTTGATCCGATGGAGGAGATAGGAGAGAGAAGGACGGTGGCTAAACTGTCATCTCTGCTGGAGTCCGAGTTCCACCCTATGCAGGACATACTGGATGCACTGAGGAGCTCATTTAGCAGCAGACTACATCATCCCAGGTGCACAACCGAGAGGTTTCGTAGGTCCTTCCTACCAACGGCTGTCAGACTGTACAACCTAAGCAGGGCTGCTCGCAGAGATAGCAAAAAGACGTAACAAACTAATAGTTTTTTGTTTTTTTTTGAATGCAAAAGATGCAATAGACTTACACAATGGTCCTCTCCGGCATACAACTAGGAACATACCGGTCGCTATGGAGGGTGAGAATATGTATGGGCACATAATCATACCATGTAGGATAACTAAATAGACGGTTATGCTGTTTCATCCCACCTAGCAACAATGCTCTGCACTGTGTGTGTTTATATATTTACATATTTATTCCATCTAGCTAAAATGCTCTGCACTGGGTGTGTTTATATTTATATATCTATATATTTATTCCATCTAGCTACAATGCTCAGCACTGGGTGTGTTTATATTTATATATCTATATATTTATTCCATCTAGCTACAATGCTCCGCACTGTGTTTTTATATATCTACATATTATTCCATCTAGCTACATTGCTCCGCACTGTGTGTGTTTATATACTTGCATATTTATTCCACCTAGCTGCAATGCTCCGTACTGTGGGTGTTTATATATTTACATATTTATTCCATCTAGCTACAATGCTCTGCACTGTGTGTTCATATATTCATATATTTATTCCATCCAGCTACAATGCTCTGCACTGTGTGTCTGTGTGTGTGTGTGTGCATATATATATTTTATAGTAATATGTACATATGTATATTAGCTGCTCTTGCTTGCTTGTTTTTTGGGGTTTTTTTTGTTTTTTTTTTTTCTTGCCTTCTGATTGTTGCTCTGAGTGTTGCTATCCCTGTGCTGTTGCAATCCTGGAATTTCCCCGTTGTGGGACTAATAAAGGCTTATCTTATCTTAACTAAATACTTTTTTACCCCACTGTACATGTCTTGTTCGGGACCTCTTCCCTCACCTGCTGCTCCTGTTTCTTCTATCATCTGCCGGACCACCTCTGTTTCCTCACCTGCCCCATATGCAGGGGAGGTGGCAAAATGTAGGGGGTTTTTGTACCAAGTTCAGCTGTATCTGCGCCAGGTGGGCGGGGAGTACCCGGACAACACATCAAAAATTCACTTCAAGACCCTCCTGCTACGAGATCGAGTCCTCAGTTGGGCTCAGACTATTTTAGATAGTGAGGAGGGTCCTCATTACTATTTTGATAGATTTATTGGCAAATTTTCTCGGGCTTTTGATCGCTCCGAGAGTGAGGGAAACATCATGAATCGGGTGTTGTCACTTCGCTAGGGTGGTCGGTCAGCAGCCGATTACTCTGTGGAGTTTCAGGTCATCGTGGCAGATTCTGGTTGGAATGATGTTTCCCTAAGAAGCGCCTTCCTCCATGGTCTTAATACTAACCTGCACGACAACCTGTGCCGAAACATTCAACACCATTGCGCCTAAATGACTATCGCACTGTGGCACTGACGCCCATAGTCATGAAGTGCTTTGAGCGACTGGTCTTGGCACAGCTCAAAAAATGCCTGCCCCCTACACTGGACCCTCACCAGTTTGCCTACCGGAGCAATAGGAGTACAGAGGATGCGGTTTCTACAGTGCTGCACTGTGTACTCTCACATCTGGATGACAAGAACACCTACGCAAGAATGCTGTTTGTTGGCTTCAGCTCAGCATTCAACACAGTTATCCCCTCCAAGTTGATCACTAAACTTGGGGACCTGGGAATCAGCACCTCCACCTGCAACTGGATCACGGATTTTCTGACCAACAGACCCAGCATGTTAGGTCAGGCCCCAACCGTTCTTCCATCATCTCACTCAACACTGGTGTACCACAGGGCTGTGTGCTTAGCCCATTCCTCTACTCCCTCTTCACCCATGACTGCAGGCCTATGTATGGAACCAATTCCATCATAAAGTTCGCAGATGACACCACGGTGATCGGACTCATCAGGGACAACGATGAGTCAGATTACAGGGCAGAGGTTGAGCACTTGGCTACCTGGTGCGCTGACAATAACCTGCTCCTTAACACCAGAAAAACCAAGGAGCTCATAGTGGACTACAGGAAGGAGAGGGGAGAGACACATGACCCCATCCATATCAATGGCATAGCTATTGAACGTGTCCCCAGCTTCAAATTCCTGGGGACCCACATCTCGGAGGACCTGTCCTGTTCAGTTAACACCACCAGCCTGATCAAGAAGGCCCATCAGCACCTCTTCTTCTTGAGGACACTGAAAAAGAACCATCTGTCAACTGACATCCTGGGCAACTTCTACCGCTGCGTGATAGAGAGCACCCTGACCAACTGTGTCACAGTCTGGTATGGGAGCTGCTCTGTCGCTGACCGTAAGGCGCTGCAGCGGGTGGTGAAAACCGCCCAACGCATTACAGGGACTCCACTTCCAGTTATAGAGGACGTCTACAGGAAAAGATGTCTGCGCCGGGCACGCAGCATTCTTAGGGACTCCAACCATCCTGCTCATGGACTGTTCCAGCTTCTCCCCTCCGGAAGGCGTTTCAGAAGCCTTCGGACTAGAACCAGCAGGTTTAGGAACAGTTTCTTTCCAACAGCTGTCACGTTATTGAACTTAGTTCCCCGCTGAACCTCCACTTCTCTCCCCTTTAACACCCCCCTCCCCCGTGCTTCCTCAAACTGTATACACATATATATCATATCTGCATATTGTCATTATACTGTATATTGATACATACTGCTCTTCTGTATATTATCATCACATATTTAACTACATACTGTTTTTCTGCATATTGCCACTCTGTATAGTTAGATAAATTGTCTGCTACTTACCTCACTTCACCTGTACTTTGCTCTTCTGTAATTTATGCTAACTTATTCCCATCTCTTACCATCCTCACCTGTACATAACTGCCCACCTAACTTATTGTACATTATTTGCACATAACGGTACTCTTAACTTTCTGCACTGACCTATCTGCACATATTTGCTTAAATTGCACATACTGTCAATTACTGTATTTACTGCACTGCTGTCCTTTGCACTTCTGATTGGATGCTAAACTGTGTTTCGTTACCTTGTATTCATACATGTGTAATGACAATAAAGTTGAATCTAATCTAATCTAATCTAACCTGGTGATTCATGCTGCTCCCTCCTCTCTAGATGAGCTTATAGATCAGGCTGTTAGTCTGGATAATCGCTACCGCGAGCAGGCGAAGGAGCAAAAAGCTTCCTCTGACCCACCCGTCTCGCATACGTTCTCCCCGGCTGCTGGCTTAGGTGAGACCAACTCATCCTCTGAGGCTATGGTGCTCAGCCAAGTCCGATTGACTCCGGAGGAGCGTCAGCGACGGAGGGAAGCCGGTGCCTGCATGTATTGTGGCTCACTGAAGCACAAAATTTTCAATTGCCACCTTAGGCCAAAAAGACGTGGCCCGTCAGTAGCCGTGGGGAGTCTGATGGGCGGGAACTCTATTCATTTCTCCGGTAGCTTTTCCATTCCGGCCCTCATTCAGTTACCGGGGGTCAAGAGGAGGGTTTTGACTTTAATTGATTCAGGGGCGGAGCAAAATTTCATTTCTCAGTGGCTCGTGCGGGAAATTGGTATTTCCACAACTCAGTTGCCGGCTTTGCTAAACATTGCGGCACTTTCTGGGAGTTGTGCGGTGCCTATTAGTGAGCGCACGGCGCCGGTCTCCATCCTTCTGTCCGGGAACCACCAGGAGACCATTTTGTTCCTTATTCTCCCTAGTTCGTCCTCCCCGGTGGTTCTGGGGTATCGGTGGCTCCGGAAGCATAATCCTACTATTAATTGGGCACAAAATTCCATCTCTTCCTGGAACCCTTTTTGTGTAGCATCCTGCCTCAACTCGGCCGAGTGTTCTTCATCCCTTTCCGTCTCCTCTCCTCCTGTCGAGCTGCCGGATCTCAGCCTCGTATCCAAGGTCTATCATGACCTTGGGGAGGTCTTTAACAAGTCTAGAGCCCTTTCTTTGCCTCCTCACTGCTCTTATGACTGTGCAATTGACCTCCTCCCGGATGCACGGTTGCCATCTAGCCAGCTCTACAGCCTTTCTGGACCGAAGAGGGAGGTGATGGAAAGTTATATTAAAGATTCTTTGAACGCCGGCCTTTTCGGCCTTCCTCGGCTCCTCTTGGGGAAGAATTCTTCTTTGTCGGAAAGAAGGATGGAGCTCTGCGTCTGTGCATAGACTTCTGCGAATTGAATGCTATCACAGTCAAAGATAAAGACTCTGCCCCTGATCAATTCTGCGTTCAAGCTCCTTCAGCACACGTGGGTATTTACTAAATTAGATCTGCGTAATGCATATCATCTGGTTTGCATTCGTGAGGGGGACAAATGGAAGACGGCATTTAAAACCCATTTGGGGCAGTTTGAATATCGGGTGATGCCCTTTGGGCTCACCAACACCCCCGCCGTCTTCCAGTGACTGATTAATGATGTCCTACACGATATGGTTAATCAATTCATTTTTGTCTACCTTGACGATATTTTGATTTTTTTCACGCACGCCAGAGGAGCACTCAGTTCATGTCAGGGCCATGTTACAACAGCTCCTGGAGAATCAGCTCTTCATGAAGGCTGAAAAGTGTGAGTTTTCCACCAGCTCCACTTCCTTCCTGGGCTTCATTATTGCTGAGGGAGAGCTGAGGGCCGATCCGGCCAAGGTGAAGGCTGTGCTGGATTGGCCAACACCCCAGTCTCGTAAGGAGCTTCAATGCTTCTTAGGATTTGCTAACTTTTACCATCGCTTCATTAGAAATTACAGTGGGGAAGCACAGCCCCTCACGCAGCTGACTTTTGTTAACCCTCCTGTTATGTTACGGGTCAAATTGACCCGTCTTAAAGTTTGAACATCTAGGAAAAATAGTTAAAAGTATTTTTTCAGTATGAAACTTCTTCTGCTTGCCTTAATTAATGTAATCAACATATAATATGAAAATGGTTCATCTCACATATTTGCAATCACCCCCTGCATGTTTATATCACATAGATACTGTTTGAGTCAATGTGACCCAGCAGTCAAACTGGAGGTAAAAGGGTGTCAGAAATGTCAGACTATTTCTTTCTTTGCACCTTATTGCAACATATTTCACACACACACACACACACACACACACACACACACAGGTGCAGGTGTTATGACTTTTGACGGGAACCATTTATGTTCTCGCGGGAAAACTCCACCCATATTCAGTGGACACTCAACAGGGGAGGTGCAAAACATATAAAAGCTTCTCTGCATGGGAGTCCTACCAACATTACACTGTCAGGCAGACCTTTACAAAACGAGCAGCAGAAGCAAAAGGATGACAGTCCAGGAGGCTCTGGAAGCCATCTTTGATCATGACAGTGAAATAGAGGAGGATGTGTCTGAAGATGAAGACTATCTTGAGCTAAATTCTGATTCTAATGATTCTGATTTTGAACCAGATGAGGAAATAGCTATTCCTGTTCCTCCAAGCAAAACGTTTATGTCAAAAAATGGTGAAATACATTGGTCTTCATCCCCAAATATGCGTCAGGCAAAACTGTCTGCAGAAAACATAATAAAGACAGTGCCAGGGCCCACTAGGATGGCAGTGACTTGTGTGACTGACATCAAGTCAGATTTTGAGCTGGTCATGCCAGATTCAATACAGAAAATCATTCTGGAAATGACTAATCTAGAAGGGAGGCGTGTTTTTGGGGAGAAGTGGAAGGAGCTGGACAAAACACATTTAGATGCGTATTTGGGGCTCCTCATCCTGGCTGGGGTCTGTAAATCAAAGGATGAATCAACAGCCAGTCTGTGGGATGCAGACAGGGAGGCCGATATTTCGAGCCACAATGTCTCTGGAGACTTTTCGCATTTTCTCCAGAGTAATCCAATTTGATAATCGAGAGACAAGGGCTGGTAGACGGGAGAGAGACAAGCTGGCAGCTATTAGGACAGTGTGGGACAAGTGGGTAGATCAACTTCCACTACTCTATAACCCAGGCCCTAATATCACAGTAGATGAAAGGCTGGTGGCATTCAGAGGTCGCTACCCATTTAGGCAATATATGCCTTCCAAACCAGCTAAATATGGAATAAAAATCTGGGCAGCATGTGATGCAAACACCAGCTATGCATTGAACATGCAGGTTTACACTGGAAAGCCAGTTGGAGGAGCCCCGGAGAAGAATCAGGGCACAAGGGTCGTGCTCGACATGGCACAGGGTCTCAAGGGGCACAACATAACATGTGACATTTTTTTCACAAACTACAACTTGGGTCAGGAGCTTCTGAAGAGAAAGCTCACAATGGTCGGAACTATCCAAAAGAACAGGGCTGAACTCCCTGCTGAGCTGCTGGTAATCAAGAACAGGACCCCTCAATCTTCCATGTTTGCCTTCACAGACACCACAGCCCTAGTGTCTTACTGCCCCAAAAAGGGAAAAAATGTTGTGCTCATGAGCACTCTGCACAAAAATGCTGAAATAAGCACAAGAGAGGACCAGAAACCAAGCATGATCCTGGATTACAATGCCACCAAAGGGGGGATAGACAACTTGGACAAAGTAACAGGGTCCTACAGCACCAAACGAATGACTGCACGCTGGCCATTGGTCATCTTTTATAACATGATTGATGTATCGGCCTACAATGCATTTGTCATTTGGACTGAGATCTTTCCTGACTGGAATGTGTCAAAGCTGTACAAGAGGCGCATCTTTCTCGAGGAGCTGGGGAAGGCGCTTGTGACACCGCACATCCAACGGAGGGAGCACCTGCCAAGGGCCCCAGCGGCTGCAGCCACGGTGAGGGAGATCCAGGAGAGGACTGCACCAAGTACACCAGTGCGTGAGGTAAGTAAGTGTTTGTGTGTATATATAAGTGTATGACAGTGCGTTGTGTGTGTCTTGGGATCAGCAAAAAGACAGCATAGTAAAGTAATCATGGTCCTCTTGGTTCTAGGTTGCTGCTGAGGGGAAAAGAAAGAGGAAGAGGTGCCAGGTCAGCAGGCCATCTGATGATGTCAAGACAAGCATGACCTGTGCGAAATGTGGAAAATTCATTTGCACAAAGCAGTGTGATGACATGTCACTCATGTGCTGTGTCGACGTAAAGACAGACAGACACACACACCTTGTTCATATTGTGTTATTTTGTTCATTAGTGGTTCACAAACAGTGCATGTAGGCTATGTAAAACAAAATTTAAATGTTATGTTTCAGTGTTATGTTTTATATGCTGGTCTTTCAAAAGTAATAAAGTGGTGAAACATTAAAAAAAAGTTTGAACATGTTTTTTTTTTTAATTAAAAACGAGTGAATTATCCTAATTGAACCATTATCTATTAGAGGTAAGGAACACCAATGCACTAAATATTGATAGAATAGCTAGTAATGGAATTAGTAATGAAATTTTAACAATGTTTGTTAGGATTTTTTTGGTTTCGGACATCTTTTGGATAATTAAACATGCACCGGGTCAAATTGACCTGGGAACACCATTGTTGTTCCTGACAAATGAACATAACAGGAGGGTTAAGGTGCCTTTCACCTGCTCCGAGGCAGCTGAATGGGCCTTCCTTAAGCTGAAGAGCCTATTTTCCAATGCTCCTATCTTGGCCCAGGTCCACCCTCAGCTCCAATTCATTGTAGAGGTGGATGCTTCAGATTCGGGGGTGGGCGCTGTCCTCTCGCAGCGCTCATCCTCCAATCAGACACTCCATCCATGCGTGTATTTCTCTCAGCGGCTCACGCTGGCTGAAAGGAATTACAACGTAGGTGATCGAGAGCTTTTAGCCATTAAATTGGCTCTGGAGGAGTGGAGACACTGGCTGGAGGCAGCAGTTCATCCTGCTGTGATGTGGACCAACCATAAAAATTTAGAGTATCTTCGGTCAGCCTGCCAATTAAATGCCCGGCAGGCCTGATGGGCCTTATTCTTTATTAGATTTAATCTTACCATCACCTATAGGCCGGGCTTGCGCAATATAAAACCTGATGCTCTCTCAGTTTTCCTCTGACCACTCGGCCCCCTCCTACCTCCCCCAACCCACTGTGTCCCTTCCTTGCATCTTGGGGGCTCTCACCTGGGAAATCGAGCAGAGGGTCCGACAGGCCCAGGCCACTGAGCTCAAACCCGAGGGAGGACCTGAAGATCGACTGCATGTCCCGGCCGACCTCTGCAGTGAAGTTATTACGTGGGGCCGCACCAGTCATTTTGCCTGTCACCCAGGGGTTTTCCGTACCACCGATCTCATTCAGCAAGTGTTCTGGTGGCCCACACTGCGGACGGATGTCCAGGATTATGTTAAAGCCTGTTAAGTGTGCACCAGAAATAAATAAACTCTTCTCCTCCCGTCAGGCTGCTTCACCCCTCCCGATCCCCAGCCACCCCTGGTCTCACGTTGCCCTGGACTTCGTTACTGGACTTCCTCCCTCTAATGGTAACACAGTCATCCTCACCATTGTCAACCGATTCTCTAAGGCCATTCATCTACTGCCCCTCCTCAAACTGCCCTCCGCCTCAGAAACTGCCAACCTATTCATGAACCACGTCATCCGCCTCCACGGTATTCCGATGGACATTGTGTCTGACTGGGGGCCACAGTTTACATCCCAAGTATGGAAGTCTTTCTGCCAGACCCTGGGCACTTCGGTCAGCCTGTCTTCAGGATACCACCCGCAGAGCAATGGGCAGGCAGAGCACACCAACCAATCCCTGGAGGCCGCCCTCAGATGTGTGGCATCCTGCAACCCATCAACATGGATCACTCATCTGACCTGGATGGAGTACGCCCACAACTCCGCAATTTCTTCAGCTATGGGATTAACACCTTTCGAGGCATCAATGGGGTACACCCCCGCTGCCCATGGCGGAGAGGGAGGTCGCCGTGCCATCTGTGGAGGCCCACGCCCACCATTGTCGTCGTCTACGGAGGGCCACCCGCGCTGCGCTCCTCCGTTGCACTGAACAGAACCGACAGTACGTGGACTGCAAGTGGGTTCCAGTGCCTAAATACACGGTTGGGCAGAAGGTGTGGCTGTCGGCGGACCAGGTACCTCTTAAAACTGACTCTCAGAAGCTGTCACCTCGGTTCCTGGGGCCATTTTCCATCTCCCGAGTCATCAATGATGTGACAGTCCGCCTGCAGAGTCTGCCGGCTCTCCATATCCATCCGACTGTCCACGTTTCCAAGATCAAGCCCCTCTCCGCCAGTCCTCTATGTCCCCCCCAAACCTCCTCCTCCCCCTTGGATTCTCGACGGTCAGACCACCTACACTGTTCAGAGAATCCTAGACGTTCATTGTCAGGGTTGGGGGCTGCGATATTTGGTCCATTGGAAGGGCTACGGACCTGAAGAAAGGTCATGGATTCCCAGATCGTATTTCCATGACAACAGGATGGTCCTGGCCTTTCACCGGGCCCATCCCAACAAGCCCGGTGGGCCACCAGGAGGCATCCCTTGAGGGGGGGCACTGTTATGTTTGGGTGAGCGTCCTGTGGGAGGGTTCCCGGCTCCGCAGGTAATCAAGACACCTGCGTAAGTGGACGCACCTGCTGTCTCCTCGCTGCCAGCGCTTAAAAGGCCCAGACTGTGAACACTCCAGCGCTGGCTCATTGGGTATACTGCCAAATGAAAAATTAAGTGAAATATTCAGTGTATTGGAACCCAGAGAAGTTACCATCTTTTCTCTCTCCTATTTTCAGGTTGCTGCCATCTCTGTGGTGTGTCCCCGGGAATTCATTGTGCGCTCACCTGCTCCTTCATCATCATCGGCCCCATTCCTGATCGCCGACTCCACCCGGTCAGACTTTCACCAGCCTGTTTCATCTGCAACATCTGTTCCCACTCATCCTGGCCTTCCTGGGTTCCTCGTTGGGCTCTCTGCCCTCACTCGTAAGAATTTGTAAGAATTATTATTACCCATCTCCCGCCTCGCTCTAACTTGCTATCACCTCTTCATTTACAGGCTTGGTGCTCCGCTGGCGAGTGAGGTGTTTTTCTGCTACATTTGCTGTTTTGTTTTTTTTTTTCAATAAAATTGTGTTAAACTTTGCCCCTCGGTGTTGTGTGTGTTCTCTGGTGTGGCATCTTGCACGTGGGCTGATTTTGTTAGTAAATCATGACACGGAAGCTGCACAGCACTGTCAAAATAAAAGTACAGATCGGAACTAAATCATACAGAATAAAATAACACAATCCCAAAAGATATAAACAATACCATAACTACAAAATAACACTCAATAACCAGGCAAAACTATAAGAACACAACTAAGAATACCACAACTCACAAATGAACAGAAACCAGATACAAAAGATCATAACAAACAAAGAAGCAAACAGACAGAAAAAGGACAAAAGTAAAAACTGGAACTGAGCATGGCCCCCATCTGTGCTCGGGATCATGACATTTAAACCAAATACAGGCAGGAGATACTGGGATTATTGAAAATAAATAAATGATTTTAGGAGGAACTGACATTTTTATGATGGCAATCCATTCAGTAAGGGAGACAGGGAGGTTCGACCAACGATTTAAATTATTTTGTACCATTTTGAGTAATGGAGTGTGATTAAAGGTGAATAACTTTGACAGGTTGGGGGAAAAGTTGATGCCAAAATATTTAAATGCACATTTGTGAGTGTTTAAATTTACAGTAACAGTGAGGGTTTGCTGTAGAAGGTATGCACATGATGTTACAAAACAGAACTCATGGCAGAAAACACTGAGTGGCAAAAATGAGTGGCAGCCATAGGGTGTATGCAGTAAAACACAAAAAACACAGTATTTAGTCACAGCAGTACACAGAGCACCTGCTTGCATTGTGGAGAGCTAATCTCATCATTCCACCTTGTATTAACTGACAAAAAAAAAATTAAAAAAATAGATAAATAAATAATTAAAGGCCCAGAACCAGTTCTTCACTTACGTGTGCCCTTACCAGCACAGCATTGCAGTCAAGTAAATAGTATGGTATTAACACCTAAAGTTAAAAAAGTCACTGTGGACTGCTGTGATTACATATTTTGAGAGGTTTTTATGTTTTGCTGCAGAAAAACTAAAAATGCCACGTGTTTGCCACTCAGACACATGTAGCAGCTTGTGTAACTATGGTAACTGCCCTGTAACTGCCAAGAATTTTGTTCCAGTGCATTTGCGCTATACTAAAACATCTCGGTTAAGTTAGTTGAAAGGTTAGAAGAGTGAGAAGAGATCTATTTTCAGGATATTACACCTCTCTTCCTCTCCCAATTCACTGCATGTAGTTATTTTTGCACCCACTAGAGGTCTTGTTTTTCCACAACTATAAGGTATAATTTCTTTTGGTAAAAACACTGTATATGATAACTTTCTGCTGGAGAACAGTCATGACAGGGATGTGAGGAAAAGAAAGGAAAACTCAGTGCTCACTGACCAAGTCACAAAGTAAGCGCAAATCAGACATCAGGTTCAGGTTCAGGTTCAGGTTACTTTATTTGTACCCGTAGGTAGATTTATTTTGCAGTCTGGTGACATCCATGTTTACAAGCCACAAATTACATTCAACATAGACACAAACACAGGCACATATGAAGCTGACTATAAATATGATAAAAATACTCAAGGCTCCATCAATCAGGGTATAAAAAGACAAAGAGATGGGAGAAAAACCAGAGGAAAGAGAGAAGGGTCATATTAAAAGTTAAAAACTAGTCAAAGAGGTTAAAAACTCAAAGGTCTAAAACCCAATAAAATATTTAGAACCCAAGTAACATCCTACAAAAATAAGTAAATATAAAATGGAGTTAATAAATAGGTACCTAAATTATATGTAATATATTGTTACAGCTTGTTCAACTCTTTGACAGCAGCAGGAACAAAGCTGTTTTTGTAGCGCTGGGTTTTACTTTTTGGGACAGCAAACCTCCGTCTTGAGGGAAGAAGCTGAAAGTTGCAGTGCAAAGGGTGGGAGTCATCATTTAAAATGGAGGTAGCCATCCTCTGTACTTGACTGGTGTACAGGGATGTCAGGCTCAGCTGTGGCTCACCAAGCAAACGACTGGACCATCTAACTACCTGATCCAAGGATTTCCTCTGTTTCAGTTTTATCTGACCAAACCGTGACACTAAAGAAAAGGATAAAACAGATTCAATAAAAGCCCGATAAAACATTGTCATTATGGTTCGGTCAATTTGGAAGCATGCAAGTTTTCTCAAGCAATGCAAATGTTGCTGTGTAGAAGATGTGCTCAAATGATGAGGCTGAGTTTAGTCGTAAACCAGCTTTATTGACAGAACACAGCTTCTAGCATTCTCAAAGCAGGAAAGAGGAAGAATCATATCTCATCACCCTTTTATATGTTTCCAGCATCAGAATTCAAGTCACATGGTGTTTTCAGTAAACATACAGTCACAAAGCATCCCTTTGAATCTTCACCCTTGTCTCTCATTTCCTGATGAACCGGAAATCTCTCCGGGGCATCTTCTGTGGGACAAAGAGACAAATCTCACACCTCCTTGTTATCTTCTGCAGATTCGAGTCCTCTGTCCTTGCAGACGTGACACCCTCAATACACATGCAGTCCTGTCTCTGTGGAAACGTGAGCCCACAATGTGTGTCGCCCACACTACCCCCCCCCAAACGTCTAGTAAGGCAAAACCTGCATGGCATAAAAAAAAAGAAAAACACAAAACACTCCATACATCGCTAATCAATCCACCAACTGCCTAGGTTTTAACTTTCTGCCGAATCTGCTGCAACCTGGCTTGGCTGCACCTGCAACATCTCTCTGCACCTGTGGATTAAAGCTGTTAGCACCTTTCTGTGAAGATTTTGGAGAATGTCCTCTCGGCGGCCTGCCACGGCGGGGGGGCCTCGCGAGCTGCACTTCCTCATCAGCCAAAACAAAGGCGGGTTTGAGCCTGTTTATGCAAATCAACTCCCTTCTGCCCCCTAAATCTAGCAGAAAATGCTTCTGCCCGGTCTCCAGCACTCGGAACGGTCCGTCATAAAACGGCCGCAAACTTGGACGCTGAGCATCATGTTTAACAAAAACAAACTCTGCATTTTTTAAAGCCTTTGGCACAAAAATATGTGGTAAACTGTGATGGACCGGGCCAGGGAGCGTGTTTGCTCCCGAGTCGCTCTGCCACGGCTGAGCAGGGGGGCCATTTGGTGCGGGATTATCGGGGAGAAATTCCCCCGGCAAACGGAGAGGTTGTGCAAAAACTAATTCAGCCGGGGAAGCATGCAAATCTTCCTTAGGTGCAGAACGCAACCCCAATAAAACCCATGGAAGTTTGTCCACCCAATTTGTATCCGTCAGCGACGCTCTGAGGGCTGCTTTTAATGACCTGTGAAAGCGTTCTCATAAACCATTAGCCTGCGGGTTATACGCGGTAGTGCGATGAATCTTCACCCCCAAGCTGCGGGCCATCGATGACCATAGTTCGGAAATAAATTGGGGACCCCTGTCGGAAGTTATGTCCGACGGTACACCGAAACACGCAACCCACGCTGCTAAAAATGCTCGCGCAACTTCTTCCGCTGTGGTTGATGTCAGAGGAATTGCCTCTGGCCAGCGCGTGGTGCGATCCACCATCGTCAAAAGATGTTTGTGCCCGTGTGATAATGGGAGTGGGCCCACCAAGTCAACATGCACGTGATCAAAACGCTTAGCGGGGATGTGAAAAGGTTCCAACGGGGCCTTAGTGTGTCTGTGTATTTTGGCTCGCTGACATGCTACGCAGGCTGCCGCCCATTCCTTGACCTGTTTGCGCAACCCGGGCCAAACAAATTTCTCCCCCACCAACCTAATCGATGCGCGCACCCCCGGGTGCGCGAGAGAATGGACCGAGTCAAAAACGCGGCGGCGCCACGCGGCTGGCACCACGGGGCGGGGCCGTCCCGTGGAGACATCGCAGATTAGTCGGGGCATACCACTTTGTTGCTCCCTGTGCTCCAGCCTTAACCCTGTTGGTCCAGACTGGAGCGCGCGCACGTCCGTGTCGTTAACCTGCTCCGCAGCCATGGCTGCATAATCTAACCCAACACAGACCGGGGCTGCGCGTGCTCCCACGTCGCTGCCCGGGCCCGCGGCCACGGCTACAGAGTCTGCCCCTATGGGGCTTGGTGGTGCTACCACGCGCGAGAGGCAGTCTGCCACAACATTGTGTTTACCCGCGACATGCTGAATATCAGTAGTGAACTCCGATATTGCGGCTAGTTGCCTTTGTTGCCGGCCTGACCAGGGTTCTGAAATTTTGGCCATCGCAAACGTTAGCGGTTTATGATCCACAAACGCGGTGAAACGTCGCCCCTCTAACCAGAACTGAAAATGACGGATGGCCAAGTGTAGGGCCAAAAGCTCCCTGTCAAACGCACTGTATTTACGCTCACTATCGCGCAAAGTCCTGCTGAAAAACGCGAGGGGTTGCCAGGTACCTGCCACAAACTGTTCAACTACCGCCCCCACCGCTACATCGGAAGTGTCAGTGGTGAGCGCCATGCGGGCCGTTGGGACTGGGTGCGCTAACAAAACTGCGTTTGCCAGGGCTGATTTGACCTGGGCAAAAGCGCACTCCCGCTCCGGAGACCATTCAACTTTATTTGCGGGCTTTTGTTTTTTTAACGCGGTGTACAAGGGCTGCATGAGCCGTGCTGCGCTTGGGAGGAACCGGTTGTAAAAATTAACCATCCCTAGAAACTCCTGAAGCGCCTTGACCGTTTGAGGTTGCGGAAAATCCGTTATGGCACGCACTTTATTTGGAAGAGGAACCGCTCCTTCTGCCGAAACGCGATGTCCCAAAAAATCAATCTGCGCCACCCCAAACTGGCACTTCGCTGGGTTAACTATTAACCCGTGCTCTGCCAGCCTCCAAAAAACTGCTGTGAGGTGTTTTTCGTGCTCGCCCTCGGACGCGCTGGCTACCAAAATATCGTCCAAATAAACGAACACGAAAGGAAGGTCGCGTAAAACTGCATCCATCATGCGTTGGAAAGTCTGCGCGGCCCCCTTGAGGCCAAAAGGCATGCGCAAAAACTCAAAAAGGCCAAAAGGAGTTATGACCGCTGTTTTGGGTACATCTTGCGCGCGCACTGGAACCTGGTGGTAACCGCGCACCAAGTCTATTTTAGAAAAAATGCGCGCCCCCGCCAAATGAACAGAAAAATCCTGAATGTGCGGAATCGGGTAGCGGTCATGAGCTGAAACGTTGTTCAACCTGCGGAAATCGCCGCAAGGTCGCCACGAGCCGTCAGCCTTTGGGACCATGTGTAACGGCGAAGCCCAAGAGCTCTTGGAGCGTCTAACAATGCCCAGTTTTTCCAGATTAGTGAACTCCTCGCACACGATGGCCAGTTTAGCTGGGTCCAAGCGCCGAGCTTTTGCAAAAACGGGAGGGCCGGTGGTTGTTATGAAATGCTCCACCCCATGTTTAGCCACCGTTGCCGAAAACGTGGGGACTGTGAGTGCTGGGAACTGAGCAAGCAATGTGTGAAACTTACCACCCGCAGCTGAGACGCTGGCATGTGCAGTCGGCGGGGCCACCCGAGCTGTGCAGGGAATAGAATGAAAGGACAGTGCATTAATCAGACGTCTATTAGCAAGGTCAACCAATAAACCATGTGAGCACAAAAAATCAGCCCCTAACATGTTGAAACTGACTGCTGCTACAATAAATGTCTACTCAAATGAACGGCCCTGTAAGGACAGAAGCATGGTCCTCTCACCGAACGTTTTAATCGTGGAGCCGTTCGCTGCTGACACTGACACCCAGGGAGCTTTAGGAGGCATCAGCCGTTCCGCGTAGGTGGGTGTGACGAAACTCAGCTGAGAGCCCGTGTCCACGAGGAACTGTTTCCCCGAGCGTGCATCCGTCAGGTAAAGCAGCCTGTTCTCGTTGCCGAGGGTCGCAGCTGCTACCGGCCCTCGGTCTTGGCGTTTCCCTGGCGCTTAAAGTTGCACGGTGGGACGCACCTGTGCGGTCTCTCTGCAAAACGGCGGTGGTAGAAGCACGGGCCGTCCTCCACTCCGCGTCGTCTGGCTCCCGTCGCCGCCGTCGTTAGTGCGTCTGGCGCCGCGGCCGCTGGACCTGCGCTGTCTCCGGACGCCGTTCCCGGGCTAGCCGCCGCAGCCGAAACCGCGTTCCGCTTGTGGGCGTCGATCAACCACTGCGCCTCTTTGCTCAACCCATGGTAGTCTCGCCTGGCCAATCGGGGCGACTCTGCCAGGGCCACTCTCACTGCTGGCGGCAGGGTTCGAAGGAAAAGGTGGGCGAAAATGAATTCGTCATCCTCAGAGTCTTTGAGCTTCAGCATCTTCACCATCAGGTCCGCAGGTCTATCGTTTTCTGACTCCGTCAACGTCAGGAGTCCCTCTGCTCGTTGTTGGACTGAAGGGGTGAAATGGCTGATCAGCGCGTCCTTCAATGCACTGTACTTGTCGCTGTCTGGTGGATGATTAACCAGATCCTCCACTCTCTGGACCGTGTTGCTGTCCAGCTTCGCTACCACGTGGTAGAATCTTGTGTCGTAGTTGGAGATTCTCCGGAGGTTGAACTGCGCCTCGACTGCGCCAAACCATGAGCGCGGGCTGTGCTGCCAGAAATCGGGCAGCCGGATCGTGGAGGCGGCCATCAGGCTGGCTTCCGCCAAGCCCCGCTCGGGAGAATTCTGTCTGCTCATTTCTCGTCGTAGGTCACCAGTGTAGAAGATGTGCTCAAATGATGAGGCTGAGTTTAGTCGTAAACCAGCTTTATTGACAGAACACAGCTTCTAGCATTCTCAAAGCAGAAAAGAGGAAGAATCATATCTCATCACCCTTTTATATGTTTCCAGCATCAGAATTCAAGTCACATGGTGTTTTCAGTAAACATACAGTCACAAAGCATCCCTTTGAATCTTCACCATTGTCTCTCATTTCCTGATGAACCGGAAATCTCTCCGGGGCATCTTCTGTGGGACAAAGAGACAAATCTCACACCTCCTTGTTATCTTCTGCAGATTCGAGTCCTCTGTCCTTGCAGACGTGACACCCTCAAACACATGCAGTCCTGTCTCTGTGGAAATGTGAGCCCACAATGTGTGTCGCCCACAGCTGACCCTTTTTGCACACGCTTTCACAGTTCTCTTCAAAGTTTAATTACTATCAATAATCGTCCCAAGATATTTGTAGGATTGTACACATTCGGTGGTCTGACCTTTTAGTACGGTGACTTTGTGCCTGGGAGTTTTCCTCCTAAAGTCAATAATCATGTCTTTAGTTTTTGTTGTATTCAGCTGCAGGTAGGAATCCTCACACCAGTGAACAAAATCATCAACTACTGGGCCGTGGCCACTCTCACCATCCTGGAGGAGACTGACAATAACTGAGTCATCAGCATACTTTATAATGTGTCTGTTGTCATGTCTGCTCCGACACATGTTTGTGTACAGGATGAAGAGTAGTGGTGACAACACACACCCCTGAGGAGAGCCAGTAGAAGAGCACTTTAGGTCAGACAATGTACCATTGACCCTTACTCTCTGCGTCCTGTTGGTTAAGAAATCCAGAATCCAACCCACCAGATTATTGCTCAAATCAAATTGTTGCAGGAGCCTTTCAACTAAGATATGAGGTTGGATTGTATTAAAGGCGGAGGAAAAGTCCACAAATAAAAGTCTGGCGTGTGTCCCATTAAAATCCAGATGTTTAAAAAGCATGTTAAACAGAGTGACAGTGGCATCCTCCACTCCTCTGTGAGGCCTATAGGCAAACTGCAGAGGATCCAATGCATGCTCAGTCTGCTTTAGGACCTAACATCTGACCAGTTTTTCAAAAATTTTCATTAAAATTGAAGTCAAAGCAACTGGTCTAAAGACATGCACTGCTGTGTCATCATAAAAGGACATAATATGCAAAATGTTCATCAATTTTATGTAATAGAAGGTAATTGAGGTTTTACGATTGAGCTCATACAGTAAATCCTTTGGGAAAGCGTCACAGTACATGAAAGCTGGTATGCTCTTTTGCATAGATTTACATACGTAGCGTGATAAATTTTAATGCCATTTTCTGGCCATCAAATAAAATACATCTGGACTGACTCTGTATTTTAGATTGAGACACTAACATTATTTTTTTTTTTGTAAAATGATAAATGGCATTCACTTATATAGCACTTTTTTTTCTCATCTCTAGATGACCAAAGCACTTTACAGATCCTGCTATCCACCCATTCACACACACATTCACACACTGATGGCGGCATAGCTACCATACACCGGCACTGGCCTGACCCACCAGGAGCATTTGTAAATGATCTGTACTGTAAATACACTTTTGCACCACAGTCAAGAGTGTAATTATGGAAGTATGCTGGACAAGCGTCTGCTGCTGAATGCATGCTAGCATGCTTCACTGATGATGATATCCATCCTGATATTCCAGGTATGTTGCGGATATTTCTGTTTTCAAATTAGGATCAACTGTAGAAAACAGAAATGTAACTTTTCCCCAAGATTTTGAATCAAACTATCAAAAATATTTAACGTGTGAAAACAACTGGTAAAAAGTGAATAGTGGCTCACCTCTGAGAAGTATGTCAGCTTTGTTTGAGGTCAGGAGATTATGCTTATGGGTTAAGACAAGTCTCCAGGAAATTAGTGAAAGTCAATGTAATATCCTTTGAAGTGACGGAAGCTCAACTGCATAAATGTGTGTGAGAAGCCGACAGGTCAGGTTAGGTTGTGTCTAGGCATGCCATGTGCCCTGGAGCATCGCTGTCTTGCAGGAGATAGGGGTCAACCCCTCCATCTTCCCTCCTGTCATTCTTTGTCTGCTCAGCTATGATCCAACACCATCAACAACCGTCCGTCTAATTGACATTTCCACTGGCTTGCTCTGTCTTGTTATGAATGTTTTTAATCTATCCATCCATCTTCATGAAAAAGGAACGGTGACGGTTTGACATTTTCTGTAGGAAATACTACAAATAGTACTGCATTTCCCCACAGATTCACAGACTGTTTGTGTATGAAATGTAACCCACTGGCATTACAATAGCTCACAAATGAGAGCTATTGTAATGCCAGTCCCTTCAGTCCAGGGAACCCCAACTGAAGGGAACAAGAAATGGGGTGAAGAACAGCTAGGGAAGGACAAACTTCATGTTAAATTTGTCACCTTCTTGAGATGTTTGTCCCTGATGCCCACTGAAAGAATGTGTTTTGGAGTTTTAGGCATTCCTTATTCAGAGATAAAGTTATTTTTATTTAAGACTTTCAACCACCAAAAATAGATATGTGAAAAGAAAATAAGTGACCTCTGATCACCCCAAACTACAGAAGGTATAACAAGTGCAGATAGGAGGCTTATGATTGAAAATAGGTGATTAACTAAATTTAGACTGCAATAACAATGATATAATACTGTAAATCATTACAGTAATAATAATAATAATAATACATTTTATTTAGTGTTTTCCAAGGCACTCAAAGATGCTTCACATTAGAGAAAAAAAACAAACAAACCAAAAAAAAACACAATGTAGCAAGGTTTTTAAATTGTGGTAAGAAGTGTGTTATATACATATTTATTTACTTCATCTGGATGGTGGGAGGGACAGAAAAAACAAACAAAACTCTGGTGTACTGTATACCAAGAATATGTCTGTAGCAGCATTCACGGCTATTTTCTGTAGGTCAGCATGCTATGCAGACATTGGCTAAGGGAATTGCATAAAAAAAAGAAAATTGTTAATAAACATGTTATCCATAGGAGCTAACATTTAGAAAATTAAAATAATATAAATTATTGTGTTATGTTTACCTTAGAATAAGTCATTTATATTGACATGGGGAGCAGGTCCCTTCTCACGGAGGATGCCATCTTACACCACAGTGTTTCTACAGTAGCATACAGAAGGCATACAGGGCAGAGGTAGAGAATCTGCTGCTGTAGTGCCAAGCAAACAACCTGAAACTGAATGTCCAAAAAACCAAAGAACTCATTCTGGACTTCAGGAAGAACAGACAGGACCCTCCCCACCCCCATAAATGGCGACCGCGTGGAAAACGTCCCCATCTTCAGGTTCCTGGGCACCCACATCTCCTCTGACCTGTCCTAGACTGTCAATACCAAGGCCCTGGTGAAGAAAGCCCAGCAGCAACTGCACTTCCTCCGTGTCCTGAGGAAGCACAACCTGGACCAGAAGCTGCTACTGGCCTTTTATCACTGTTCAGTGGAGAGCCTGCTCACCTACTCTCTGGGTGTGTGGTACGCCGGCTCCACGGCCAAGAACAGGAAGGCTGTGCAGAGGGTCATCAACACTGCCCCAAAAATTATCGGCAGCCCTCTGCCCTCCCTGGAGGACGTCTCCAGATCCTCCTGTCTCAGAAGGATCAAGGCCATCACAGGAGACCCCTCACATCCCGTCCACCACCTGTTTGACCCGCTTCCCTCTGGACCATGGCTCAGATCGATCAGGTCCCACACCTCCAGACTGACAAATAGCTTTTTCCCCTGGCCCATCCGAACTGCAAACAGTCAGAGACCCCACCCCCTCCCTCCGAACGCTCACATGCACAGAACTGAGGACCTTTTAATTATCACTTGTCGTTGCACTCCTCACTTTCATGTATATTGACCCATCCGTGAAATCAATACTGTACATATTTTCCATAATCCTTGGGCCATTTTACTCAATTATGTGTTCTGCACTCCGCACTCTGATGTACACAGTTCCACCCGTGAAGCCACTACCATACCTGTGTGTATACCTATGGGCTAGTTGTTATTTTTACTTTTATTTTTATTTCAGTCGTATGGTTAATCGTGTGTTCTGTAACTGTTTTATTTCAAATTCTTCTCACTTACTTTATTGTGCAGTAGCCTGGTGGAGCACCCACAATTTGTTGTGCTGTACAACTGTACAAAGACAATAAAGTCTATTCTATTCTATTCTATTCTATTCTATTCTCTATTCTATTCTATTCTATCCGGGTGTGTTGCGCTCCCATCATCAGTGGTCAAACAGAGCCCAAGGTTATCATGGATGGTAAAACCCAGTTCGTAAATAAGATCACACCCCAGGATGTTGTCCCCATGTGTGGTTACCTGGAAGACGAATACCGGGAGGACTCTTGACCCATAACGAACCACTAGCGATATGGTCCCTACTAAGCTGATGCGTGTGTGCCCACAGCTGTACAGCTCTGCTGGATTCTCCTCAATAAGATGGTTGGGGAAAAATTTTTTAACTGTAACCCAGTTCATCCCTGACCTCACAGCAGCAGTGTCCAGCAGCAACGGTAAGCTGACATCGTCTAACCTCACTGTGCACCACTTGTATGCCGCCCCTCTGGAACCCATTGCATAGATGGTGGTTCTTAGTGGTTCTTTTGGACTGGGTGGAGGACTTGATGTCAGTTGTGTTGATCGGCACACTGCGAAGTGATTGAGCTCGCCGCAGCGTTTGCATTGCTGCCCCTTGGCCGGGCAGGATCACACTCTCTCTTGGTGCATCGGGGAGCCGCAGTTACCGTATGAATGGTGTTTCATGGTGTTCACCTCGGCGTCCTCCAAGAAGATCATGTCGTGATTGGGTTCTTTTGTTGAGGTAATTGCCTGGGGTAATGGGGGTCGTTGTCGTGGCTCACCTAGTTGTGATGGTAACTTGTCTGCAGCCTCCAGCTGGAATGCCAATTCCACCGCTTTCGCCAGCGGTAGGTCGTCGGGCACCATGATTAGCTTTGCCTGCAGCCACGGGTTGCTAGTGTGCTCTGCTTGCTGGTCCCGCACCATTTTGCCCTCTAAACAGCCAGTGGAGGTCCACAATGTACTGCTGGGTCGCCTCTCCCACTCCCTGTTGGCGTTGGCGGAGCCTGATTTGTCTAGCCACCTCACTCACCGAGTCGGGTAACAGATACACTTACATCTTCAGGAAAAATGCTGAATTTTCCTCCGGAAGACCAGTGTTTCTCTTCATCGCCATTGTTATGTCTGGAAATCAGGACAGTGGAGGCCGTTGCTGTACTGAACAGTAACTTTATTAAGGACACTGCTAACAGCATGTGTTACAGCAGAATAGTAGCTATGCTAACCAGGAGTGAATACAGGCTGGTGTTGGCATAGACGCGGAGCACCAAAGAGATAGTCTCCCGCCGTTAGTCCCCTAATATAGTCACAGTGTGATGATGTCATGTCGTGCGTGCGTCTGTTGTGTGTAGAATGTGGTGTGTGTGTGTGTGTGTGTGTGTGTGTGTGTGTGTGTGAACCTGAGGGCTTACCATAGTGGCCCTGGTGGTGACAGGCAGGCTGCAAGACCAGTATATATATTGTGGTTCTCTCAATAAAGTTCAGTTCATTGCTTGGCATAAGACCGACTCCAGTCTCCCGTTATTCAGACATAACAGTTTGGCGATGAGAGAAAACTATGGGGGCGTACAGGCTACCTCCGTCCTTATTACCGTTTCTGGAGTACCTGGGAGAGCCAGTGATCCTGTGGCCGAAATGGGTGGCCATGTTCGAGGGTTACATCGCGGCGCAGGGCCTAAGTAGACTCGACGGAGTATGAAGATGAGCACTTCTGGCCCACCATCTTGGCGTGGAAGGTCGGAGAATTCTCTGCACGTTGGGAGAAATGGGGTCTTATGCGGATGCTGTTGGGCAGCTGGCTGAATATTCCGCCGAACACACGAGGACCACGCAGTTGTGGGTAGAAGAGCTGTTGGCACCAAAAGAAGCTAAGCTAGCTAGCTCGGAGAAGCTAATGGCTCAGTCAGTGGCAATGGGGAAATTAGCCACGAGGCTAGGTGCGCGCCAAAACCAAGCTACAAGCTACCAGCTGGACTTCGAGGCAGAACCGGGGCCAGGAGTGGGGGAGTCCCTGGTTACTGAAGATGGCGAGCCAGTCGAAGGGCTCAGCACGGTGTGTGACCATAGCGCTGGTGTTGTTGACGCACGGTGAGCAGCAACAGCAAGAGAGGGAGAGCAGTGAACGGAGTCTTCCCCGCAGCTGGAGTCCGGGCAGCAGGAGAGCGGGAGCAAGCAAGCTGGAAGCCCCGGGAAGCAGCGGCAACAGTCAGGCGCAGAGGAAGTGCAGCGGAGTGCATTGGACGAGGGTGCTGGGCACAGCGGCGAAGCGCCTGGGTCGGCGGGTGACACCGACAAGAGCGACACTGGGAGCCCTGGGAGAGAGCAGCGATAGTCAGGCGCAGAGGCAGCGCAGTGGAGAGCCTTGGATGAGGGTGCTGGGAGCAGCGGCAAGGCGCCTGGGTCAAGAAGCGGCGCCAACGGGTGAGTTTTGGTTTTCCCCAGAGTTCATCCACTGGGAGCCGGAGTGTTTGGGGTTACAACGGTGGCAGCTACAGCGGTGTTGAAGGCTGTCAGGAGCAGACCGACAGGCACGGAGGGACGGCATGCTGGACAGCAGCATTGTGGGCCCAGAGGAGAGAAGCAGTCGGTGGTGAGAAGAGACATTCTCGCTGAGGAGGTCGGCTTCGATCCTGGGGGCAGGCGGCGGCCAGGGGTGCGCATGCCGTGGGGTTACTCTGGGCCTCCGAGCCCGGTTTTACCTTTGGCTGCCCGTGGACATTGGAGTAACGTAAATTTTTCAATGTAAATATGTCTATATGGTGTTTAATAATAATAGTAATAATAGTGCATATGTGCATGTGTTCCAAATATATTGTTGGATGTGTGTGATGTGCATGTGAACGTGTGTTGTTGGGAATTAATTTTAAGTGTTTTATTTTTTTTCTTTTAGTCTAGGAGCACGGCGGTTGTTTAATATAAATGGACTCTTTTAGTTTAACAGCGGCAGAATAACCCGCTTTGCCGTGTTGAGAGGAACAGCAGTCCACATGTTCCCCCTAGTTTTAGTTGTTTTGGGTGAATGTGTTAGGCCATTAGAGTTCACGGTTCCCTGTTATTTTCTTAGTGCATGATTCGGGTCCTAACTTGGGGTGGGTCTGAATTGTGTGTATGTGTTTTAGACTTTTGTAAGGGGGAGGGGAGTGTTGTGTGTAGAATGTGGTGTGTGTGTGTGTGGCCCTGAGGGCTTGCCGTAGCAGCCCTGGTGGTGACGTCAGGCGGGCTGCAGGACCAGTATATATTGTGGTTCTCTCAGTAAAGTTCAGTTCATTGCTTGGCATAAGACCGACTCCAGTCTCCCGTTATTCAGACATAACAGCGTCCCCACGTCTGTGACGTGTATGGTGGTGTCCCAATATGCCACACTCTCCTCACCCCCCAACCAGTCCTGGCAGAAGACTGCCCCTTCCTGAGCCTGGTTCTGCCGGAGGTTTCTTCCCGTAAGGAGTTTTCCCTTCCCACTGTTCCCTAGTGTTTGCTCATAGGGGATCATTTGATGGTTGGGGCTTTTCTCTTAATTATTCATGATTTGTGCTTATGTATCTAGCTCCTTGAGATGACTTTCTTGTGACTAGGCACTATACAAATAAATTTGAAATGAATATCACAAAACCCACAAAGTGTAATCTGCTAGTTTCTTTAGATTTTAACAGCATACCCGTGAACCATGGACCTATAAGATTAAAATTTATAAAAGCATCATTTTGCCGTTAATGGGACCTTAAGATGATTGCTGCTACTCACAACATGATCCCAGCTGCAGTCACGGTGGGATAATTATACATCCATCCATCCATCCATCTTCTTCCGCTTAATCCTTTTTGGGTCGTGGGGGGGCTGGAGCCTATCCCAGCATCTTTGGGCGAGAGGCAGGGTACACCCTGGACAGATCGCCAGTCCATCGCAGGGCCAACACAGAGAGACAGACAACCATTCACTCTCACAGTCATACCTAAGGACAATTTAGAATCCCCAGTTTGATGCCAATTAACCTAACTTGCATGTTTTTGGCATGTGGGAGGAAACCGGAGAAATCCCGGAGTAAACCCACGCAAGCAAAAAAAAAAAAAAAAAAAAAAAAAACAACACATCACTCAGATACAGCTCTTTATCGTTTGCTCAGTTGTAGTATTTCTGTGATCTGAAGTTTTCTCAACAAGAGGCTCTGTCGCCTTCCTGAGGCCAGTAAAATAAAGCATCAGGCGACCGGGACACTGCAGTGACAAAGAGAGTCTTCTTCCGAGGTCAAACTGTTGCTGTTTGGAAACCTGCAGCTACCTCAAGAGAGAGAGAGAGAGAGAGAGAGAGAGAGAGAGGGGGGGGGCGGGGGGGCACGTCTGCTACTGCGTCTGTAGGCAGCAAACACGCACACATGCATTCTCTCCGTTACACACTCGGGAGCAGCGCTTTGACGCACCACGCAGAGTTGGATTATACTGTTGCGCTCTGGTCTTTCACTTGTGTTTGCTCGCTCCCATCACCATGCCATTGAACGGCAACTGACTCATTACCGGGATCAATTGCTCTACGGCCCGGTGACCTCTGCTGAAATTCTGGGAGAACGAAGCCCTGCTGCAGCTTTTCGCCGGACGCGTGTTGTGAATTAATGACCAGGACAGTCGTGTACCTGGACTGTGTGTGCGTGGGTTTGCGTTAATTGTGTGTGATAAGAGTGCCCCTCTTCGGATCAGATCGACGACCCAAGGTGTTTCACTTGCGCGTCCGCGCACACGCGCGCATACAGGCGGCGCACACCGGAGGGATTCGGGCACCGCATGCCGGGGACATGTGGAAGTTTATGCCGCTGTAGCGCAGCCACAGAGCAGGTCCACCGCCTCGTCTGCCTCCCTTCTTTCTGACCAGAGGGGACTAAACTCTCTGTGCACGGTGTCCACTCGCGGAAACCCCCCCTAAAGAGGACCCAGATGTAAATTAATTGCGAGAAATTTAAGAAACGCGCGTCTGGAAAGGGAAGGCGCCGAGAAGGAGGACGGCATCCCGCTGCGGACAGAGTTTGGTGAGCTCTGCTAGGATTTCGGGGCTTTTTCTTTTTTCTTTTTTTTAAAAACATTTTAACGCCCCTGTATTTCATCTGCGTTTTGTGGGTGTCATATTGACCCCCACTTGCCGCAGTGATGGTGGGAGCTCGTCCCCCCGCCGGCCCTTCCCCGGCGACTGCGCTGGGACTACTGGTCCTGGTCCTGGTGGCGTCCAGAGGAGCGGACGGCCAGCCTTGCCCGGCCCAGTGCTCCTGCACCGGTACGACGGTGGACTGTCACGGCCAAGGGCTCCGCGGCGTGCCCAGGAACATACCCCGGAACACGGAGAGACTGTAAGTAGTCCGCAGGGACAGGGTCACACGCACGATGCTCCACCAAACATTGTTCCAATTTGATTAAAAAAAAAAAAAGGTCGGAAAAACTGAAATGTTAGAATTATTTTCTACGTCAGTGTTGATGGATTGCCAATGCTCGTGACCTTGTAATGCTCCAGTCACCCTCCCAAGAGTTTAAAAAGAGTTTTGGAACATTTTTTTTTAATTATATACTAAGTCACATTGCCGTTAGTGTTCACTGCATTTGATCAGCAGCAGCGGCTATGACCACGTGATCTTGTTCAAATTAAATTGTTGAACGTGCATAATATTCATTAAATGAAAGGGGTGTGCTGTTTTCAGCTGGAAACAAGGGCAGAGCTGTATATCTGAAGTATAATTTTGAAGCTACAGCGTCAGTGTCTGCAAACCAGTTCGAGGCTCAGCCTTGTGGTTGCTGTGCAGCGGGAGGACCGTGAGCGCTGGTCGGAGAGCTGGAGTCAAAGGCTGCTGCGGTTCTTGGTGCTTTCGAGCTGTTGCATTAGGACAGCCTCCTCAGACCGCATCGGTTTGTGTGGAGACCGCAAAGTTAATCAAAAACGGATTTAGACAAGTGGGCTCACAGTTAAACAGGCTACATTTTAACGGGCCTAGACCCTCTTAATGAAATTAACATTTTACCCAGTATAATGCAGCAGCCTCAGCTCCTCTCAGGTTCTCCTAAATGACAATTCTGCACTAGTTACATCAGCAAAAGGAAAAAAAAAACCACTGCTTCTAAGCATTCTTCTTGTTTTTTGTTTTTTTTTAATAATTAAATCTGTATTACACAAATGATCCCTAACCCCTCTTCAACTCTTTTATTTCTGTTCAGGGACCTGAATGCAAACAACCTTACTAAAATCACCAAGACGGATTTTGCAGGACTGAGGCATCTGCGAGTTCTGTAAGTCAGTTTCATTTCTCTGCCTATGCCCTCCCTCTTTGCAGATGCACGTAGAAAACAACAATACCCTCATGCGCAACTCTGCCATGTAGCATCTTACATTTTCCAAAGACTTTGCTCACAATCCCACAACACACATTTAACTAATTCCCCCTTCACACTCAACAGCAGACTCGTCCGGCCGTAAGCAGCTCAGCATCCAGTGGTGTGAAGTGCTGGCTTCACCGAGCCAGTCTAAACAGAATAGCAGTGGCACCTGTTAATGCTGTCGCGTTAATCTGCCAGTGGAAGTGTCAGGAGGGGCTTATTTTAACCACTGGGCCCTGGGGCCCATGTGCTGGAGTGATTAACACGCTGGCGAGGAAGTGATGGAGGGCAAAAATGGGAAAGAGATATAGCAGTCATTAGGTGTAACCTCGGAGGGAGGAATGCAGCTGCTTGAAGGGGGAGCGGAAGGGAGGGAAGAGAGAGAAGGGTGGGAGGAAAGGAAAGAGAATGAGAAAGTCAAGTAAGAACAGGTCCCTTACCTGGGACACATTCATGTTCAGAGTTCCCGTCTGCACCACTGCTGCTCAGACATGGGTAGCTGCTGTGCTGCTATTCAGCACCTAAAATGAATGGCAGAGAATACACATATTTGGAATTCTTCCAGAGATTATAGCCTTAATTGTGTGTGTGTGTGTGTGTGTGTGTGTGTGTGTGTGTGTGTGTGTGTGTGTGTGTGTGCTCTAGTCTTTACACTGCCGGTTTCCTGTGTGCTGAACACTCTGAATTATTTAGGCACACCAAATGATCAATTAAGCGATTTAGACATTTTTCCAAGAACAAATCCTCCACATTTGACTTCAGCCTTGTCAAACTAGGATATGCTGTTTTGGGCAGAGTTTTGTTGGCCACACTCTTTTCTCTCAGGCAGTACTTCTCTACCCATGCAGCAAGTGTCGTAAGATGTTTAAGAGAACATAACAAATTAGGGGCTCTTCTGGGTATCTCGCTTGGGGTGCAAGAGGTCCTGGGAGGGTTTCCTGGACAAGCCCCCCCAGCTGTTTAGCACCCTTATTCCCTTACCTCCAAGGAATGGATCAGCCACTGTGGATTTGGGAGACTTGTTTTAAAGGTTATCAGATGACTAAACTCACAGAACATCAATTAAAAATAACAGATAGCGTATTGGTGTTTGCTTTGATCTTAGAAGAGTGGGTAGCCGTGGCTTGGCTGTGTCAGCACACTGATTTTGGTGAAGCTGTGTTTGTGGAAGTGAATGAGTAGTCACAGCTATGTGGTTAGATAGACTAAATTGGGTGATAGATGAGCCACTGTCCAACTGATGGGACAGTTTTAAAGTCAATTTTGAGCCTCTATTGACCTGCTGCTGATTGTCTCTGTGCTGTTTCAACATTCTATCACTCTCCATCTCCACCAATCTGCTTTTCTTCTTTTTCACAGCTACTGCTTCCTGTCTTCCTCCATTTCTCCTGCTCTTTCTCCTCTCTGATGTCAATCTTTTTTTTGCCTTTTCCATGGCCCGCCTCCCTCTCTTCCCTCCACCTTCTCTAATTCATCCGGCCATCTTTCACCCTTTTCTTTAGTCTCTCACGGTTTCATCGCACAAATCACCCTGTCAGCTCTCACGCTCTATGTGTCTCTCCATCAGTCTCTTATTCTCCCCTCTTCCCCTTTTCCCTCTGTCCAATTCTCAGTCTCACACTCTCTTGGTGTTTTTCTCCCAGGCAGTTAATGGAGAACAAAATCACCACAATCGAGAGAGGAGCCTTCCAGGACCTGAAGGAGCTGGAGAGACTGTGAGTAATGTTGTTGTGGTCTCTATTAATGCTGTATGGATTACAGCTTGTGCTGAAAACAAGTCCATGCATACACAAAAACCTGGGGGAAAAAAAAGGCATGTTCATCGTTAGGCCTGTCACACCATAAACAATTTTCAGATCTTAACCAATTTTAAGAATATGGGACTCAACGAAAATAAGACACTCCTGGACATGTTGCTTATAGTGATGAGTAAATGGAAGTGAGGCGAACAGCTGGACTGCGGGGAGGCATGGAGCAGTAGGATACAAGGCAGGGGAGAGATTCATGTCAAAGGGACGTGAAAATGCATCTTAAATAGACAAGGAGGGTGTGTTTGGTGTGTGACACAGGCCGACGGGATACACAACATTGCACGCTTTGCACACGAGTCGACTTTAGATGAACACTTTTTTTGAGCACTATGGCGTCACTGTTTTGAATCGGATTTTCTCTTGATAATCCAACTTCTCCCCCAAAAAAGTCTTACTGTGCTTGATGAAAATGTACCTTCATTTTCATACTTGTCTGTCCATCGTCAATTCAGTGATCCCTCACACGTTTTAATGGAGGCATCCACGCTATTTTGTGACACCTCTGTCACTCTCCCTGACTTCTTTTACTGCCAAAATCTTGGTACAAATCAGTGAGGAACAGCAAAGGTGTTATAGCCACTAACTTGTCAGAATTTAATCCTAGAACTGATATTACATTGTTAAGTCTTGGTAGTTGTGTATGCTAGAGAGAACAGGACATAAAAGGCATGAGGACCCCGGTCTAGACTGTCATATTTATTCATGAATGGTCTGTGTGCAGTTTAGCAACAGTCTGTTACATCCCAGAATGCAGCAGACTGTGCTGAGTGTGGAAAATTTTAGCAGCAAGCTTTTAATTAAAGACAATACTCTACTCCACACGTTTACTGAAACAGGCATTCCTCCACACACACATACAGATTCATATGTTGACATGCAAATACGTGCCTTACAGACCAGCATACATTGTGGGTGAAGTCCTCTCTGGGACAAAAAGGATGCAACATCATGACTCTTGTCTCAGCCCTGTCACGCCTGTCTTTGCTCTCTGCTATACACCGCTCTTTGTTGACAGAAAGAGGAGCTCTGCTGACTACTATAGGGAATCTGCTAGTGCATCTCATGCAACAAACGCTGGGCTTCATCCAGCTAAGCAGTTCTGGGAATTCTTGCCTAGAGCTGCAAACAGAGAGGGCAAAAATGTAACTGTGTTTTGTCTGGATTTGACCACAACCTTTGATAGTGTGATTACATTCACTACAAAAGGGGATATAAACTACTCCCTCTTAGCCTTTCTCATGCATGCATTTGAACAAATCAGGCTCCAGCACATAACTGTGCAGTGTAGGCTGCCAGCAGTAGCTGATTAAGTCTTCCAGATCATGCTGGTCACTCATCGTTAGGTCTACCTTGTTTCTGATAGTAACAAACTCCTTTCTGACAACTATCTGACACAACATGGTTGTCGTTAGTCGTCCTGTTGTAATTCAGCGTCTCTGGCATGGCATTTTCACAAACACAAAGATGAAGTCAGTCATCAGTGCCCCCCAGCAGCTACCATACAAAAACATCTCTGGAGTCTGGGGGCTCATTTCAAAGGCCTCCATCATCTTGGGGGTTGGAAGGGGCCTGCTGGTCACTGTTGCCCAAAGGAGAGGGCCCTAAGCCGGGCTGATGGATCCACAGTGACTGCCCCCTACTGGGGCAGAAAACAGTTCCCCTTCTCATCCTTTTTTTTTTTTTTTTTTTTTGCGACAGTCCCTGCAGGGCTAGGCAGGGCTGGGTCAGGTGTGGGGCAGTAGCCTGGAGGGTGTGGAGGAGGGAAGGGTGGTTGACGGAGGTGTAGATGAGATAGGCATGTCACAACACACGTGTGCACATACTTAAACACAAGCCTGTGCATGGACGCACACATGGATGCGCATTAACTTACGCAAGGCTGCTCTGTCACTACTGGTTTTATCTTGATTTGGTGGCCCCCGAACCCACTCGTGCCTCTTTCATTCATTCTTTAGCATCTCCTCATGTGTTTTCTCCTTACTCACCATCCCGACTCTCACTCCCTATTGTCCTGCGCATATAGGAATGCCATACTTTTGTCACTCTCACCCCCTGGGTGCAGTTGTGGGAAAAAAGGAGTTTGGCATCCCCTCATCCTCCGCTCACATGTGACTGTTTTATAGCCGTTATCCAGTTCAAAGTAGTGTGTGAGACTGAAGGAGATAACAACTACAGACATGTGGAGGGAACAAAATTGTAATTATTGGCACTGACACAATGATTTCAGAATACAGCAGTGCGATAAAGAGTGATTACACTATTTAATTGAGTGATTACACTATTTAAAGGTAATTTTAAAGATAATTTTACCAGCTTTGAATAATTATGAAAATCATTACAGGTAGTGAGATGTTTCTATCCACTCTAATTACAAACTAGATAATAAAACCTCAAACTGAGTGATCATGCTGTAATACAGTATGTGGGCGATCTAAACAGCAAGAGATAATTGTGACCATGATCCCAGAGAACAGAATATGGATTTCAAAGTAAATCCCTGGATTAGTAGGAAATGATTAGCTTTGAAGCTGGTGAGTGATAGCGTTGTTTCTGCTGATCATTTTAGGGCAAAGTTTCAGCTTTTCCCCCCCTATTCTTACTGAGCATCAGAGCTTGAAATTATCTCCACTGTGAAGACACAAAGCAATTTTCTCTACAGCAGTTCTTTCTTAAAAGGCACTGGAGATAGATTTTCCCAAGTCAGTGATGCAGCCAACATTTGTTATATTTGTTGGTAAACAGGAGCGTGGAGGAAGAGCTCTTCACAAATCTACCTACGGGTACAAATAAAGTAACCTGAACCATCACTGAGTAGGAGTGATTTTTGCGGCTGATTGCAAAGGAATTTACAGGTCAGGTGATGAGGCTGGATCTCTGCATTTCTGTGCTTTAAGGCAAAGATAGTATCTCTCATTAGAGCTTGAAACACAAATCAGATTAGAGAATGTTAATCTTTGATGGATGATGGGTGTCTGACTCCGTTTAGGTACTGTGCGAAGAAAACCAGATTTACACGTGTGCACACATACCGGTCAGTTTGAAGTGGTTTTGGGATGAAGCCAGAGTTTTAAGTTATAAGAGTGACGTGTGCATACAGTGGTGTGAAAAAGTGTTTGCCTCTTCCAGATTTCTCGTTTTTTTTGTATGTTTGTCACACTTAAATGTTTCAGATCATCAAACAAATTTAAATATTAGACAAAGATAACACAAGGAAACACAAAATGCAGTTTTTAAATGAGAGTGTTTATTATTCAGGGTAAAAAAAAAAATAAAAATCCAAACCTACATGGCCCTGTGTGAAAAAGTGATTGCCCCCTAAACTTAATAACTGGTTGGGCCACCCTTAGCAGCAACAACTGCAATCAAGTGTGTGCGATAACTGGCAATGAGTCTTTTACAGCGCTTTGGAGGAATTTTAGCCCACTCGTCTTTATAGTATTACTGTAATTCAGCCACATTGGAGGGTTTTTGAGCATGAACCGCCTTTTTAAGGTCATGCCACAGCATCTTAATCTGATTCAAGTCAGGACTTTGACTAGGCCACTCCACAGTCTTCATTTTGTTTTTCTTCAGCCATTTAGAGGTGGACTTGCTGGTGTGTTTTGGATCATTCTTCTGCTGCAGAACCCAAGTGCGCTTCAGCTTGAGGCCACGAACAGATGGCCGGACATTCTCCTTCAGGATTTTTTGGTAGATAGCAGAATTCATGGTTCCATTTACCACAGCAAGTCTTCTAGGTCCTGAAGCAGCAAAACAGCCCCAGACCATCACACTACCACCACCATATTTTACTCTTGGTATGATGTTCCTTTTCTGAAATGCTGTGTTACTTTTACGCCGGATGCAATGGGACACACACCTTCCAAAAAGTTCAACTTTTGTCTTGTCAGTCCACAGAGTATTTTCCCAAAAGTCTTGGGGATCATGAAGATGTTTTCTGGCAAAACTGAGACGAGTCTTTATGTTCTTTTTGCTCAGCAGTAGTTTTCATCTTGGAACTCTGCCATGCAGGCCATTTTTTCCCTGTCTCTTTCTTATGGTGGAGTCTAGAGTGAGACCTGCAGTTCTTTTAATGTTGTTGTGGAGTCTTTTGTGTCCTCTTGGATGTGTCGCCGCTATGCTATTGGGGTAATTTTGGTCAGTCAGCCACTCCTGGGAAGGTTCACCACTGTTCCATGTTTTCACTATTTGTGGATAATGGCTCTCACTGTGGTTCACTGGAGTCCCAAAGCTTTAAGAATGGCTTTATATCCTTTTCCAGACTGATAGATCTTAATTACTTTGTTTCTCATTTGTTCCTGAATTTCTTTGGATTGCAGCATGATGTCCAGCTTTTGAGGATCTTTTGGTCTACTTCACTTTGTCAGGCAGGTCCTATTTAAGTGATTTCTTGATTGAGAACAGGTGTGGCAGTAATCAGGCCTGGGTGTGGCTGGAGAAATTGAACTCAGCTTTCCAAAGATGTGATAAACCACAGTTAATTTATGTTTTTATGGGGGGGGGATCACTTTTTCACACAGGGTCATGCAGGTTTGGATTTTTTTTACCCTTAATAATAAACATCTTCATTTAAAAACTGCATTTTGTGTTTACATGTGTTATCTTTGTCTAATATTTAAATTTGTTTGATGATGTGAAACATTTAAGTGTGACAAACATACAAAAAAATGAGAAATCAGGAAGGGGCAAACACTTTTTCACACCACTGTATGTGACAGTGTTTGTACAAAATGTGTAACACGACATCACCAGAGGAGTAATAATTTGTTTGCATTTTTCAATATCCCTCAGAATGCAAATCTGTACTTCTACTTATCAACACAGTTCTGATGTTTTTGGGATCTGTGTACTGTATATCTCTAATGTTTAGTGAGTATTTATTCGGCTCACTGGCATGTTTAGAGGAGTGTGTGTGTGTGTGTTTATTGTGTGGTTAGTAGGCTTCTAGCATCTGTTTATGACTGCAAGGATTATCACCACGCTGTGGTGTGACATTAGCTGTGTAGAGTGACTCTGACACCTCCGACTACGAGTTACTCAGTCTCCATTCACTTTCAGCCAAACTTCATCTAATGAGACATGGCTGTGGAAGTACTCTGAGGCTATTTACGGTATGCACACACACACTCTTTCTTTCTCCTGTGCACATAGAAAAAGAGAGAGAGAAGATAGAGATGCAGTCAAAAGAAGTGATCACCAGCCTGTTGATCACAGTCAAAATGTTGATTCTTTATTCCTTTCAAAGTTTGATCTTCAAGAGCTGAAAATTACTTATGACTTTCTATTAATTCAAATTCTGTGGTTTTAAAAGGAGTTCTAGGCAGTCATGGAGTAGGCAAGTGCAATGCTAAGGGAGAACTTCTTCTTGCACTATGTTCAGAGTACAACCTTGTGATAACCAACACCCTATTTAAGCACAAGGACACAAACAAGAAGAGATGGATGCACCCAAGATCCAAGCACTGGCACTTGTTAGACTACATCATAGTAGGGCAGAGAGACATAAGGGATGTATTGGACACTAGAGCAATGAGAAGTGCAGACTGTGATACTGATCATGTTATGCTGAGATCTAGATTAAGGATTTGCAGAAGAAAACAGCACTACAGGATGGGTGCGAAGCCACCACGGAAGCTAAACACTAGTGCACTGAAAGGCCAAAAGAAGCAGGAAGAACTTACACAGGAAATGGATGAAAACTTGAAAGACTGGGACAGCAACAACTCAGAGAATGACATAGAAGAAAAATGGGCAACACTGAAGGATATGGTGTATCAGACTGCGAGTGATGTTTTAGGCCACCCTGAGAGGAAACATCAAGATTGATTTGACGAGCATGATGAACATCTGAAGAAACTACTAGAAGGGAGGAATACAGCTAGGCAGGAAAACCTACAGTGTAACACAAGGTCGAAGAAGAAATACTCAAAAGCTCAGAGTGAGTTACAGAAGTACACCAGAGAGATGAAGTCCAACTGGTGGGATGAAAAAGTGGAGGAACTTGAAACTGCAGCAGACATGAAGGACATGAAAACATTCTTCACAGGTTTGAGAGAAATCTATGGCCCTACACCAAGAGGATTGATCCAACTAAAGGCTATGGATGGTGAAATGGTTTTGCAGGAGAAAGACAACATCCTGGACAGATTTGCATATCACTTTGACCAATTACTAAACAACCCTGAAGATCTCGCTGAAGAGGCTAAAGAAGCTCTAGTGCAGCGATCAGTTGTATCAAGTCTGGATGAACCACCAAATCTTGATGAACTAATGGCAGCTATCAGGACAACACAGGTTGGTAAAGCTCCAGGAAGGGATGGAATTCAGCAGAAGTGTGGAAATTTGGTGGTGTTTAGCTGATCAACTGCCTGCACAAGCTCATCCAAGCGATATGGGATGCCCAGAAAGTACTTCAATACTGGAAGGATGCAAGTATTGTGCCTTTGTTCAAGAAAAGTGACAGTAAAGATTGTGGAAATTACAGTGGCATATCACTGCTAGCCACTGTATGTAAGATTCTCTCACGTGTACTACTGAACAGACTCAATGAACACATCTCGCAGAATGTACTACCAGAAACCCAGTGCGGCTTTAGAAGTAGAAGAAGCACAATGGACATGATTTTCTGCTTGAAACAGGTTCAAGAAAAGTGTATCGAACAGAACATGCCGCTTTAATGTAATCTTCATTAGCCACGGTTACATGGGCAAAATTTCTTCAATTTGATTACAATTCAGATCAGAACTTTACTGTTTACATGGATACTGATAAAGCTGATCCAATTAGGACATACGTTTCCATGTGTCACACATTTGAACAGACTAAATCATTTTGACGTGTGCACGTCCATATTTCGACATTCCGAAAATAGTAGAAGAAGAAGCAACTTCCGATTTAAACAAAACCAGCTTTGTGTCTTTCTCTTTTTGAAATGGACCTGTATTGTGTTATTCAAACTGTACTTTTGCTTCTGCTGGTCTCCGTAATGAAGCTACAAATACATACTTCTGCATATGGTGAACAGAGGGAGACAGTGGGACGATACAGACCAGTTTTGCTTTACTCCTGCTATGTGTTCAGCTAGCTGCTGTAAAGGCGGAAATACGTCACATCGACGTGTGGCTGACATACAGACATGCACAGTAAATATATTTTCCGCCCAACCTTCGGAATAAGTGTGTATATGTGCACCGATTGGATTAACAATCGACATAACCCACCCGTCTCAATCGGAATGAAATTTTGATCCAAATGAGTGTGATCGGGTCAGAATATTCAGATTGGCGTGTTTACATGAAGCATTTTTATTCCAATCAGGCTTTTAATCTGGTTACTTGTGTCCATGTAAACATGGCTATTGACTTCAGTAAAGCCTTCGATACTGTATCGTGACAAGCACTTTGGCAGGTACTCAAGAAATATGGCTGTGCAGAGAAGTTTGTCAACCTGATCGAGGCACTTCATACAGGTATGTAAGCAAACTTGGCAATGAGTGGTTCTGTGTCTAAAGACTTTTCAGTAAGCAACGGAGTGAAACAAGGGTGTGTGCTGGCACCTACATTCTTCTCGCTATATCTGGCAGCCACGCTTGAGGTGGCCTTCAGAGACACTTCAGAAGGAGTATACATTCAAACAAGGAAAGAAGCAGACTTGTTCAGTGTGGCACTGTTTAAAGCCAAGAGTAAGACATCGATAAAGGCAGTAAGAGAAATGCTCTTTGCCGATGACAGTGCTCTAGTTGCACACAGTGCGAAAGATATGCAGTCTTTAGTGGAGAAATCTGCAAGAGCAGTTAGCCAATTTAGCCTCCAAATCAACATCAAGAAGACAGAGTGCCTTTATCAACCACCAAAGTTCCATTTATCAACATCACTACCAGAAGAGATCAGCATTGGTACAGAGCCACTAGGCAAGTGTAAGACTTTCAAGTATCTCGGGAGTACTGTTTCAGAGAATGCTAGGCTGGAAGATGAACTGTTTCTCAGAATAGGAACAGCGAGTGCTTTGTTTGGAAACTTGAGGGAGAGACTGTGGAACAATTGACATGTGTCTAAAAAAAAACACAACTTAACTCAAACAACAAAATGGTAAACTAAGATACTAACCAGAGAGAAGTGGGGTGAATGGCAGGAATGATGAGCATAACAAGGATTTAGATCTCGGTGGGGAAACTGAGGAATGAGGGAGGCTATATACTAATGAAGGGAAATGAAGAACAGCTGGTGAGCATTAAGAAATGAAATGTAAATAGCAAATCAAAACAGTGAACCGGAAGGAAGACCACAACAATAAGATTACAGGAAATGAACAGGAGTGATTTCAAAATATTTCACACAGAACTAGGAATAACTAAGCAGCAAGAACAACAACGAGGATAGTAATCACAAACAAGAATAAATAAACACACAAAAAATGCTGGGTATGGCTGAAAGCCAAGCCCAGACACTACAGTGCTCCCCCTTAAGGGGTGGATCCCAGATGCCCCTAAACAAAACAAGTCCATCCCAGCCAGGGTGAAAGGTGGGGGAAACTAGGACTGGAGGTCTAGATCCCCCCCCCCCCCCCCTACACATAGTTGGGGCAGAGTAGGGGAAAAACAGTGTTGGGATGTCAACCAAAGTCTACAGCCTGCCCAGTGGGAAAATACAGTGTGTCGGGTCGAAATCCCAGACCAATTGAGCCAGGGAGCGGGACCACCTGGGGGGCCGACCGAAGTCCAAAACTGGCTTGGCTGAGGAAAAGGAACCCCCAGAAGGCCCACCAGAGTCCATGATCAGCTGACCAGGAGATGACTCGGGCAAGAGACCAGAGACGTGGCCCTCCTCAGACGGAAGCGGTGAGACATGGACTTCCTCGAGTGAGGATGATGTTTCATGGACCAGCTCAAGTGAGGATGATCAAGCGTGGACCACCTTGTACAAAGATGATGGAGTGTCGACCACCTCAAGCGAGGATGATGAAGCGTGGACAACCTCGGATGAGGACCCAGACAGAACCATCTTGGACGAGGAACCAGACAAGATCACCTTGATCGAGGACCCAGACGAGACCACCTCGAATGAGAAACCAGGCGAAACCACCTCAAAGGAGGAACCAGACAAGACCACCTCAGATGAAGGAGAAAACTCAGAGGTTGGCAAGGTGGTACCAATATTGACAGCAGCAGAGACAGGTGGCAAGGGGTCAGCAACACATGGTTGCTGGAAGTGAAACCCCTCACCCGGAGCAAGGCAAAATGAACTAAGTAATGGTGTTAAAAACTGAAAAAATACTTGCCTTGCTCCTACTCTGCTACCGATGGAGACCCAGGTCGGACTGCAGCAGACGAGATGACCTTGGGCGGAGCTACTGGAGAGGCAACCTCGGGTGGAGCTGCTGAAGAGGCGACCTTGGGAAAAGTTGCTGGAGAGATGACCTCAGGGGAAGCTCGCAGAGCAGCCAATGAGATCTGGAGAGAAGCAGCCGATGAGATCTGAAGAGGAGCATGTACTGGAGAGTAGACCATCACCATCTGTGGTGTGGGAGCAGAGGAGGAGACTATCATCTCCAGCATGGAAGCAGAGGAGGAGATGACCTAAGGCTGTGGGGGAAACACAGAGACTGGTGATGGGAGACAAATGAAGACGGCAGCAGAAACAGGTGGCAGGGGCTCAGTAAAGCTGGATTCATGCTGCATCTCTGCTGTCCGCATACGTGTAACCGGAAACCTTGTGTGATGAAATTTACATCATCTCCACTCCAGTAGTGTCCGAAGTGCTCGACCGCAAACAACTGTGAGCAGCCCAAATTTTGTGACTGCGCCGCCTGCCCACAACCTGAACATGTTGAAAAGTGCATGAGCAAGACTGAACGTCCCATTCACGAGGTGGCTATATCGACACAGCATACCTAGACAAAGTAGACGAAGAAGACAACGAGGAAGCAGAAAACGAGAATAAACATACATGAATCATACATACATACTTCAGCAGCAGCAGCATCTTGGTGGAAAAGGAGTGAAAACCGGGAAGTCAAGCAGCAGAAAGCAAGCAGCGTTTCTTCGTTGGCGAAAATCCTGTCGCATCAGCACATTGGCACTGCCTATAGGGTGGGAGTGAAACTACAAATGATGGTTGTGCATATGCGTCAACCACTTGGCCTGGGTAGATGAAAAAAGTGGGCATGTACTGCGCCGCGTGTGTGCCAGGCTTGTCTAAAGCGCATGCGGACCGAAGCGGACTAGAGGGGAAATGCAGCATGAATAAGGCTTAACCGTAGGCAACTGCCACTGAGACCCCTCACCTGGAACAAGACAAGACACCCTCAACACAGGAGTTAAAAAAGGAAAGGGTACTTGACTTGTCCCCCCTGCTCTTCTGTCACTGAAGCTGCTGGTGGCCCAGATGAGTCCCTCGGGTTGGCTGCGGAGATCACCCGGGAGGCAGTGGCGAGGAAGTGGCATGGAGTGAGCACCAGAACTGGAGAGTAGTGAGGTGCTGATGCTGGAACCAGGGGCCACTCAGTTGCCGACACTGGTTCCATGATGCAGCGGCATGGAGATGCTGGAGCTCGGACGTGACAGGGTGTGGGTGTTGAAACCTGGGGGCACTTGGTCGCCGGCATGGGTTCCCCCGCTCAGGTGCTCAGGGTAATCACCGGTGGAGGAGCTGGAGAGACTGGCAATGGTGAGGTCGAGTCAGTTACCGCTGTTTCCACCATGGTGATCACCAGAGCAGAGACAGAAGTGGAATACTGAGAGGAGTGGTATTTTCCAGAGCCTTCTCTCCACCTAGGACCCCCGAATGCCAAGCTTTCATTTTATTTTTTTATTCCTTTATCGACCAATGTTCAAAAAAAATAAGTTTGCCATTGGCCAACTGATTATTTTTGATTTGATATCGGCCAGTTGTTTTGGTAATGGATAAGGAATTTGCATTATTAAAAAACTAGTTTGAAATACTTTAAAATGGTTCAGTCCCGGATGCTATCTGAATTTGCAGCTGTAGTCTACTGTTGTCTGTTTCAGGGCAAAATCAACGCCACACAATTGGGACACACCAGAAAAATACTGACCGTGCCGATATCTTATTTGCTGATAGCGGATATCAGTCAATAAGGTAAAATATCTGACGATACCGATGTTAAATCAGTATATTGGTGCATCCCTACATTTTAGCCTACCTCATGTACCCACAATGAAGCAGTAAATTTTGCACCAAATCAAAGTAGTATTCAGTTGTCACTTATATACAAATGACCTGTCAAGATCAGTTTACAGTTTTTTTAAACATGATGCAAGCCGAATAATAAATCGAACTGCCGAACTAATGGAAAATAAACTCTGAACAAGAAAAAATATTCAAGCACTAAAAGACACTAATTATGATGCCTTACTTGAGTACTTTTATAAATAAAAGCAATGTGAAAATCCATTTCTCCACCAAGGTAGGCTAAGAAGAACATTTTCTGCATTTTACTGTTTTAAAGTAAGCATATTCTTTAAGGTAATTAACATTTTTTTCATCAGTAACTGAAATAATAAAAGCAGGGGTGTCCTGTGAACTCAATAGACAGCTGCACTGTATGGCAACCACACATCCAGTCAATATAAAGTTTCATTGGTCATAGGTATAGCGATAAATTAAATCACCCTTTATTGTCATTCAACTGTACAAGCAATCATGTACAGTAGAACGAGATTGTGTTTTACCTATCTACTGTGTTAATCACACACACCCCAAGTGTAGAATCAGCGGGCTGCTGCCATGCAAGGCGCCGCCACAGATTTCCCTCCTCCATTCCATTTTTGCTGAGCACCAAGCTGGACGGCAGGAAGTTCCACTTTTATATGGTCTTCGGCATGACCCGGCCGGGATTTGAACCCCTGCCTCCCGGGTGTGGGGCAGATGCTCTACCAACTGAGCCACCACTCCGGTGATACAGTGGGGCAAAAAAGTATTTAGTCAGTCACCAATTGTGCAAGTTCTCCCACTTAAAAGATGAGAGAGGTCTCCAATTTTCATCATAGGTATACCTCAACTATGAGAGACAAAATGAGAAAAAAAAAATCCAGAAAATCACATTGTCTGATTTTTAAAGAATTTATTTGCAAATTATGGTGGAAAATAAGTATTTGGTCACCTACAAACAAGCAAGATTTCTGGCTCTCACAGACCTGTAACTTCTTCTTTAAGAGGCTCCTCTGTCCTCCGCTCGTTACCTGTATTAATGGCACCTGTTTGAACTCATTATCAGTATAAAAGACACCTGTCCACAACCTCAAACAGTCAGACTCCAAACTCCACTATGGCCAAGACCAAAGAGCTGTCAAAGGACACCAGAAACAAAACTGTAGACCTGCACCAGGCTGGGAAGACTGAATCTGCAATAGGTAAGCAGCTTGGTGTGAAAAAAATCAACTGTGGGAGCAATTATTAGAGAATGGAAGACATACAAGACCACTGATAATCTCCCTCGATCTGGGGCTCCACGCAAGATCTCACCCCGTGGGGTCAAAATGATCACGAGAACGGTGAGCAAAAATCCCAGAACCACACGGGGGGACCTAGTGAATGACCTGCAGAGAGCTGGGACCAAAGTAACAAAGGCTACCATCAGTAACACACTACGCCGCCAGGGACTCAAATCCTGCAGTGCCAGACGTGTCCCCCTGCTTAAGCCAGTACATGTCCAGGCCCGTCTGAAGTTTGCTAGAGAGCATTTGGATGATCCAGAAGAGGACTGGGAGAATGTCATATGGTCAGATGAAACCAAAATAGAACTTTTTGGTAAAAACTCAACTTGCCGTGTTTGGAGGAGAAAGAACACCATACCTACTGTGAAGCATGGGGGTGGAAACATTGTGCTTTGGGGCTGTTTTTCTGCAAAGAGACCAGGACGACTGATCCGTGTAAAGGAAAGAATGAATGGGGCCATGTATCGTGAGATTTTGAGTGAAAACCTCCTTCCATCAGCAAGGGCATTGAAGATGAAACGTGGCTGGGTCTTTCAGCATGACAATGATCCCAAACATACCGCCCGGGCAACAAAGGAGTGGCTTCGTAAGAAGCATTTCAAGGTCCTGGAGTGGCCTAGCCAGTCTCCAGATCTCAACCCCATAGAAAATCTTTGGAGGGAGTTGAAAGTCTGTGTTGCTCAGTGACAGCCCCAAAACATCACTGCTCTAGAGGAGATCTGCATGGAGGAATGGGCCAAAAATACCAGCAACAGTGTGTGAAAACCTTGTGAAGACTTACAGAAAACGTTTGACCTCTGTCATTGCCGACAAAGGGTATATAACAAAGTATTGAGATGAACTTTTGTTATTGACCAAATACTTATTTTTCACCATAATTTGCAAATAAATTCTTTAAAAATCAGACAATGTGATTTTCTGGATTTTTTTTTCTCATTTTGTCTCTCATAGTTGAGGTATACCTGTGATGAAAATTGGAGACATCTCTCATCTTTTAAGTGGGAGAATGTGCACAATTGGTGGCTGACTAAATAGTTTTTTACTCCACTGTACATCTAGTACCAAGTTTTCTGTGACACAACAACCACAAATTTTGCAACAACTAAAGATCTTTATAGTCAGCCAAGGGTTACAAAAAAGTGAACTACAACAAACTATTGATCGGTCTCCAACTCTTGCTCTAAAAGCTGTTTCTCACTTCGGCAATACAAAAATCCACCTGCAACTTTTTCGTGCACACATCAGTTGCTCACAAAAGTTTAGTGTCCAATTTTCAGTGTAAAGAGTGCAAAAGTGTAACTTCTCATTATGAGGTATATTGTGGGAATAAGCCCAGTAAGTTTAATAAAAATTCATATTATGCACAGTGATACACAAAATGCTGAAAATGCCTGAAATGAGGCTCTCCTTCATGTTTGAAAGTGGATCTATAAAATACTTCAAATTATAGGTAATGTGCTATCTATTGAATGAATAAAAAAGATCTTTTCATCATTTCATTAGAAGCACTCAGCAGCAGATGAATTTGATCTCTTAGTCTTATATCTCCTTTGGTTTGTATTTTTTAGTCTGACAGCACTGTGTCTATTTTCGGACAATGAGCTCATACAACCTCTTCAACGTCTTTCCTAATCTGTACCTCCAGCACCAGCCCATGCACTCTCCCATGAGATGTCTAGCCCAATAATGGGTGTTCACGGCTGGGCAGGACCTGCAGGGATAGTTGGCCTCTCTATGGGGCTCTTAGATGCCAGAACCAGCATTAAGGGAAGAGAAGTGAATAATTTAGAAACATCATTTCTGTGGAATGTTAAATATTAAAATGTCTCTCAGATGTAACTGTGCAGTGTGAATGTACATGCACATGGTCATATTTGTGCACTTATGGGTGGAAGATGGACACAGGAGAGGTGACGTTATTTAAGTCTATAGTGCTCTAGTGAGGCAAGAAGAAGTGAGAGACAAAGGTTAAGAGGAAAAAGTCTATGAAAGAATGAAAGAAATTTTGAATGAAGATGAAGATTAAAGAGAATCCGATGATTCTGGAGTTCACGTGGATTTTGTGTTAAAGGTCCTATTTACCGCACTTTTCCCACATGTTGATCATTCCCATAGGTTTTAATGTTATGTTTGTGATATACTGTGGCCTAATTTGTTTTAATTATTTAATTATTGCAGCATCATTGTGAATCATCTTTTGTAGCCTTCCTCAAAATGGCTAGTTTTAGTGCCATCCATCCATCCATCTTCTACCGCTTTTCCGGAGGTCCGGGTCGCGGAGGCAGCAGTTCAAGCAGAGAAGCCCAGACTTCCCTCTCCCCAGCCACCTGCTCCAGCTCTTCAGAGGGGATACCAAGGCGTTCCCAGACTAGCTGGGAGACATAGTCTCTCCACCGAGTCCTGGGTCTGCCCCGGGGTCTCCTCCCAGTGGGACGTGCCTGAAACACCTCAAGTGGGAGGCGTCCAGGAGGCATCCTAATCAGATGCCCATACCACCTCAACTGACTCCTTTCAATGTGGAGGAGCAGCGGTTCTACTCTGAGCCTCTCCCGGATGACTGAGCTCCTCACCCTATCTCTGAGGGTGAGTCCAGCAATCCTACGGAGAAAGCTCATTTCAGCCGCTTGTATCCGCGATCTCGTTCTTTCGGTCATTACCCAAAGCTCGTGACCATAGGTGAGAGTAGGAACGTAGATTGACTGGTAAATTGACAGCTTTGCCTTAGAACTAAGCTCCCTCTTCACCACAACAGACCGGTACAACGTCCGCATCACTGCAGATGCTGCTCCAATCCGTCTGTCGATCTCTCGCTCCATTTTCCCCTCACTCGTGAACAAGACCCCAAGATACTTAAACTCCTCCACTTGGGGCAGGAGCCTGTCCCCAACCCGGAGAGGACAATCCACCTTTTTCCGGCTGAGGACCATGGACTCGGACTTGGAGGTGCTGATTCTCATCCCAGCCGCTTCACACTCAGCGGCAAACCGTCCCAGCAAGAGCTGTAGGTCATTGCTGGATGAAGCCAACAGGACAACATCATCTGCAAACAACAGAGATGAGATCCTGTGGTCACCAAGCATGACACCCTCCATTCCCTGGCTGCGCCTAGAAATCCTGTCCATAAAAATTATGAACAGGACCGGTGACAAAGGGCAGCCCTGGCGGAGTCCAACTCTCACTGGGAATGACTCCGACCGAGTGTTGGCGATACGAACTAAACTCTCACAACGGTCGTACAGAGACCGAATAGCTCGTAACAACAAGCCCGATACCCCATACTCCTGAAGCACCCCCCACAAAAATCCACGAGGGACGCGGTCAAATGCCTTCTCCAAGTCCACAAAACACATGTAAACTGGTTGGGCAAACTCCCACGAACCCTCAAGAATTCTCGAGAGGGTAAAGAGCTGGTCCGATGTGCCACGGCCAGGACGAAAACCACATTGCTCCTCCTGAATCCGAGGTTCGACCAACGGCCGGACTCTCCTCTCCAGTACCTTGGCATAGACCTTCCCAGGGAGGCTGAGGAGTGTGATCCCTCTAAAGTTGGAGCACACCCTCCGGTCCCCTTTTTTGAAGAGAGGAACCACCACCCCGGTTTGCCATGCCAAAGGCACTGCCCCCGACCTCCACGCAATGTTGCAGAGGCGTGTCAACCATGACAACCCAACAACATCCAGGGCCTTGAGGTACTCGGGGCGAATCTCGTCCACCCCTGGGGCCCGGCCACCAAGGAGATTTTTAACCACCTTGGCGACCTCAGCCCCTGTGATAGGCGAGTCATCCCCCTTGTCCCCAAACCCTGCTTCCTCTGTGGAAGGCGTATCAGTGGGATTGAGGAGATCCTCGAAGTATTCCTTCCACCGCCCGACGATATCCCCAGTTGAAGTCAACAGTGTCCCATCCGCACCATACACAGTGTGGACGGGGAGCTGCTTTCCCCTCCTGAGCCGCCGAACAGTTTGCCAGAATCTCTTTGAAGCCGACCGAAAGTCTTGTTCCATGGCCTCACCGAACTCCTCCCATACCCGGGTTTTTGCTTCAGCAACCACCCGAGCTGCACTCCGCTTGGCCTGCCGGTACACCTCAGCTGCTTCGGGAGTCCCACAAGCCAACCAAGCTTGATAGGACTCCTTCTTCAGCTTAATGGCCCCCCTCACCACTGGTGTCCACCACTTGGTTCGGGGGTTGCCACCACGAGATGCACCGACCACCTTGCGGCCGCAGCTCTGGGCCGCCGCTTCGACAACAGAGGTGGAGAACATGGCCCATTCAGACTCCATGTCTCCAGACTCCCTCGGAATGTGGTTGAAGTTCTTCCGGAGGTGGGAGTTGAAGACCTCCCGGACAGGGGCCTCAGCCAGACGCTCCCAGCACACCCTCACTATACGTTTGGGTCTACCAGGTCTGAATGGCTTCCTCCCCTGCCATCGGATCCAACTCACCACCAGGTGGTGATCAGTTGACAGCTCTGCACCTCTCTTTACTCGGGTGTCCAAGACATACGGTCGCAGGTCTGATGATACGATAACAAAATCGATCATCGACCTGCGGCCTAGGGTGTCCTGGTGCCAGGTGCACATATGGACACCCTTATGCTTGAACATGGTGTTCGTTATGGACAGACTGTGGTTAGCACAGAAGTCCAATAACTGAACACCACTCGGGTTCAGATCGGGCAGGCCGTTCCTCCCAATCACCCCCCTCCAAGTTTCACTGTCGTTGCCCACGTGCGCATTGAAGTCCCCCAGTAGGACAATGGAGTCTCCAGGAGGAGCACCCTCCAGCACCCCAGTCACAGACTCCAAAAAGGGTGGGTACTCTGAAACATCATTTGGTGCATAGGCACAAATGATGGTCAGGACCCGTTTCCCAACCCGAAGGCGCAGGGAAGCAACCCTTTCGTCCACCGGGGAAAACTCCAATATAGAGGCAGCAAGGTGGGGCGATACAAGAATACCTACCCCTGCTCGTCGCCTCTCGCCCGGGGCAACTCCAGAAAAGGCCAAGCTCCAGCCCCTCTCCAGGAGACTGGTTCCGGAACCGGAGCTGTGTGTTGAGGTGAGGCCGACTATATCTAGCCGGTATCGCTCAATCTCGTACACCAGCTCAGGCTCCTTCCCCACCAGAGAGGTGACATTCCACGTACCAAAAGCCAGTTTAGAAAGCTTGGGATCAGTCCGCCAAGGTCTCCGCCTTTGACTGCCACCTAATCCACATAGCACCGGACTTCCATGATCCCTCCTGCAGGTGGTGAACCTACTGGAGGGCGGACCCATGTAACTCCTTCGGGCTGAGCCCGGCCGGGTCCCATGGGTGGAAACCCGGCCACCAGACGCTAGCCTTCGAGCCCCTCCCCCAGGCCTGGCTCCAGGGTGGGGCCCCGGTAACCCCATACCGGGCGGGGTACACTGAATCCTTGATATACAATTCATGAGAGTCTGTTGGATCGTTCTTAGTCTGGCCCTTCACCCAGGACCAGTTTGTCTTGGGAGACCCTATCAGAGGCAAATTGCCCCGGACAACATAGCTCCTGGGATCACTAGTTTTAGTGCATGTCTCTTTAAATGGCCAAGAACCACAGTTAACCCCACTCCCCCTTACGTCACTATTGCTAATCTTAGCTGGCTAGCTCCTGTTACGACCCACTTTCTGGGCCAAGGCCAGAACCACCTTTCTCCCAGCCTGGGAACACCAAGTCCACCTCGACCTCACGTCAAGGTGAACCCATTCACTGCCACCCTTACCCACTGGCAAGGGAGACAAACACTAACATGGTCTCTTTTGCACACAGCAGGCAGACCTACACCTACATCCCAGGCTGGGATTCAAACCCATGACACTGTGATCTAAATTCTCCCGCTTCTACTAAGCCAAAGAGGAACTCCTCTCTTGCTCTCGGCTAGGAGTGGAGGTGTACCCTAACGGTGTCATGAACTGCACCACTGACTAATTCCCCATGGAGGGGTGCGTAACACTCCTCGCTCAGATAGAATAAATGACATAGTCACTGGTGGACAGAGTTGTGTAGTTTCAGTGGATGATAAGATATAACTGGTAAAATAAGAGCAGAAACATTTGCAAATGAATGAATGGCTAAACTCATTACAAACCAACTACTTTTTGTCACAGGACTGAGCACGGGTTGTTCCGGGCTCAGTCTCTTAATTTATTTCTGACTATTTTCTGTATTTTTTCCAAGCCTTGTGGTGTTTTCCTGTGTTTTTGATTTCTGCTTATTTATCATTCTATTTATTATTTATGTGTCAGTGTTGTTATCATGTTGTCTATTTATGTAGTTTAAGATTGTTGGCCTTTTCCTGTGACAGGGTCATTATTCCTTCCCTTCCAGTCATCCCCACTTTGTTATTTGCTCACTGCCTGCTCTCCTAGTCACCTCAGCTGCGAGTATTCTGTAATTAGGTCACCAGTCCGCTCCTGTTCCCCGCACCTGCTGCTCATTGTGCATCTCATTCTTCACTATTTAAGCCTGCCTGCTCATTTTGTCCTTGCGGCAATATTAGTTTTTCCTCTGGACAATTCCACTACCTTCGTAACCCTCATCTCCTCCAGAGCTAGGTGGTTCTGGATCACACCTTTCTGTAAGTGTTTCTTGTTTTGCATTTTTTTGTATTGTCTTCACCATTTTTGGACTTTGTTATTTTTGTTAATAAATGTCACAAATACAATTTAGTGCCTGGGTCTGTCTCTCTGCCCCGTAGGGGCGTACATGACAGAATGTTGCCACCAGTTAAAAGACCCAGCTGTTGTATTTGTACATTTTTTCCGTTTTTTTTTTTTTTTTTATTTAAGTTTTTGTAAAGGGTATACAGGTCATTACAGCATTGCATTGTTTACATTTTCATCACATGTTCCCTTATTTTTTGCTATTTGACAACATTGGTAGGATAGTTATTACAACAACCCCCCCTTTTTTTAAGTGAAAGAAAAAGTGAAGTTAAGGAGAATTAAATAAAAAAACAGAACAGCAAAAAACAAACAAACAGAAAATTAAGTAATTAAAAGTAAAAGAGCAACTGAGTAGCATTGGAACAAAGAGCGGGACCATTATTGAAATGGTATTTGTCAAAGATTAGTTCTAATGGAAGACACATATGCGATCCAGGGTTGCCAAAAGTTCATGAACCCATCCATGTCCTGTCTCAGTGCGAATGTCAACTTTTCCATCGAGTAAATGTCTTGAATCACGTTAATCCAATCTTCAGGTGTAGGACAGTCCTTCAGCATCCATTTTTTAGTTAGGGCTTTTTTACTTGCCAATATTAAAACATTGAATAAGTATTTATCTCCTCGTCTTTCCAGTGAGTCCGGTAATAAACCCAAATACAAAGTTACAAAAGAAAAGGGAACTGTTATTTTGAATATTTTCCCCAATATTGTCTGTACGTTGGACCAATATTGGTGAATAACTGGGCATGACCAAAACACATGAAAATGATTTGCAGTCTTTTCACCACACAAGCGCCAACAGTTCAATCCCTTATGGGTAAATTTGTTTTGTGCAGGTGTTCTGAAAAATCTTACCAAGTTTTCCATCCATATTCTCTCCACTGCAGGGATGAGGTACTTTTCCATTGCTGTTTATTTAGCTTTTCCCATATTTCCAATTGTAAAGTGAAATTCCCCTCTTTTTCCCATCTCTCTTTTATATACGATGTGTTGTCTCCTTTTAAGTCTTGAAGACCTTGGTATATTTTAGAAATGTATCTGATCCCTGGGATCCCTTTATATGCCATTAAGAAGACCTTCAGAACACCTGACTGGGCCCTTTCCAAATCCTCCTTTTTAAGTATATTGTTTATGTGGTGTCTAAGCTGAAAGAACCTGTATAGATCTTGATTTATTAGACCTTGTTTTTTCAAATCTTCAAAACTTCTTAAAGTTTGCCCCTTAAAAAAATCGTAATATTTTATCAGCCCTTTCTCTTTCCACTCTTTAAATCTAGTGTCTGTTTTATTGGGGGTAAAGTCTTGATCATAGGCAATCCATTGCAGAAGTCGATAGGGCTCTTTAGCTTGATTCTCTCTGACTATCTTAAACCAAATTTTTAGCGGGGTCTCTATCCACGGGTTAGTGTTATTCAGGAGTTTAGTTAAGGCATTGTTCCCTATTATCGCCTGTAGGGGGATGTCACTTGTTATTTGGCATTCCATCTCCTTCCATTGTGCAGTGTAGACTGGGTTACATATCTCTACTAAAGTTTTAATTTGTGCAGCTATAAAATAGTCCCTGATATTTGGCAGCGCGAGCCCACCTTTGTCTTTGTTTAGCTGTAGGGTTCTATATCTGATTCTAGGTCTCTTACCCTGCCATATGAATCTTGAGATCCTTCTGTCCAGTTCCTGCCATGTTTTTTTGGGAGGTTCTACCGGTATTGTTTGGAAAAGGTATAGAAGACGTGGAAGTATATTCATTTTGACTGCTTCAATTCTTTGTGCGGTACCTAAGAATGGTATCATATTCCATCTTGCTAGGTCAGATTTTATTTTTGTCACCAGTGGATCATAGTTTAGTGTTATAATTTTGTCGAGTTGTTTCGGGATATTGACCCCCAGATATTTCATAGAATCCAACTCCCAGTTAGTTTTGAGTTCATTTAGTGAAAAATGATTTGGGTCATAGTTGAATGTTAAAACTTGGGTTTTATGCATGTTTAATTTGTACCCTGATAAATCTCCATAGTCTGAAAAAACTGAGATTAGTTCTGGTAGAGAAGTGTCTGGCTGCCCTAGGTATATTAAAATGTCATCAGCAAAGAGTGCTATTTTATGTTCTTTCTGACCAAGTGTAATACCTTGAATTTCTTGATTTTGTCTTATCCATTGGCTCAGAGGTTCTATGAAGATTGCAAAGAGCAGTGGAGACAGGGGGCAGCCTTGACGACATCCTCTTTCCAGCTCAAAAGATGATGATAAATTACCGTTAATCCTTATTTTAGCTGTTGGTTTTTTATATAATGCCTGTATAGTTCTAATGAAGTTGTTATGAAAATTGAAACTGGATAAGATTTTATAGAGGAAAGACCAGTCAACCGAATCGAATGCTTTTTCAGCATCTAATCCCAATATGACTGCATTTAAGTTATATTTTTTTATATGATGAATTATGTGTAAAGTGCGTCGAATGTTGTCTTGTGTCTGTCTTTGTCTTATAAAACCTGTTTGGTCTAAGTGAATTAAGTCTGTCAGTATGTTTTCTAACCTTTTGGCAAGGATAGTGGTAAAAAGCTTATAGTCCTGATTTAATACACTGATTGGTCTGTAGTTGGAGCAATCTAGTTTATCCTTTTCAGGTTTAGGTATGACTGCAATGACCCCTTCTCTCCAGGAGGGGGGGATTTCCCCTGTGTGGAGGACATAGTTAAATGTTTTCAGGAGGAGAGGAGATAGTTGCTGTTTAAAGGTTTTGTACCATTCTGCTGTGTAGCCATCTGCTCCTGGGGATTTGTTAGCTTTATTTCATAATTGCTTTTTCCAATTCTTTAGGTTGTATTTCTGACAGTAGGGTTTTATTTTGTGATTCCGTAAGTTGGGGAAGGTTTAATGTGTTTAGGAATGTCTCGGATGCGTTTTTATGTTTTTTGTGGGAGTATAAGTTCTTGTAGTAATTCTCGAAGCTTTTAAGAATATCCTGAATTCTGAATTTTATTTCCTTTGATACTGGGTCTCTGATTTTGTAGATTGCTCTTTCCGTTTGTTGTTTCCTCAATTTATAGGCTAGTAATTTTGCCGATTTACTGCCTGCTTCATAGTGTTTTTGTTTCAGAAATGTAAGTTTCTTCTGGATTTCTATTGTGTAGATCTCATTTATTTGATTTTTAATTTCTTTGATCTTGAGCGAGCCATTAGAATGAGTGTTATCTTTGTGTTCTTTTTCTAGGTTCTTGAGCTCTGACTCTAGTGTGGTTAGTTTTTCTTGTCTCAGTCTCTTTTGGGTTGCCAGTTTTGCAATAATTTTTCCCCTTATTACAGCTTTGCACGCATCCCACAGTATTAAAGGGGATACTTCTCCATTATCGTTTTCTTCCAAATATCTGAGAATATCTGATTCCAATTCATCTTTCAGTGGCCCTTTGAGGACACTTGAATTCAACCTCCAGGAAAATGTATTATTTGTGTATTTTTGGATGTTTAAATCCATATAGATCGGACTGTGGTCGGAGAGATCCATCAGTCCTATTTTACATGTTTTTACTCTTCCAATGTCTCTACTAAACATAAAAAAGTAATCAATCCTTGAGTAAGATGAATGTGGCATTGAATAAAAAGTATAATCTTTTACATTGGGGTTGAATTCCCTCCATACGTCACAGATTCCCATTTCTTTTAGTAGCATCCGAGTATTCCTATTTTGGGTGTTATTTTGATGTGAAGAATTACCTGTTGCATCCCAGTATGGATTCAGTCTTAGATTGAAGTCTCCACCACATATCACTAAACCTTGGGCTTTAGTTATCATTAGGTCGAATACATTTTTATAAAATTTCCATTTAGCCCCTGGTGGTGCATATATATTCAGCAGGGTGATATCTTCTCCCTCTAGCCGCCCAATTACCAAACTGTACCTCCCTTCTTTATCTTTGTGTTCTGATTTTTTTTCAAATGTAATTTTGGTTGATATCAATGTTGCTACTCCCCTCCTCCTACCTGATTTATATGAAGATGAAGAGATCATTTTAAACCCTTGTCTACTGAGTTTAGTGTGTTCCATGTCTGTTAGGTGGGTTTCTTGTAAAAATACTATTTCTGCTTTGTCTTTTTTCATTTTGCGTAGAATCTTGGATCTTTTAACTGGATTCAGGATCCCTTTCACATTATATGAGGCTATTTTGGTTACACCCTGTTTCTCCATTGTATTTTCTTATTTAGTATAACAGTGTGGTGGCCCTCTTTTTTGCTATTCAGAAACTGAAAGATCATTAAGAACATAAAAAACATTAAGTACATAATGAACGAAACTTTAAAACAAAAAACTGTCAAAAAAACTTCCTGAGCTGGGGTCTCTTTAAAGACCCTGTAAGAGCCCTGATGGAGTATGGGCTCTGAGGGAAATTCCTCAAACTCTGTTACGTGCTGAGGGCCCTCTCTTACCCCTGTAAGTTGTCCCATGTTTTTAACGTGAATTTCAGATCCCAATCCGAATTTGTAATGATTTTTTTTTTTTTTTTTTATGCCTATACTCTATGAGCTTGTGTGCACCCTCCCACCCCCATCACAGCAAACATTCACTCTAATACAGTATTTGTTAGTGTGGGGAGAACATGTGGGTCATTGTTACATTTCTATTTTAACATGATTTTTTTTTTCCCCTTTAAATTAAGAAGACATTTGTTTCTAATGCTAAAACTGCTCCATGAAAGGTTTTACCACATGCTGATTCTGCATCTTCTTTAATGTTTGTTACCTTGTAGGAGGGGGGATGGAAGTGCAGAGTGACTGTAGAGAGGAAAAAAAAAACCAAAAAGGTCGCTATTCGGGACTTCCGGTTATGGCTGCCACGTAGGACGGACGTGTCTCGCTCTGCTCTGCTCCTGGAGAAAAAAAATCGGCAAATAACTCTCTCATTTGGGACAGAACGTATCCCAGCATTTGGACGAGGATATGTCGGCGAAGCCTAAGGCTGGAAAACCAGGAAAAGGAAAAAGCGAGCCGCCGAAACAGTCCAAATTAACGGACTTTCAGGTCTGTGACGCAGCAAACAAAACTCCATATATGGCGGAGGAGGCTGGCAACGGTGCGATGTCTGCGGGGGGAGGCGCAGATGCGCTGATGGCTGCCATGAGTTCAATGAGAGCGGACTTTTCCTCTAGATTTGATGGGATTATGACAGCGTTGGAAGGAATAAGAAAGGAATTGGGTGACTGTGTAGAACGAACGGCGCAGATGGAGCTCCGTCTCGCTAGTGCTGAAGATGACGTCACCCGTCTTCAATTAAAGGTGCGCACTTTGGAAAAAAAAAAAAATCTCTGGAAGATAATAATTTGGATTTGGAATCTCGGTCGAGACAGAATAATTTGAGGCTGGTGGGTCTTCCAGAGGAATCAGAAGGTCGGGACGTATGTTCCTTTCTGGAAAAGTGGATTCCGGAGGTGCTGGGCAGCGAGGAGTTGCAATCAGCAGTGGTTCTGGAAAAAGCACATCGTATTGGCCCACGGAGAGATAAGGGACCGCCGAGGACCTTAATTATGAAGTTTCTTAGCAACAGAGACAGGATGAAGATCTTCAACGCTGCACGTGCTAAAGGGGAGATTAAACACCAGGACCAGCAGGTGCGGTTCTACCCAGATTTGGCCACAGGAATCCAGCAATTGAGGAAGCAGTTTGATCCCGTACGTAAGGAGCTGCGCAACCTTGGGATTCGTCATGGTGTAATCTATCCTGCGAGACTGCTGACCACGTATGAGGGCAGAACCCACATCTTCAAGACCCCAGAGGAGGCACAGGAGTTAATCAAGAAGATCAAAGAAGAAGAAGAGACTGGTGGGAGCTAAGCATGAACAAAATATAAGGTAGAATAATTAAGCATTTGCACAGGCATCTGACTGACTTGAAGTAAATAGTAAGTTTACAAAATATAGATTGTATTATATATTAAAAAAACAAAACAAAAACAAAACAAACAACAAAAAAAAAAACTATGATGTACAAAGTTGTTAAAAATTTTGGAGTTAAGTTGGAAAACTACAGAGGAGAGTTAATGTTACGTCATTAAAAGCAGTAGAGTTAGGGTGATTGGGAGGATGAAGAAGGAGTGGCTTAGGCTGTTCCCCGTGGGTGTGGAACGGTCGATGGCTATATCGGGAGACAGAATTTTTCTTTTGATTTTGGGGGGTTTGCCACAAGTGTGGGAAGGGGAGATTTGTTTGTGTGTAGTTTGTAGGATGAATGTTCAACCACTCATGTTTTTGCTTCTCTGTATGAGCATGTTTACACTGCAAGGTAATCCCAAACTCTCTATTGATCATGGACCAAAGTGTTAATCTTAATTTAACTTCATGGAATTGCAGAGGTCTACAAAATTTAAAAAAACTTAAACAAGTTATGAATAAAATAAAGGACATGGGTTCAAGAATTGTGTTTTTACAAGAAACTCATCTGATAGAGGAGGATGTTAAAAGAATTAGGAGTAGATGGCAGGGAAGTGTATTCACCTCTTCATTTTCATCCCGAGCCAGGGGAGTTATGACTCTCATACATAAATCAGTTCCTTTTCAAGTGAAAAATGTAATTGGAGACAAATTTGGAAGATATGTAATCATTCAAGGTTCTTTGCTATTAGAAAATATAAATCTTGTGAACTTATATGGTCCCAATATAGATGATCAGAAGTTCTTTGCTAATTTATTTCTCATCTTATCATCACTTACAGGGCAACATATAATAGCAGGGGATTTTAATTGTACATTGAATCCAGGTGTGGATAGATCAACAGGACTGGATTGTACGCACATTGGATGTAGGATGACTATTAATCATTTTATGAAAGAATTGAGATTGTTAGATATATGGAGAGAAATGAAACCACAAGTTAAAGCCTATTCTTGTTATTCCAGTACCTACAAGACATTCTCACGTATTGATTATTTTTTGATTTCCACAGAATTAAGGTCCAAGATTCAAAACTGCTTTTATGATAACATCGTGATCTCTGATCATGCACCCTGTTGTCTAATATATGTAGATAAAAAATTGACAAAGCAATCAGGTAGATGGCAATTTCAGCATAAATGGCTTCAGGATGAGGAATTTGTCAAGTATATAGAAAAACAGACGAGTTCTTTGACATCAATACTACACAAACATCAGCATGTGTAAAGTGGGAGGCTTTCAAAGCTTTTATTAGGGGACATATTATTAGTTATACAGGATCAAAATCTAAGAAGACTCGAGAGGAGAGAGCTAAATTGGAACATAAAATAAAAAGTCTTCAGGAAAAAGTGTATGCAGGAAGTGACCCAAGGTTGGAGAATGAATTACTGATTTTGAGAGCTGAATACGACAAAAAATCAGCGAATAGAGCTGCCTCGAGTCTTCTAAGATTGAAACAATCTTTTTATGAACAAGGTGAAAAATCAGGAAAATTATTAGCATGGCAGATTAAACAATTGGAAATTAAAACACCAATTACCAGTATTATAAGTAACGGACAGGTAGTTATAGATCCTTTAGAAATTAATAGAGCCTTTAGAGATTACTATGAAAAATTATATGATACCAAAAATGAACCTGATTTAACAAAACTAAATGGGTTTTTGAACGAACTATCTATACCGTGTATTCCAAATGAAAACAGGGAGATATTGGAGTCTAAAATTAGTCAAGAAGAAGTTGGGCTAGCCATTGATAATATGAAATCAGGAAAAAGTGCAGGACCAGATGGTCTTCCAGTTGACCTTTATAAAAAATTTAAGAATAAATTAATAAAACCTTTTTTGGAAATGGTTTTAGAAGCATTTCAAAATAATAATTTACCATCATACATAAATAATGCCTTAATTATACTGCTGCCAAAACCAGGTAAGCCCTCTAATAAATGTGAAAATATGAGACCAATAAGCCTATTAAACGCCGACCTTAAGATAATCTGTAAAATTTTAGCAAGACGAATACAAGAAATTTTACCAAATATTATTAATCGAGATCAGAATGGCTTTATAAAGGGTAGACAAGGCTTCCATAATGTAAGAAGACTATTTAATATTATTTATTTTAATAAAGAAGCACCGGATACAGCTCTCCTATCACTGGACGCCGAAAAGGCCTTTGATAGAGTTGAATGGCCCTTTCTTTTTGAAGTCCTACAAAGGTTTGGACTTGGAAATAATTTCATAAAATGGGTTCAAATAATATACAATAATGCTACAGCAGAAATCCTAACAAATAACAATATTTCAAAACCAATAAAAATCAATAGAGGATGTCGACAAGGCTGTCCACTTTCACCTTTACTGTTTACTATGGCAATTGAACCTTTAGCGATAGCGATACGTTTACATTCACAAATATATGGAATTAAAGTTGGACCAACAGAACATAAAATCTCCCTGTACGCCGATGATATAATTTTGTTTATGTCGAATCTAAAAAAATCAATTCCAACCTTGTTGAATTTAATAAAGAATTTTGGGGAAATATCAGGATATAAAATAAATAAAACTAAATCTTCAATATTAATGCTAAATGAGACCCAGAGAAATTACCCAGCCCCTGAGGTAAATCAATTCAATGTTGTAAATCAGTTTAAATATTTAGGAATCCATATTATGCCTAAGCTAGAATCAGTCGCCAGTGTCAACTATGAAGCCTTAATGTCAGATATCAATGAGTTAACTCAGAGATGGATGTCACTACCAATGTCGATGATCGGGAGAATCAATATACTTAAAAGTAATATTTTACCTAAAATACTTTATTTATTTCAATACATTCCCTTATCACCACCTTTAGATCTATTCTCAAGAATAAAAAAAAAGTTAGTGGAATTTATATGGAACAACAGGAGGGCTAGATTACGTTTGTCTTTATTATATTTACCATTTGATCGTGGAGGTCTGAAATGTCCAAATTTTATGTTGTATTATTGGTCGGCACAACTGAGGTCTATGACATATTATTTTTCATCAAATGATCTCCCTCACTGGACTGAAATGGAATCATACAATTTACCTTTACCTCTTCCCATATTCATATACTCAGATTCGGCAAAAAAATTACAAAAACAAGTTAAAAATCCATTTGTAAAGCATATGATCAAAATATGGTGTGAAGCTAAAAACTATTTAAAAGAACCACAGTTATTGTCACAATTTAGTCCAATATGGGGTAATCAATATTTTAAACCAGGGAGAGCGGACGCTGTATTTAAAGTATGGAATTTAAAAGGGATACAAAAGATTCAGGATTTATATTTGCCATGTGCAGACAACATAATGTCTTTTGAAGAGCTGAGGATCAAATTTAATCTCAATAGAACACATTTTTTTAAATATCTTCAACTTAGAAACTTTATTCGATCAAATCAAAATAAAGCTCTCACTCGACCTATTTATTCATCCTTGGAAAAAATGATGATGAAAGATAGTAAAAGAAAGGGTATTATTTCAGAGTTTTATAACTCATTGACACTATCTTCAAGTGAAAATTCACTGAAAAGATTAAACTACTGGAAAGAAGATCTGCAAATTGAAATTTCAGAGGAACAATGGGAATTGGCTTGTACAGAAGCTCAAACCAAATCAATAAATGCACACCTTAAATTGATACATTTCAAATGGTTAATGCGGATGTATGTTACACCGGAGGAGTTAAATAGATATAACAAAAATATACCAGATACATGCACAAAATGCATGGAAAGTAAAGGAACCCTATTTCATTGTTTATGGGAATGTAGATTAATAAAAATGTTTTGGGAAGAGGTGAGGGTAACAATTGAAAAAATAATTTCAAAACAAATCATATTGAATCCTAAACTGTTTTTGTTGGGTCTGTACCCAGAAAAGCATAATTTTAATAAAAGTGAAAGAACATTCATAGACCTCAGTTTGCTTAATGCCAAAAAATGTATTGCACTATTATGGAAAAAGACTCATAGACCAGATGTGACTCAGTGGTTAAGACAGATGTTAACAAACCTTCCATTAGAAAGAATAACATATATACTGAAATCAAAGGAAATTGTGTTTGAGAATATATGGAGACCTTTTATTGATTATGTAAAAAATTTAAACATAACTCTTGAAGAAGAAGGTGAATGATGTGTGTGGACCTTGTAAATTCCAAACTGGTGAACATAATATGTATACTTATGTATTGGATTGTCTAGACTAAACAGAGGAGCATTGTTGAAGACTTGATTTTGTTGGTGGTTGTTGGTGTTTTTAGTGCATTTTTTTTTTTGTAGTACTTTAGTGTTAGTGTTTGATTGTTTGTATCATGTTTGTTAAAAAAAAAAAAAAAGGTTCAATAAAGATATTGTGGAAAAAAAAAAAAAGGTCGCTATTCCTTTCTGGTACTGGAAAGCTTATCTTTGTAGCTCTGGGGCTGGGTGTTCCCGCTGCTGGCCCGTGTATTTTGAAGGTCTCTGAGTGGACCACGTTTGAGCTCTGATTTTCACGCTCAGATCCGCTGCGGGTTTAAACACCGTGACCGGGAGTCCTCTTCTTGCCATGTCAGATGTTGCTTCTTCCGCTGAATTGTAGAGACATGACTCTTCCCCGTAAAAGACCCTTAGCTTCGCCGGAAATGGCGTCTGAAAGCGTAGATTCTTTTCCCGTAAAACCTTTTTGGCGTCGTTATATTCCCGTCGCTTTTTAAGAACTTCAGGGGCATAATCGTGTTCCACGAAGACTTTTCTTTCTTGATGCATAAATCCTTTCTTCTGCCAAGCCCGTCTTACAACTTCTTGTTTTATTTTGAAGTCGGAGAATCTTACCAACACTAAACGTGGGGGCGCTTCCGGGGCTGGCTTTGCGGCTAATGTGCGATGTGCCTTTTCTATCTTCAAATCGGTGGTTTGTGGAATATCCAACTTCTCTCTCAATAAGGATTCCACGCATTCTGCCACTGTGTTGAAAATTTTTTCCGTTTTTGACCTTTTTCTCCACTCACCTGTCTATTGGAGCTAATCATGTCCCCAGCTCGCCGACCTTGCTTAATCAAAGGAGGATTGGCAGCAGGGTCTCCAACTATGAAGGAAGAATGGGCGGCGGACTTCATCCAAAACTTTGTGGATGTTATGATTTTTAGCTTACAGCTCACGTGCAGAGTGCAACAACAACGAAACAACCACACCGGAGAACATGTTTGAGGGTTTTTATTAATTTCAAAAGAAAACTCGAACTCTGCTACAGAAAACATCACTCGCCAGAGAAAGGAGTCCTGTGGAGAGATGAACGAGAGCAGTGTGAGGAGAAATGGAGAACAGGGAAATGGCTAGCCAAATTACCACTTACGTGAGTTGAACTACAACACCGGCTAGGACCCCAGTGGGGAGAGATGAACCAGCAGCGGGTCGTAGGGAGGAGTCACTGGTGATGCCTGACTGGGTAGAGAATAGCTGCTGAGGAGTGTGGATGGAGGGGCAGGTGAGCGCGCGCAGTCCTCGAAGACACACCCGCACCGATGGCAGCAACCTGAAAATAAGGAGAGCACACAGACGGTGAGTACAAACACTTCACCAACTTATAGAATAATAATTCCACCATGTCTACTGCGAGGCAGTATACCCAGACGAGCCAGCACTGAGGCGTTGACAATGTGGTCCTTATAAGCGCTGGCTGATGAGAGGCAACATGTGCGTCCACTCTCCCAGGCGTGCTGATTGCAGGAGAGGAGAGACACGGGAAGGAAGGGACGAGCGCTCAATGGACCATGACAGTGGATGAGGGTCTCGCCACCCGTGGACCCAAGAAGATGTGGGAATGCTTGTATGGAGCGGTGGGAATTCTGGAGGCACACTCTGGTCTATTGAACTATCCACGATACACAGAACTGCTGTCCACGGTCTGCGCTCTTCAGCGATCATTTCCTGGTTTAAAGATGGGAACGTTTCCAGCTGAGCCGAGGTGGAGGCGCTCTCCACAGCTGACGTCCTCCTCCCATCTCGCTTTGGCAGCTTTACCTCCAGCTCCAGGGTGTGCGTCGCTAGCTCCATGGCGGCGGCATCGTCCCGCTTCACACCGCCGGAGGAATATCCCCTGCCTCTTCAACAGCCATTTCCTTGACGCCAAAACAGAAGCCCCCCTCAGCAGTGCAGCCTTCCTCCCTCTTTTTTGTCTGAATCCGCAGCATACCCTGGGCCTGCAGCTGCTGTTCTCCACTCCATTATGGCGTCCTCTCTTGCTGCCAAGAGGTCTTCCTTTTGTTCCTTGGTGACGTCCACCTCCGTGACTTCATGGGCGGCCACCTTCACCATTGCCACGGAGAGGGATGACAATCCACCCACTGCAGCAGGCAAAATCCAACACTCTTCAATTTATGATATGTCTTGCCTGATTCCCAGTAGGGAGGCTCAGAACATGCAGTCCCCTGAGCTCTCCCCACCTGCTGCAGTAATTAAATCCTCATGTGCCCTCTCCGTGTCTCCTCCTCTCACCCCTGAGAGTCTTCCGGCCCCTGAACTGACCTGCCGGACGATGGAGGAGCCCACAGCGCTGGAGGACTCCATCCCAGCCCTGCAGTCCCACTATGGACAGAGGGAAGGTACTGAACCTGAGCTCATCACGGGGAGTCCAGCGCCAATGGTGAGCCAGACCCCAGCCACCACGCCGGAAAAGCCTCCTGCGTGGGTCACTCTGACTGGGGCCGAGAGGACTGTGAACACCATCATGCCCGCCTCCGCAGCGGAGTTCGAGGCCAAGCCCGAAGTGTCATCGTTGCCTGGATCGTCGGAGTCCTGGATGACGGTGGAGCTCAAGCTCAGGCAAGTGCTCTCTTTTGTTTTTCTCCTATCTATCCTAGAGCAATCTTGCCTGGCTCTTGGTGAGGGGAGCAGGGTGCAGCCGCCCGCTGCGCCTAAGCTCGCCTCGCCGGGCTCCGCCACTGCAGGTGACCCTTAGCTCCCTTCTCTCTGTGTTGTGTCTGAGCTTCCTCCCAGGGTCACCGGGAACGTTCCAGCCATGCCAGAAGTCTCCATGGGTCCAGGCTCGCCGCTCAAGGTCACCGGAGGTCCAGCTTCCCCTGCTGTTGAGGTTGTCACGGGTGCGCCGTCCCAGCCTGGGACCTCCGTGGGTGCAGCTCTTCCTCTGCCCAAGGCTGTCGTTTGGGTTCCGCCTCGGTCTGAGTCCCTGTGGGTGCTGCGTCCCAGTTGGCGATCCTCGTGGGTGCTGTGCCCCAGCATTAATCCTACGTGGGTGCTACGCTCCAGCTTGGGTCCACCATGGGCGCTACGCCCCAGCCTGGGGTCCGCTGAGGGTGCAGTGTTGGCTCAGCCCGGGCCCACCGAGGGTGCAGCATTGGCCCAGTCCGGGCCTGCCAAGGGTACCGCAGAGCTCCAGCCCGGAGCCACTGCGGTTGCCGCAGAGCTCCAATCCGGAGCCACCACGGGTGCTACATCATCTCAATCTGAGACTGCCAAGGGTGCTACTGGTCAGCCCGAGGACGTTGAGGCCTCTCCTCTTCTGTCAGACACTGTTGGGGTTCCTCTTCCTCTTCTGCCGGACACCGTCGGGGTCCCCCTTCCTCCTCCACCAGACGCTGTCGTGGTCCCCTTCCTCCGGCCCTGCTTCCCCTCATTGGGCCTTTCCATAGGGGAGCCACCTCCTGGGTCACTCCTTCGGTCCTGGTGGCTTAAGGACTCGGGCCGGCCACCTGAAAGACTGAGCTGTTGGGTCGGGTGGTCCTTATTCTCCAGCAGGCCACCCAACTCCTTCCACCTGGCCGTCCAGCTGGCCTGGGACTTCGGTCGGCCACCCGAAATGTCTGGGGGTCCCATGGCCTTGATGTAGGTCTGGAGTGGGCCCTGTGGTTTTGCTCCCTCCTTACCTGTTGCCCCCACCTCCCACCCAGGTTTATTTTTTGCTGTACCTTTTTTAGGAGGGGGGGGCTCCTTTTGGTGTTACCTTGGGGTGTCTGGGGTCCACCCCTTAAAGGGGAGGCTCTGTCACAGGACTAAGCACGAACTGTTTCGGGCTTGGTTTCTCAATTTTTTTCTATTTTCTGTATTTTTTCCAAGCCTTGTGGTGTTTTCCTGTGTTTTTGATTTCTGTTTATTTATCGTTCTATTTATTATTTATGTGTCAGTGTTGTTATCATGTCGTCTATTTATGTAGTTTAAGATTGTTGGCCTTTCCCCATGACAGGGTTATTATTCCTTCCCTTCCAGACATCCTCACTTTATTTGCTCACTGCCTGCTCTCCTAGTCACCTCAGCTGTGAGTATTCTGTAGTTAGGTCACCAGTCCGCTCCTGTTCCCCGCACCTGCTGCTCATTGTGCATCTCATTCTTCACTCTTTAAAGTGCTAATGACACATTTTTGACTTCATCTAATTTTTCAACACATAATACAATATGACAAAATAGGTTGGTCTGTGCAGTTCTAAGTCAAACAGGCTTTTTTTCACGCGAATATCCGACGTTTTCATGAGCGCCACGTCACCAATTACGTCGGTGGCTGGAAAACCCTGCTGCCATGTAGTCATGTCATCGGGAGAACACAGCGTTTGGCTGCCCATTGTACACACAGGATGGAAGCGGTTGAAAACATCCACGATGGTTCCAGCACATGTAGTCTGGAATTGGTTTGTGTTGTCCAATCTTCAGACGATTATAGTTTCGAAGAATGGGATAATAATGAAGAATCTGGGGGCATCAGACCGTATAGGTTTGAGCCGTGCCAAGCGGGCATTGTGCCAAGCCAGTCACACTCAGAGAGTGACGGGTAGAGAGGCACACATGCCCGCTGCAGCAGCAGCAACAAACACACGGCAGGGAAACACCAGTGTTATTCTTTTGTTACAGATATTGCAACAAATTATTTGTTCATAAATATAATTTATTTAAACCCGATTTTTCAATAAAATCATAGCAATATATTCTCTGTGGCTCAGGCATTGGGTTTATTATGGATTATATTTTGAGTTCTTGCTGTTTTTGTTTTGTACATGTGTTTTATGTGCGTTTTGAGCCATATCAGGTAGGCACTGTCCAAGTTTCGCCAGTCCAAACACACGCGCCCTCTCTCTTTGACAGTCAGCTGTTCATGGTTTGTGTGCATCATCTGCCGTGTTGTCAGCCAGTCAGTGTTGCCAGCGCTATCACGACGTGTTGGCCACTCCACACAGCCATGGTTCTGTTGCGCCCCTTGAAGCGATGTCGGCCCTGGGGTGCAACCGTGGTCAATACGTCTCCTCTCCATGTTCGCTGGGCGATGTCGGCCCCAAACGCCAATTGTAAGTGTTTCTGTTTATTTTTGTGGGTCTTCACCTTTTTGGGAACTGTTGTCATCATTCTTATGTTCAATACATGTGTTGTGGTGAATTCTGCGCCTAAATCCATTCATCATGACCCCCCATGTGCTTTTACACAGGGCAGGGAGAGGGAGGATGAAATAACGAGGATTTGTGGGCAGGGTTCACCACAGCACGTTTAATACAGAAAGAGACAATTCCCTGAAAGGTCAAGACGTACAAGAAACAGACACACTTACTGATGGCGTTCGGGGGCAGACAATGCCCAGCGAACAAAAGAGAGGAGACGTGTTTGCCACAGGTGCGCCCCAGAGCTGACATTGCTTGAAGGACGCACGAGATTCGTGGCAAACATGGAGTGACTAGCGCGTCGTGAAAGTGCTGAAAATACTGGCAGACAAACAGCACAGATGACAATACTATGGACCATCAGTGCATGACTGGCACGCACTGCTGGTGATGGTGTGATGGTGTGAAGCACCTGGGCGAGGACCAGGAAACATGATTAGCAGGAGTTTGAATCAGCTGGGGAGAATGATAGAGGGGACATGCCCGGACCGACGAGATGTCAGCATGGGATTACAGAAAGCAGGTCAAAGCTGCACGTAAATCCATTAATCCTTCCCCTCCTCGTGCGCTCCTCCTGCATAAAAGCGCACGAGGAGACTTAGTAACAGTTGGAGCTGAAGCATGTGATGTGGTCTTTCAGTTTGATGTTTATCTAAGCCTGCGAAACAAGAAACCAGAGAATCTGTGAGCTACAAAGCTGCTGTCATTCCAGTCAACAACACCGGAGTCTGTTCTCCCGCTTACGTCATGGGGGTGCCTTCCTTAATTTGGTGGGAGGCACCATAGTCCAGTCAGCGGCTGCTGTTTTTTGATGATAACTAGTTTATGCAGGTGCGGTTGTAAATGTCATATTGATCATCGACAATGACTTTTGGGTTTACACAACATCCTAAAAAATGTCAAAATCGTGTCATCAGCCCTTTAAGCCTGCCTGTTCATTTTGTCCTTGCAGCAATATTGGTTTTTCCTCTGGACAATTCCACTATTTTTGTAACCCTCATCTCCTCCAGAGCTAGGCAGCTCTGGATCGCACCTTTCTGTAAGTGTTTCTTGTTTTGCATTTTTACCTCCGCCAAGGAGGTTATGTTTTCATCGGCGTTGGTTTGTCTGTCTGTTTGTTAGCAAGATAACTCAAAAAGTTATGGATGGATTTTCATGAAATTTTCACAGATTGTCAGAAATGGGGTATCCTACAGATGATTAGATTTTGGTGGTGATCCGGATCACTGTCCAGAAGAAAACCGCCATTACGGAAAATGCAATTTTCCTGAATAACTACTGAACCACTAATCCTATCATTGTCAATCCAATTGCTAGTCATATGTTTTCATGGTCAACGAATCTGAAAACGTACACACAAACACTGTATGGGGGGAACTGTGGTGCTTGGCGGAGGTCTGCGCTCTCCGAGTGCTTTTCTAGTTTGTACTGTCTTCACCATTTTTGGACTTTATGCTATTTTTGTTAATAAACGTCACAAATACAATTCAGCGCCTAGGTCTGTCTCTCTGCCCCGTAAGGGCGTACATGACACTTATGTTTTTTCTAAAACAGTCAGTGTGTAATCAGCTATAAAGGATAAACATCAAAGTCTAAACCAAAATATAATAAACTAATACAAAACAATAACCAAAAACAAAAATACACCTCATGTCAAGTCAATCAATTTTCATTCCATGAAAATTTTATTTAATAATCAAAAATGATGAACAATAAAAACAAAAATCTATAAATATTAACAGAATAATACATCAAGTTCATCAGTTTTTGTTTTATCTGCTTTTTGAACAGTGATCCATTTTTGATTATAAGACGATCAATAGATAACAGTTTTCATCATGCAGTTGGATTTAAGATGTAGTAACTTTAAAAGATGCCCAATACAAGTATCTTCGTCATGATTCATACCCAAAACTAAAATTAAAGCACCAAGGTGCTGTGCCTAGGTGTCTGTGGGTATGGTAGCATGGGGGGAAGTTGTAAAAAAGTGGCAGCTCGACCTGTACTGGCCCGGGATAATTATTACATTACCTTTTGTCGGGCCTGCATTGACAGAAATGGTGAGTTAAAATTGTGTTTATTTTGAAAATAAAGCCTTATCTTGAAATTCTGGCAAATTAAAGGTCAAGAAAATACGGCGATACAATGATACTGTAAAGGGTAAAAGGAAAGGATGTGGAGGCGAGGCACGAGTGTAGGACGGCACAGAATCTTTATTAACTCTTTGAGTGTGTCTATCGCCGAATTGTGACATAACCCCTAGTGGTCAAGAGTGGTAAATATTTTTTGTCAATAAAATAGTTCAGATTTCCAAGGCTATAACTTGAAAGTGGTAAGAGATAATGGCTTACTGTCAATTAGAAAGCTGTAAAATATGATCCAAAGTTTCAGATAGGAATAAATTTATGCATCTAATTTGCATAATGTCGCGGCACCTCTTTAAATGCCATAACTCAGTCAAAACTGGACTTTGGACATATTTACACAAAGAATGGTTCAGTCGTTTGACACCGTTTTTTGTACAGAGGTACCTCATCATCTTCAGAGTATATGAACAAGAAATTAGTACAATATTAAAAAAAACACAGAAATTCCTCACTTACCAACGGCTAAGGGGACTCGCTCACTGCCGTGATCGCTGCGTTTTCACCCATTGTGGTCGTTATTTTGCATTCTGTCAGTCATTTATGCTCTCTACCACATCTACAAAGTCTTATGATTATCCCACATAAATTTCACTTGTATCCTGCGGCTATTTTCCGTGTACAAAGTCAACTAAGTGACGGTGCATGATGACGGACGGCAGCCATATTAGCTTTCTGGGCTAAAATGCTAAAAACAGGAAAAGGAAGTGAGTTCTTCTTCTTTGGTGTATTACATGTCATCCATCGAGTCCTCCAACGGATGTCTGCCACCTTCTGAAACTGGCAGATCAGTACAAATCAGTGCAAATCCTGAATGGAGCCGATCATGTCAGAGTGAGATGACAGGCACAGCACCACGCTCTGCCACTAGGGGCACGCAAAATCTCACACTCAAAAGGTTAAAATAGAATTATTTCTAAGTGAAAAGAGATTTTAACATACTTACTGATTTTGACATATTTACTGCTCCAACTTCAGGGGGATCACGCTCCTCAGCGTCCCTGGGAAGGTCTATGCCAAGGTACTGGAGAAGAGACTCCGGCCGTTGGTCGAACCTCGGATTCAGGGGGAGCAATGTGGTTTTCATCCTGGCTGTGGCACATCAGATCAGCTCTTTACCCTCTCGAGAATCCTCAAGGGTTCGTGGGAGTTTGCCCAACCAGTTTACATGTGTTTTGTGGACTTGGAGAAAGCGTTTGACCGTGTTCCTTGAGTTTTTTTGTGGGGGGTGCTTCAGGAGTATGAGGTGTCGGGCTTGTTGTTATGAGCTATCTGGTCTCTATACGACCATTGTGAGAGTTTGGTTCATATTGCCAACACTCAGTCAGACTCATTCCCAGTGAGAGTTGGACTATGCCAGGGCTGCCCTTTGTCACCAACCTTGCTCATAATTTTTATGGACAGGATTTCTAGGTGCAGCCAAGGAATGGAGGGTGTCGTGCTTGGTGACCACAGAATCTCATCTCTGTTGTTTGCAGATGATGTCCTGTTGGCTTCATCCAGCAATGACCTACAGGTCTTACTGGGACAGTTTGCTACTGAGTGTGAAGCGGCTGGGATGAGAATCAGCATCTCCAAGTCCGAATCCATGGTCCTCAGCTGGAAAAAAGTGGATTGTCCTCTCCGGGTTGGGGACAAGCTCTTGCCTCAAGTGGAGGAGTTTAAGTATCTCAGGGTCTTATTCACAAGTGAGGGGAGAATGAAGCAAGAGATTGACAGAGGGATCGGAGCAGGATTTGCAGTGATGTGGACGTTGTACTGGTTTGTTGTGGTGAAGGGGGAGCTGAGCTCTAAGGCAAAGCTGTCAATTTACCGGTCAGTCTATGTTCCTACCCTGACCTATGGTCATGAGCTTTGGGTAATGACCGAAAGAATGAGATCGCGGATACAAGTGGCTGAAATGAGCTTTCTTCGTAGAATTGCTGGACTCACCCTGAGAGATAGGGTGAGGAGCTCAGTCATCTGGGAGAGGCTCAGAGTAGAACTGCTGTTCCTCCACATTGAAAGGAGCCAGATGAGGTGGTTTGGGCATCTGATCAGGATGCCTCCTGGATGCCTCCCACTTGAGGTGTTTCAGGCACGTCCCACTGGGAGGAGACCCCGGGGCAGACCCAGGACTCGCTGAAGAGACTATGTCTCCCAGATGTCCTGGGAACGCCTTGGCATGCTCTCTGAAGAGCTGGAGCAGGTGGGTGGGGAGAGGGAAGTCTGGGCTTGTCTGCTTGAACTGCTGCCTCCATGACCCAGACCTCCGGAAAAGCGGTAGAAAATGGATGGATGGGTACAAGAGTGTTGGTGGGCCCCTCTCCAGCAGTAGAAAATGGATTGATGGATGGATGGATGGATGGATACTGTAGTCATATGACCCAAGAGAGCATTTTCGAAGGTTAACCTCTTAAAATTCTTGTGTCAATTTGAAGAAAGAATTTGATTTACTTTGCATATGCTATTTTTAGGAAATTTGGCTGGAATGCTAAGGGGTTAAAACCCACAAACACACCGGCGTGTTTGATTGAATGGGACCTTTCATCAACCTGCACTTCTTATTAATTTGAAGTTGCTCTAATTTTTCCCTTTCGTTTCCATTTTCCCCTTTTTTCCATTCTTGCTCCCAGCCAGCATCCGTCACAAAACTTGTCAATATGTGTGCGTGCGCGCGTGTCTGCGTCAGGGTTAAAGTGTTTCAGAAGCCTGTCTCTCATTGTGTCACTCTGTTGCCTTACTTCTGACTCCCATCAAGGCAGTAGCACGCACACATCAAGGCAGTAGCACGCGCACATCTACACACTGGCACACAAACCTCTTCACTCCACTCAGCCAGGGTTAAATGATCGCACCCAGATTATTAAACTCACCCGAGTTGTCTCAACTTCTCTGTGTGTGTGTGTGTGTGTGTGTGTGTGTGTGTGTGTGTGTGTGTGTGTGTGTGTGTGTATATAATGATAAGTTGTTGTGAGTTCTTCCCCTGTGAGGGCCTTGTTTACTCAGTGGGGTCCTTTTCACACATTCGGTAGCCCAGCCAGACTGCCTGTTTGTTTTTCCCACATCGTCGCTTCTCCTTCGTCTTTGTGGTTAAAAAAAGCCCCCCCCCCTTCACCCCAACATTCCCTTCATCCCTCTCGACTTCACTGTTTGTCTGGCAGCCATGTTGTACACCTAAATTGTGGATAACCCAAAGACTTTTGTTGTATCCACCGCCGCAAACTTTAACTACATTAATTTCCTTAATTTTTTTCTTCTTTAAACTGCTTTAAGGTAGAATTACAGTCAAAACACCCCCATATATATCATTACAATGTTGCGAAAGCACAAATCCCACTTTAAAAGGCTAATCACACAGCAGTCTGTATCCTTCACCCATTGTTTTTAGAAGCTTATTCCCTAATTTATGTTGTGTCTCCTCAGGCGTCTGAATCGGAATAATCTGGCTGTCTTTCCAGAGCTGCTTTTCCTGGGAACAACAAAGCTTTCCAGACTGTAAGTTGTTTTTCTGTCTGTCACAACTAAACTGTTGTCTGGTTGCTCATGTTTTAGTAACAGAACTATACCGAAGCCGTATGTTCATCTTTTTCTTTTATGGTGTTTTTGTGTGAATCAACACAGCTATTGTGCAGCTCATTGATCGTGGGTCAGAAGGACATGAAGTAAGATGCTGCAGATGCTGTGAGGCACAGAGAGCATATCTGGTTTTCCGAGTGACCCAGCCTTAGGGTTTCACTTGGATTAAGCGCTGAAAGGAGTGAGAGAGCATATTTTACATGGCTCTCTCCATAGAAGCCAGTTCAGTAGCTAATGGAGATTAGCACTCCAACAGCTGCCGCCCATTGGGAGAATGATGTGTGTCTGTGTGCATGCGCGTGTGTTTATGCGAGTGAGCACGCTGATGGAGGAGAGGAAGTGAGCATGACGGCCTGATTGGCATAACCAGTGAACAGGTTTCTCTTCTGATGTTACATTATGTGTTTCACGGGCAGAAGGTAGTTTTAGTTACAGAACATAAAGGTTTAAGCTTTACGTTCAGACCAATGTTTGCTGTCATCGAGCTCCTTCCGTCCTTTGCTGTCTGTGCTTTGCTGAACCCAGCAGTGGAGTTCCAGGTCTGCAGGGCCGGGCTGCAATGCTGCTGAAACTGTGGGAACCAACTTCCCGTCAAGGCCGTTTGTGGTCCCGGGCAATAATTATGGTTGCATATATTTATATGTGTGGCTGAAGGTATTTACAGTAACTAAAACAATATTGAAATGCTCAGATGATTCAGAGTGTGTGAAAGTTGTTTATGTTGTGTGGCTGCTGCAGCGGTCAGCTGGGCCTGACCTGTTGTGTCTAAGGGTGTGTGCGTCTGCTTGTGCCCCTGTGTTTCAGCAAGTGTGTGCGTTTCTCAAGGCCGGGAGCTGGCATTTTGCTCAACATGTGGGCCGAGGTAAAAATACAGCTCTGATATATTGCTCAGCCTGTCGCCAAGAAGTGGCATGTCTTGCATGTATGTTTGTGCAAGCCTCAGCGCTCCAGGTGGATGTGTTTAGCAGAAGGTCCTCCATGTTGGCAGCATATCTTAACTGAACAAGCTCAACTCATTCGGCATAGCAGAACTAATGATGTTGTGTTATATTTGTGCTGATTTTTAAAGATGTGGACTCATGGTGAAAGAAAACTCATACAGAAAACTGCTGCTGAGAGGATTTGTCAGACGTATGGAAGTCATTCAGTGTGCAGGGCAACCACAGAGGGCACGTCGATGGTATTTAGGGCTGTTTGGTCAATATTAAATCTTGTGTTGGCTTCAACACCCTCTACAGTGTATTTTTAATTTTAGAAATCACAACAAGAAAGCCCTGGGAACCTATGAAGTGGGATCTTGTAAAGTTTTTACACTGATGGTTGTAGGTATGTGCTAACTTGACTGGCTTTGGTTGTTGCTACAGTACTGCTATAAATGAACCCTTGCTCAACCTGCTATTATGAAAATTATGTTTTTGCTTTTCAGAGCTCGGAAAATATGTTTGTGTATGTGTGTATGGGAGTATTTGGTTCAAGCTTGACTGAGCATAGTGGTTTGAGGCTAAATGAAAGTGAAGTCAGGTGTGAGAGTTAGCTTTAGCTTTTATCTTTAATTCTAGTTTTTGGAAAGCGGGTTTCTGAAGTGATTTTGTTTACTTGCAGCAATAAATGTCACACAAATGATACACAGGAGTCGAAACAGAGGCCTTATTCCACACAGTGTTGGTGATATTCATAATTTACATACCTAACCGTTTAATGGCTTGTAAGCCCCAATTTTGATAGCACTGAGGTGTGACTCTTACCTGTGTGTTTGACTCGTTCTTGCATTTGGGCAGGGGTGTAGCAACTGATTTTGGGCCTTGGGTACAACAGTTTGACTGGGTGCTGGCAATACGAACCAAACTCTTGCAACGGTCGTATAGGGACCAGATAGCTCGCAACAACAAGCCCAATACCCCATACTCCCGCAGCACCCCCCAACGAGAGACCACGAGGGATGCGGTCAAATGCTTTCTCCAAGTCCACAAAACACATGTGGACTGGTTGGGCAAACTCCCACGAACCCTCGAGGATTCTCGAGAGGGTAAAGAGCTGGTCTGATGTGCCATGGCCAGGACGACTGGGACAGTTTGCTACTGAGCGTGAAGCGGCTGGGATGAGAATCAGCACCTCCAAGTCCAAGTCCATGGGCCTCACCCAGAAAAAGGTGGCTTGTCCCCTCCGGGTTGAGCACAAGGTCCTGCTCAAAGTGGGGGAGTTAAAAGTATCTCGAGGTCTTATTCATGAGTGATTGGAGAATAGACCGAGAGATTGACAGACGGTCCGGAGCAGCATCTGCAGTGATGCGGACGTTGTACCGGTCTGTTGTGGTGAAGAGGGAGCTGAGCTCTAAGGCAAAACTGTCGATTTACCGGTCAATGTACGTTCCTACCCTCACCTATTGTCATGAGCTTTGGGTAATGACTGAAAGAATGAGATCGCAGATACAAGCGGCTGAAATGAGCTTTCTCCGTAGGATTGCTGGACTCACCCTGAGAGATGGGGTGAGGAGCTCAGTCATCTGGGAGAGGCTCATATGAGAACCGCTGCTCCTCCATGTCGAAAGGAGCCAGTTGAGGTGGTATGGGCATCTGATCAGGATGCTTCCTCAACACCTCCTGCTTGAGGTGTTTCAGGCACGTCCCACTGGGAGACCCCGGGGCAGACCCAGGACACACTGGAGAGACTATGTCACCCAGGTGGCCTCGGAACGTCTTGGTATCCTCTCTGAAGAGCTAAAGCAGGTGGCTGGGGAGAGGGAAGTCTGGGCTTCTCTGCCTGACCTGCTGCCTCCTTGACCCGGACCTCCGGAAAAGCGGTAGAAAATGGATGGATGGGTACAAGAGTGTTGGTGGGCCCCTCTCCACATAAAAAAACAATTTGAATACAACAGTTCATGCTTTTGATCACTCCCCCCCTCTCCATTGTGGACCTTGGGTATTTTCTTTCCACCATTACCCCAGTCCGACCCCCCTGCATTTGGGGAAGACACTCCTGCATTGGTTTGACTTCACTTTTTAGACCTTAGAGCTGTGACAGTTTTTTAAATGCAATGCCCTGTAATTGGATGTGGGGACCCCAGGTCATAGTCACCATAGTTGTAGTCTTTTCAGTGTTCCTACCAAGAACAGATCTGTTGTAGGCAGTATGGGCCCATTCAGGCTATGGGGGTAGTAGGGTTGGGCAACTAACCAAAATAAAACTGAAACCAACGTTCGCAATGTAAAACCAACGTAATCTTTCTCATGTTGTTTTTTTTTGGGGGGGGGGCATTTCTCTCGTGTGTGTGTGTGTGTGTGTGTGTGTGTGTATGTGAGAGCTTTCACATCCTGCCCCTTCAACCCCTTAATTTTCCTTATAGCATATGCAAAGTAAATCAGATTCTTTCTTCACTGAGTGACAGTTGAAAATTTGAAACACCAGAATTTTAAAAGGTTTAAATGTGTCCTGCATGCGTGGTCACGTGACCCACACACCCTCAAGAGGTATCTATATAAATACTGACTTCTGCACTGGACAATATTTAATTTGGTTACATGCAGGGCCTGACATTAACACCTGCCAACCCACCACTGGTGGGTGGATTTCACCGGTGGCGGGTAAGACAGCCATTCCCACTAGCCACTTTGGCAGGTGTAGTTTTCTCAAGTGACATCTAAATAATAAGCCTATCATAGTGTGAGACTACAAAACTGCAACTCCCATAAGAACTATCTGCGCACGCACACAGTGTATTCTCATTGGTCCACTGTCAGCAGCAGCAGCCCGGTGCACAGGAGAGGATACGGATGGAGTCCATGCTCAGCATGCTGGGTGCAAGCGAAGGCATGGATGGTCTGCTCCGTGGTTCAGTTCATGTTATAGCCAGTCTGGAGGCAGTCTGGAGAAACGGCGATAAACAGACAGCAGCTGCTCTCAGCGATCAAATCACAGGATAATTGCCCCTGATTCCCCCCCCCCCCGAGCGGTGAGAATAACCTCTGCTCTCTCTCCCCATTTTAGTTCCTTCCTCTGTGGTTAAATATGATTATTTTTAGAGCAAGAAGCTCCCGTTAGTTGTGCTAATTTAAGTTTTCGTATGACAGAGAGAAAAAGTGGCCAAACTTTGATATGTTGCTGTAAAGAGCAAATGAAGCTTCTTCTGAGGTGAACTTTATAATCTTTATAATCTGTGATTATCTATGATATCTGTGATTTGCAGCTATTTCATGGAAATAAAGTCTAATTTTGTATTTTTAATGTGCTGGTCCAGGGGTGTCAAACATATGGCCCGCAGGCCAAAAACGGCCCCCAGGGAGCCCAAGTTTTTCTCTGAATTTACAGCTTTCTTTCTAGTAAATTTCTGACTTTTTCTATTGATTAGATTAGATTAGATTAGATTCAACTTTATTGTCATTACACATGTATGAATACAAGGTAATGAAACACAGTTTAGCATCCAATCAGAAGTGCAAAGGACAGCAGTGCAGTATATACGGTAATTAACAGTATGTGCAATTTAAGCAAATATATGCAAATATATGCAGCAGTGCAGAAAGTTAAAAGTACTGTTATGTGCAAATAATGTGCAATAAGTTAGATGTAGTTATGTAGTTATGCAGTTATGTACAGGTGAGGATGGTAAAAGATGATTGTAAGAGAGTCAGCGGGGAACTAAGTTCAATAACGTGACAGCTGTTGGAAAGAAACTGTTCCTAAACCTGCTGGTTCTAGTCCGAAGGCTTCTGAAACGTCTTCTGGAGGGGAGAAGCTGGAACAGTCCATGAGCAGGATGGTTGGAGTCCCTAAGAATGCTGCGTGCCCGGCGCAGACATCTTTTCCTGTAGACGTCCTCTATAGCTGGAAGTGGAGTCCCTGTGATGCGTTGGGCGGTTTTCACCACCCGCTGCAGCGCCTTGCGGTCAGCGACAGAGCAGCTCCCATACCAGAGTGTGATACAGTTGGTCAGGGTGCTCTCTATCACGCAGCGGTAGAAGTTGCCCAGGATGTCAGTTGACAGATGGTTCTTCTTCAATGTCCTCAAGAAGAAGAGGCGCTGATGGGCCTTCTTGATCAGGCTGGTGGTGTTAACTGACCAGGACAGGTCCTCCGAGATGTGGGTCCCCAGGAATTTGAAGCTGGGGACACGTTCAACAGCTATGCCATTGATATGGATGGGGTCATGTGTCTCTTCCCTCTCCTTCCTGTAATCCACTATGAGATTAGAATTGTTCATGTAAATTTGAAACATTTTTCTCATTAAGATGAGACTTTTTCCTCATCAGGTTTCTTTTTCTTCTTCTTTTTGGTGAAAACAGGTAGTGTCCATTTAGATTAAATCCATCAGCAGTTACTAATGACGTCGTGCAGCCCTGAAGGGGTGTCCCAATTCACAGGGGTCATTTTCAATTCCTACCCCTTGGCCTTTGATTTCAAGGGCCTAGGGGTGGGGTAAGCAAAGGGGAAGAGGTACAAATGAGAATTTGGACGGACCCCAAATCTACCTGTGAATCTCATATTGCAAATATTTTTCTCGACTGTTTTACAGTATTTACTGCTGTTGATAATCAAAGTGTTTCTCTTGCTCTTTTTACCTCCGCCAAGGAGGTTATGTGATCATCGGCGTTGGTTTGTCTGTTTGTTTGTTTGTTAGCAAGATAACTCAAAAAGTTATGGACGGATTTTCATGAAATTTTCACAGATTGTCAGAAATGGGGTATCCTACAGATGATTACATTTTGGTGGTCATCCGGATCACCGTCCACAAGAAAACCGCCATTACGCAAAATGCCATTTTCGTCAATAACTACTGAATCACTAATCCTATCATTGTGAATCCAATTGCTAGTCATATGTTTTCATGGTCAAGGAATCTGAAAACGTACACACAAACACTGTATGGGGGGAACTGTGGCGCTTGGCGGAGGTCTGCGCTCTCCGAGTGCTTTTCTAGTTTATGTATGTATATGGGCCATTTACATTTAAAAAGGTTGTAAATTTAGTTCAAGTAAAATTTAGCATGCGATAGTCAAGTTTGATCATATTAAACATAATTTTCCAACCACAAAATTGTGGCTAGTGAAAAGGCTGAGTAGCTAGTAACTTTGGAAAATCACAAGCCACAGTGGCCAGTGAGCAAAAAAGTTCATGTCAAGCCCTGGTTACATGTGTGTGAAATTATTATATTATGCTCATTTACTACTGAATCACCTCAGTGATAGTTTAGTTTAATGTGTATTTGAAAGGGACATTGCATACTAATGAACATTAATACAAATGTAAATATGCCAGATTTAGCAATACTGCTAATTTGCATCTGCAGTCCCCCAGCGGGTCACAAAAACACACAAACAATCATACACGAACAGAGCAACTGCAGTGAAATTGTATAAAGGGTATATGTTAAAGTGCAGAGTTAAGGTGTTACAAAACAAAACATTCAAATGTCACACAAGTGAAGTGCTGTGTATGCGTACACACACATGCACCCAAACACCGCACAGCAACAACAGACAGCAATAAACAAGAGGCGGGGCATATGTGTGTGACGCACAGGCACATATATACATAGAAGCGTATGCCGCAGAGCAACCACTAGTCATGGATACAGTTTTGGTTTTTTAAAAGCCAATTTTTACAATGCTTCTTAAAAGTGTTTCGTGTGGTACGTTCTCTGATTGCAGGTGGTATATTATTCCAGATCTTGGTGCCCCTCACTGATAGCACAGATTGAGCAAATGTGGTGCGTCTGTGGGGGACCTCACAGTCTCCTCTAGTGACTGCTCTGGTGGTTGTACCAGTGACAGTTCTCAGTTTAACATATTCTCCCAGGGGGGTGGTGCATAGCCATTTAATATTTTATAGACTGAACAGGCAAATTTGAGAGTTTTATAATTTTCAAAAGACAGAAGATTGTATTTCTTGTAAATGTGACAGCTGTCATGATTACTAGAAATATCAGCCCACACACAAGACGCTACACCGGAGAATGCACACAACATAGAGAGCCAAGGTTTTACACACAATTTCATTGAAAAGAGTTGGAGCAAAATTAGCGGAAACAACACCTCACTCGCCAGAGGAGAGCCCAGCCTGTAAGGAGGGAGACGAGAGCAGATTAGAGCGAGGAGGGAGGCAGATAATAATGAATCATAGGGGGAAAAAACTCTTACGAGTGAGAGCAGAGAGCCGGACGAGGAACCCAGGAAGGCAAGGACGAATGAGGATGGAAGCTGCGGATGAGTAGGTTCTGGTGAGATGTCTGACTCGGTGGCGTAGGCGATCTGGAGCGAAGACGATGATGAAGGAGCAGGTGAGCGCACAACGAACCCCCAGGGACACACCGCAGAGGTGGCAGCAACCTGAGAAGGAGAAAGAGAGAGACGGATTATTCACTGGGTTCTGAGATAATTAAAACTTTACTTACTTAATTCTTTATGGCAGTATACCCAATGAACCAGCGCTGGAGCGTTCACAAACTGGTCCTTTTAAACACTGGCAGCGAAGAGACAGCAGGTGCATCCACTCACGCAGGTGTATTGATTACCTGCGGAGCCGGGGACCCTCCCACAAGACGGGAAGGGGAGTGCGCTCACCAGATCATAACAACAGCAATGATATGTGGGATCTTATCAAAGATTTTTATGGCTTTTTTGCATAAAGATTCAGTAGGTTTGATTATGGTTACACCAGTGAGAGACCAGCTAGTAAAACAGTAATCGATGTGTGTGAGAAGATCATTGCATGCAGAAACATTTTGGCTGCGTTGTCAGTGATGGTCTAATTTGTTTAAAATTTCTTAGATTGAATTTGATTATGTTTGAGATTTTTTTGATGTGTTTTTTAAAGGTTAATGAGGAGTCTAAAGTCATGCCGAAGTACTTGAATTCTTCGACTAGTTGCAGCTCCTCCCCTTTTAAGAAAATGTTTGCATTTGTAATATTTGATTGTTGTTTGGTGAACATCATGCAAAGTTTTTTTGGTGTTTAGTAGGAGACATGAATTATTCAGCCAGTCATGGATCTATTCAATGATACTACACCCTTGTGTAACATTGCTTAATTACGAGCCTTGTCATTGAACTATAAAGGGAAAAAAAATGCCAAAAACCTGAAACGAAACTGAAAGGTTCAATTAATTGTGACGCTGATGTAAGGTCAAATTGCCCACCCCTAGGGGGAAAGTGACATTCACTCGATCAAAAGTTGATGTACTATAAAAAAAAAAAAATTAGAAACATTATTTTAAGGTGAAAATCTAACAAAGTGTTGATTTACACCACCCCTGACAGGTGTAGCAATGCAAGTGCTGATTAAACTGCATGAATTGTTGCACAGGTGTGCCCTGGGCTTGTTACAATAAAACTTTATTGTATCATTTTATCACACAACACAATTCCACAGATGTTTTTATGCAGCCTGTGATTAGCATTCTGCACGCAGGAATATCCACGAGATCAGCTGCTGTGTGACTTTTTTCAATCTAAGTAATCCCATCTTGTGCTTGATGTCTGTTTCTCTGTTTTCTGTTTGTATCTGAAGATTATTTTTTTTAAAAATCTGTGTGAGATATGTTTTTAAAAAAGTTTATTTTGGGACCCAACTATTTTTATAACACGTCAGGTTAGTGAAAGACTGCAGTATATGTTGCTGTCTATTTTAAGGGATTGGCTTGCATTATTCAAGCACTGAACTGGTTATACTTCCCAGTAATGTCCCTAATATGTGAGTAGGTTGAATTTTTTTTAATGATGACTTTATAACTGCATCACCTCTCTGAGCCAAAAGACCCTCATTAACAGCAGGGGCGAGCAACACACACCAAGCTAAGGAGTCATGCATTACTCACCAGCTTTAATGTGTTTTTCATGTTGTCGTGGTGCACACAGTAAACACAACTTTTCAGAATTTCTCTCATGAAACATGTCATAAAACATAGCTGCCAGAGCTCGGCTTGTTTGAATCACAAATGTGCTTTACACGTAGATGCATGGAGTAAGGCCCTAATCATTTCATTTTATGGTTAAACTGTGATGCATTAGCTGACAATGCTAGCCCAAATATCAATGGTGAATTGTGATCACACGCTTTTTGATAAGCTTTTGCAGCTTTAGTGGGACAGTTTCTGTGATGTGGAGACAACTGTGATTCTCATCCTTGACCCCCAGTTCACAGAGAATAAAACAAAATACTGAATCATATGCAGCTGATTGGTTGTCAGAAACAACCTGTAGCTTATTGGATGGAGTTTGCTTGGTTTTGCAGCAAATGCTGCAAAAATATTTGTCTGAACAAATGCTTAAATTCTGTGCTGTGTTGGTTCTTGAGAGATTTTTTATCAAATTACTTGTATTAAGTTAATATTACTGTAAAAACCAAATGTGTCTCAGGGATGTGTGAATGCCTGTTGGGGTGGGGGGTGATGGGGGGTGTGAGTGTGTTTTAAATTATGTTCTTTTTATATATATGGATGCCTAGGGAAACGCAGTTTCATCTTGCTTGCACTACAGTTGTATGTATAGCATCATGACAATAATGGTTGATTGATTGAAGTAGCATAATTTCTAACATCATTCCTAGAGAAAAGATTGAATGGCAGCTATACCAGGATGTTGAGAGCTGCACTCAGCATCAGCTGGAAGGACAAAATCCCTAACACCATCCTCTACACCGGGAACCTGACACAGATTAATGACAAGGTGGCTTCCAGAAGGCTTCACCTCACTGGACATTGCCATAGACACCACGAACTTCCTGCTAGCCAACTAGTGTTATGGGGACTCACGTATGGACAACAAAGCCGGGGAAGACCATCACTCACATATAGCGACATCCTGAAGAAGGAAACCGGAATAGAAGATGTACATGAGCTGGCAAGATGCATACAGGATAAAAAAGTCTGGAGATACAGGTGCAAAACCCGGCAGAGGCCGACATGATGATGATGAAAGTGGCATCATAGCAATTAGACTTAAGAAAAATAGTATGCAAGTGCCAGTACCATTATGTTTCAGGGAGTGACAAGAAAAGTAGGAATCTGGATAACACAACAACAATCTCTAAAGCTCGCATCTCAGGAATGTTCACAAAAGTAACATAGGTCTTCGTAAAAGGTTCGTAAAAGGCTGCAAAACAGTTCACACAGTTTTAAGATCGTGAATGTTTTTTCTTGTCAGTTTTTCTTTTCTTGTTCCTCACCATTTGCCACTCCATGAGAAACGAGCTTGATTTTTACCAACATTCATTAGTTTGGTGAATCCAAAAATCTAAAAAGTTGGCAAATCCAAAAATTATGTTTGTCAGTATACACCACTCCGTGAGATACTCCTCCTCCTCATCATCATCATCATAGCAGTCTGTCGTGGGCGACAATGACTGTTTCATTTAGGTCTGATCAGATTCCTCCACACAGCTCTGTCCTTAGCCTTCTGCTGCCAGGAACTCCTGTCTTTGTCCAACTTCTCCAAGTTTCTTTTTACAGTGTCTTTAAATCTGAGCCTTGGTTTACCCTGATTGCGTTTGCCCTTGCATAGCTGTGAGTAGAGTAACTGCCGAGGGAGACGCTGGTGGTCCATCCTCTCACCATGTCCGAGCCATCTCAGGTTCATCTGTATTAGCATGTCCTCCACTGATGGTAGACCAGCTCGTTTCAACACTTCTATGTTGGTTATCTTGTCTTTCCATGAGATGTTCATTACGGCTCAAAGGTGTCTCATCATGTATGCGTGGAGTTTCTTCACCTGCACTCTGTAGACAGTCCAAGTTTCAGCACCATACAATAGAGTAGCCAATACTGTCGCTCTGTACACTTTGCATTTCACACGGATAGACACATGTCGATTGTTCCACAGTCTCTTCCTCAAGTTTCCAAACACAGCACTCGCTCTTCCCATTCTGAGAGATAGTTCATCCTCCAGCCTAGCATTCACTGAAACAGTACTCCCTAGGTACTTGAAAGTCTTGCGCTTGACTAGTGGCTCTGTACCAATGCTGATCTCTTCTGGTAGTGATGTTGATAATTGGAACTTTGGTGGTTGATAAAGGCACTCTGTCTTCTTGATGTTG